>RAPC01000034.1:0-648329 GCA_009806235.1 Neurospora sp. CHS-2018c
AAAAAAAAAAAAAAAAAAAAAAAAAAAAAAAAAAAAAAAAAAAAAAAAAAAAAAATGTAAAAAAAAAAAAAAAAAAAAAAGAAAAAAAAAAAAAAAAAAACTAAAAAAAAAACCCCCAAATTAAAAAAAAAATAAAAATTAAAAAAAAAGAAAAAAAAATTTATTTTAAAAGAAAAAAAAAAARAAAAAAAATTTAAAAACCAATTTAAAAAAAAAACCCCCCCAATTTTTAAAATAAAAAAAAACCACAAAATAAATTTTATTTCTAATAAATTTAAATTAATAAAAGAAATAAGTAAAAAAATTTTTAAAGATTTATTAAAAAAAGAATAAAAGCAAAAGAAAACGAGGAAAATAAAGTAGGGGAAAATTAAAATTAAAGAATAATATAAAATATTTAAAAAGAATTTTTTATTTCTTTAAATTTCCTTTTTAAAAAAAATAAAGAACTTTAAAATATTTTTAAAAATATAAATTCTTAAGCGCTTCACTGTCTTCGTTGGGCAATTTAGGCTCCGCCCAAGGAAAGACGATGTTTATTATAAGGAAATTATTACCTTCCTAATATATAACCTCTATAAGAAATACCCTATTATCCTAGGCTATCCTTGGATAATAATTTACAAATTATATATCGACTACGAGAACGGTAATATACAATTCAATTATCCTAATTATTATAACCACTATTTACTAACAAATCTTTCTAATAATTAAATAGAAACGCTTCGGGCGCTTTCTAACCCCGTCTCCGTTATTATTATTTATATTTATAAAAAGGTATTTCTTCCCCCCGCTTTTATTAAAAAGGGTATTATACTATTTATATTTTATAAAAGGGGTAATACCCTTCTTAAGGATAATATTAGTACTATCCCTAAGAATTATTTCTATAAAGAGGAGATCTTAGGGGCGGAGGGCGAGAGTCCGCTTATTAAAGGATTTTAATTTAAGGATAAAGGATTTAAGGAGCGGATTTCTACATTTGAAAATAAAGGGGAAATTTTATTACTATTAACCTTATATTACGCTCTTATTAATTACCGGACGGGGGTAAAAGTTAAATTTATTATTAGTATTACTATAATACTAATTAAGATTAAAAGGGACGTATTATATTAATTTTATACTAAATTAAATAGGAGGCGTATATTAATAGAGGATTATCAAATACTAATCCGGTTTAGTAAATTAATTAATAATAAGGTTAACCTTACGGATATTCGCGAATTAAACGCCGCTACCTTTAATTTTATTTATAAAAGAGATTAGCTCTAGTTATATACGATTAATTATATATAATTCGAATAATTGGTAGTACTTTCGGAGTTTAGCGAAATAGATTTTATATACGAAATAGCGTAAGATATTATTAAAGGGAAAGGAGAGTAATATAAAAAGGATTTTCTATTATCCTTTTACAATTTTATTAATAATATAACGGGGAAATACGGATTTAATATTAAATAGGAAATAATAATTATTATACAAATAATTATATTAATAAGAGATTTTGCAAAGGACGCCCTATTCTACGAAGCGACGATTCGACGTATATATTTCACTAAAGTTTTAGAAGAAGATATATAGAAGTTTATAGATAAGGCGGATAAATTATAGAAGATTAAGGAGGAGATTAGTAAAATATTATTACTTTATTATTAGTCTTATGTCGATACCTTTTTACTAGCGTTAGTAGATTAATTCCCCTTTTACCAGTCTTATAATTATAAAATCGAATTTTAATTAGGAGAATAGGTATTATACGCTAAATCTAAGTTTATATCGTTTATCGAAGCTATTATTATTAAAAAATAAATTAATAAGAATTTTAAGAAGAAGTTTATCCGGCTTTTTTAATCCGCTTCTATAGCGCCTATCCTATTAATAAAGAAATTAGGGGGCGGGGTTTATATTTACGTAGATTATTAGGGCGTTAATAATATAATATTTAAAATATAATACTTATTACTATTAATTAAAAAGATATTAAACGTAATTTATAAAGCGAAGATCTTTATTAAATTTAATATAATTTCTATATTTAATTGTATATGGGTAAAGGAGGGCTATAAATAGTTTATAACTTTTATTATTCGCTTTAGGCTCTTTAAATCGTTAATTTATCTATTTAAGTTATAAAGAGCATTAAGGACTTTCTAGAATTATATTAATAACGTCTTATATAATATCTTTAATATTTACGCTACCGCTTACCTAAATAATATCTTCGTTTATTCAAAAAATAAAGAGGAATACATTAAATATATTAATAAGGTATTAAGACGGATAATCAACGCGGGTCTATAAATCGATATTAATAAATATGAATTTTATATTAAATATATTAAATACTTAGGGCTAATTATTACCCCGGGAGGTATTGAAATAGATTTAGAAAAAGTAGTAGTTATAATTTCTTAAGAGGCTTTAAATATTAAGAGAGCGCTATAGCGCTTTCTAAGGTTCGCTAACTTCTACTATCGGTTTATTAAATATTTTTCTATATTAGTTAATCCGCTATACGAATTAATAAAGAAGGATATTAAGGATTAGGAGTAAAGGGATTATTATTAGTAGTCTTTCAAAGTATTAAAGAAGGCTTTTACGAGCGGACCCGTTCTATATATTTTCGATTAATTAAAATAAATAATTATAGAGATAAATATATCAAATTAGGCTTATAGAAGGACGCTCTCGTAGTATGATAAGAATAGGGAATTAAAACTAATTACTTATTTTAATTAATAATATTTATTAGCGGAATATAATTATAATATCTATAATAAGGAATTCTTCGCTATCGTTAAGGCTTTAGAAGAATAGAAATTAAAATTAGAAGGAATATAGAAGCCAATAAAGATTATTACCGACTATAAAAGCTTAAAGTCTTTTACAATTAATAAATAATTAACTTTAAAATATATATAATAATTTTAATTCCTATTACGTTTTAATTTTACTATTTAATACCGGCCGGACTCCTTATAAGTCTACCCGGATACGCTAAACCGTAAATTAAAAAACGTTTTAAAGGATATAGGAAATAAAAGGTTACTAGCGTATAATAAAATATTATTAAATAAGAACGTCTTTATTAATAGGGCATTCGTATTAGAGGAGGAGATTTCTATATTAAAAGAAGAGATTTCTATAGTCTTCGTCAGTATTAAATATATTTACAATTTCGAAGCTATAAATAAAACGTTAATAGATAACTTTATTATAAATTGCTATAAAAAATCAACTTTTTTATAAGACGCGTAGGCCTATATATTAAATTTAATTAAGAAGGCGTAGTCGAAGGAGGTAAAAGATAATTTTAAAAAGTTTTTATTCGCGGAATATTATATTATTTAAGGGCGGATTTACTATTATAATTCTATTCTCTTTAACCCTAACGATATAGATATTTACTACTAATTAATCCGCTGCGCTTATAATATACCGGGTATAAAGTACTTAAAAAAGGAGAAGACGTATAGTTTCCTCTTACAATCTTTTTTCTAATTAAGAATATATAACGCTATTAAAGTTTATTATAAGAATTGCCTAACGTACGTAAAGACAAGGTTAATACAATATACGCTATATAAACTATTTAAGCCGTTAATAATACTATTTGCGCTATAGAAAAATATTTTAGTCGATTATATTACGCTATTAATATTATATAAATAGCGAAGGTAAACATTTAAATATATTATTATAATTGTAGACCAGCTAATAAAGATATAGTATTTTATTCCTATAATCGGTTTAATAGTAGAAGAATTAATTAATCGGTTTATCGAATAGGTCTATAATATTTACAATTTGCCTAATATTATTATATTAAATAGGGTTTTTAATTTATTTTATAATTCTAAAAGGTATTATTAACGAAATTAGAAATTAAACTAATTCCCTCCTCCACTTTCTATTTAATTATTAACGGATAGACGGAGTAGATTAACGCCGAAATAGAAAGATATTTGCGAATTTTTATTAATTAGGTATAAAATAATTAAGTAGATTAGCTCCCTATAGTAGAATTTACCGCTAATAATCTCGTATTAGAGATAATAGGAGTATTACTCTTCTTCGCTAATTATAATTTTTATTTACAAATAGGCGTAGAGTTAATTAAACTATACCTTCTAAATATATTATAAATTTAATAGGATAAGTATTTTAAGGCTTTAGAAATCGCTAATCGTTTTAAAGTAATCCTAGATTTCATTATAATTAAAATAAAGGAAGTTTAACAATAGTATAAAGATAATACTAATACAAATAAATTAAATACCCTATAATATAAAGTTAAGGATAAAGTTTTACTAAATATAAAGAACTTCGAAATAGGGAAACTATACGCGAAATTAATACCGCTTTATAAAGGGCCTTTCGAAATTATTAAAGTCTATAACTATATTATTATATTCCGCTTACTAATTAATATAAAATATAATCTTATTTTCTATATTAATAAGGTTAGACTTTAAATAAGAAGGATAGAAGGAGATATTAAAGCGAATTATAAGCGGATTATAAGGCGGATAAATAATAGGAAGGACTTTAAAGAATAGGAGTTTAAAATTATCGACGATTACCGGAAGAACTTAAATAATAGACGATAGGAGTACTATATTATATAAGCGCTACTATACGCACCCAGCTGGTAACTATATAAGAACGTAGAAATATATTTAGAAGAGATTAAGAAGTTCTATAATAATAACCCGGACGCTCTAATACTACCGGCTTAAACTACCGCCGAAAGACGGAGGAATTACAAAGTAGAGGTTAAAGTAAATTAATAGGACGGAGGAATAGACTAGCTATTAAAAACTAGGGAGAATAGATAGTACGAAGGGTAGAGGAAGTCGCTACGTAGGGTAGCGGCGGCCGTAGAAGCTTTTATAGTATAAACTAAACAATTATTAGGTATTTCTAATATTTTATATATTATTAATTAATTATATAGCTTCTTTTAGCCCGGGGTAGTATTATAGGGTTAACCCTATAACGGTTTATAGTAGCGATAGTATTAGGTTTGAGCTAGAGATCAGCTTATAATTCAAATTATTATATAAAGCCATTATAGTATTCGTAATAGCTTTAATCGTTATCGCTATATAATAGTAGTACTAATTCTACAGCGCTTATAAGACTATTGTAGAGTTATTAATTAGGACTAGCCTACAAAGGTTAGTCCTAGAACACACCCTTAGACCTTCCCCTTTTCTCTCCTTATACAATTACATTTATTCTTATCTACCTTGTACCTTTATACTATAATAATTACCAATCCTAATAATCTTTTAGTAAAATATTTTTTATAATTTTATTATTAAGTTACTTAAGTCTTTCGACCCTATATCTAACCGGATTTATAATACCGTCTTAATTATTATAAACTACTTTACAAAGTATACCTTCTATATCCCTATATAAAAGACGATCGATATACAATAATTCGTATATATCTTCTAGTAATTCGTTTTCCGGCGATTTAGATTCCCTAATTCTATTATATTTAATAGAAATAATTTCTTTATAAACTTCTTTTAGAAAATTTATTATTAATTATTAGATATCCAATACCGCTTAAATACCGTTTAGTATCCGTAAATTAACAGGTAAACAGAACGATAAAATTAAAATCTTACATTATATTTAAGGATTTTTTATAGGTTAAAATAAGCGGATTAAGTTAAGAAGTTAGCGTTAGCGGAATAGATATATAATAATTATTTCTATACCGTTATTAGTAAATCCCCGTCGGAATTATTCTTCGGTTATTACCTATACGGCCTAATTGACTTTAAATAAGGTTAAAGGAACGTACTCTTTATAATAACTACCAATAGGATTATAAAGCTAGTTAAGGGTCGTATAATTATTACCGAAGTATTAGAGAAGGTTAATAAGGGTTATATAAAGTAGTATAATAAATTGTAGAAATATAAAGAATTTATAATTAGTATTTAAATCCTCCTAAATATAAAGAACGTTAAATAACGGAAACTTAGCTTCAAATTATCGGATAAATTCTTAAGCCCTTTTTAAATTACCGAAATCGTTAAAAATAAAAAGATAGCGTACCAGCTCAATCTTTCTAAGTATTACCGTATTTACCTAATATTCCCGATCGTATTATTAGAACCGTATTATAATAATTTAATAATATTAATACCGAAGGGAAAAATCGTAAATATTAAGGATAATAGCATTTAATACAAAATAAAGGCGATTATTAAATACCGGGGGTCGGGGAAAAATTAATAGTATTAAATAAAGTAGAAAGGGTATTCGGATAACGAAAATAAATAAATATTATTAAAAGATTTGAATTACCCGAATATTTTAAAAAAAATACGAAGTAAGGGAGGTATATTAGAGGAAGGCTACGGGAGGGCCGGTAATTAAGTCGATAAAAATAAACTAAATAAATAATGAAAAATATTCGAAAAGATTAATAGAAAGGGTATTTCCGTAATAAAAATATAATTATTAAATATAGTATATTAGATAATTATAATATAGGCCGTATTAAACGATTATAATATAAATTATATTAAATAATTATAATATAAATTATATTAAACGATTATAATATAAGTTATATTAAATATATAATATATAATATATTAAATATATTAAATTAGAATTGGGGGAATACAGAGCGAAAAAGAGTATTACGAAAATAGGAAGAAGGGTTATAATTTAAGGCCGATATTATAATTTAATTATAGAGAAATCCCCTTTCTTATCCTCCTTAACCTTATTAAAAGTATTAATATATCGGTAACGACCAAAAATAGTAATAGCGGCGCAGTATATTAATATAGGAATCGAACCTATTATTTTAAAAATTAAAATTTTTACGCGCTACTATTATATTAACCGAAATTATTATATTATATTTAAATATTATTAATATTACCAAAAATATCCTCTATAGACTCCGGGGGAATACTAATATTAAATTAAGTTATAAATTAATATAATTTATATTACGTATGACGTAGGAAGTAATAAATATTGCGGAAGCTATTACTAAGGTACGGCTAGCCGTTATTATTAATTAACGTACTTAATAGTAGCGGAACGGGGATATTAGAGGGGAAAGGGCCCTACGGGTTTTAACCGGCGGCGTTTAGAATTACTTAAATATTAAATTTAAAGTATATAATAGGAACGACTATAAGCTCGCGAAAACTATAGCGATATATCTATTAAATTTCGCCCTTTTTAATTTAAGTGGAAGTAAAAGGATAGAAATTTAATATATAATATAGGCCGACGATTTCGTAGGAAAATTAGCGTATAATTATATAGAAGCGCTCAACGGTAGTAGGATTATCCGGGGTATATATAAGGGTTATAATACTATTTTAAAATATTTAAATATTTTTATAGAATATTAGAGGGAAATCGAATATCCGTTTATTTTAAATTTCGTTATAAACGTTATACGTTGTAATATTTATAATAGGGAATATTCGTTAAAATATAATATAAAAAATTAAAATTAAATAAGGAAGGGGAGAGCTTATTAATACGAATATAAATATATACGTTGAAGGCTTTTAGGAAAGTAAGGTTAAAGGCATCGGCCGGGGTATTAATAATTGTATTAATAACGAATTAAATCGAATGGCCGTATAGAAAGTTACGGACGTAATTAGGAAAAGTTAATAAAAGTAAGAAAATAAAAAGGAAATTAGGGAAGAATTATACCCGTCGAAGGGTACGATAATATTAAAATATATTTAATAAAAATCGAAGAATATTACGCGGTCGGCGGCCGAGAGGGTTAGGGGGGGTATTATAAGGGCGGTAGTAGGGTATACGAAAAGATAAGCGAAAAAGGAAGAGAAGGGGAAGAGGAAAGAAGAGGGAGGGTAGGTTTTTATAATTAGAATTAAAAGCGTAAAGTAGGGTAAAGCTAAGGTAAATAATTAATTTACAAAAGTACGGACGTTATCGAAAAGCTTTTAATAAGCCGTTTTAGACGATAAAAAGTAAATTAAATAGTAGAGAATTATTTAAAATAAAAGTAAATAATCGAATTATAAGGGTATATACGTTATCGAAAAGCTTTTAGTAGGCTGTTCTAAACGATAGAAAGTAAATTAGGTAATAAAGGGTAACGTAGGACGAAGGGTAGGCAACCGAATTAAGAAAATATAAAAGTAGTAAAGGATAATTTAGGACGAAGGTAAATAACCAAATTATAAAGGTTCTAAACGTTATTAAAAAACTCTTAGTAAGCTATTTTAATTAATAAAAAGTAAGCCGGTTAAAATAATAAAAGAAAAATAAAAGTAAACAGAAGAGGACCAATAACCGGGAAGCGGAAAGTAAAAAGGTTAAATACGGAATATTAAAATATTATTAAGTAAAAAATATTAAGAAATAAAGAAAATAATAGTCCGGTAATAATAAATTCGGCCGGATAAATAACTACGGAGGAAGGGTAGCAGAAGAGTACCAGTAGGGAATTACCGCCGTAAAAATATTATAAATTTCTAAAATAGAAATTTAAAAGGGGGGGAGTTATATTAAATCGCTAGGGACCTATTAAAATATTGGGGCTATATTAGTACTAAAAGGCGTCGACGTTTTTATAATATAGCGCCGTAGTATAGCGTCGGACCGGTTCGGGGACGCTCCGGACTTAACTACTATAAAATTGAGCTTATATTACTATAAATATCGGGCGAAATCGCCTTTAGAGTTGTTAGGTTTAGTTATTAATATATTTTTAGTTCTCCCCTTACCTTAACGTTCCCTACGTATTATACTATCCGTAAACACCTCAGCCTACCTCTCCTCTACGATCCTGACAGCGTAGTGCTTGCACCTGGTAAGGATTTATTTTCAACGAAACTTTGGATATCGGGCCTAAGACACACTTGGGCCACCGTACCCGGGGCCAGGGCAGGTTTCCAACCGGTTCCAATAGGTGTGCGTTGAAAGACTGGATGATGTCCTGCATTGTCCAACCGAAGCAAACCTCCGATCTTCCAAACCATTTCACCTTCCTTTGAGAGCGCATCCCTGGACGCCGTCGCAAGAACTGTCCAGACCAACGGCAGCGACCAACATACGGCGTCGCAACTGAACGCTACGGCCCCCCCTCCGTCCGACGGCGACTTTCATGTGCGCGGACAGTACTTACTCGGATGCCGCTTCCTGTCATCCCGCGCCGACAACGCCTGCCGAACGACCATTGCGACTGAACGCCTTTCATCCGCCATCAACAGTCCGATGCATTAGCCTGCACACAAGCGAACAAATGCCCCAGCCCGTGCCTCGTTCGTCCGAAACGTCGCCGACGACATTGATCGCCGAACTTTGAACCGCATATCCGATTGCGCTGCGACAACACCACATCCTATGCCTCGAGGGTTGGGGACAAAATGAGTTCCGTTCGAGCGCGCCGGTCCGAGACAAGATGGGTGACGCGATTTATGCCCATTTTTCTAGCCGCCTGTTTCGGTCTGGCAACATACACCACGGCCAAGAGAGTTTGCGGTACGTCCCTGGTTGTCTTTTCCCATCTCCAACTTCTACTTTGGCGGCTTCTCCCTGTCCCTGTGTGATGTCACCCAGCATGTTCCCTCCCGGCGCCTATAAATCGGGACCGAGAGGAGATGTGGAGCTTCTGTACTGTCTGTCTGACTCGGAGCTTTTCCCACTGACCGGAACCCTTTCACAGTGGATCACTTTCTCCATAGGCGTCAACAACCCAGCGCTGCGATCGCATTCCTCGTCTTCTACTTTGTCACTTTTGTCTTGATGCTCTTGACCTATATACGGCTGTTCCTGGTTATTCAGCAAAATCCTGGCGTTGTTCCCCTCGGGCAGCGAGCGATATGGCGGTTGGAAAAGGAGGAAAAAGAGAAACCAAGTTGGCGACGACACAAGCATAAACAGACCGACGATATAGAGGCCAACGCCTACAGCAATGTCGGACCAGACGAGGACCCTGATAGCCCTGGCCTGGAGTCCTTTTACAGCAAAGACGTTTTCATCTGCGAATCAGACGGAAAGCCGCGATGGTGTCACAGTTGTTGCACCTGGAAGCCAGACAGAGCGCATCACTGCAGTGAAATCGATCGGTGCGTCAAGAAAATGGACCATTACTGTCCCTGGGTTGGGGGAATTGTGGGTGAAACCTGTAAGTTGAGGGACTGCCGATATGATGGCGGACTAGGCTAATTTCAGGGCGCAGCGTTCAAATACTTTATCCAGTTTACGTTTTATGCGTCGCTTTGCGCCATAGTAGTTATCACTGCTTGCGCTCTCTGCACGAGACAGCGACTTCATACCGGTTACGGCCTCGATGGTTTTGTTATCGCCATGCTGGCTTTATCCGGCCTTCTTGGTTTTTTCACCGTCACCATGTTCATCACATCCGCGCGGTATGCGCTGTTGAACATGACCAACATTGACTACCTCAAGTCCAAAAACTTTGTACACAATCTCGCCATTCGGGTACCTAGGGACACTCAATCCTGTGAAAAGTACAAGGTCATCACATATCCGATATCGAAACCGGGAGACGCGAGCCCGCAGTTATCCGGGGAAGCCCCTGCAACGGGTGTGGCCAGTGAGAGAGATATGCTCGCAACACGCACCTTTGGCGTCGTGAAAACCGAGCTGGGCGAGAACCCGTGGGATCTAGGCTTCTATCGAAACTGGAAATCCGTCATGGGCAACAGCATCATCGACTGGCTACTACCTCTCAAGCACTCACCTTGCGCGACGTACGAGAACAACGAGAGCTTTTACGAAATGGGTCCCATATATCTGCGAGTGCGGGAAAGGTTCGGGCTTCCACCACTAACCGACGACAAGAAGGGGTTCACCACATCGAAGAAGGAGTTGTCGTCGGGATCACAGGCCAAGGAGAGGAAACAAAAGAAGCAGGAGCAGGGACTACAGGACCAGGCGCATGGGTCGGCGAACTTGTGATCGAATCAAATCATCAATCTAGATACCCCCTTTCATTTGTCTATGTTGTTTGTTTTATCATACTATTTTGGTTTCTGTACTTTTGCTGACGCTCAGCGAAAGGGCTCGGCGGTTATGTTCCTTTTACTCTTGATTAGATACTTTAATGTTGGATTACGGTTGACACTTAGGCGTGGTGTCGATACTACTATCTCTCCGGGCGTGAGCATGTAGTGTCTAAAGGCACCTTCCTCCTTTCTCGAGCCAAGTCGGGTACTCATCATTTACAAATTCCCAAAAAGACAACTACCCTTTTTCGAAACCTCAGCAATGACATGACCATGTTCATCCACATGAATCATTTTTCTAGCCAGCCGAGCATGGTCCTAGGTACCACCCATACCTATCATGAAAAGCGGAAGTTCGATATCGTTCAGTGTTAAGGCCAGAAGCACCACACTTACATATCGTAGTTACAACCAGGCCAGGACTTGATTCATAACCTTCTTGCCTTCGGTTGTGAGTTATTACACCATACTTGGTTAACTCCAACGTGATGAACTCTAGTTGATCTCAATAGCGGAATGCAACTTCGGTGGCACTCTGAAGAAGCCCAACATGGACTGACGGGATCCGGATGGAACAAAGGGAAAGTTGAGTGCAACCTGAAGGACAAATGATAACCGGTGATAGCGGAAAATGATGCGTCGTGCGAACTGGTGGTATCGTAGGGTTCATTGCATCGTTTACCCCCACGTGTGAGATATATGGTAACGCAGTATGTACGTAGGCGGTGAGTTGTCAATTTGGGTTCAAGTTCTCGGTTCTCAAGTTGCGTAGAGAGGATCAGAGTTAATTTTGTCTGTAGCTTCCCGTTCGTTCCCTCTCCAGAGCAGAATGGAAATCGCCCATCGAGCGTATGATCGATCATGCGCATCTGCTTGTAGACGGTTGTATGTCATACTTCTAGCCACGACTTCCGCAAAACGTACCTGGTTTCAGATACCTGCCGCCGTGATGTCGTGAAATGGTGTTGATACTTGCTGGTGGCCCAGGACCTCAAGTTCTCAACACAAGAGCAGTCGGTAGGGTAGGTATCCTCTCGCGCAAAAAGTCTCCTTAGACATCTTGAACGTGACATCGACAGGATTCGTTTATGTAAGTCCCTCTACCCCGCGCCCTACTAGGCAATCTCAACATGTGGTGTTTGGGCAGAATATGTGGACCATTCTGACACCTCAACTGAAGCTTCAGGTCAGATGTACATGTGTAGTGTATCTCGCATGCGGGAAGGGGCCCTTTTGGGTGGACTGAAAGGTTGGGCCAAACGTTGCTATCACGGCTTTGCATTTCATTTCGATAGCTAAGTTGAAGCGGGTCAAATATGTGAGTTATAAGATGCCTTCCGTTTTGGTTTGAGGATGCAGAAGAAGGACCACAATCAGATGCTTTTGTCAGTGCAGTTGGTGGTTTTGAACGCACAGCAGAGAGTCGCGACCTGCAGGGGTGGGGCTCCCGCATGCGTCAATGTGGAGATCTCATCCACCCGACTGATAGCAGGCGCGGATGCATCCACCCAATCACCCGCTGTGGGGGTCTGGGGGACCTCCCGGCTTGAACTTCCTCCGATCCTGTCAGCTTCCAAACAGTTTCCACAGGGCAGTCTGGACACACTGGACTTCGCGGCGATTCTTTTGCTACACCTTACCTTAGCGCGCTTTTGCTCCGTTCGACGTGATTTCGGCAACTCTCACAACCACCCGTCGCGACGCCGTCTTCATGCACCTCCGTCACCGACAGACGTCTCTCGGCCATCCGCGATTACCACGATTCTGACTGCCGTTGCCGGTCCGCCTTCGTAGCCCGACCGACCGACCGAAAATGACACCCTTGGCTGTCCATTCCGCCCATACGCTGCCATGTCGTCACCGCTCCATCTGCAGTCTTTTCGCGACTCGTCTCCCGCGGGCGCTCCCGGCATGAAGCGCTCACGGTTCACATACCGTTACATCCAGCAGCTCGCTGCCTCGAGTACTTCGTGTCCGCTCAGGGTTATCGCCCACTTGGATCTCGATTGCTTCTACGCTCAAGTAGAAATGGTGCGACTAGGCATACCAGACGACAAGCCCGTTGCCGTTCAGCAATGGTAAAGCCACTCTCCAACATTGTGCCCCCATTCGGTATTCTCTGACGTCAAACTAACCTCGTATAGGCAGGGCTTGATTGCGGTCAACTACCCGGCTCGTAGCTTTGGCATCGGCCGGCATTGCAACGTGTCGGAAGCAAAAAAGCTTTGCCCGGATCTTATACACCAACACGTTGCAACATGGAGAGAAGGCGATGCCAAGTGGGATTACCACCCGGATGCCGCGGCCAATATGGCGACGCACAAGGTGTCCTTGGATCCTTACCGACTTGAATCCCGTAAGATTCTGGCTATCATCAAGGACGAACTCCCACCTCATCTTCAAAAGGTGGAGAAGGCGAGCATCGATGAGGTGTTTATGGACCTGTCGGCACAGGTACACGCTATCCTACTCGAACGTTTTCCCGAGCTTGCCAACCCTCCCCCATACGACGACCCGACCGAGATGCTGCCCATGCCATCCATAACCGCTCTTGACTGGCAGGCTGACGCTCTGGTGGACCTGCCAGACGAGAATGCTGAACTTGAGGATCCGGACTGGGACGACGTGGCTATTCTTATAGGCTCGGAAATCGTGCGCAAGGTGCGCATAGCCATCCAAGATAAGCTTGGATACACGTGCTCCGCGGGTGTAGCCTGTAATAAGCTGTTGAGCAAGTTGGGCTCGGCTTACCGGAAGCCCAACCAACAGACGGTGATTCGGAACCGTTCAATCCAGCATTTTCTGTCCGACTTCAAGTTCACAAAAATGCGGAACCTTGGCGGCAAGCTGGGCGAACAAATCAGTCAGATCTATCACACAGACACGGTCAAAGACTTGCTGGGTGTCTCGGTGGAGCAGCTGAAATCGAAGCTAGGCGATGACACGGGGATTTGGGTCTACAACACCGTGCGCGGTATCGACAACAGCGAGGTGAACCCGCGCGTCCAGATCAAGTCGATGCTGTCGGCCAAGTCCTTCCGCCCCAGTATCACCTCCTTTGAGCAGGCTGTTAGATGGCTGCGCATCTTTGCCGCTGACATTTTTTCCCGGTTGGTCGAAGAAGGCGTTTTGGAAAACAAGCGGAGGCCCAAGACCATCAATCTCCATCACCGCCACGGCACTCAAACCCGATCACGCCAGGGTCCTATCCCTCAAGGCCGTAAGCTCGACGAAGGCAGTTTGTTTGAGCTGGCCAGGAATATGCTAAGCCAGATTGTTTCCGAGGGTCAAGTTTGGCCATGTTCCAACCTCAGCCTTAGCGTCGGAGGATTTGAGGATGGTGTCACTGGAAACATGGGCATTGGCGCTTTCTTGTTAAAGGGCGAGGAGGCTCAGGCAAGCAAGACGGGGGCGCGGACAGCGACGGTTGACTCTGAAAATGAGATCCGCCCGGCAGAGAAGCGAAGGCGCCTGGATAACGGCGGGATAGAACGGTTTTTCGCGAAGAGAGAGTTATCCCACGGCCCTAATTCTGGGTTGGGCTCCGACGATACAGCCATCAGTGGTCAAAGCGGTCAAAGGTTGGGCAGCCTGAAAGAGGAGGTCATGTCAGGTGAGCCGGCCGGTTCAGAGGGGGTGGGCAAAGCCGATGAGGTATATAACGGGAAATCTGAACCAGAACCCGGCCCAATCATCACATTGACGTGCTCGCGATGCAACGCCAGCCTCGATAGCCCCGAGGAACTGCAAAGCCATCAGGACTGGCATTTTGCTAAAGAGCTCCAAGAACAAGAACGTGTCAGTCAAACATTCGTCAATCAGCCATCAGCGTCTAGCTCGCGTGCCGGCAATCAAAAATCCACAAGCACGACGCCGAAGAGACAAGGTAGACCGAAGAAGGTCGAGCATGGGCAAAGCAAACTCAAGTTCGGTTGAACAGGCTATCGCGATTTTCATGACACGGTGCCCTGATAACGGCAAAACGACATGAGCGCACATGTGGAGAATTCGATGCATGAATCCACAACACGACGTCTGATATCAAAAGGTGCCTTTGACCGAGCTATTCAAGTTTGCACATGCGGTCTTTGTGGAGGACGGTTCGCTCTTCAGATTCGCTGCAGGTGTTCGTCTTCAGCTGCGCGACGGGATTGACTACGACATCTCATCAAAGTCTGCGTTCTGGCGGTGACTGAGATCCCAGGGACAAACCAATCAATGCTTGGACAGATCCACGATTCCCTTCTGGCACTCAATGGGTGGTGACAGGTCGGCAGTCCCGCTTCCGAATATCTCGTGAAGCACATTTTCTTGTTACATGACAGCCAAATTCCATGGGGAGACTATCAAACTCCTTGGGTTGTTGAGACCCCCCCCCCCCCCCGGCGGGGGAAGATGGAACTCCAATCTGCGTGCAATGAGTTCAACTCTTGAGAGTTACTGCTTGATTTCCTGACAGGTCACCAGCAATCTTGGAAGTTTGAAGGACTTCCACGAAAGATCTAGGATGTTATTATGGCAAACTTAAACCTCGACGGGAGCAAGAAAGTTGAAGACAAACAGACAAAAGGTGTCGTCAATGTCTGTCCCCGAACTGGCGGCCGGATACTCGTCATCATGGGGGTTCCTGTCTGACAAACTGGCGGAGACGGCATGTGCCCCTTTGTTTGGTACACCAGAATGGAAAATACGACGCAGGAGCATGTTCTGCACTGAGGTTACTTGCCGATGTGGGAAGAAAAAGTCAATTCGGTCATGATAACTCGGGGCAGTGAGCGTGCTCAGAGCCAAACGGTCGCCTTGTCGTCGAGCTTACACCCTCACCACCCGAAGCGTCGGACAAAGCTGATTGGCTGCGGGGAGACCCCATCCTATGCGGCAGTTTGCGGCGTTGCAGAGAGGTTGGGCTTCCAGACTCCCAGACGCATTGATACCCGATTGTTGCCAGAACCCGCTCGTTCCCAGACTCCATTGCTTCCCCATTGCATCTCCATCACGAAGCCCACCAGAAAGTATCTGACGCAGCTTTTACTAGCCCAATCTGTCTTCAATGCATTTTAACCCGCGTGGAAGAAGCGATGGCATGGGCATGATTCGGTAGGTCATACTCGGCACATCTCACATGCGATGGCGGCGACCCATTGGTATCAAGAAACCATGTCGGACGCTCAAAATGATTTCTTGAATTCTTGTACGCACACACGTCACGGCGATGAAGCGACTCTTTTCCATCCATGTGCCACCTTCAGCCCGTCAGCCAGCACTGTCTGGCGTCTGGCCCCGACCCTTCAACTTTCGATGATCAGATTGGTTGTCCATCTCTGCCATCCATCACCATAGGTTTAGCCGCCTAATATTGAGAGCCATGTGGCAGTGACTCTGCGAAGACCGCCTCGATTCTACGCATGATATTCAGGCCCATCCGTAGACGACCTCATGGCACCACAGTAGACATTTGAGGCCGTCTTGTTCCTTGTGTATAAATCTGAACTGTCTCCAAATGACATCAACATTTGTGGTATGATTTTCTCAACGAATGGCTTTTACCTTGATTCTGAAGTCAGGCCTTCATTGTCCCCGCATTCAGCTATCTTTGCGCACCGGGTCGAGCTCATGTTTTGCGCCCTTGACGCCCAAATGGGTCACCGAATATCCACTACCAAAACAGCGGCTTTCCTTGCGTTCACCTCAACGGCTGGAAAATTTACACAGTATGGCGTCGGCAGCGCTCCGTGTCCGTTTTCTTTCTTTGACTGGTACGAGTTACCACGGAAGGTTGACGCCGTGCGGTTGATTAATTGGCATCCACACCTCCGCGTGCAATTTTGGCGTTTCCACAACAGCCCCCACAGCCAATAGAGTCCTCAGAATGTAAAACAACGCCAGCCTCATCACCAGATCCGACTTCTGACTGTTTGCACAACTTGGCAGTTGGCACCAGAGTCTCCAGTCTAGGAGGCCGATTGTTGACACCTAAAACCCCCAAGGCGTAAAAGCGCACTCTGGCAGGTGACGGCGTCGAGCAAGGTCGCTCCCAGGTACCAAGTGCACCTTTTTTCACCAATGTATATCAAGTCAACGACTCCATTATCACCTGTCGACAGTGGAAAAACGCGATTTTCGACCTGAAGCGATTTTGAGCATATCTTCCACTCCACAGACTTACAACCCAACGCTTGCCAATCTTCACACCGCACTTTTTTTCTTTTCTCCTAAGCCTGTACGCCTTTGTGTCTTCCATCAGCACTGGCATCGTCCATTGCTCCATCCGCCCTCCCCCGTCCTTGGGCTATCTCGAGTCGTTTTTCAGTGGTTGGCAGGACTGCCTCTTTCGCTTGCTGCAGCCCCTAAAGGCAGCAGCCCACATCGGAGCCCTAGAGCCAACCAAAGTCTCCCACGCCTTTCTCCCGAGGCCGTCCTGGCCGGTGAGGAAAAAGGGAGAAAGGAAAGAAAAAAAAGGGAGGGCATGGTAGTATAAGATAAGCTGTGTCATATCGTTCCACTGGCTGTTCAAGTGCACAAACTGCTTTTCCTATCAAGCCTCACTTGACGTCGTGGTTTGCTATGCTCGGCTGTGCTTGGCCACAGTTGTAAACTTGACTCGACCGCCTTGTTGGCTGAGTATGGCTGCCATCCATCCAAGCCGTCATTCACCATTCAGCATTCGTGCTGTCGTCGTTGTTTTAGGCCGCCCTCCTGTGGCGATTATGTTCAACGATACATTAGCGCAACGCGCTCCCATTGGCAGGCACGGGGTCCCTACCGCCATGGATCCAGAAAAACAACCTGGCAGTAGGACCTTCTGGTGCTGCCTCCCGACCTTCTCAAGCCCCTCACTCTGTAGTTGAGGTTGCTGTCACCCCCATCCCATCTGCAAGGCATTCCGTATTCTGGCCGATCCGGTTGGTGTCAGTCAGCTCTCGTCCGCTCTTTTTGGCTCATGTTCCTGCTGCTCGTGCTCGTTGTCAGCAGATGCCCTTGCTGCCCTGCGGATGCTCTGCGGATGCCCTGCGGATTCCGTGCCCCATTCTCCATCAGAGTTCGGCCTAGTGTCACCCACAATTCTCCATTCCCCATTCTCCATTCCGAATCCGTTCTCGCTGTCGACGAGCGAGACGCCGAGAGACGCAGGAGAGGACCCGATGCCTGGGTTCGCATCGCATTTGCACCAGCAAGCAGCAAGCACAAAACTCGGGTACAGACCGCGGAGCAGCAGTGTCCTTACAGAAAGGTGCCTCGTGTGCTCGCCCGGTCTGGCTGTCTGGGTAGCGTAGCTTAGGTACTAGCCTTGTCTAACTGCCTGCCCAACGTGTTACATACATAGGACGAGGTGACGGGGGGCGGACACTCTCTCCAGCGTACGGCACATACCTAGACTACGTACAAGAGGCCAACAGAAAGTCGGTCGTGCTGCCGTTGCAGGCCGGCTGTCAAGCCCAGCGCCGATTTGCAGTGTAAGCCGGCCAGTCTGGTCACCTCCACTCACCCATTTTTCCTGTCTTTTTCCCGCCTGTCCACGGGTTGACTCCGGTTACCTCTAGCAGACAGCCCAGGGTTGAGGGTACCTGCTAGAGGTACCGCTCTGCCAGGCCCAGCCAGGTTGCCAGGAGTGCCTCAGTTCTTCCATCCCACCCACTCAACCACGGCGGCCCACTTTGGCACAACCTAAACTCAGCCAGGCGTCCATTTCTTCCCGGCCTCCCCTCTTTCTCGTTCATCCTTTCTTCCCAAAATTCGGACTCTTTCCCCCCTGCCTGCTGTCCCATCATCGGTCCTCCACTTGCAACATCCTTTTTCTCACCTCACCTCCATACCTCTTGTCCAGAACGCCGTTTCGGTTACTGGTTTTCTTGATCTACATCGTCTTCTTGTCTTGTTCTTCGGACCGCTACGCCCTTTCCGCAATCACCATGGCGGCAAGACCGGGCAACAGGCCAGCTCAGGCCCCTCAGCCCTCGACTGCGCGCCAGAACGAATACTTCGTGCCTCGCGACGGTATCGACCGCGAAGTCATCACCTCCGACATTTGCAGGTACCTCGGAAACGATGCACTTGTACGCCCTGGAACCTACGAGGTACGCCCCTTCGACCGAGAAGTTCTTTCCTCTTCCGCCTCACCCACTTGAGCGTGGTATCGTGAGGAACTGTCGCTTACAGCTGCTCGCCTCATAGTCACCAGACGGCCGTGTGACCCAAGGCTACTTCATCACCGCCTACCGCAATCTGACATCGGTGAGTCCTCGCAGCCAGCTCGCGCACAAGCTTGCGCGTTAGCAAAGACTTGATGCTAAACAAGGTGGCTCTGCAGGCGATGATTCAAGACCTAAAGGCCGACTCTGCTCGATGGGAGCAAGAGAGACGTGCTGCGTCCAGGTCAGGTGGTGGCACTGGAGGTACAATACACTCTAGCCAGCACAATGGCTCAACGTTTGTGAGAAGCTCTAACTCGCCCACAGGCCAGCGCGAGCAGAACCGTGGGTCCTCTGATTACAGCACATGGAAAAACCGCCAACGGGAACAGGAACACTACGATGCCTACGCCAGGGACAATGCCATGGATGTTGACTATCCCCCACAGCCTAGCGCTCCCAAGAACCCGGTTTATCCTCCGCCGAATGCGTACCCAGGGCCGCCACAGCCAGGTCCTCCTGCTTATCCGCCCGTTTCGTATACTCCCCAGGCTGCTGGTATTCCAGCACAGTATCCTCCTCAGGCGTACCCTCCTTACCCGACCAACCCTCCCGCTCCGCAGTACTCGCCCGGACCTCCCAATACCGGAGACAGATATCCTGGCATGGCGGTCCCTCCTCCTATGCCGGCTGGCGGCTATGGACAAGTTGGACAGGAACCTTCCTACGTGATGGGCTCAGATTACCGGACACAGCCGAATTATGTGACGTCGGAGCCTCCAAGGATGGCGCCTCACCCTGCGGTCTCTTCTGCTGCCCCGGTCAGGACAATGTATGCTCCCACCAATGGCGCTCCTGGTTACCCACCAGCCCCGGATCAGTACTATGGTGCACCAGTTCCCGGAAGTTCGGCCACTCAGGCTTACTCAGCCGATCCTCTATATGGCCGTGGTGGTGCGTATAATGTGGCAACAACGAACCCAGCGCAGGCTTCATCTGATAATCTAGGCTCCCCCGCAGGTCCAACGCCAACACGGCAAGGGTACGGTCACATCCCAGAGCCCCCGTTTGATAACCATCAGGCTCCTGTGCTTCCCCAGGTCCCCACGTCAAACAGTAGTACACCGGCCCAGATGGCAAGCAGCGGGCCGTCACCTGCCCCGCGCCGAAGTCCCGGTCGCGACTCGGAGCCCAGGGAACGAGAACGGGAACAGCACCGCAATCGCCGCCCGGAGCAGGAACGTGACGACAGAGATCGTGCCAGGCATCGGCAACACCGCTAATGGCTAGCGACACGCAGGTCTTTTGACTTTGACTGCCCTAGACTTGCCCGTCGCAAGACGTCGGAGGTCTCGTGGGCTGTTATTAATGCTTTGCTAATACCTCGGAACCCGGAGTTCTCTATTATTTCTGTTTCATTGTCTCATACCAGGATCCCGGTTACTTTCGGCCTGATAATGATCTGATCCACGGATAGACCCAGGACAAAAAAGAGGTGCGCGGAAACCTCGAGAGCTGCAAGTTGCATCTCTGGAAGTTTGGATTATGACTCTGCTCCGGCGGCTCGACTTTGATACAGCAACAACCATTCTCACGGTATTTGCATCCCTGGATTATCGGCATTTCTGTCCTTGGTTTTACCAGAACACGGATTTTCTGGTGCCTACGAAACATCTGGACTCCGGCACCTTGCAGACAGCTGCCGCATTGTATGGTGGTGCCGTCGCTCGAGTTTTCTTTTCGATTAATGTTACGGGCTGTTTGATTTCTTTTTTCCTTTTTTTTTTTTTTTTCCTTTTTGGTTCTCGCTTTGAGAGACAGTATGGAGAGATGCATTATACCACGGACCGGGAAACTTCACTGGATTTGGGAAAAAGAAGAGCGACTCGAGGTTCTGGCGTCTTTGTGTGTAGTGGATATCGGCCTTCCTCTCCTTGCTGTCCGGAATGGCTCTCGGGACAACGTCCTCGTCCTCCGCTCGAGGCGTTTGCGTCTAACCTTGAAACCATTCCACCCCGGGATCAGGAGTCTTCCTCGCTGACAATCTCCCGAGTCCTGAAAACGGATTCGCCTCTTCACCGACCGGAAGATCTAAGCCATGGACGGACAGCAAGGTGAGTAAAGCCTCTGGAAGAGTGTATATATCATTGACCCCTCGGACCGCACTACGGTACTCCAATTTCTAACCACGGCTTGCATTCCATGATCTGGACAACCTCATGTTTCGCTTTCAAGATAACTAACCGGACACAGGTTGAATCAAGGAAACAAGGTTCTTCTTTTCTCTGTTTTCTGGAACTCCCGCCTGGATCAACCATAATTGGCCGCACACAGCGGATTTTCCTGGTTTTCATTCGAGCCATGGCACCCAAGCTCGTCCCGGAACTGCCACTGCTCTCATCTGGAATGGTCTTGCTGGTTTTGGCCCGACTGTTTCCGTGGACCTTCTGGATTGCTTTCCGCTTTTGGCTTGCTAGAACGGCCAGTCTCATACTCTGACGCGTCTTCATGACCCGTCTCTGGAACCACGGGCTGTCCAATGAGACGCTCATCACGGACATACAATTATCAAACATCAAGTTCGGTAAGACGCAATACAAGCTCTTCAAACCTTGAGGCGGGTTGCCCTGTTTCAGTCACGCGGAGGTATGTCGACCAAATACCACCAAAGAACGGCGGATGGCCCATCAATGGAATCGTGGCAACAACAAGTGCCGATGACAATGGACCGACCATGCCCATATGGTGTTTCAACTCGACTGTCCAGATGGAGTTCGATATCTTCGCCAAAAATAGCTCGATGGTAGCTATTTTGCCTCCATTTCTGTTGATTCCCAGGGGGCCAGTATTCAATCTTGTGCGCTGCACAAATCGCGAAACTGGCATCGAACATCAGTCGGAAGGCCCCGCAAGCTTCTTGAACCAGGGACACGATGATATCCCTCTTCTTGCAGCGCTCGCCAGCTCTTTAGTGTGTTGTCTTTCGGTCGGTACTACGGTAATTGTCCATGTCTTCAGGAGCCTTCACGGAAAACTATGGTGTGGAAACAAAGACGCCATCCCGGATTGCATCTAGGTCTTCCGTTCACTGCTAGTTGGGTAGCCGGTTTGCATTGTTACCACTGCACCATCATAAGAACCTTTAGCAGCCAGTACCGACTGGTGTCGAAGGTCATTTTCAACGCGGCGAATTGTGGTCAACTATCACCAAGGTTCCACACGTGAGAAGGGCATCTCCAAGGAACGGTCATCTGTTAGTCAGGCATTTTTCCTCTTGGCGTCATCTCACTCTCTTGCCTGTATTCGTCCGATAGGTAGTGGTTGCCGTCTTCTCGGAAGGTGAACCTAAGCTAACAAGCCCTCACAGAAATTGGATGGAAGGATTTCTTCTCACTTTACACCTCTTGTGTTTCGCATATTGCTCGGACGTACTGGTCTCATATTTGTCATTTGAGGTTATGGTCACATGTATCTGCTGTATAATCTACCCGTTATGGGTTCGGCATTGGGAAGAAGGACTGAACGAGGGGCGCACGGCTTTAGTTACCGAGTCTAGGGTATAGAGTTTTGGAGTTTGTGTTGAGAGGTACAATCAAAGAAGGGTCTCACAGTTGTCTTTGAAATACATGCGTTACAGGCAGGCACTGAGAGGTTCCCCTTTTTTATGTAAACATGGTACTATGTAATGGGAAGCACGGAGTCCGCTCGTGTCACGTGCTGCTCTCCTCGCCGATCGCTGGTCTTGAGAACTTGGCTGGTGGACTCGCCTGCAAAATAGAGGCGGTTGGGGAGACGCAGGGGAAAATGAAAACGTGCAAGTCAGCAAGTGTTCTTTTTGCTTCTAGCTCGGGTTTGCATGGAGCCATTCAGGCGCAGGCGCCAGGCACACACATGTTGACCTGTGGTGTACTGTAATGCTTTTCCGGTGAGCCAGTCTACCTGGACTGCCCTGCTCTGCTGTTCATACTGTACGATACGATATCGGCACTTTCGCAACATGATTCAAAGAGCACAATCATATGCTACAAGAGAGGATCAGCTTGTAAGAGCGCCAATCAAGACCAAGGAACGTGGAAAAGGGAGGAAGAAGAAGTGAGATGACGGGGTGGTTGGTGGCTCGGTTTATTACGGTCAGTGGTCACCGCTTTTGCGGCATGGCTTTTGCTGCTTTGCAGCGGCAAAGGATAATCCATCGGATGAAGGATAGTACGTAAGTATGCTTGTGTTACTGTACTTGAGTATATGCGGTCATAAACGTTCCATAACCAACCCATACAAGTGTTGTGTTCCTGTCGATATCGAGGATCTCTTGGGAGGCCGTGAAGGGTGGACCTCTCTGTCCATTGAGGTACCGCATGCGCATCATATGTCGAGGAAGCGGCACTTTGGCATTGCCGGTCTTTGCATGGCGGATGGCCCCGGTGCAGCCTGTGAACATGCCCCCAGTCATCAACATGATGACCGACCGACCTGCTCAGCAGAAGAGATTTGGTTTCTCTTTCCCGACCTCTCTCACAACGCGAAACAAAGCTCACACAAGGAGCATAAACTTGAGCGCAGCCAACTCGTCAACATGGGATTTGACACAATGTGGGTTCGTTAGTACTGTGTGGGTTCCTGGTGGGGCGTCAAAATATTGTAGCGTCAAAACCATAGAGGTAATCCGTTTGGCGATGTGAACGCCCATGATGGCTTCATTGTTAGGCACGACTTCCCTTCTACCTAGAAAGAAAGGATGAAAGTCTCCGGCTATAGCGACGGCAGTGCAAGAATCTTTTCAGGCCCCATTACTTGGAGTAAACAATCAGCAGTAACAAACGGATGCTTTCATCCATTCTGTTCCGGCACTTTTGTTCGTCCCCTGCTTCACATCTACACCAAAAAAAATAGAGATGACTCCACGAGCCCCCGCCAAATCCCATCGACCTGAAAGCATTTATGACGACCCCTGGAAACAAGCGAACAGGCAGCCTTCAAGGAGGCACCCAAAGCCGGGTTGAGCAACGAGGACCCTCCTGGTCTGCCAACCAGTGTAAAACTTGTGAGCCAGGCAGGTTCCTGTTAGCGTACAAACCACTAAAAGGACCAAGCTGACGTCCCTCGCTTCCATCCCGTTTTATGGAGATTGTTCCTGGCCCTGGGGCCCTCTGGCCCTCCACCGCAGCGATTGACAAACCCGTGATTGACGGCCCGCACAGACAACCTTCACTGGTCGAGAGAGGCCCGTGCTCTGGTTGTTTACCTACCGCAGAATCTCGGGCTATACGTTTTCAGGCTCCCTGGAAATCAGGCATGGTCTGCAAGCATACTGCAACATTTATGCCCACCAAAATTTCTATGCAAGACGGTGATTCTGAATGTCCCCACCCTCCAGCTCCCTTGAAAAGACAGGTGCGAAAAGGCAGGGCACCAGAAGAATCGAATTTACAGTGCCCCGGGCTCTGACGCTGTCCCCCCCACTGTTTTTCTCGGGCATAAAACGCACATATTCGAGCAGTATGCCTACAGATTATGCCTGATTTCCAGGGAGCCTGAAAACGTATAGCCCGAGATTCTGCGGTACACAGTACACTAGAGGTTGCAGGTTGGCCGACGTGATGCTCTTTCGCCCCTGATGCGTCTGGTAGAGGCGTGCGTTTTATGTAGGAGTGAAATGTTCACAGCATTAACCCCGATGCCTCTGCCTCCTATAACCCGGACGGCGTGCTGATAATGCCCCGCCCAGTTGCGATTTTCACGGCAGCCGATTCGTCATCTCCCGCAGCCAAAAAGGTAGCAGCGAGGTACAAAGCGTCTCCAGTAGCAGCGATACCACGAGGGACCAGCTTGTGGCCCAAATTTTTTTTACGCTAGTTTGGCAAGACTGTGCACGCCCCTCAACCGCAACAACTTCAACCCCGTCTCCGGCTTTTTGTTTTGGGATTTTGTTGCCTGCCACCACACCCCCCCATCTACGCACTCGCCCTCCCCGGATAGGTGTGTCCGTGTTGATGCGAGAGTCCGCCAGAATTTGACCGTCAACGAAGTCACCTCAAGATGGATGCGAACGCCATTCGAAGTTGCATCGTCGCGACCCTCGACGCCGATGCCGACGTTCGTCGGAGGGCTGAACTCCAGCTCAAGCAGGTGCGTGTGTAGCCGTCCATCATCATCAAACCCCGTCCCGCGTCGCCGTCCTCCCACCTCTCGAGACTCCGGCCCTTCAGCGCAATCAGCCCCAGTCCGACTACGAGCCCGAGTTTGTCGTTCCATGGCCGCGTGCCTCGCACACAACAACGCCGTCCCAGATAGCAACGTCCCGTGGCCGTCGCCGTGGCCGTGTGCTTCTCCCGCCCAACCGTCTGCGCCCGATATCCATTTCACCAGCACACCCTCGACTTCCGTTCACCACCCCGCTTCCACGTGGACATGAGACTACGGACAACAGGAGCGCCGCTGACATCAAGTCTTCACTGCAGGCCGAGCAACAAGTCGGTTTCACCGATGTCCTCTTGGACCTCCTCCAGACAGAGCAGGATGTGAACCTGAAACTTTCAAGTATGGCTTGCCAGTTCGCTTCCCTACACAGGCTTCCATAACCCACCCAGCCCTTGCCTCATTCATTCTACGCTTGGTGCAAGCGCTCACCTCTCTCTAGCCGTTATCTACCTCAAGAACCGAGTCAACCGCGCCTGGCAGCGCTCCGACGACTACCCGCAAGAGGCGGTTTTGGACGAAGACGCCAAGGCACGCTTCCGTGACCGGTTATTGCCCATTCTCGCCAGCTCCGAGACTCTGGTCCGCCACCAGCTGGTCCCCATTCTACAGCGCATCTTGCACTTCGACTTTCCCGAACGATGGCCGACCTTCATGGATTACACCGTTCAGTTGCTCAACACCAACAACGCCCCCTCTGTCCTGGCTGGCCTGCAATGTTTGCTCGCTATCTGCCGTTCTTTCCGCTACAAGATGAGCGATACCGATAACCGTGCGCAATTCGAAAAGATTGTCGAAGTTAGCTTCCCGAGACTGTTGGCCGTCTGCGATGAGTTGGTGAACCAGGATAGCGAGGAGGCTGGCGAGATGCTACACATTGCTCTCAAGGCGTACAAGCATACTGCCTGGGTGGGTTCCCATATCTACTGGAAACACGGTAATAGGATGATTTGCTGACTGAGCCACTATAGCTCGAACTCCCCGCCTGCCTCCGCGAGCAGTCCGTCAATCTCGGATGGTGCACTATCTTCCTCCGTACCGTATCTAAGCCGATTCCTGCGAGCGCTATGCAGGACGACCCGTTGGGACGTGAACGCCACCACTGGTGGAAGGCAAAGAAGTGGGCATACTTCAACTTGAATAGGTTATATATCAGGTAAGTGGTTATGGTGTTGCATCTTCCAAGTTCTACCGGGTGCGCAACTCCGAGGCTGACCCTACCACAGATATGGTAACCCTCACAACATCATGGAAAAGGGAGCCGATGGTCAGATGCTCCAATTCGCCAAGAACTTTATCGCCCAGGTTGCTCCCGAAATCCTCAAGCACTACCTTGCTGAGATCGAGAAGTGGGTAGCCAAGACCGTCTGGTTGAGCCGGCCGTGCTTGTCGTACACTCTCGTCTTCCTTGACGAGTGCATTCGTCCCAAGGAGATGTGGACACATCTTAAGCCTCACCTTACTAACCTGGTCACTCATTTCATCTTCCCTGTTCTCTGCCTTTCGGAAGAGGATGTGGAAAACTTCGAGGAGGAGCCCGAGGAATACCTTCATCGCAAACTTAACTTCTTTGAGGAGGTCTCCGCGCCCGACGTTGCTGCTGTGAACTTTTTGGTGAGCCTCACGAAGGCGCGCAGAAAGCAGACCTTCGAGATCCTCAAGTTCGTCAATGAAGTCGTCAATCAGTATGAGCAGGCGCCAGAGGACCAGAAGAATCACCTGGCGAAGGAGGGTGCGCTGCGCATGATCGGAACTCTTGCTCCGGTTATCCTGGGCAAGAAGTCCCCTATTGCTGATCAGGTGGAATACTTTTTGGTTCGCTACGTTTTCCCGGATTTCACCAACCCGCAAGGCTTCCTCAGAGCCCGTGCCTGCGACACCATCGAAAAGTTCGAGCAGCTCGACTTCAAGGACCAGCAGAACCTCCTCACTGTCTACCGTCACATCCTCGACTGCATGGCCGACCCCAAGTTGCCTGTCCGTGTGACTGCTGCTTTGGCCCTGCAGCCCATGATCAGACATGAGATCATTCGCACCAGCATGCAGCAGAACATCCCGACCGTTATGCAGCAGCTTCTCAAGCTTGCTAACGAAGCCGATATTGACGCCCTCGCCAACGTGATGGAGGACTTCGTGGAGGTTTTCGCTACCGAGCTTACACCGTTTGCCGTGGCGCTTAGCGAGCAGCTGCGCGACACCTACCTGCGCATCGTCAGAGAGCTCCTCGAGAACAACGAGAGACGTGATGGTGCTGAGGATGAGTTTGGCGATTATCTCGATGACAAGAGCATAACGGCGCTTGGTGTGTTGCAAACAATCGGTACTCTCATCCTCACCCTTGAAAGCACCCCAGAGGTTCTTCTTCACATTGAGAGCGTTTTGATGCCTGTTATCCAGATTACTTTGGAGAACAAGCTTTACGATCTCTACAACGAAGTCTTTGAAATCATCGACAGCTGCAGTTTCGCCGCCAAGCAGATCTCCCCTAACATGTGGCAGGCCTTCGAGCTTATCCACACAACTTTCAAGTCTGGGGCCGAGCTGTATCTGGAGGATATGCTTCCTGCGCTGGACAACTTTGTGCAGTACGGCGCGCCCCAGCTTGTTCAGAAGCCTGAGTACATTCAGGCGCTGTTTGAGATGGTCCAGGACATGTTCAACGACACCAAGGTTGGCGGCTGTGATAGAATCTGCGCCTGCAAGCTTTCTGAAGCCATGATGCTCAGTCTGCGTGGCCATATCGACCAGTGCGTCCAAGGCTTCGTCGGCTTGGCCATGAACGTGCTCACTTCTCAGGATGTCAAGGTCAAGAGCTACAAGATCCATTTGATGGAAATGGTCATCAACGCCGTTTACTACAACCCTCTTCTAACCCTGCAGATTCTCGAATCTCAAGGCTGGACGAATAAGTTTTTCAGCCTTTGGTTCAGCAGCATGGACTCTTTCTCTCGCGTGCATGACAAGAAGCTCTGCATTGTGGCCATTGTGGCCTTGATCAGCATTCCTGCTGATCAGATCCCCCCTACTGTTGCCGTTGGTTGGCCAAGGCTTCTCCAGGGCATCACCTCTCTGTTCGGCAGCCTGCCGACGGCTCTCAAGAACCGTGAGGAAGCGCTCAAGGACGACTATCACCTTGACGGAGGCGTCTACGACGAGAACGAGGAGTGGGACGATGATGAGAACAACTGGGATGCCGGTGAAGAGGGTGAGGAGGAGGACCTTGGAGACGTCAAGGGCGAGAGTGAAGCATACCTGGAGTTCCTCAACGAGGAGGTAAGTCCAACAGAAACACACCTACTTCAGAATCGGTATTGATGACTCTAGATCCGCGATCTTGCTGACACTCACCTTGCTCAGGCGCAGAAGTTCTCCGGCACCGATCTCGAGTATAGTGACGACGAGCTCGGCGAGGATGGCGTTCTTCTCGAATCCCCACTCGACAAGCTTGACCCCTACTCCATCTTCAAGACCTCTCTGTTGAGTGAGTATTCCCCTTCATCGGAGTGCTTGTGAACAAACTTGATCAGAGCTAACACCTTTGCAGAGCTCCAAGCAGAGCAGCCCCAGTACTATGCTGGCCTGGTACAACATTTGAGCATGGAGGAGCAAAGTGTCATTTCGGCTGTCTTGCAGCAGGCGGATACGCAAGAGGCTGCCGCTCAACAAGCTGCCGCGGCTGCTAACGGAACCAGCTAAATGGTGTTTATACCCCCTATACCACATCATACACCAATCTGTTTTCTGTCAGTCGAGGCGCTGTTAGGAACGCATGCCGCAAACTTTGTGCTGTGGCGCCGATACTACCCGTTGCTCGAACGAAAGCCCTGGGCACGCAAGGCTACTATATAATTGACGCGTTATGGCAACGCCGATAGATTTGGGGTTGCACCGTTCTGCAAATAGGGCAACCGGGTTTTGCGCTTTAGTGGCATGGCTATCGATATCATTTTGGCTGAAAGTCATGGAATGCGAGTTTGTCGTTTCCCGTTTTGATAAACCATACAGTGCTTCTTTGGGTTAATGATTACTGGATCAAGCGCTTTCCGTGGTTTAGTCTGGTATTCGTGGAAGATGTAGGGCAAGTTGGTTTCTGTCCTGTCTTGCATTTTCTCCATCTGCGGCAGCTCACAGTTCCTAGCACCCTTCAAAGGAGGGAGGAAGGGGTATGTGGATGAAGAGTCGGTGAACTAGTACGGGGAAGACGGAGGGAAAAGCTTTAGGAGAGAGAACAGTCCTATGGACACGGCTGCTAATCGATAGGTTGCTGTATGGAAGGATGAGAACGTGAATCTAGAGCCTTTTTCGAAGAAAACAAAAAGTTGGTCATTACAGGCAGGTGAGTTAGACAAATATAGCATCTTTCAAACTAACATCTCACCGGCGTTGCTCGTTCTTCCCATGGACATACCGTAATCCTCTCAAGGCTGTCTTCTTATCAAGACTATCACTGCAGTTACCTCCTTCGCCTCACACAAGCTCATCATGGTGTCGTCCGGGACGTTCAAGTCTTGTAGTCTCAACCTTTATCCGCCACGTTAGAACCCGTTAGGATTTGCAATTTTCTTCATCGCCGGTCAGAATACATGCATCCACGGCTTACAGGCTATACCCACCCTATGCTTACGGTCAGATTTTCACAAGTGCTCGGTTCTGCGCACGTGGTGGATCAGTTGGTCCCGTCTACCTCCATGGTCTTCTTTGCACGTAAGTGAGATGTGATATGTGAACTATCGCAGTTAGAACGTGGCTGCTCGCCTGTTGTTGAACACTACCTTACCTACCCTCGGCGTCTAAAACTTCATGTGACAACTGAGGCAAATTGTCGGTAACTGTGAGTCTCGAGAATGTATGGCTCAGAGTACCGACTCGAAGACATGCTTTTAAATCTGAACCGGAAGGGGTGTAAATATATCAAATATGGAGTGTCCGTCCCCAGTAGAAGCTGGCAGACATACCAGGGGTGTGTTGTATATCTGTAGGACACCCAACATAACAGGTCAAACCGTAAAACGATTCATATTGCAGGTACGTCTCGTGAGCATATGGTGACTAAGCCTACTGTACCACTAGGTGAGATTATACCCGAGCTCCTCCCATGCCAGAAACTATCAGAATGCACGGTTCAATGAAAAGTGGGTAAAATCTGTTAATTCTATATAAGAGTGCTGTAGAACCAGAGTTGGGGTTTCCAAAGTATTAGGGAGGTTTACACCCTAATTCTGGGTAGCTGGGAGGCTAGTCCTCTTATAGAGCCCTCTTCTTACTAGCCAGATCTACACCCTAAATTGACACACCTCCCTAATTAAAGTCTTTTACAAAAACGAAACTGCCTAAACTGGCCAGAAATAAAGCCATTCACAATATTATATAATTATCCTAAGGTTTATCTCCTCATTAATCTCATTTATCTCAATGTATGCTATTATATTCTCCCGTCTTTTCGACTCTCTATCCTTTATTATATTTATACCAACTAGCTTTATAAATACTACGTATTTCTAGAAGTCCAATACTTTTATTAAACTATTTATAAGTATTTTAACTATTTTTAAATATTTAATCTTAATTCTTCCTACGAATACCTCCTATTTTACTTAATACCTATAAATATCTATATATTTAAGCTTCGTTACTAATTTTATAACCTCTACTATTAGAGCCTTAATAATTTACTTATTATTATATTCTAGAATAGGAATAAGATTAACTAGTCTTACTATAAGACTAGTAATAAATCTTATTATAAAAAGGGCCTCCTTAACTACATTAATAAGGGTAATAAATTCTACTTTAGTTATAAAAGTAGTTATAATTATTTATTTAGTAGCGCCCTAATAAATTAGTCTTCTAAAGAATTATATTATAAATCCCTATGAATTCTTACGGTCTATAGAATTATCTATAAACGAGGAGTTTAAGGTAATTCGGAAGACTTAATCTCCTCTATAGTAAAGAACTATATTAATAATAGTATAAAAGTAATAAAGTATTTTATTTGTAGCCTTATAATAATTTAAATTAGGGTTATAATTATATTTAGAGAGCCGATTAGCGGCGAAGGCGATATTTAGTCGTATAATAACGGCGGCGTATAATATCGACCCTACTTTAATTTAATAGAAGTATATTAAATAAGGTAAAGCCTTACCCTTAAAGGGAACTAATTTAACGTTGGATATAGGGATTGAAATAATACGTTTAGTATTAGTAAAATAATAGATCTTCTATAGGTACGAACGTTAAAATAATTAAATTTTTCCTATTTATCGGTTTCGAATAATTTTAATACCTAAAAATTATTGTAATTCATTTCTTCTAATTATATAATATTACTAATTAAGGTTATTTATATATCCTTCTATAGTAATAATTTTACTAAGGTAATATACGAAGATTATATTATTAATATAATAAAAAATAAGGACGCCGTTATTAACGAAGATATATAGTTCTTTAGGGACTAGTTCAAAACCTATTGTCTTAAAAGTATTAGTAAACTCTTATTATTAGAGGAGTAGGGATTGCTATAAGCCGTATAGTGCTTTAAATACTTTAAAGACCTTACCGGGGATTTTATACCCTAGGGGTATATATATATAAATATTTTTATTTATATAGGCGTTAACGAAGGCGTTAACGGTATTATATTAAATAAATTCGAAGTTAAACCGAACGGCTATAGTAATAAGGGTACGAAATAAGCGGTTAATAAGAGTAGAGGTATATATTTTCTACCCTATTTTCTTTACTTATTAATCCCCTTGTATAACGAAATATACTTTAATTTTATTAAATTTACTATTCTTAAAGAACTTATATATATATACTTATATATAATCGAAGATCTACTTACTTCGAAACTACAATTCCTCCCTATCGACCTCTAATTAAGTCCTTATTTCCCTATAATTATCGAAATAGGCTTACTCTATTTATTTAAAGAGGTTTCTAAAGATATAATAATTAAAAGATTTATAATTCTTAAGTATTAAGGGAAAATAATACTTATAAATAGATTAAACCTTATTTACATAGATTAAGGATTCGACCTCCTCTTTAATAATAATTTTATTATTATAAATAAATTACTATAGTTCCGCTTTTATAATAGGTTTACCGTTAAATGTAATTATAAATTAGTAAAGTCTATTAATATTAAAAGTAGCCTTCTATAATTCGAAACCTTTATATATTTTATCTTTAGTACGGAGATTTAAATAAAAGCTGGCGAAGAAGGAAGTAAACAGCGGTTAATCTAATAGTAGCGTATTTAAAGGAGTAGGGTATTTATTAAAGATAAAGTCGATAAATATCCTCTTTATAGGGGTATTCGAAATTTCTAATTAAGGTTTTAGAAATATACAATTAGTCTCTCGTTTTTAAAGGGGTTATTCAAATTCAAGAAGAGAATTAGGGATATTATACGTCTAAATATCCTCAAAATCGACTCGACTACCGACAAAATTAAAGATTTCTAATATTAGAACTATCTAATTATATTTATAAAGTAATACAATAAATTCGTCGGAAGAGATCTTTAAAGACTACGCTTCTATAAGTACCTCCTTAAAATAAATCGTATTTTCGTTAAATAATACATTATAAATATTAATAATTATATTAGTAATAGGGTTCTAAATATAATAGATAGAAGACGCAGCGTAGCCGATTAAATATCCGATCTATACCTTAGGATTTATCTTCTACTTTCTTTCCTCTTTCTTTTAAACGGCTATAATTATAGCGTATACTTTATAACTATAAATACGAAGATAAACGAAATCTAGCTTATAAAGGGTTATTATATTAAAACCGTCTCATTTAGTAATAAAAGTATAAAAACATTCGTATAGGGATCTCTAGTCGTAGAGGAATTTAGGGGAGTGGTTAATAAAATAAATTACTATAGAAATAATTTCTAATTATAAATCTTTAGCAAAATAAGAATTCTAAATTATTACTCTACCTTTTTCCTTAATTATACTTCCTAAGCGCTCTATACTACTATTTTATATTTAAATATATAGAATAGAGGGCTTAATTACTATACCTCTCAAAACGAAGAATTCTTTTATTATATAGGATCCGCTAACCTTATTATTGTATTCGATAATTTTTGGCTAAATATTATACTAAATATTTAATATTATAAAGAAGTCGTTGAGAAAGGAGGCAATTATAGTAGTTCTACAATCTACTATGTAGTAGTCCTAAATATACCTAGTATATTTATAAGTAATAAGTATAACGTTAGAGTATCTCTAACGGCTCTTCGTATAGTCGAGGAAATTTATAATTAATCTTTCTCCTAATCTATAATTTCGATTATAAGGTTTACAACTAACCTATTATTTAATCTTTAATATAGTATACGTATTATAATATATTATAGAAGGGCCTTTAAAATAGGCGCCGACGACGTTAATAAAGTAATCCAATACTTAGGGGCCGTAATAACCAAAGTAATAATACTAAATAATAACCTCTTTTTTATAATACTTATAACTATTAAGAGAATTAAATTAATTACGCCGGGTAAAGAAGGCGGTTCTAGAAAAGGAAAGAAAGAAGTCCTCGAAAACCGTCTAACAATATTATATTATAAAGTAGTAGAAGAGGGAATAATTTAATCCTCGTATATAATTATTAAATAGTCGTTAGTTCTAATAAAGACCTTTTTTATAGAAGAAGTAAAAAGAGACGAGGTTAATTATAAAATCGGGGTAAAAAACTATATCGTTAAAACAAAACTTCTTTAGACCTTTATATTTTTAAATTATAATATCTATATCGCTATATCCTTTAATAAAAATATAGGAATTTCTAACCTAGAGGCTATTATTATAAAGAGCATAACGAAAGTTAATAAAACGGCTAATCTCGTTAAAAATATAGAAGGAATTACTAAAATCGAAGAAAATACTATTCTTAAAAAGGTATAAATCTAAATCTCCTTCTCCTACTTAGAAAGCCGCTTAATAAACAACTATTTTACAATCGGCTACAACTTTCCAAATACTCTCGCTAGAAAATTAATTATTCTTATTACTATTATTCCCCTACTTCGTCTCCTACTCAAAGCAATCGACTTCTTTCTTCAACTCTAAATCATTACAAAAGTTCTTCTTAACCCTATTTTAAACCTTTTTAATAAACTTCTATCTAAGGTTAATAATTTTAGAAGGGAATAAATATTAATAATATTTAATTATATAGAATCCTTACTAATACGCCTTACAACGAATATTTAAAAATAATAATAAAAAGTCTATAGCCGTAGCCTTACGCTTTCTCTTATAATAGTTCTAAGTCCTATTAAATTAAACGTCCTCATCCTTAATACCGCTATCCTATAAGCCATTAAAAATTAAACCTATACCGAACGCACCCCTATAACCCTTAATTTTATTAGTACTAATAGGAAGTCGTTCGTTTAATCCTTTATAGCGGAAATCCCCGGATATTAAACGAAAATCGAAGGTATTAACCGATACTTTCTTACTAAAATATTTAGAAATACTAAATACCTAAATAGGTTTAATAAGCCGCAAACAATTCAAAAAGTCTTTAAACTAAACGTTAACTACAATAATTTTTAAAACTTTATAGTAGAATATATTAATTATTATAACGTCCTAACTATCTATCCACCTACTTATTCCTCTATCCTTCTTATTTAATTCGCTCAATAATAACTTTAAATAATCGTAATACTTCTAACGAACTTTAATTTAAACATCTTCTTCTCTATAATTATAACCATTCTTAATATTAACGTACTACTCGGCTATAGACTAGAAAGATAGGAAATTACTAGTCTTATAAGAGGGGAATATAAATTCCTATATCTACTTTCGAATATTAATATTATTAGTCTTAAAGGACTCGTAAACCTTCGTATTATATAACTAATTAATATAATCGTATTCGTACTCCTACAAACCAAAAGTAATAAAGTCTACGAATTTAATTATAATATCGTCGGTCTACTAATCTAAAGTTTAATTAATAATCTCTACGCCTTTAAAAACTTTAACTAATTATAGGGCTTCCTAATTTTAATTTATTCCAACCGCGCCGGCTGGGGCTAAAGCCGGGGCTAGAGCTATATAGACAATAGTTCTATCTTTAAAACTATCGAAAACTTTACAAACTCATTCAATACGACGTAGAATAAGACCTTTAATAATATAATTACTAATATAAATAAGCGGGGGCTTCTAAACGGCTAATTCTAAACCTAATACAAAATTAATAAGGTCGAGACTTTTAATATAGCTAAAGAATTTATTACTCTAATCCTAGAACTTTAAGGACCTATCGAAGTAAAGGCGGTTAATCTTTAGAGAGGATTCCTTTAATAAGGATATAATTATTTATTAATTTAGTCGTTATAGGGTAATTAGTACGTAGATATTCGTATTTTTGTAGATATTAGCGTAAATGCAAATATTGCGAATCAGACTATTAATTATTAAAATACACAGTTCAATGAAAAGTGGGTAAAATCTGTTAATTCTATATAAGAGTACTATAAAACTAGAGTTGGGGTCTCTAGAATATTAGGGAGGTCTACACTCTAATTCTAGGTAGTTGGGAGGCTAGTCCTCTTATAGAGCCCTCTTCTTACTAGCCAGATCTATACCTAATCTCAGCTCAGACCTACTTAACCTCCGAAACCCGTTTCTGCGGTAGTAGGTCTGAGCGGGTTTTGCGTTTTTTGGCCGTCGGCTGTAAAATAATAAAGACTTAATATAAGATTTTACTCTAGTCGGAGTAAAATACCTACTCCGGTTAGAGTAAAATTAACCGCCCCCGTTCCAGCCAACTACTTACCTAATAAATAATTCTTATTAGAATAAAATATATTAAGGTATAATATCCGATTTATTTAATCCGTTAAATCCAATTAAATATTCGTTTAACGAAACGCCCCTTCCGCTTCTATACAATAACCAATTTACGTTCGTACCCAATTCGCCCGATTTTATATCCGAATTAAGTCTACTCCTAATTAATCTTATTTATAATTATTCTACGCCTATTCTAAACCCTAATACCTCGACTTCGACCCTTACCCCTATTTAATATATTTTATTAACTATTCCTAAATTACCGGATTATAATTATAACCCTAATCAATTGTTAATTAAGAATACCAAATAGTATTAGTCTAGGCTTCGCTTTAAGAAGGGAAATTTATAATAATTTATTCGTAATTAAGTAAAAGTAATTCGAAGTAATAATCGGTTATTTAGAGTTTATATAAAAGAATTTATTAATTCCTTACGCGACGAATACGTACGCGAAGTTCTCCTTCGTTAAGGCGTTATTATATAATTTAAGAAGTAATGTCGTTTGTCTGATATAAAGGCTTTTAATTAGGAATTTAATAAGGAATTAATATTTCTTCTCTAATATAAACCTAAAAAGAAGAAAAAGAAAAAAAATAAAAAACCTAAACCCAAATACGTAGAGGCCAAATCTATCGAATTTAATAATTTTTAACCCGGAAACCCCGAACTCTAAAATCCCGGGCCTAAAGACGCCGAAATTAGAGAATCTACTAATTTTATATTATTCTAATTATTTATAAAGCTTAGCGCTTCTTCTATAGTCGGGGGCGATACACTATATAATATCGTAGATTTATATAATATTCGGTAAATTTCAAATATCGTATAATAGAATACAACGCTCCTTTAAAAACGTGCGCCTCGGTTATATTTACTCCTTAAAGGTTTAATAGAGTATTAGCGTACCTAATAAAACAAATACAAACGCCGAACTCGTTATAACGAATTTATTTCGCTTCGTATTTATATAATTTTTATAATTCTTATAAGTATTCGCGCCCCCTTTAATTCGGATTTCTTTTCCTAAATTATAGGCCTTTATTTATATATAAACGGTATTCTAAGGCGTATTTAAAATATATTAACTAAATTAGGTATTTATATTTCGTATAATAGGACGATTACAACCGTTAAAACTCTTACGACTACTATAACGGTTAATTTAATTCCTAGATATTTTATTATAACTAAATTAATATTCCTAATAAAATTTTAAATGTATTATATCTAATCCTAGTTTTATTATTATCTATAATAATTATAATTATTTTAATACTATTTAAAGCCTTAATATTAATCGATAGGATATTATATGTAATTTTACGATTTATTTATTAATAAGTAATCCTAATATCCGCAGATTATTCCAACTATATTAATTCTAACCTACCGTTCTATTCCAAAAGGCCTAAATCATTCCTTTACTCGCCCTAACGCTATACGTATTTCGTTATACCGTTAATTCGCTTATAATATTAAAATTACAATTATTATTTCCGGTTATTAAATAGGACGGTCTTATTATTCGTCCCTTTCTTAAAATATAGTAATACTAAATACTTAAAAGCTTTATTCTCCAAACCCCCGCCCTCGATAAAAACGAGGGTAAATTTACTAGTATTTACCGCTTTTATAATAAATTATTTCTCGACTTTTTAAATATAAACTAAGAATAGTTCGGCGACCGGCTTTTCCTCGTTTATAGTAATTAAAAGACGATATTATATATTTAGAAGATTATATCGGTATAATTAGAAGTATAATTACTATACGATTACAAATAATAGATAGTCTCTATCCCTATATTCTTCTATATTAAACTAAATTTCGTTAATTTGATTTTTCGGCATTTTTGGCCTCTTATAGAATAAAATACTTACGGCTTTAATCGGGCGAAAAAGATAAAATTATAGAAAACCGAATTCTACTACGGATTACAACTTCTTTATAATATATTTTATTTTAAAATCCTCGCCTTCCTTATACGAAACTTCGTAGATAGGCGTTTTTTAAACCCTACTATCCTCAATTGCAAAAATATAGAAATAGTAATTACAACTACTATTTAAATAGATAGCCCCGCTTATATCTCTATACAATTTAATAATATATATACTAAAGTATTTACTTTAAAAGGATATACTAATAAATATAATATAGATAATACCGGTAATAATATTAATATATAATTCCGTAATATCTATTAGTATTTATATATCGTCCGGGTATTAATTGTTCTTATTTGCGCCGTCTAATTCGATAATTATAATATATTCTAATAAATTATTAATTATTTACTACTCTTCTTCTATAGTAAAAAGAATACGAATTATAGGCCCGAAATATTATACTTTTCTTAACTCTTACGTCCGGAGGTTATAGACCCCGAATTATCCGAAGCTATTTTAAGGTCTAATTTAATACAATATATTATTACTAGTAGTAAATAGAAAGAAATCAATTTAATATTAGAGTATATTAATCGCTCTTTTACCTTTAATATTAAATATAATAAGAATTCTATATATAATATTAAATCTACTTTTATAAAGATATTGGTTATAAGTCCCTTTACTATAGTTATTCGTAAAGTAGTCGAATTAAAATTCGGGCGACCTAGTAATAGTAAATATACTAATCCGTCGATTAATATAAATATTATTAATTATATATATATAATATATAAGAACGAATTTGTAAGGCGGCGTTGTAAGCCGTTAGACCCTACTGATTTTAATGTACTCAATTTATAGTATAACGGCGTATATAAATTATTATCCGGTACTCTCTAATAGTTTAATTATAAAAAGGTACGGCTGGAGTATAGGAAAAATCGAAAGTATTTCGATTTCTCTAATTATAAAGAAGATAAACCGATTGTAATTAATAATATGTATAATATATCTAATTCTAATAATAGTAATAATAAAGTAATTTAATTAATAATTATCTTAGGCTATATATAGTTTAATATACCCCTCCCCCTATACTTTAGCGAAGGCTTATATTTTAAGGTTTAGAATAATACTTTATTAGTTTCTAATTAATATAGGTATAATCTACCCTTCGAATTCTGCGTAATAATAGATTTTATTCCTATAAGAATTATTATATATAATATCCTATTATATCTCCCCTCCCGCTATTCTACGAATTTTATAAGCGAAATTTTATTCCTATCGGAATTATTTCCAATCGGTAGGCAAATAATACGCTAATTATTAGTTCGTTTACTAAATACGCCGTCCTCCCAATCTAATAATAATTAGTAGTAAAGACCTATTTAAATTTATAGTAAGCGCTATCCAAACCGGCTACCTATATAAAATAGAATTACGTATAATAAAGGTCGTTTATTCGTCGTATATAGGTAGCCGGTTTGTAGGGATGTACCTATTCAATTTCGCCAACTGTTACTAGTTGTTTATTAATTATCTCTTTAGCTAATAAAAGAGCTATTTTTCAATTTTACTCTACTTTTGCCTATAAGAACCTTAGGGTACTTTTTACTACTATACTTTCCTATAAAGATAGAAGTACTTCTAAATAGAGGAAAAGAAATAAAGAATAGGATTATTTATTTATATTAATTAATAACGAATATCCATTTTATTTTCGCCGGTTATTTATTAATTTTTAATTTTACTCTACTTTTGCCTATAAAAACCTTAGGGTACTTTCTACTACTATATTTTCCTATAAAAATAAAAGTATTTCTAAGTAGAGGAAAAGAGATAAATAATAGGATTATTTATTTATATTAATTAGTAACGAATATCTATTTTATCTTCGGATAGTTCCTATCCGAATTAAGTTTAGTATAATTAATTACCTATATAAATTTTAATAATTAATTAATCTATATGTTATACCCTTTTCCTACTATAAATTACTCCTTCCTTTCCTCTTATAACTTCTCTTCTTACAACCTCTCCTTCCTCAATAGTACCCGGTTAATAATTCCTCCTAGAGTAAAATCCCTATTACTATTAGTACTATAGCGCTATATTCTAAGTAAATTATAAATTTGGTGGAATAGACTTGATACAGGACATGTACGATAGATAGATAGATTGCATGCCTGCCTGCCCTGGAAGGTCCACCTTCTAGAACCTACCGGCAGGCCCCGGGCGGCCCGGCCGGCCTTGCCGGCCTTGCCGGCTACAAAGGTTCTTACAGCCTTTGTGGCCGCCTTTGCCAAGGCGCCTATTTACGGGAAGAAAGGTAGTGCCTTCTGGAAGCCTTGCAGCCACCTACTTAACTAAGTTGCAACGTACTCTATCTAGCCTGCTCTCTTCCTTCGGCATCGCTTTTCCTACTTAGAATACCTTAATACAAGGTCTTCTATAGGATATACCAGACTTCCGCAATAAATGGTAGCTGCAACTTAACGGTTAAACTAACCGCCCGCTTTCCAAATAAATTTTCAACGTTACGATTAATTAATATCTTTACTACTGCGCGCGGTACCTATTTAGGTACGACTAGTACTATTCGATCGCGGCGTTGAGCCCTAGATTACGTAGGAATAAACGTGTAACCGATTAATTAAGTACGGTCTAATCGCGGCGTTGAACCCCTAATTTAGATACGAACGAGAAGTCGTTTTACCGACTAATCTAACTGTTTGACTACGGCGTTGAGCCTTGGATCCAAGCAGAACGAGAAGTCATCACCCTTACCGATAGGATTTGAACGTTTAATTATAGCGTCGAGCCCTAAATCCAAACGCAACGAGACCGTTATTTTATTCTAATACTTTATATTCGTCTATTTTAGCCGTTGAGGTGTAAATAGATAAGCGCGACTGTATCGTAGATATTTAAAATATTCTATTGTATAACGCAACCTAAGTATCCTTTACCTATTATTATATTATTTACCTTTACTTCAACGAAAACTGGTTTACTAGAAGAGTAGCGACGCGCTTTTACTACTTAGATCCGAATTTAATTCACGTTATTTCCGACGCTAAAGGTTTTCCCCGCTTCTGAGACGTATATAGTAGTAGGACGGCGGCCCTTCTTTTCTATTATTATTTATAAATATTACATTATCTATAAACTTAATAATTAAGATAATTGACCTACTAAATAATATACTTCCTAGGCACCCTCCCGACGGCGATTCCTCGCGCCCTACCGACGATTTAGTACCCGATATATTTCCTCCCGAGCTATTACGCTACGATAGGTAATTTTCCAATGTTGAGGCCTAGGCCTAGATACTTCTACCTATACTCTACGGTAACGAATCGGAGGACGAAACGCTAGCTCTTAGACCGCTACCTAGGCCTTAGATCGGATACCGACTTTAAATAAAAGCTTTTTCGAAGATATTGGAAACGGAGGACTAGGATGAGCAATTATAGGGAGCGGAGAACTAGGAGGAATTAGGGAATAGAAGGGAATCGAAGACTATTAGTCTACTAAAGAAAGAACCTCCGAGGCTAAAGGGATGGTTAAATAATTATAGGAATAATAAATCTTCTATATTCTACTTTTAATACTTATTTAATTACTTTGAATAGCAATTGTATACTACTAAATAAGGAGAAACGGATAATTACCTAGCCTTAAGTAAAGAAATTAAAACGTTAAGTGAAGAAATTAAGATATTGAACGATTGTATGCGGAAATGTAATAATTAGGATACTTTATTTGACTGGTAATTAAAAGATAAATTTACCGATATTCGGGAAATTATTAACGAAACTACTAGATAAATAGAGAGTTTTAATAAGGTAATTAATTAAGTAAACCTATGTATTATTATTATAGAAATTAGGTTGACCTAGGCGGATTTTAAGGCTATTAGCGCTTTAAATAGGATTTTAAATTTGGAAGTATTAGTAAATAATAGTAAAAGTACGGGGGTAATAAAGGCCGATTATACGAATTGTAATAAGGCTAGAGAAGTAATAAAAAGGAAATTTAATAATTTAGAGTAAATAGTATAAAGATTTCTGGAATTAATAAAAGAACTCTAAATATATAAGGGGCGAATATTAAAAAACGTCCTAAGTAATACTTAGTTAAAAGGCTTCTTAAAACCCCCCTTTAATAAATTGTAGTATTTATTAGTACCCGAATATAATAATAAAAGAAGTAATTAAAGGTAACGATATAATATATTAGAGAATAACGATAATATTAACCTTGAATTGGACGAATTGTTCGTAAAGGCTATAGATACCCTAAAGGGTAATATAGTTTTTACCGAATTACTCCTTAAATTTTCTATAACTTAGAAGGCAATTTAGGTACCCGCTGGTATTGGCGACAACGTAGCGTTCTCCTCTCGAAACGATTACTTACGTAGAGAAGATATTAGCCAATTCAACCCCTATTACGAAGACCCCGATAACTTTAGTTCCGTTGTAGACGGAAAGAATATAATTTATATTAACGTCTACTCTTTTATAAATCGCTTAAAGTCTTTTACCGAAGATCCTATTTCGGGACGAATTGTAGAGAAGTAAATTATCGCTATATTTTAAACTTTATTAAACGGTTTAGCTATACGTTAGTAGATTAACGAAGTCTCGCCCGATAAACGGCGCGACCTTTATATTAGAGGATTACTAATACTAATAAATACGTTAACTACGTGATTTATATTAGATTTAGTTACGGTTATATAAAAGTTTATTGAGGTTACTTTGAGGTTGAGGAAAGTCGTAGAGAACGAAAACGCCCTTATTGAATTTATTTAGAGAAAGCTCTACTATAGTAGAGTTATAGGCGTCCTAAATAAGGATAGTAATAATTGGTAGGGCGTAATAATCCAAATTTGGTCTAATCTGGACGTTAATATCCGTCGTTTCTTTCCCGCCCCTCCTAAGACCGGTTATTTTATTAATTATATATAATTGCTCGAAGAATTTAGAGTTTTACTATACGCCGTAACCTTAGACTACTACCCTTATTTAATGGGCAAAACCTATAGATTTAAGGAAATTAGGAATTATTTTAATAAAGACGATAAAAGAAAGGCAATATTTAGTAAGTTAATTAGGTAGAACCGTACGAATTCGTTCTCTAAAGACCGTTTTAAGGATTGCTTTAGAAATTATATTAGAAATTTCTCTTAGGACCGCTCCTAAGATTGCTCTAGAAATTATTCGAAGGACCCCTTTAGAAACGATAATTATAAGGACAATAAATCTAAAGATTACTATAAGGATTTCAAGTTACGCGATAAGGTCTACTTTACCGAAGAATATAATATAGACGTAGAGTTTTCTTTAACGGACTTTAATTATTATATATTCGACGTTAAATTTATTTGTAGTAAATACTTTAAGTATTTCGATTCTTACGCTATAATTAGAGCTTACGTTAGAAAATACAAACGGTCTATTATAGTTAGAACGGAGGCCCGAAGGATAAACGAAGCCCTAAGGATAAAGTACGGTTATTATAATACTTAATTTAATTTTAGGAATTAGCTTTTCACTTATTTGAAGAAATGCGAGGCTAAGGATACCGAGGAAAAGCCCTAAATAGCCTTCGTAGAGTTTAATATAAACGATATCCCTTTGCTTAAATTTATTAACCCCGCTTACCCTTATATTATTAAGGAAGCTCCCGAAATTAATAAAGAAGACATCGAGTAGGGCTAATTATTTACTTATATTTATTTAAAAATTAATATAAAGGTTAAATTAGACGGGCTATTAGTAGAAGTCTATATTAATCCTGGAATAGGCTGCTTAATAATATTAAAGGACCTATTAAATAATTTGGAGTATACGATTATAATAAAGTCTTTCCGTAAAATTAGAAGTATTAGAGGATTAACTATTATTAAGGAATAGGCTACTTTCTAAATATATTTTATCGGTTACGAGAACCGGTCCTCTATTTTAATAAAAGTGAAGAAGTTTACGTAAGTTATAAATAATTTATCTACTAATACGCTTTTTACTAACGATTTTATAAATTCTAGAGGTAATATAATCGACTACGGGAAATCTAGGGTTATATTCGCCAAATTTAGTAATTTCGCTATAGACTTTATAATTAATAAAAGAGTTAACCTATATTATTGCAAAATTATTATAGCTAGAGAAATTATAATTTGCTTAGATTAGTAAGTATATATGCCCGTTAATTATAAATTACTACTATCCGGAAGAAATTTTAAATTTATTATTAAATACTTTCGAACCCTTAATTCTATTATTATTAATAAAACCCCCTAAATTATATTAATAAAGAATAATAACCCTTTTACTATATTGACTATCTTTAAACGTATTAGAATTGGTACGATTATAGAATGTAAAGATATTGTTTATATAGCCGTCGATTAGTTAGATTTTAATTCCAACGCCGCTACCGAAGACTAGGAGGAGCCGAATACAATATCCTAAGCCGAAGACCGACCCTATATTCTAGAAAAGTATTCCCCGCTAGGTCTACGCTATACGCTAAACGCGTTGGAAATTATAATAAGTAACGGCATTTATATTTTCGCTGCCGATTCTAATTTAGTTGAAAAGATGAGGGTATTAGTCGACGAATACTCCGCCCTATAGGAGGAAGGCGGAATTATCGATATATTAGAAGAAGAGATAATAAAGATCCCTTTAGTCGAAGGTTAGTAAAATTAAAAGATAAATATCCGTCTATACCCTTTAAGCCGTAAGGATTAAGAAGTTATTAATAAAGTCTTTAATAAATTGTACGTATAGGGAAAGTTCGACGATTGTATAGAGGCTACGCCTTTCTTTTACCCCGTTTTTATTATTTAGAGGACTACGAAGGATAAGCCGAAAGGAAGGCTAGTCGTCGATTTGCGATCCTTAAATAAAGTATCCGTATCCGATAATTACCCCTTACTACGATAAAAATCGGTTATAGCGCGTATAAAAAGTAAAAAGTTTATTATAGTAATTGATATAATATCCTTCTTTTATTAATTCGGCGTATAGTCCCTATATTAAAACAAATTAATTATAATTATTTATAGAGGTTTCGAGACCCCGCGCGTAGCTTTAATAGGATATTATAACTCTCTAGTATATATATAACGGTTTATAGACCGGCTCTTCGCCCTTTACTTAGTATATTATTATATTTTTATCGATAATATTATTATTACATTTAATATAATTAAGGAGTATTTATAGTATTTAGATATTATTTTTACGCTCTTTAATAATAAGAATATTTCGATTTCCCTAAAGAAATCCTTTATTAGATTTCTTAGTATCGAACTATTCGGCTTTTGTGTAAATATACTTAGGTTAACGTCAATTAGGGAAAGGATTAAAATTATATATAATTTAGACTTTCCTAACTAATTAAAGGCCTTAGAAATTTATATCGGAAGTAACGGATTTTTGAAGTACTTAATCCTATATTATACCTAATTAATTAAATTATTATAAATTTATAAAATTACCCTTTTAGCCGAAGGCTATAAGATAGGAGTTTTAATAACCGGTAATTTCGGTAAAAGAATATTATACGTTATTAAGACTACTTTCGAATTAACCGAATAGGAGAAAATTGTCTTTTAGGTAATATAAGACGCGATATACGGTAAAAACGGAATTAGCGGAATCTTCTTTTATATTAACTCTAACTTACAATTCTTCATTTAATTCGATAGCTCTTTCGAATACAGTAATAGCGTTATAATATTCTATTTTAAAGAGGGATACAAATAAATTCTAGGAATTATTATTCCGGCCGTAATAGTACTACTAGTAATATTTTTAAGTAAATACTTAATTAAAGCCGAAATACGATACGGCCCTTTTAAATTCGAAGTTATATATTTAATTTGGGTAGTAAAAAGATTGCGTACTTATATTTACTCTTTAAACCTCTCTATTATTATCCTTATTAATTATATTGTAATTAAAAAGATTATCGAATAAATTACCTTATAAATTTATTCGACCGACTAATCTAACCGGAGATTGATTAACGCGTCGGTTTATCTTTCCTAATACAATTTGAAAGTATATTATATCCCCGGTAAATTGAATTTCGTGCCCGATACTTTGAATTGTTTACAATACGTTGGAAATAATAGTAATTCTAAGGAGGAAGTAGTCTTAGATATTATATAGTTTATAGTCGCCGAATTATAAATGGATTTAGCTATGAGGTAACGGATTATTAATAGATATATTAACGATTTAAAGTTCGCTAAAATAAGGGAGGACTTGTCTAAAGTGACTACCGAGGACGATAATACCCTTTATCGGCCCGGCTATCCCTTTTTGATTAGCTCGGATAAATTTATTTATAATATTAGCGTAAACGGTAAAATTAGGAACCTATATATTCCTAAGTCTTACGTTTAAGAGGTCCTCGCTATAGTCTATAATAATAAGTACTATTTTAGGAGGGATAGGATACTATACGACCTTTAAGGACTAACTATTAATAATAAAATTTATTTAGTTAAAAAATACGTAGAATATTACCCTACTTATTAATTGAATTAAATTAATAGAATATAACCTATTAGTAATTATTAGCCCTCTTATACTACTATTAGTATATTCCTAATACATTTCGTCGCTATCGATTTTATTATCGGCCTCCTAGAAGTCTTAGCGGACGGAATACTATAGTAAATATTAGGCTATAGCTCCTTTAATATAATAATAACCGCTACTTATTTAAATTCGAAGAGATTACTATTAATATTAGGATATTCGATATATACCGTTAACGATTGGAAATAATTATTTACGAAGTAATTAATTTTAATAAATTAGGGAATTTCTATAGGTATTATATCCGATAGAAATAGGAAATTTACGTCCGAACTTTAGTAAGGTATATAGAAAGCTTAGGGTATTAAATTACTTATAATTATTGTATATTATTCGTAAGGCAACGGTTTCTCAAAATATAAGAATTAGAGCGTAGAAATAGCTATCCGATTCTATTACTTCGAATACCCGGACGCCCCTTAGACTAACGTTATTCTCCTTCTTTAATAAAACTTTAATAATATTTATTCGGAAACTATTAAATTATCCCCTTACGAATTACTATACGGATTTAAACTTTAAGGACCCCTAAATATACTTACAGAATTAGCGGCCAATTTTAATATTAAATCTAATATTGCTTTTAAGGAATACCTTTACTAAGACGTTCAACTCGCTATAGATTTCGCTATAGCTAGAATTAAGATAAGATACAATAGTAATTATAGGGACTTCGAATTTAATATTAGTAATAAAGTCTTTCTTCAACTTTATTATAAATACTATTTACCCGGCCGGCCCTTACGCAAATTGTTATAATAGCATTTAAGCCCGTTTAAGGTATTCGAACGAGTAGGACGCCTAGTTTATAAATTAGACTTGCCTAATACTATGAAGATATATCTAGTAATTTTGTATACTTATTTATTGCCGGTATTAAAGGAAGAAGATCCCTTCGGACGATAAACCCCCCCGCCTGGACTTGTGGAGGACTTGTAATCCGGATCTTTTGACGAAGATAGTGAAAGATACGAAGTTGAAACTATCTTCCGCTATCGCTTCGAAGGACTATATAAGTTGAAGTATTTTATTAAGTGGAAAGGCTGGGGTAACGAATAGAACGAATGGAAGACGGAGTAGCAATTGCGGAATTTAAAGGACTTGGTAGATAAATATTAGGCTAGGTAGGGAGGCCGTCCTAGAGAGTTAGTTCTAAGTATTCGCCGGGTAGGCCGTGGTATTGGCCGTTTTGGGGGGAAGGCCCGCTAGGGAGGTCGTAGCGTTCGTACTCGCTATAGAGACTCCGTTAATTGGGCCGTTAACGATAATCTAGACAATTTGGAGGATATGGATTGGGAAAAGATATATAGATTTGAGATAGATTAATATTACTAAGGACAGTAATGGCTTTTTTGTAAGGCCGGGACTTAATATAGGACATATACAATAGATAAATAGATTGTATACCTACTTGCCCTAGAAGGTCTACCTTCTAGAACCTACTGGTAGGCTCCGGGCGGCCCGGCCGGCCTTGCCGGCCTTGCCGGCTATAAAGGTTCTTATAGCCTTTGTAGCCGCCTTTGCTAAGGCGCCCATTTATAGGAAGAAAGGTAGTGCCTTCTAGAAGCCTTGTAACCACCTACTTAACCAGGCTGTAACGTACTCCATCTGGCCTGCTCTCTTCCTTCGGCATTGCTTTTCCTACTTAGAATACCTCAATACAAGGTCTTCTACAGGATATGCCAGACTTCCGCAACAAGACTTTATATATCGCCCCCTTAATCGATATTAAAAAACTATAATTATTATAATACTTAGATTTCGTTTAGTACTACGACCCGGCTACTTATAATACTATATCGTTAGATAATTACAATTCGGCGTTAATTATAAATAAGTATCCCCTTAATACCGGATTTAAGAATTTCAATACTATTTATTAGACTGTTAATAATATCTTACTGTAATTAGAAAGCGGAAACTTCGCTTTCGTATAGAAGGACCCCTAAGTAATAAATATATTAGAATAGAAGGCCGAAAAATTCTAAAAGAGTATATTTACTAGTTAAATACTAATATACCCCTTATTTCTCTCGGACGCTAGTATTATAGGCCCTAAATTCGCCGGATTAACGGGATATAATACTTTAATAGGCTTTTATTAACACTTCGACTATAATTATAAATTTTATTTATAATTTCTCTATATTTAGTAAAGTAGTTTTTACTCCCGTAAAAATTATTATAATTTTATTCAAATAGGAATTATTAATATAATAATTCTTATAGGAGTAAAAACCGCTATTTAGTCCTCCTTATTCCTACCGGAGTAAAATATACCCTAATTCTACTAGGTAGAATCTATTCGAAATTAAAATAGTACCCGGAATACTTAACTTACTAGAACCCTTCTAATAAATATATACTAATAAAAAGTAATAATTAATTAGTTTAAGCCTTTAATTAACTTTAAGATTTTAAATAAATTTAGAAGTTAAATTAGTATTAAATACCCGGCTTCCTACTAAAAACTTTATATTAATACCCTTAATAATTTCTCTAATTCCTATATTGCCTATATTATAATAATAATATCTACCGTACTATTTAATAATTTATTAATATATACCGTTGCGGTCCGTAACGGAGACCTCGACCCCCCTCTAATGGATTTTAAAAGTAATAATATTTACTTAGAAGAGATTATTATAATTAATTTTTTTTTAGCTATATATAAGATAATTATATAGTTCTACTACTAGGGCGCGCTATAATATTAATAAAATTTAGTAAACGATAATACTTATACCCGTAATAATTATTATATAGATAATTAATTCTATATCTAGTAAACCTTTACCTTTTTCCTATATAGGAAATCGGGTAAAATTACTTTTGGTACTATACGTTTAATTAAGGGCGTTAATATTAAAATTAAAGGGCTATATATATTTAATATTTTAAGTACTAATCTCGTACCCGCTAGGGCGGTAGATTAAATACCCGAAATATAATTAGACTTTACGTCCGTAAGCTTTAAATAATACGTATTTAAATAATAAGAAAAGGAATATAAATTTTACAAATTAATTAAAGAGGAATTGGAGAACTACAAATATTTTAATAAATAGGCCCGGCGTATTTATTAATATAATACTCTTATTACTTCGGGGGCCTTATTATATAATCTAAGGAATATATATTATAATTCCGCTATAAAGAATGTATTAGAAAATTATAATTCTATCTCCTTCGGAGAGGATATATCGCTTCGCTTAAATTATTAATCGCTAATAATTTTATTAGAGGGTTTGTAAAATTATTTCGGAAAACCGATAATTACCGACCTAATTATCGATAAAATTTTATTCCCTTTATTTTATAAAGACGACGTTTAAACCGCTATATACCTATTTAAGGCGAATTATATAATTGACCGTATTGCTTAATTAATTAGGGAACCCAGGTTTACTTAGGAGGCTACCCGGGCCTTTATTCGTAAGGAGATTGAGAAAAATACCCTACTCAAATCCTTAATTAAAAGGAGTTATCCCTTAGCTAATTATATTATAGATATAAAATTAATTATAAAGGGGATATAAACGTTTAATAAAACCGTTTAAAATATTATTAGCGAGGAAAACGATCCGTTTATATTTAATTATAATAAATTTAAAGAGATTTACGACTAGGCGAATTAGGACTTCGAAACCGAAGGGACGAAAAAGGATTACTTTCTCCTATACTAAATTACTAATAAGTATAATTTACTCCGGTTATAATTAATTTATTACTAATTCCCGTAGGAGTAAAATTTAACCCGTATTAATTTATTAATAAATACTTATATTATTTATTGTATATTCTATTTACCCTTAAGAAGTATTATATTTACGAGCGAAATTAAGACCGGTAAAACTCTAATTTATAGTACTATTCTTTAAATAGAATACTTAAGGCTATAAAAGCGCTATTCCGAAGGTAAGCTTATCCTAGTATATTTAAATATAATTATTATACTATTTAATTTAGTCGTTTAAACCTTTATTAAACTTCGGCAATTCTTCCCGGGCTTTAATATTCGCGTTTAGTTTAAATTTCCTATTCAAATTAGGGAAATAAATAATTGACGGAGTAGAACGCTAATCTAAGTAACTTTTAATTAGTTTATAAATAATTATATACGGGCCCGAAGTCGTCCCGATCCGGCTAAAGTCGTTATTATTGTAGCGTATTATATTATTATTAAACGTTAAATTATAAAATATTTAGCGACGATTGGAAAGAGCGAATTAGTTCGTAATAAGGACGAGTACGTCCTATAGAATAGCCTTATAATTATTATATTAAATTAGGCAGACGATAGTACCGATTCGGAACTTTTAGACCCGGATTTAAATAAGGACTTCTATAGTACGGAAAAAGACGAATTAAGTAATAATACCCCCGGATCTCCCAGTAGTTCTCAATAAATTTTTATTCCGATAGGAATAGCGATTCCTAATTCTAATAGGAGTAAAATATATTAATCGCTAATTCTTTATAAGAAAAAGAAGTAAATTGTAATAATTATTTATATTATTATTACGTTTGTAAAGAACGTTAAATTCTAATCGCTTATTATAGACGAAGCTTAATTCGCTAAGAGTATAGATTCGATTATCTTCCGCCTTATTAGGAAAATCCCTACAATTATTCGCCTAATTTATTTAATAACTCTAATTTTTAATCGCCTAGGGAATATTATTGCGTTTACTACGTTTATATAGGAAGTAGGCTTCTACTATTTCTTTAAAAAGCCGAATCGCTTTACTAATATATTAATTATAACCGACGAAAACGATTTTGTAATTACGTATAAAAATAGCGGAGATTATATTATTTAATTTAAAACCCCGCCGGCTATCCGTAAAACCTTAAATAATATTGAATATAAATAGAGTTTTAAGTAGTAGTACTTATATTTATAAATATAAGCGTATATCGCCTCTACCGATTCTACTAAAATTATTAGCGAATTAATAAATAAGATTATAAAAGAAATGTAAGTACTATTAATAAATAGGGGTATAATAACCCTATTTATACTCCCTAATAGAACGAAGTTTTACCCCTTAGCGGATATCTTACTTATAAAGGTCTATATAGTCTATTTATTATATAGGCTCAAAAAAGAGTCGGTAACGGTATTAACCGATAATTTTTTAAAGAATATTATTATAAACCCTTCCGAATATAAAATCGACGAAATAAACCCCTATAAAATTAGCGATAGTAATAAGGACCGGAAGATCGCCCTAAATATAACTTTAATTAGGCTATACTAATTCGCTATATAAAATATTTATAGGTTAATAATATTCGCCTATAATTCTATTATAAGTAATTAACCCTTAAATGTAATTAATCGGGCGATTTAACGGCTTCGTTAAATTAAATTTAAATTTAATAAGAAAAAAGAGGTAAATATATATTTCGGCATCGAAATTATTAACGAATTAATTAAATTCGATTATAACGGAGGCCTATTATATATATTCGCGAATTTAATTATAGACGAATCCTTTATATCTTATATTAGTAAACTATATATATTAAAATAGGTATTATTTAATTCGCCCCTTTATACTTAAATAGTAGGTAAATACGCTAATACTTTCTACGAGAAGAAATGCGTATTAGTAATCGCTAATTCGCTATAGTCCTAAATATAAGAAACCTTCTACCCTATTAATTTTATTCCTAGTAGAGTTGAACTACTACTTTCGATAGGAGTAAAATCTATTCCTCTTACCTATTTTTATTAGAATAATATATATATTAGAAATTAATTATTGAAATAGGATACTATATTTATTCCTACGTAAATTCGGCCTAAAAGTCGATATAATATATAATAAATAGACGTAAACAGAGCGTATTCGTATAGTAAATAAATAGAACTCTACTACTATAGACCTAAACGTCCTTATTCTAAACTTTGCTATATACGTAACTAGGCTCAACTTCTATTACTAATATTATATTAGTATTAATATAAACTTCGTCTAGAATTTAAATATTATTTTCTAATATATAGGGAAACTATATCGTATTAGTTAGCGTAATATTGTGGAATAGTACTTATTAATTGTATATAATACTATTTATAATTAGACTAAGGAATAAATACTATAAAAGGTTAATATTATTTATATTAACTCTTATTAGTATAAAATATACTAATATTCTCTAATACGTCTACGAATTCGTACTAAGCCTAGATTTAGATAAAAAAGGAAAGCTTAAAGTAGTTAGGTAATATTTTAAGACTTTAATCGGGTATAAAGTACTAAAGTATCTATTCTCTTAAAACTTTAACTATTTTTTATAATTCGCCGAAGTCCTATAGGGTATAGAGGATTACTACTTATCCCGAATTAAATATATTAACTATTTCTACTTTAAGTTATATTTTATCCTAATATAAGTTATTAGTAAGGGTTATAAGGATATAATCGATTAGAAGAAGTTTAACGACTACCTTCCCCTATTCGGCCTATACTTTATCGAATAAAATTTAGACCTAAAAACTTATAAGGATATTTTCGCTAAATTAAAGAATATAATAAAATACGCTAAAACTATTATTTAACGTTTTACGAAATATACGTTAAGGGATATTAAAAAAGAAATAAAGCGGTATATTAAAATTACTAATTAGTTCGCTAGGGCGAATAAATAGAAAGTCGAAGTAACCTTTAAAAATAAAGCGATTAAAGCCGAATTAACCGAAGAAATCATCGACTAGAAAATAGTATTCTTTACGGAGAAGTAAGGCGAACTAATAAAGATATTTATAACGAGGGTAAAGGTTAGTAAATTTAAGAGGACCGGGCAAGCTCTTAAAAATTAACTATTCGTCGACTCCGTAGATAATAAAAATACTCTGCCTATTAAAATTAAAGAGAAGCGGGACCGGTCCGAATCGTTATTTATAATATAGTCGAATAAATATTATAAATTTATTAATAATAATATTAATTCCAATAAGAGTAAAATCGATAGGGTAGAAGAGCAACCGGGTAACCCTAGTAGTCCGGGTACTAGTAATTCCCATCTAAGTATTAGTAATTCCTATCTAAGTACTAGTAATTCTAATAATAATAGTAATGCTAACTCTAATAAGAGTAAAATCGATAGGGTAGGAGAGCAACCGGGTAACCCTAATAGTCCGGGTACTAGTAATTCCTATTTGGGTATTAATAATTCCCATTTAAATACTAGTAATTCTAACGATAATAATAACGCTAACTCTATTAAAAATAAAATTACAAAAATCTATATTAGCTACGTAGATAATTTTAAAAGTATTTAAATAGAAGATTGAAATAGGGATATTTCTACCCTAGTTATTACTATCCCTAATACGAACGCTGGGGGTATCCCTAAAAATATTGCCGATTAGGTTATTAAATATATATTAACCTTTAATATAGTATTAATAGACTCCGAAAATATAATTATACAACTCGTATAACTCGTAATAACTATATAAAAATTCTATATTATAACATCGATATTAATTCGAGAATTTAAGGAGACTGAGTTAACCCCTATAGAATTCGTAGGTTAGGGGCCGGACTTTAAGTCCGTTAAATATCTAAAAAATTTCTTTTCTAAATAGGAGGCGGTTATAAAGCGTATTATTAAAAATATAAATAATTTCGGTAGAATTACTAATTCAATACTATAATTAGAGTTTTATATACTAAAAGTCGGCTAAGTGCAGTTTAATCGTATAATCGCGGCGGGATATTTATACAGCGAAGAAATCTATATAGATTAGGAAACGCCCGATTAAATTATTTTGAAGAATTTACTCTATACCCGGATTAAAATTATTAAAATATCCGCCGAAAATATTATCCGTAATAGGATTAATTAAATATCTACTGAAAATACTATCCGTAGTAAATTTACCCGCAATTTAAAGCCTTAGATATAAACTCTATCCTTACTTATTAGATTTATTAGAATAGATTCGATTTTACTCTAATAGGAGTAAAGTTAGCGCTAGGTTATATTAATAAATAAGTAAATTAGAGCCGCTCGTTTAATTTTACTCTAATTAGAATTATTCTTTTTAATTCTAATACGAATAAATTCTAAGCGGTCTAATCCGACGTACGAAGTACTAACGGATTAGTATAGCGAAATATTAATAGCCGTAGAGGGAATTAATATTTAGGAGGATTTTAAGGATTAATATTAGGAAAGGATTTATAAATAGTATTTATATAGATATATTCCGACCCGGGTTTAGTTTTTTAGTATTACCAATTCTATATAAGTCTATAGTATAAGAAAGGTATTTTAGGTTTACTTGAAATTCGTTACGTAAATGTAGATAAGTAAATAATGATAATTTTATATAGTAAAATTAATAATATAAATAGATAAATTAAATAATATTAATACTTCGGATTCTTTAAAAATATAGTAAATTTAACTTAGTAGTATATAAATTAGTTCGGACGCGATTTATTTATATTAATAAAGCCCGTAATTATATATATAATATTGTAATAGCACTATATAGAAAGTTATAGTAATATTTTCCAATTATTTCTAAAGATTTAATAGGTAAAATAATTTTTCTAAAGTCGAAATCCAAATCGCTTTTGCTTTTTCACTTTAATATTTTTCGCATTTTTCAATATCGAGCCGGGCTAGTTATCGTTTATTCCTTAGCGTACTATTAAATCTACTATAGTAATTACGCTATTTATTCGTTTAATTATATAATCCGCCCCAATTAGGAATTAATTTCTACTTATAATTACTAATGGCCAACCGAATAGATTAATATTATTACTATATTCTATTTAGTAAAGTTATATACGTATTATAGCTAATAGGCAATTAATAGAGAAATTAATCTACTAGAAGAGGGCGGAGCCGGATTGGAAATTATTTTATTTCTCCGCCCCGTAAACGACGTTAGGCTTTAACGCATTAATTATATCGGTCCGGTCTAATAAAATTTCTAATAATTTTTAATTTTATACGTAGACGTATTAGTTATAATAAGTATTGCGCTATTGGGCAAATAGGTATTTTATATAGTAAATTATTAAGTAGTAATATTTTAATACTTTTTAATAGGTATATATTCGTTCGCCTCACTATCGAATAGCCTACGGGCAAATTATTTAAAAAGCGGACGCGGCTAAATATTATACTAGTAAATTAGTAAGTATTTTATATATTAGAATATTAAGTAGTAATATCCTAATACTTATAAGTCGTTTAATACCTATATACTATTTATTTTAATAAAAAGTATAACTCCTTTATATTACCGTACTTAAAATATTTCGAATACTATTATTTAGCCCCCCCGAATAAATTATTCTTAAAAAAAGGTTACCCCTTTTAATTCTAAGTTCCCCCCTATATACTACCCTATTCGCCCCTCTTATACCTTTCGTTTTTTTATTACCCTACTTTTATACTTCTAAATACGATTTATAATTACTATCTATTTTATATTTTACAAACGTTTAACTACCGATTTACTTCTTTAATTATATGTACTATAGTAGATTTAAAAGTGGTAATACTTCTAATATATTATAATCGAACCTTAATTCTATTATTATTCGTTTTATAAGTAGGTTTATAGAAAAGAGTAGCGAATAAATACTACCCCAATTTTAATTTCTAAACTATTATTAATATACTAAACTAACCCCGGTAGGCTATTCCCGGGCTTAATACTTAGCCTTGATAGGCTATTCCTAGGTTTAATATATGTAATAATAGAAAAAGAACGCTGCCCGAAGTATAATACCGCTACTTATATACTACCCTTTATATTAGATTCAATTAACTAATTACGTAAAGAATTACTAAGAGCGATTCTAATAGTAAAATAGGGCGAAAGTATATAATAGCCGCCGCCGAAGAAAAAAAGGTTTATACTACTTAAATTAGTAAAAGGGAAGGGCAAAACGGACGATCCTATTAATATAGAAAAATTAGAGTATTTAATCGATACTCCGAATAATTATCCGACTAATACCCCGAATAATATTACTATAGCCCTAAACCCTTTAATTAATATTCTAGACGACTTTATTATCGTAGTTCCGGACCTATTTAATATTTACTTCCTAATAAAGCTTTTAAATAATTGAAACCTATTTAGCCCTAGTATATATATACTATTTATTTATCCTAATTTAGCGTTCTACTTATATTAATTTATCCAATTAAAATAAAGATATTTAATCCTATATATATTACGTAATACGCTCTTGTTTAAACTAGACGGCAATAAATTCCGACGTTTTCTATTCGGCGTTAAATTCAATATTAAATATATATAGATAGCCTATAAATATCGCTACCCGGAATAATAATTAATAACCCCTAAGTATATTCTACCTAAAATAATTTATAATAGGTTTATAAAGGGAAGAATACTATATAAATTTCTCTAAGGCCCCTTTAAATTTTAGGTTATAGAATTAATTGAATTCGAAATAAATAATAATAATAAGAGGTTTTAGACGGCCGTTTTAATATCGCCTAATCTAATCCCGAAGAGATCTAGCGGCCCTAAATATAATTATTTATAACTTTACTTCGGCCCGTAGTATTTCGACTTATTAATTAGCGATATAGAATCCCTAAGTATTAACGGATATATATTGTTAATCTAAATTATATTTAGGGAAAAGTAGTAAGGATTTATTATTAGATATATATTAAGAAGATCCGGGTATTACGGCTTCCTTTTTACTAAAGCTGAGGCTTTCTATTTATAACCTATATTCCCCGGGTAGGTAATATAGTTTAAAGTAAATACTAATAAAGGCCTGGATTAGTATAAGACTATATTAGAATTTAATAATATATTAAAGCCGGTTAAGGGTAAGAATGCCCGTTTAATAATTAACGAACCTATATCTAAAGCGGATTAACGTTCTATATCCGAATAGATATTATAGACCCCCCCGTTATATTAAACGTATAAGGTCCTAATCCTATTGTAATTTAATAATTTAATTACGTTTAAATTACTCTATATTATAAATAAATACGAGGAGGAGATCGTATACAGCCAATATTTATACGATTGTCCGCTATTATTATAGATAATATTAAGTAATCGGAAGGGTAAATTAATTGTAATCTATAGGGTAATTCGAATAATTAATAACCGATTATAATTAAACTTGCTAATACCGCCCTACTAACTGTATTTTATATAGCCTAACCAATTGACTTTATTGCCCTCGACCTATATTATATCCGATGGGAACTAGGTAAATAAGTAAGCTAAATATATTTATTTACCTAAATATAATTTACGAATACGGGCGAGAAAATAAGTTTCGCGTTTAATTGTTATATAAAAGACCTATACGTATTTAACTTTAATATTTTATATTTTAATATAAAGTAGAAAAATCGTATTTATTCAATTAAGAATAAAATTAAGGAATATTCTACGTAGATTTTAAACTACTTAAGTATTTTAAATAATTAAGTAGGGGACTTCGGCAATAGTTCTATAGTAGTAAAAGTAATCGAAGTATAAAGCTTTATTTAAAATATAAGGGATATTATAGCCTAGTGTAAAAAGAGTATAGCGGAAAGTCTTTATATAATAAGCTGCGTAATAGAATAAATGTAAAATAAATTAGTAAATTTATAGATAATAATATTAGAAATAAAGACCTAAACGGAACCGAAGGGGGATAAGGGTATTATAATTACTTCGATTAACTATACGTCTAATTGGGTAAATTGCTAGGTTATATTAGAAGATATAATAAAGGAGAGGAAGGCTATTTGTAAACGCAACGAATAAAATACTAACGATCCGGACCCCGATATTCCGGACCCCGACATTCCGGACCCCGACGACCCGGACTACTAAGGAGTTAAGTAGTACTATTAAATAATAATAAAAAAAAATATTAAAAGTGTTTATTTTCTACTTAATACTACTTATACAAATATATTACTACGCTATAATAGTATTACAGCTAATATTTCGAATTTAATTAAATATAATTAGATAGTATTAAACCTTTCGGTTGTAATTATATTACGCAAATTCCTTCCCGTCTCCTACTAAGGCGATTTTCCCGTATTCGGAATAAATATCTACTTATTAAATTCGAATAAATATCTACCTATTAAATTCGCTATCTTCGATTTATTAGACCTCTTCAACTTCGTCCTTAGTCTTTCCGGTTTATTTTACTCTAATAGGAGTAAAAATATTACTATACTTCCCTATAAGTCGAAATAGTATACTAAAATCTTTTTATTCGTATAGGAGTAAGGCAATACAATTTTTATTAGAATAAAATCTACTTAATATTACGGAGTCCTTTTACTTTAATAAGAGTAAAATTTAATTATTCTATTAATACCCCGTCCGCCGGAATACGGAAATACTAACGTTCTATCTAAATAATACTATAGTAGTTAAAGTCCTAATATATTCTAGGGTATAAGTAAATAATAGTATTACTATATTAGTAGATATAGCGGAATATAATATTAATAATATTATATAACTCTATAATTCGGGCGCGTATATTCTAAACTACGACTACTTTTGTAGTAGATCTTACCTCTTAAGTATAAGTATTAGCGATTACTACTTAGAAAGCCGTCTTAATATTATAGAGGACCGGCGGGAATTCGTAAAGGTAATTACCGGCGCTAATCTAGCAGTAAATAGAATACCGGTTAGGCTTACCGATTACTATAAAGTAAATAATAAATATTAATAAATTATATAATTAAAATTAATAAAATAGGTATTTTATAGAAACGAATATAAATATTAGTAGTAGTAGTAAATTTTACGCTATAGGCGCTAGTATTTAGAGGGAGGGTAATAATTTCGTCGATAATAGCCTAGGAAGAAGTAGTATAAGGGTAATAGCGTAAAGGGTTAAAACGTAATAAAAGAATTAGAAAGAGAATTATAGTATAATAATATAAAGGTATTATATACCTAATTATAATAGGGCTATATATATCGCGTATAAAGCGTAAAGTATAGAATTAAACGAGGGTAAGGCCGGCTATATTAATAACGGGAATTAATTTTACTCTGATTAGAAGTAAGAAGATTTATAAATAGGCTAAATAATAACGAAAAGAATTAATTAGTTATAAGAGAGAAGGAGATTTAGGAAGTCTAAAAGTTTAGAAACGAAGGTAGGGGAGCCCTATATAGTATAGAGCCCTATATAGTAGAGCCTTATACAGTAGAGCTATAGCGAATACTAGTAAAGGGGAGCCGTAATAGGCCGTACGTAATATAGGTCACCTCTAATAAAATCGTTTACTCTTATTAGAATAAAATTAAATAGAAAAAGATTATTTACTTTTATTAGAATAAAATAATAATTAATAAAGAGAATACCGATAAGAGTAAAATTAATATAGATAAAATAATTACTAATAAAAGTAAAACTATTATAACCTAACGCCTACTACGCTTTAATTAGCGATTTCTACAAGTAGGGCGCGTAGTAGAGTACAATAAAACAATAGGGGTAAAAATTATAATAATATATAGGGCCGATAGTAAAAAGCCTATAACTATAATAAATATAGCGGTAACGTCCCTACTATTTACTATATTATTAACCGGTACGTTTTTACACTTTATAATTAGATTAGTATTAATAACCGACGCCAATTTAATATACTCTACAACAAAGTTATAGCTATACTCTTTAATATACCCCTAATTTCGTAAGAGGGGAATATATTTTATTATATTTTCTAAAGTATAAATAAATATACCTACTCTCGTAAATATTACGTATACAATCTACTAAGCGATTTTAAGCGGTAAAAGGATTGAATAAGGTAATTGGAAATTAATATTATTTCTCCTAAATATAGAAGTAATACGTACTATAAAGAAATCTTAGAAATAGATTAGAAAAACTCCGGCCCTAATAGTAGTAAATAATAGACTAGGCTTCGTCTTCGACTTTTCGAGTATTTCTTCTATTCGATTAAAGAAATAGTTATACCTATTATAGTATTAAATATACGTATAATAATCGAAGTCGATATTACTTTAGAGAATATTAAAAATAGTTTAGCGAAAATACTTAGCGTTAGCGACGGCGTATATATTAGGGTATTTAGTAATTAGATTAGTCTATTGCTTCCTTTCCGTTTTAGACTACTTCTTTAGGTAAATAGTATTAAATATATTAAAATTGGAGTCTACTAGAGATTAGGAAACTCTAAATTATATAAGTAGTTAGGAATATATTATATCGTATATTATATCCGATATAAATAACGATTCGGAATTATATATCTGCGAATAGTCATTAAGTTACGTCGTTAATAGGGGCGGCTTTATAAAGTCTTATCTAAGCCGGTCGAAGTACTAATATAGTGCGAAGAAGTATATAACGCTATCTCTACTACTACGGATAATATAGCCGAAACGTTATTATAAATCTACAATATCCTTAAATATAATTTAGCTATACTATATAATTCGTATTATATTAGATATATCTATTCCTATACCTAATACTACAATAGATATAATAATATAATACTAAGACTTAAAAATAACGAATTATTAGTATAGACAATTCTAATCTAGAGGGCGGACGTAAGAATAGTGTCATGGCATGGCTGGACAGGCTCCCAGAGCACTGGCCACTGGGCAATAGGGTGCCGGTGCCAGGCACTTAGCGCTATAGCATATCGGATAGAATAAGGCTCATATTCTTATCGATAGACCGTACGGATCGGGAAGGCGGCGACGACTGGCAGAACCGACTTATATATCCGGATTCACAATACCAGCGTTTATTTACTTTCCCTTTCCTTCTTTACACTTAATATTACTTTAATTTATAACTTCTAGTCTTATAGTCTATCTCTCGTAGGATCACACTTTCACATAATATTAAATATCATCCTTTCTAACCGGGGACGGCATTATAATATCCCACCCAACTTGGCACCGAGCAATTAGTCCCTTCTTAGTTTGACCTAGACTTCGTCGGTTATTCCCTTCTATTCGTAATCACTTAGATTAAAAGGATTACCAAGCCTTACAATAACTGTCGTACAATCAAGAGGTACTAATAGAATAAGCATCTCACCCCCCGTCTCCGCCTTAAACTAAGTCAATCACACAATATCCAACGCCCGAGACACTCAACAACCAAACAACCAACACAGCAGCCCTCTCATCGAAAACCCCAATCCAATTAAAGACTACTATCGCGTACTCTTATTACTAAATCCCCTCACAATAAATCCCGAGGAGAACCTTACTAAAGGATAATTCTAACTACCAGATACAACTAATACCCCTTATACCCAACGACCTTAAGAGAACCCGTAGCGAAAATCTAGCGAGATCTCTCCTATCAAACCACCCCTATACCTCCCCCCTTCTAAACGGGGATTAGGACCAGCCTTACCCACTTATAGTCCCTTACGTTACGACAACACAACTCTTAATATAACCCCGCGTACTATTCAATTAAATAATAAAAGAAAGCTCAAAGGGAAGGAGAAAGCAGTAGTTCCCCTACCTCCTAATACAAATACAATCAAATACGTCCTACCTAAAGCACTTAAATCCGCCTTTACGACCTTCAAGTCTACTATTCCAAAAACCCTTAACAACTTATTCTTTGGCAAAAAGGCGATAAATCCCGACTAGAGCTTTCGCTACACCTTCTCTAAACCGTCTAAAAGCTACGAAATTCCCAATACCAAAATTCACATCCAAACCACCAAGGAATCGGGTATTCCAACGAGAGACGAAGCCGAAACTACCATCGCGGACACTCATATATAGGACCCCTCTATACAGTCGGCTACTTTGCCTAACTATATTAACAACTACTTTAGGCGAATCCATCCCTACATTAAATTCCCACCTTATAAAATTACCCCAAAGGAGATCACCACCGACATTCACCGTCGCGTAGAAGCTATAGACAATACCTAAAAAGACCCTAACAATAGAAATAAAGTATTCATTTTCGACCCTATATCGGGGGCTACTACAAATTTACCAACCTTTAGCAAAGAAAGTCTAAATATCCTAAATAAGACTATTAGGGCCGACATATTTCACGAAATATATAGAATAGACCCCGAAGCTATATTTTGGGAGGTCAAATCACAATTCATAGTAAATAAAACTATCCGTAGCCTCGTATAAGATATCGCCGATGTAATAAACACGGCCAACGAGGATATCGAATATTTAGACGCTTAAGTAACTTACTTCGCGAAGGAGGCCTGCAATTTAATTAAAACTAATAGAGTTATAGCCAACGACCTTACTGGATTTCGTTAGGAAATTAATACCCTTAATTAAAAAATTGCCAACTTCAAACGCAAAATCGCTAACTTGAAATATAACGCGAAATTGCTCTAAATATCTAAAGCGACGTCCAACGACCCAACCCCTATCGACAAATAAATTTATACTCAATTAGAGGAATTAAACTACTAAAACCGTTTACTTATTCAAACGATCGCATTACTAATAAACCTCCCCCCAATACTACCCCTCCCTATTCCGACGAAGCAATATACTACCAAATAAACGACCGTAGAGGAAGTCTACGACGAAGGAGAACCTCTTACTAATAAGGGGGAGATACGCCACCCTATAGAGGAAATACCGCTTACCGAAATAATCGAAGAGCGCGCTCCCGTTACGACCCCGCTTAACGTTAAACGAAAAAGAATAACGACCTATAGCCGTATACGCGACGACCCACCTAATAACGATAATAAGCCGACGGATAGCAACGACGACGGCGGAGCCCGATTGCCACGCCGTAGCCCCGGCCCTCCGAAATCCCGAGGAAATCGCAGCTACACTCCGGTCGGCCCGCTAGTACTCTATCAACGCGGAATGAAACAGTCCCATAAAGTTCCCGACGTACCAATATTCAACAACGACTCAACCGATAAAGTATTCTTTAATATTTGGATTTACTAGATGAAGAATAAGCTTTACTAGAATACCGACTACTTTACGGACGAAGAAGTACGAATAGGCGAGGTTATACTACGTCTAAGAGGATCGGTAGCAGATAGCATACTTCTATACTTCGAACCGGATTACCCAGAAATAATCGGAATAATAGATAAACTTCTAGAGTAGCTCTAGAATAACTACTACGATCATAGTGCCAATAAGAAGGCGATTTTGGACTTTGAACGTCTCAAGATGAAGGCATCGGACCGATTCCAAGACTTCAAAGCCTTATTCGTACGCCTCGCTAGCCAGTATCGGGTACCGAAGGAGATGTGGAAAAGGGATCTCCGTGTCGGACATAGACGGTATGCACTAACAATATTCCTATATACATTTCGATCCAAACACGTTTCCCCAATTCTTATATCTAATTAACTATATAAGGATAGGCTGATCCGCCCATCCTTCCCTTCTTTTCTTCTCTTCTCTTCAACCAATTCAAGTATTCCAAACCATCTTATCTACCCTCGTATTATTATATACTTAGTAGATCTCGATAGGTTATAAGCCCGGAATATACAATACGTAATTAAAATTATTATTATTATTATTAACAATTTTATCTACCCCTAATTCCACTACCTTTTCATTATTATTTAACGATAACCTCAATTGCGTATTAAAACTAGGACTTTACCGTTACTAGAGACCGCCGCTATTATAGTAACCGAAATTCCGATTCGGACCCGAATCTACAACTTCTTTACCTACCCTATATAATCCTATAGGAATATATATATAATATATCGCCACCCCTACTAAAACTAAATACCGTATCCGCAAATACCCCTACTACAACTTACGGCTATATATTTATCCTCCTACTATTACTCGCTACTTAAATTAAATCGGTTTCTTATATTTAAACTACAATATTATATCTACTCTATCTAATAACAACTTCTCTAAAAAAGTAGAAGACGTCCCCTATCTTCTACCTTCCCGTTTACTAATTTATTACACTTCGGGCTTTCTAATACCCTTACTTCCGCTAATTCCCCCAAATCCCCTAAACATTTGGGGATTTACTATTATATTACTACACTTATATTTTAATACTTAAAACTTTTAATATATCTAAATTACAAATCCCTACAGCCTACTATACTTAAAAACAAGTTTAATACTAACGGTTATTCTAACTTACCTAAATTTACCAATATAAATAATTAGGCCAAATAAGACCGGGCTATCCGACGATATATATCCATTTTAAATATAGATCACGCCCTAATTAGCGATAAACCCCCTATTAAAGGCCTACTCTAAAATTAATATAACTATAGTATTATATATACTAATTGGCCTATATTTTAAAATTAGCTTTTAAATATAATTTTAAACCGTATTAATAAATAAATCTTCAACCTATTAGAAATCCCTACGCCCTTACTAAAACCCATTATTATAATACGTAAAGCCCTAAAGCGCTTCGCTAATATAATCCGGATTAGCGGTTAAATAAGACTATTTTATTAGAAATTAGTCTAAAAGTGGGAAGGATTAACCCTTATTAATTTCAATAGTATTTCTAAATATACCTAAGATTATATTGAGACTTATAAAACTATAATTCGCCTAGACGAATCCCTACAAATCCCCGAACCGCTTTTAGTCTATTATTTTATATAAGGTTTAGGTAATTAATATTATTAATTTCAGGAGAACCTTTTCCAAAATAGCCGCGTCTTACCCGTCTAGAAAGAAAATAATAAAATCTATAAATTTGGAATTATTTTAGGAGAGGTTATTTCGAATACTAAAATTTCCGAAATAGAACGCAATAATTAAAAAGAATTAAAGGAAAAGGAATAAAAAGTATTCTATACTGTTAAAACGGCCGTTGTAAAAAGCAAGAGAAAGTTTATTTAGTCTCCCTATAGCGTATATAATAACCCTAGGTATAGCGACGAGCACTATTTTAAATAGTACTTTAAATTGTATTTACAATCTAAGGAATTATACTTAGGGAAGTATTCTATAAAATAATTCCAAAATTAAAGTAGCTACTAAAAAGATAAGGACTCTACCGATAAGTAGTAATACAATTACTTATTAGCCGGTAACGTTAACTCTAATACCTTTAATATTAAAAACTTATCTTTTATAAGCGAAGCCGACGAACCCTTATCTAAACGCCGACGGGCCTAGGAATCCCCCTATCTAATTACTCCGAAGAATTAAACTACTAAACTAATTAGTATTAAGTACTCCCCGGAACGGCTAAACGCAATAGCAGTACTACTCATTATTATTTTACTCTTTAAATAATCTTTACTTAATTTGGTTATTTTTATATTATCCGCTACTAGTAATATAAACTCTTTCTTAAATTCTTTAAAGGATTTATACGTCTTCAATATAAGTACTACTAATTATTTTATTTACTACGCCAACGGCTTTATTTCTTCTTCTCTTCGCCGCTATAATAATCCCCCTATTCTCAATATAGGAAATATCTCCCTTACGCCTACCTATATTAATATTTTTAAAGCCCGAACGGTTCTAAATAATAAACCGGGTTATTTACTATTAACTAATATATATTTATACCCTACGGTTACCTACAATTTTATTTCTATATTTTAGCTCCGTAAAATTAGAATTTTTTACAATATTACTACGCTAAACGGCCGCTTTACCGCTTTCTCCGGTATTCAACTCCGGTTTTCTAGTTTTGAAATCGGCGGATTATACTTTCTCGATCAAATTAAATATTCTATTACCACCGACGTCGCTTTAAAGGCCTACTATCTTTCTAATAAAGCTATATAACTATAATATTAATAGCTAAACTATTTCAGCGAAGGGAATTTAAAATTATTATAAATAATATTTATAAATATAAAATTTATTAAAGCGGCTTGCTTTTATAAGAACTATATAGCTAGTAAATTAAAATAGGTTCCCTATACCGGATCTATTCGCCGCAGCATTCGACTATTAGAATAAATATATTTAAATATCGCCGGCCCGCTTATAGCGGATAGCGTAAATAGGGAGCGCTACTAATTTATTATTATTAATAATTTTACCTAATATATTTAGGTCTATATTTTAAAACGAAAGTCGGACCTATACGATAAATTTACCGAATAGGTTAACCGCTACGAAATAACGGAGCGTAAAATTCTTAATATATATCTAAATTAAACTAGAGAGAATACTAATAACGAATTAAAAGCGTAATACTATAATTATTCTATAGTATTATATTATACGGCTATAGAATAGTATTAATAAAACGGTATTGCTAAGAGATTTAACGGTATTTTATTAGAACGAATCACCGTTATACTTTACTAAACTAAATTCGCCTTTAAATATTAGTTATATTTAGTATAATCCGTTATATATTTAAGAAATCGATTACTAAATTCTATTATTAGTAAAACCCCTTATAAAGCCTAATTTGGCGACAAATTAAACTTTTCCCACCTCCGGGTATTAAATTCACCCGGAGTTTACCGTTTAATTAAGAAGAGTTTCTAAGGTAAATTCAACCTTATTAGATCCCCCTATCGGTTATTTAATTATAACGGTTCCCGGAATTATATTATACTAATAAATAAAAACCGGATTATTATTTTTAATAATATAATTTTTAATAAATAAATCTTTTATACTATTAACCGTACTACTTTTAAATATTCTATAGTCGTAGATAGGTACGAAGTAGAATTATATAGCCTACTTATAATTTAATTTATCCTTAATTTTAGGGGAATTTTATATTCTAGGGGAGATTTACAATTTAAAGGAATAATTCCCTTAAATAATCCGCCTATTTATCTAGGGGGAGATTTTAATATATTTGAATAGTCGGATTCTACTACCCCTAATAAGACCCCCGAACCGCCGGCCTTATTAAATTCACCGCTATTGTTACTACCGTTATCTATATAAGACTATATTGTCGTTAGAGGAGTACTAAACTTCTACGATTAGTAATACGTTTAAGAAATTACTAACTGATATTCCGAATTATAAGTGCTACCGCCTTTATTATTAAACTCCGAAGCTACTATTTCGCTACTTTACGCCTTCGCTAATATCGCTACTAATAATAATATTTAAAATGCCCTATAAAAACTAAAGAATTATTAATAAGCGCTATAAGATCTATATTAATTAAATTAAAAGTAAATTATAAATAGTAAATATAATTCTTTAGTAAATAATAAGACTTGGAGTTTAGTATTAAAACCCGCTAGACGCTATATTCTATCCGGTAAATAGGTATATAAGATTAAAACTAGTACTAATAATAAGATTATACAATATAAAATTAGATAGGTCGTTAGAGGTTTCGAATAATAAAAAGGCATCGACTATAACGAAACGTTTATAATTATAATTAAACTTATAAATTATAAATTAATTTTTACTATTACCGCCGTATTCGATTTAGAATTCGAGTAAATAAACGTTTATACGGCTTTTCTTTATAGTAAAGTAGAAGAGGAAATATTTGTAGAATAGCCCCCAGGTTTCGATTAAAACCAAAAGCTTATATACTATTTAAATAAAGTACTATACGGCCTAAAACAATCACTACGAATCTAATACAATATATTATCAAACTTTTTAAAGAGCTTTAACTTTTTACCTCTTAATATAGACGACGGGTTATTTATTAAAGGGTATATTTATATCGCTATTTATATTAATAATTTACTTATCGCCGCCCTATTTAAAACTGAAGTATAATTATTAAAGGATATACTTAATAAACGCTTTAAAATAACCGATATAAGCCCTATTTCGTTCTATTTAAATATAAAGATTATTCGCGACCGCCCTAATTATATTATTCGCCTATCCTAAAAAGTATATTTAAAAAAGATCATTTAATAATTCGGTCTCTAGGAAGCTAATTAGGTTAAAACGCCTATATAAACATCTAAAATCGAAGAATTAGCCGAAGACTTTAAAGCCGATAATAAAACTAAAACTTAATACATTAGTACTATCGGCTTATTAATATATATAATATTTAGTATACGCTCCGATATAGTATTCGTAATATCTTTTTATAATTAATATATAATTAAACCTACTATAGCGTATATCGGCGTAATAAAGCGGATTTTTAGGTATTTACGCAGTATTATCGGATTTGAACTAGTATATTCAAGGGACAAATTCGAATTATTAATCGGTTTTATAGACGTAAACTAGGCCGGTAATTCCTAAAAGCGCCGGTCTACTTCTAATTATATATTTAATGTTAGAAGTACTATTATTAATTAGAATTTAAAAAAATAAACTATTATAGCCCTATTATTTTACGAAGTAGAATTAATCGGGTAAACGCAAACTATTAAGGAGGCAATCTAATTATAATAATTACTAAAAAAATTAGACGAATAGCCCGTATTAATAACCGTTATTTATAGTAATAATTAAAGAATTCTAATTTTAACGAAGAATTTTAAATTCTATACTAGGACAAAACATATTAATATATAAGAATTCTTTTACCGTAAAAAGTAGGCCTCGGGGGAAGTCGACTTTAAATATATCTCTACTAGCGAATAAGTCGTTAATAAATTAACTAAAGCATTACCTATTAATAAATTTATTTAATTCCGTAACGCCCTAGGACTATACTAAAATTATACTATTACTATTATTAAATATATCTTTTAGCGGCTCTAATACTCCTTATACGCTATATTTTATTATATACCCTCTATACGTTATATTATTTTATTATCTTTCGGATTTTTATACTATCGTCTTTATATACCTACCGATTATTAGTCTAGGCTATATATAATTAAATTAATTAAATCGCAACCGCTTAATTCCCGTTCAATTCCCTAGTATAGGAAATTTTAAAAGTCGACTTATAACTACCTATTTGATTAATTAAGTCGTACCCTTAAAGAAAATTATACTATACTAGCCTATCTAAATTATTATCGCCTACCCGGGCCATCTATTTCGTCTACCCGGATTATCCACTTATCTACCCGGTTATTCTATTATTTATACTATTATTCTATTCAATTCGACGAACCGTTTTCAAATCTAATCTTAATTTTATTATATCTATTATATACGATAAATTATATCTATTTTTCCTTATTAACAACTTTATTATTTTCTTTTCTTCCTTTTCTTTCCAAAAAATCGGATAATACAGAGACCTTTTTACCCACTGGGTTTTTTACTGGCCTATACCCGATATATACTCTAAATAGCGTCGTTTTCTCACCGTATTTGGATCGAGGGGGAGTGTCGGACATAGACGGTATGCACTAACAATATTCCTACATGCATTTCGATCCAAACACATTTCCCCAACTCTTATATCTAGCTAACTATATAAGGATAGGCTAATCCGCCCATCCTTCCCTTCTTTTCTTCTCTTCTCTTCAACCAATTCAAACATTCCAAACCATCTTATCTACCCTCGTATTATCGTGCACTCAGTAGATCTCGACACTCCGCCGGAAGGTAATCAAGGAGCTCAAGGTACTAGCTAAGACCACATACCTAAACCCCGCCAAAGGATTTGAAGAATACTACCGCTTACTACAATCTCTAAACCCTAGCGTTAAACGCGAAGAGTAGAAGCCTAGAAATAAGAAACCCTCTATATTCACACCCACGTCCACCCGCGACCGGAAGACTTCCACATTCAAGCCGAACACTCCCAAATACTAGCGCCCTACTTTCGAAGAGATAAAGAAACTGAACGCTAAGAACCATTATTTCAACTATCGCCAGGTTGGGTACTAGTCAACGGTCTACCCGGAAAAGGCCAAGATTACAACGGCCAATAACCTCGAGGCCGAACTAAATACTATTATTAATTAAATATAGGGCCCGGCGGCGAAGGAAGAGACGCCTCCCGAGTCGGCCGGAGAATAAGGCCCTATCTCTAGAGAAAATACCGATAAAGGTATAGAAACGGATTTTAATTCGGAAAATTAGATCCCTAAGGGCGAATTTCTACCCTAGGAGAAGTATCGATTAGAAGTATAAAAAGTGGAAAAGACGTCGAAATATAGTAAATAAGTAAGACTTACCTAGATTTCGATTTAAGTAAATACTTGGGGAGCAATAAATAATTTTTTATTATATATACTATAATTAATAATAAACTATCTATTACTATATATAATACCCTCGTCGATACCGGAGTAAATATATATATTCTCGTAAATAAAAGATTTAATACTAAAATAGAAAAGCTTAATCTAGAACGCTATAAAGACTTTTCCCCCGGGTATATAATATCCTATAAAAAGTTATAGCTAAACGCTATTAATAAAATAGTGAAGGGATATATACAAGTATAGGGTTATTAATATAATAAATAATAAATATTAATATTACCCAAATTAAAGAAAAATATAATCCTAGGAAAAATATGGCTAGCGGAGAACAACGTTCTACTAAATTACCGCAATAGAAAGTTAATCTTCTCCAATAACGTTATTCTAGCCCTTAAGGACTCGAAGGATATTAAAATAGACTAATTAATAGAAAAGACTTCTAATCTATCCTTCTAATAAAACGTAATAAATAGGGAGAAAGCGATAGATTTAAAAGATAAGCAACGCCGAAATAGGAAAGCAATATAAGTAAAAATCTAAGCGTTATCGGCGGAATTAGACGCAATCGATACAATTACTACCATACCTCTTAACCCCGTATAAGAAGAAATACTAGAATATCGACTAATAGAAATCTTATAAGTAAAACTAATAAAATCCCTATCAACGTCGGCGGAAAAGCGAACATAGCGATATATAGAGAGGGAATTATACAACAATAGATTAAAACTATAAAGGGAAAAGTTATTAAAAAAACCTAGTCTAAACCCCTTCCCTTTAAAAAATAATTAAGGTCTATATTAGCTAGAGCGGTAATAGTCCTAGGTTAAAGTAAGACTAATTAACCTAACTATAGTAAATACTATAGTCTTTAAATATTATATTAAACAGAATAAAGCGAAACCCGAGGTTACTAGTCTATACGAAATCGACGGTATTATTAACGCCCTTAGGAATCGAATACTACTAAATACCGTCGAGGATATAGTAATTATACTAGCCAAAATCCCTACTAATTACTATTCGCCGGAAGAGTTGGAAGTTTTCAATAAAACGGATTCGAATACTCTTCCTAAATACAAACCAAATATAAATTATAAAATCGAATTCGAGGAAGGCTATTAGCCGGAAGAATTAGGTATTAATCCGTTATACTAAATAACCTTAAGGGAATTAGAGGAGTATAGAAAATATATTACGGAAAATTTCTAAAAAGGATTCATCGAAGCAAATTTAGTACTATAGGCGGCACTAGTATTATTTATCTTTAAAGCCAACAGAGGATTGCGGTTCTACGTCAACTACTAAAAATTTAACACTATTTTAAAGAAAAACCGGTACCCCCTACTATTAATCGAAAAAACCTTAATACAGATTAACAAAGCGAAAATATTTATAAAAATCGATATTAAACAAGCCTTTTACCGTATTTATATAATACTAGGCTACGAAGACCTTACGACTTTTAAAACCGGTTTTAGTATATATAAATACAAAGTATTACCATTTGGGTTATATAGCGGACCTTCAGTATTTTAACAGCTTATTAATAATTCCCTAATAAGCTATCAAAACTTCTATAGCGCCTATATCGACAATATCCTTATCTTCTCCAATAACTTAACCAATTATAAAAAGTATATTAAAATAATTCTAAGTAAATTGAGGGCGGCGGGATTCTAAACCGATATTAATAAATATAAATTCTACATAACGAAAACCAAATTCCTAAACTTTATTATTAATACCAACGGAGTAGTAATAGACCTAAAAAAGGTCGTAGCCGTTAGGGACTAGAATACCCCGAAGAACTTTAAAAGGGTATAAACTTTCTTAGGATTCTATAATTTCTATAAGAAATTTATAAAGGAATTTAATCGATTAGCAAAATTATTAAATAATTTAATAAGGAAAGATAAAACCTTTATCTAAATAGAAGAGTACTAATAAGCCTTCGAACGGCTAAAAACAATATTTTTAAATATACTTATATTAATTTATTATCGGTATAGTAATAATATAAAGATAGAAACCAATACTTCAGATAGAATATACGCCGGCGTATTATCCTAAAAGAAGAAGATATACGAGGGAAAAGAAGAATAGTACCTAATTACGTTCTATTCTAAGACTATATAATTAATAGAACTAAATTATTCAATTTACGACAAAGAGTTTCTAATAATTATTAAAAGAATAAAACTATAGCGACTAAAATTGAAGGGTATAGAAAAACTATTCTAAATTATTACTAATTACCAAATATTAAAATACTTTTTAATTAAAAAATTATTTAACTCTAAGTAAGCCGGCTAATCCGAATTACTATCCGAATATAATTTTAAAATAATATATCGGCTCAGTAGAAATAATATAGCGGTTGACGCCTTATTAAAGAAATTAGAGGATATTAAAACTATAATCGAAAAGAGGGAAAATTAACGTATACTATAGCTTTTTAAATTATAAAACGGCGCCTTCATATATATAGGAAATCGGGAGGACACCCTAATAATTAAATTAGCGGCTATCTTTTCCCCCCTTACAACTAGGTATACCGTTTCGGTAATTCCGGTTAAAACGGCTTCAGACGAATAAGGAAAGCCAGAGGAATTACTAAAAAAAGAGAATTAGATTAAAGGTTAATTATTAGTCGAACAAGTACTACACGCTAATTAAATAGCAGAATTAATTTCCGTATACCGAATAAAAGCTACTATTAACGAAGGAGACTAAGGGGAAGAAATATACTTATCCTAAATACAAGGCCTTATATTTTATAATAAAAAGCTTATAATCTTTAAAAACGGGAACTTTAAGATAAAAATTATTAAGAAATATTATAATACATTACTTACAGCCTACCCGGGAAGGAATAAAACGAAATAAATTATTAGTATATAGTATTAGTAATCAAGACTAATAGCGGATATAAATTAATATATTAATAATTATTAGGTTTATCGGTTATTAAAAATATTAAAAAACAAAACCCTAGGGCTACTTCAAACAGTACTACCGTAACCCGATTATAAAGCATTCCAATTAGTAGTAATAAACTTCAAATCTATACCTAAAGATAAAAAGGGATATAATAATATATTGGTTATTATCGATTACTTTTTAAAAATATCCTAGTATATTCCCTATAAAGATATAATTACAGGAAAGAAAGCGGTAATATTATATTATAAAGGCCTTTACCGGATTTTAAGACTCCCCTAAGACGTTACGAATAATAAAGGTCCCTAATTCGTCTCGGAATTTACTTAAAAATTAGCACGTCTACTACGAATTAAATAGAAATTAAATAGCACTAAATATTCCTAAACGGCCGGATAGGTAAAAATTATAAATTAATATTTAAATTAGAAATTAAAGCCCTACCTATCCTACAATTAAGACAACTAGTCGGACCTAATCCTAATTATAAACTTCGTTTAAAGAATACTACTATATAAGAATTTGGATAATATATCGCCGAACGAAGTAGTATTCGGCTATAAGCGTATATTACTAATAATCGATTAAACGAGGTCTATAAACCCAAAATCGTCGGCTAACCCTAAAGAAAAGCTTTCCTACGAAGAAATTAAAAAAATAGCATATAATTTCGAATAAGTATAGGAGAAGGCTAGAACTACTATCCTTAAGAATTAGGAGAGATAAATAAAGTAAGCCAATTGTTACCGCTATAAACCAAATTTCGAAATCGGCGATAGGGTTTTTATTATAAAAAAGACCTAATTAATAAATAAACCTAATAATAAATTAGACTTCCTATTAATACGTACGCCCTATAAAATTATCGATATAGTAGGATATTCCTATATATTAGAAATTCCCACTTCCTAAAGAGGTTCGAAAATATTCTACGCAAACCATTTAAAGAAAGACCTAAAAAACCCGATGCTAGGGCAGGCCAATAAGAACCTAAACAGCGAAATTATTAATAACGAAGAAAAATAAGAAGTAGAGGAAATATTAACCTATCGGTTAATCAACAGTCGCTTAAAATATTAAATCAATTAAAAAGGGTAGGACCTAAACCTTATTTGGTACAACGTAAAAAGATTTAAAAATATAACGGGTAAGTTGAAGGAATATTACGAAAACAATAGAGAAAAGCCGGAACCCCTAAAAAGACTATACCTCTAATTAAAAGCTATAAACAATAATACAACGGCAAAGGACTACAAAGAGGACAATCTCCCGGTAGATAATTCAATAAAAGCCAAGGCATTAAAACGGTCGATAAGGAAAAAGTAAGGCACAAATCGGTTAATAAATAAGAAGGCAGTAACCTATTTTCAATAGACCGTAGCCCTAATTATATAATATAGTAGTATAGCGTAATAGCCTATATTAATTAACGAAAATACATTTAAGCCCGATAGCATCTATCCTCTATCTAGGAAGCGGTCTATTCGAATCCAACTAGGGGGAATTTTTTTATACTTTTTTTTAATACGCAATACCAAATTGAATACATAATCGCGAGGCTTAGCATAGAGTTTTTTAATTTTGAGCTTTTATTACAACAATACAAATTGGACCAACCATTACGACGGGTTCACATATTCTTTCACATAACTGGCGATTACCTTTCATCCCATTCTTTCCTTTTTCTTTTCTTTCGGCTCTAAGGCTAAGCCTTTCTTCCGAGGGGGGGGTAATATTATAATATAGCTGGATAGGCTCCCAGAGCACTAGCCACTAGGCAATAGGGTGCCGGTGCCAAGCACTTAGCGCTATAGCATATCGGATAGAATGAGGCTCATATTCTTATCGATAGACCGTACGGATCGGGAAGGCGGCGACGACTGGCAGAACCGACTTATATATCCGGATTCACAATGCCAGCGTTTGTTTACTTTCCCTTTCCTTCTTTACACTTAATATTACTTTGATTTGTGGCTTCTAGTCTTGCAGTCTATCTCTCGTAGGATCACGCTTTCACAAATAGTAGATTTAGACCGTTATAAACGTATCGGTTAAGCTACGGAAATAATACTTTATTAAAGCGCAGATAAAATACTTCTTCGTTTTACTAATCCGATTTTTATTATTAATATAAATAATAGTTTTTAGGATTATAATACCCGAAATAGGAATGAAGAGGAATTTGAGACGTTTAAAATTCAGAGTTTTATTAGGAAGGATATAATTAAAAATAATATTAATATTAAATCGGTCGATAGAAGTACGGATAACCTCGAGAGAATTTATTAAGAAATCGGCGTGTTCCTATATATATATTTCTAATTCTTTAATTAATGTAATTATATATTTAAATTATAGGATAGAAAGAAATAGGGTCCGACGGAATTAGAAAAGATTGGAGAATTGGGTATAAAAGTTACGCCTTTATTAATAAACGGTATAAAATTCGTTTATATTTATAAATACTATACGGGTAGCGAATTTTAAAGCGTAAAGGAATTTAAAAAACCGGTAATAAAATATTTATTTAAATCCGAGGAGAATATAAATAAAATACTCCGAACGTATATACTCCTATAATATATTAATCTAAATACGTTAATTAATTATTAGAAAAGATAAGAGATGTTTATATATTTTATAGAAGTCTTAATCGATTAATAAAAGTTTTACGCTAGGATATATTATAATAATATCCTTCTATTCTTAATTAAAATAATTAAAAAGTATAATTTATAATATAATTTGCGTAGGAAGAATGATTAATACTATTTAAAGTATAATACTTTTGCTAAATCTAATTGTAGTAATAAAAATTGTATTACTATACCGATAAATAATATAACGGATATATTCAATTTATTCCGGGCGAAGTTAATATAAAATTTGATTAAACGCTAACCGAACGATTAAGTTAAGTAAAATTCGAATAATAATATATATAAATTAAATTTAAAGCCCTTAATATTCATTTAAATCCGTATATTCAATAATTATAATAATATATTACTATATAGTTATATTTAGTATAGGTAAGGCGGTAAAGTCGGAACTGGTTTTAAAGAATTGGATAAAGGTGAAAATTTTATCGAAAGTAGAATTCGGTTGGGCTATTATCGTTACGAAGTTTTAAATAAATTAAATTAGAATTAGTAAAAATGTAATACCCATTTCTTAAACGGTAATTACAGTAGCCGACGAACGTTTTACCTAGGAGACGATTAAGGGTTAATATAAATTATAATAGGAAAAAGAAAAAAAGGATATAGAAGTTCCTACTTATACTATATCCAACGCGTAAACCGTTTTTAGATACGACTTGTCGTTGTTGAGATATTTACAAGTATTTGTAGAAAATATTTTTTTCTTGAAGCCGATTTGTATGTGTACTTGGGCAGCCGACGGCGTTTTCGCGCAAAATCGTAATAGACCTCCTCTTACTACGTTCGAGGAGGGGAGACCCACAATTTTTTTGTGGGGCGGGTCCGCTGAAGGCAGTCGTCGGAGGTCAGGGTGATAGAGACTAATCTGCACTCTAAACTGACAGAAACGGACTCGCCAGTTCTTTCGCCCGTTCAGTCCCATGCAGTCGGTGACTGCGGTAAGGTGTGTACAGTACGGTAAGCATCTCGGTATCAGCCGAATAACGGCGAACCGCGAAACGGACGGAGTGATCATGATGGCAGTGTACCAGTCGGTACTCTACTCAAACGTGGACTTGAGTGTACAATCAGGTACAGGTAGGGAAAGACTGTCTTCGCCACTCACCTTATCCACTCGGCCAGAACTTGGTAAGCACGCTCACTCGCTCACCACCCAGGGTCAGATTGACCAATGACATCGAGGGTCATGATGCAGCGGTGCTTCGATGGTTCTTCTGGAAGACGCCGAAGAAAGGGAGCGGAGCTGTCACTTTTTGTTTTCCAGGCGGGTGGAACGAACGCTCAGTGCAGTGTGGCAGAGGACCTGGGATAACCAAGACTTGCTCGCCGTCAACACTCGGCCATGACCGCGGCTTCCTCCCTTTGCCACCGTGACCTCCAGACAACTGCACGCTTTTTTCGCTAGACAGGGCCAGCTTGTAAGGGCCGGGGGAGGACACCTTATGGGTTTTCTCTCAGAAACCGTAGTGGGCTTAAAACCGTCGAGCAACCATAAGGCATTTGCAACCGTTGCGACTTCCTAACCGCGACCGCTGAACCACTCCACCTCTGATCCAGGAGTTCGGCTGCCTGCATACGTTCTTTCCTGACCAGAAGGCTTGGACAACTGGGCGATCGTCAGTAAGGAAGGCGCGAATGTCTACAGGTATGAAAGGCCGGGACTACATGTACCTCTGTTAGTGAGGCCCGACCTCAAGTATGTAAAATTTCATCGCTCTACTACCCCTTCTAACAGATATTTCGGCGATATACCTTGTAAGGTAGCATAGAAGAGTTCCTGCCGCATGAGTGTTCTTGATGACCGCCGCGGGGACTGAGGAGACCTTATGGTTTTTCCTGGAGAAACCGTACCTACAACCTAAGGTACTGGGAGCTATCAACCGTGGTGCAACGAACCGTAAATCCCCCAGCCACAGTTGTGGGCTTGCAACTGAAACTGCTACCTCGCGCGGCGTCTTGAGTTCCGAGTCTTCAACGACTCGAGACCGACGGTTACAGAACTGAACACTGCACCGCGGCATGGCATGATCAACTCGGACGGATAGCACAGTCGAACTGGTGAACTAGACTATGCGTGCGTCACGTATTCACGACCGGCCTCATAAGCAACTAAGTAGGTGGTATCTGCACTTGCAGTGCTCGCGACTTGGGTGATGGAGTCGAGATCATCACACGAACTCCGCCGCGGTTTGTGTACTAAGCCCAGGTTCGTTTTTCGTTCGTTGTCCAAACTGAATTGCCAAAAGAGAGCCGAATACATAACCGGAGCTCAGCAACCAGTGCTTTCCCAGCGATTGATCAGCTTAAATGGACCCGGACTCGACTGAGAGATCAGACCGACAAAGTTTCAGTACCTCGATTTCTCTTTTCATGTCGGTGGTAAGAGTGCAGTGCAGTGCAGTGTAGTATCCCAAACTCGAACCCGCCTGTTCGAACTGGCACTCACTGCACTGCGGTATTGTGCCACAAACCAGAAAAAAATCAGCCATCACACGTTCCAGAACAGCCCATCCGTTCGAATTCGAGTTCGGTTCAACTGCTTTGCTTCTCCAGACCTGGTTCTGGTTCTGGTTCCTGACAAAAACCAACTTCGGTTTGCAGCGATCTGCCAAGACAATGAGGTGTGTGGGATGACATATGCATGAAAGGCTTCAGGGAAGGAGACGCCGAATTTGGGGGTCGAGTTGATGGAGGGTTCGTTGACAGAAGATGATGACGGCTGGGCGGGCAGGCGGGTTGGTCAGCCATATGATGCCATTGATGGCGGGTTGGGTAATTGACAGGTTAGGTCAATAGGGATGCGATGGGTGAATGGATATAAAGATTGCAGGTTGGGCAGTTGAAGACTGGCGTCACCGGTTACGAGGTCGTGATGGCCAAGCATTCAGTTATCAACACTGCATCGAAAACTGAAAGTCATCGAAGCATGGGGTTGTCCGTAAGAAAACAAACACTTGACTAACATATCGATAGTTTACCTAACCAGATGCCGCGGATAGAGTTGGCCCGAGAAATCAAAACTAGCATTCAACAACATTGCAAAAAGCCAAGAGATGCCAGGCTTCAAAAGGATGGTCTTGCTGCCAATTGCATCCGACCTTCCCTGAGCGTTCAAGTCGTTTTCTTGGCTTCCTGTTCCAGTAGGTAATATGTACGTTCCAAGAACTCAGTAAGTCAACTTCATGTGAAGTGGCTAGGGACTTGCTGTCCGAAACTGAACCTGAAGGCCAGATCACGATTGATGCGGATGGATTTGAAGCCTGTGTCATGGAACTTGAATACCTACCTTATGTAGGAACAACTGAGGTAAACATGCAGGCGTACCCAATCTACCTCTATGTATCGATGTCAGTCTTAATCACTCATCTAAGCACGCCAGAAGAATCCTTGTATTGCGTTCGCGATCGCAGCCGTCACGAACCACATGCGCACTACACACCCACTTCCAAACTCTTTGACCCCGGCCGTCGACAGCGGCGAACGGGTGGATGAGCAGACTTCCCTCGATGAACGAGAGGGCTTGGCTTGTGATGCTGTATGTAATAAGTAGTCAAAGTAAGTAATGTACGATGATTGCGGGCCTCGACTCTCTGCATGCCAAGGTGGTGGATGACTGTCAGAATGCTTCTGACAGAATCTGTGACGACAGCCCTCCAGAAGAGGGCAGAACCGACGACGAACCAACACCACCCTTCCTGGTGGGTCAAATCGGAGAAAAGCTGAGGGATAAAGTGGCAAGTAAGCGAAGGCCATGCACACACTGCACAGCTCAGTGGAGGCCGTTCGATTTTGGTGACTATAGGCAGTATAAAGCTGGTGGTGGATAGGTACCTCTAGGTAGGAAGCGATAGAGTACCTACACTCCACGTGAATAGTTTCATTCTGTGTCTTATTTTGGATATCGTAAACGATCGGTAACCGGGTCATTGACCAGTGTCACACATCACGAGAAGACATCAGCATCATAACGATGACTGAGAGGTCCGAAGTTCCTGGGCCCCACGCTTTCTCTTTCCCCCCTCTTTCAACACCGAGTGCCCTGACTTTCGATGTTGCTTTGCCTTTTTCCGCGTTGAGGCCCTTCAGAGCTTAGTTGTCGATGAGTACAGTACTGTTAGCGGTACTCGTCAGGTCTTCAAAACCGACCGTTTGACTAGCGGGCGGGCCACTAGTTAGGGCTAGCGACTCGTATACGACTAGCGACTCGTACCGAGCGGGGTACATCCCCCACCCGCTATTTAACTAGTAAATGAAAGTAGCTCATCCGGAGCCAATAGTTTTTTTTAATAATATATCTATATTTTTTAGTCGTATATAATATCGCTAATACGATTAGTATATACACCAATACGTAAAATTATTGTTATTTTGCACACACATAAATCTAATAATATAGATTATTTATATAGATTATTTACACTAAAAATTATATATCCTTTATTACTATAGTAGTTCAACCTCTTTATAATCAAAATCCCTATATCCTTCCTCCTTATCGTCGTCGTCGTCGTTATAAATAGCTTTATCGACGTTATCGTCCTCGATATCTTCGTCCTTATACTCCTTATACTTTTTATCTTCTTAATTTATTTATATTTATTGTCTATCGTTAGAATACTACTAATTTAGGTCTTTATATATATTTACTAATTTATTATCTTTAACTATTTTAGCTTTATCTAATTCCTCCTTTATAAGTAGGATATTACCCTTATTAATTAACTATATAATAATAGCTTCGTCTACTACCTTTTTTCTTACTTTATTAAATACCTATAGAATACGTAGTTTAAAGGCATTACTAAGAGGTTATTAATATAGGGGTAGAATAATATTTTATATAGTACGGGTATAGTTAGACTTTAACTATTTAATTTCTTTATTTATAGCCTTCTATTTTTCTATTTAATAATAATTCTAATAATTAATTCTCTCCTTACGATATTTATTAATTAACTAATCGAAGTTAGAGAGATATATAATATATAATTTAATATACTTTTAAATCTCCTTTCTTAAGGTCTTAAATAAATGTAATTATAACCGTTCGCCGACTAATTATACTTTTTATATAATAACGAAATTACTAACCTATCCTCTTAATATATTTTACTCTTATTAAAATTTACGGTTATAAATATACTCGTCTTCTTTCTTATTAAAAACTATATGCTAATATTCATCGGTTATAATGTATAATCGACTATTATTAATAATAATAATATTGCTATAGCGTAATAAGCGGTTAGTATTACGAGAATTACGTAATACTTCTTTAACTACTTTATCTTTACGTTTGTACTTAAGTTCAACCTCCTTTACAACTACTAGATTAAGGGTATTACTAGCCTTATCTCGCTTATTTAGTATATATATAACCGTTAGTAATATAGCGTAATTACCCTTAATTACAAACGAGAGCTATTATTCGATATACTTACTATATTATTTAATAGAAAGGAGGTTAAATACTAGTATAATTATATTACTCTAATCTATTACAATACGGGCTTTCCCCTTTAATATAGATAGTATAGGAGGGAACTCCCTTATTATAGGGATAAGGATATTAATTACAATAGGGGGACTACTTAATATAGTAGTATTATTAAAGGGCTCTCCTAATATACGAAGGACTATTTTTTCCTTTTCTAACCCAAAATTAATAATCCCCTACTCAATAAAACGAATAATATATCCCTTCCTCAATTTAATATATTTATTATTTATTAATAAAGTCAAAGGATTACAAAGGTTTAAAAGAATTAAATTAGGGTTAAAAGGTATTAAACTGGTTTATTTCTACGTAGATAAAATATTCTTAAATTTAAATACCTTCGCGCAGACCTATTTAAGGCTATCCAAAAAGTCTAATTTATTGTAATCGACGTTATTAAATACTATTTTCTTTCTTATATTAATTTAATAAAAGTATTTATAAATTTAGAATATCCCGACGTCGAAAGGTTAGAAGAAGTAGGTAAAATAGGGGAGTAAAAAGAATAAAGTAATATAGTTCTTTCTATATAACTTATAAAATTTATAAGTATAGTAACTACTATAATTATTTAGTACTAATACTCTCCTCTCCTCTTTATTAATAGGCCGTAAATACTCCTCCTAGTATTTGAACTAGTCTAGCGCATACTAATTATCTATATACCCTTATAGGGAAATAGTAATAATTATCCTATCGTCGAAGGAATTATTAATATATTTATATATAATATTAATGCTAAGGAGTAGGATAAAAGGGGGTATAGTACGACTAAATACTAAAATAGCCTCAAAAATAGTAATAAGAACCCTCTAATTAGGATTAATAAATTATACTTCTATTATTTCATTATAAGTCTATATATAATAGGCCTTATTTAATACCCCAATTCGAAAACTAAACTTATTACTATTCTAAACGTTATCCCGGGTAACCTTATACTTAATAATAGTATTATTAAAGAGGTAAAAGACGTCTTTAATATCGGTTCGAATCTATAAAGCCTTATAAACTTATACTATTAATTTAATTCGAATGTTATAGAAGTCTCCCTTCCTTATATATCGATATACTTATTTACTATTAATACGAGGAATAGTAATAGAATTATCGCTACTATTATTACAGTTTAGTCTTATTAAGGCAATTACCGCTAATACCAACCGCTAAAGGGTTATTTTAATACTTATAAAGTATAGTTAATATCTAACTAATAATAATAATAGGTAATACTAACCAATAGATATTTATATATTAATCTAAATATATATAACAAAATCCTCCTCTCCAATCAATAGTTTATTAAAGCCCCTATTCCCTATTACCGAATTTACTCCCTTATAATAGCCGACAACCTATCTATATAGAACTCGAAATACCTTTACTATATCTACTATAGTTTTAAATCCTTTATTCTAAAATGCTTTTACAGCGGCTTAAACTCTCCCCTCTACCGGGAGCGTTTCTTAAATATTATTAATAATATCCTCAATATTAAAAATTAAATTAATAACCTTAAAATCAAAGCGTAAAGAGCCGCCGGCGGATTTACAAAATTAACGAAGTATAACGCGGTAAATAAAGGATATAATAACGAAAAGATAGTCCGATAGGGAAATAAAGGGAGGTAATATAATAAAGAGATAGAAGGACTAAATAAAGGGGGTTAAATATAATTAAGACTAATTGTACGTAAAGATAGGTATAATTATTAATATTATCGATTTAAAAAGTAGGCATTTCAGAGGGCAAATATTTTGAATACAAATAAGTACAAATACGTACAAATACGTAGTACACATTCAGAGTATTAGGCAGTACGGGGAATTGGGCTGCATACATCTAAAAAAATATACTATTGAATAGATCTATATTAATTTACTAGTAAAATGGCGGTGTAAGGAGGTACCCCAAGTTTTAGGTACGAGTCGTTGGTCGTGTACGAGTCGCTGGCCCTGACTAGTGGCCCGCCCGCTAGTTAGACGGTCGGTTTTGAAGACCTGACGAGTAAAGTCTGTAGCAGGGAAAGCAGCAAAAGGTGACTCAATGGCCAAGATATTCATAGGGAAAATGCAGAGTGTGTATTGATATCTGAACTTTTTTCTTTCCTTCCGCCTGATTGCCTTCTCGCAGCTCAAGGATTGATCCATAGCAAACGACGCTCAACACAATTAAGGACTTGTTTCTCCCCGCTTCCTCGTATCTGGATGATGCTCTCTGCTTGCTGTCTCATGATAACCCGCCTGATCGTTGTCCACTCCAAGATGCACCGCTCAAACCCCATTCTCTAATGCTCTTCCAAATCGGTAAGACAACAGAAAACCGCCATGCCCAAAAACCAAAACCCATGATACCAAACCACCCCACTAACAGCACATGGCTGATTTGAATCCCACAAACGCCCATGTATAGAACTTCTCCGACCCAAATGAAGAATGTGCAAAGAATTCCTCCTTTATCAAATACCGAGAGCGTCCAATCATCGAGCTGTACTCAACTCCGGTGGGAGCAATGTAAAATGAACACAAAAGAGCACGCATTGCGTCTCTGCTATGGTTGTTCTCATGGTGTCGACGAAGGTAAAGAAATTAGTCGTAATTAGATTATCCTGAGCCACAAGAGTAGTGATTATTCAGGTTCTGCCGATGACAGCCGCAACATGATGTCCCTTGGGGGGCAAGTGGTTGTGACAGAAAATCTTTTGCGGTGCGCCTTTTCCGAAGCATCCCTTCTTGGAGGCATCAATCGTCTTGGATGGATCTTCGTAGCTTTCAAGTTGGCAGCACTCGATATTTTTGACGAATCTGCTGTTGAATACGTCGGTGATCGAAATGCGCTTGTCGGGATTCGGGTTAAGCATCTGGAGCAGGAGGCGACGGAGTCCGTTGTGGGTAACGGCAAAGTCCATGAACTTTGCGCGTGGCATGTCGGTGTCCGCAGGGACTGGATCAGTCTGACCAGCGTGTTTTGCGTTCCACTTTCTCCAGCCTTCCGCTAGTTGGACGTAGCAGACATCCGGCTTGGAGCCGTCGGAGGGAGTTAGAGTCGCCTGGTTCCAGATGGAGCCGCCAAATGTCATGGCGAGCATGCAGACCGCAATGCCCCAAACGTCAACGGCGCGCGGATCGTAGTCGGTGACCTTCTCGAGAATCTCGGGGGGCACATATGGCAAGCTGCCCAGATAGCCTCCGGCACAGCGACGCACCTCTCCCATACCCTGGCCACACTGACCACCGGCTTCCCTCTCTCCAGGGTGTCTGCCGCTAAACACTTCCGAGACGCCAAAATCGGCAAGCTTGAGCTTGCTGTCGGAAGTAATCAGAATGTTTTCGAGTTTGATGTCGCGGTGCGCAATTCCGTTCGAGTGCAGGTAGTTGACAGCTTGTACCAGCTGTTTGAAGAGACAGAGACGGTCCTTCTCCCTGTCTTCTGACATAAGATACTTCTTCTGGACCAAGGAAAAGAGATCGCCCTCGGAGCAATACTCCATCACGTGGCTGTATAGACCATGGTGGGTACACAGGCGTATTGTCTCGACGATGTTCGGGTGGTGAAGGCTCTTTGAAACGGTATATTCGGATAGAATCTTCTTGCGGTATTCTTCCGTTGTTTCTGAACTCGACTTTGCTCGGAACTGCTTGACAGCATAGATTTCGTCCGGTTGCCCCTTCCGTGATACGAGGGTAACCTTGGCTGATCCACCCTTTCCGATGGTGGCGTGACGTCGTAGGAGTTTGTTGTGGTACTCGAATTCGGACAAAAGATCGACGACATCGACGGTAAAGTCGTCGGGTAGGCTCAAGCTCAAACGCCTGGCCTTTAAGCCGGTGCCGGTTGGGGCGGGAATTTCCCAAGGCGCTCTTGACATCTCAACCTGCGGGTGGGCGGCGCTTGATTTTGCCGACTTTTCACGTTTTGAGGTATCGAAACTGCTAGCACGACGACGGAGGGGTCGGCGGAGGTGCTTTGTCTCGTCGTGCGAGGCATTGTTGGTAATGAAGTTGATGGCGCGTGATCGGAGGCCCAAGCCTGTCGTCGCCCTCTTCTTCTTGTCGAAGAAGGCGTCAGGACTTGGGACTGTCGGGCTTGATGCTTGTTCCTTGGACATGATGCTCATCTCTAGCGGTGAGCCGGGCGATGGAGGCGTGTTTGACCGCGTGGTGTTGGAACTCCTGGCCAGGGAGAAGCGGCGGCCGGGAATATCTCGTGGCTGAGTCATGTCGTGAGGATGGGGGTCTAGAACCGCACTATCTCCATTGTGATCCATCAGGCCGGGTACGGATCTCTCCAGCGTGGAGGCCGTGCGCCTGAAGATGCCGGACATGGCGCGTTTGAAAGTGTTGGATCGGCGCCCGGTGGTGGTGGCAGTCGACTCGGCAATTGAGTTCTTTCTGGGGCGGGGAGTATAATGGGCGTTGAGGTTAAGTGTGCTTTTTGAGCTAACTGCAGAGGCAGCCGAGAAGGAGGCACGGGGCTTGCCGGACGCAACAATCGATCCGTAGAGGACGTCGTCGTCGTCGCTTGGATGAGCGTCGGGGGCGACGAGGGATTCGTGGAAGTCCTGGGACTGGCGGCCGCTCACAGGCGTGACAGGCTCATTGGTAGCGTCGCTCTCAGTCTCATCGCCTTCTTCGGGGATCGTGCTGGTAAGGTCGGTAGGATATTGACGCGGCGAAGGCTCAGGCCCGGAAAGATTGGGCTCGGAGTGCGAGGTGTGAGGATGATCTGGGGACAGAGACGTTGAGTATACTGTTCGACGGGTAAAGCTAGGCGGCGAGGATACTGGCTGGCAATACTTGAAAGGTACTGAAAGGACGGACAAGAACTTGAGAGAGAAGAAGAACAGGAAGGGCGGGATGAAGTGAAAGAGAGTAAGGGTAGTCTTTCAAAGCCATGTGCATGATTCAAGTGGGAGGGTGATAATACCTTCTAGAGAAGTCTGCGTTGTAGCCGCAGCAGCAAGCACCGAGGCTGCCATGGTGGAAAGCTTTGGGGGCTTTTTTTCAGAAGGGGTGGGAGCGTGCAGCGTCCAGCAGGGCAGGCGGCACAGGCAACCTTGAAGAATGGTGTGGCCCGCGGGGTTGGCTTGGAACCGGAATGGAATACGTCAAGGTCTCCTTTTGGTGCGGGATGGAAGGGGGGGTTTTGGCTGATGGCCGCTGATGAAACGGTATGAGTGGCCACCTACGCAGCGAGAACAGGGCAGCACACCACACTGACGGAATCAGAAGCAGGCGCCGGTCCAAAACGGATGCAAGAGTGACCCCCCAAAAAAGAAGACAGGAGCCGAGAACCCGAAGCCCCGAATGACCCCAACAAGGAACGAACCCTGAGGCTAGACTGGTGAAAGAAGCGACGTCGCTGCGGTCCCAAAAAGCTGGGCGCCTGGATTCACTTTGAGCGGATCGGTGTTACCGATCACCAATCCCGAAGCCTTTGACAGCAAACTTTGTGCTGCTTCGCTGCAGGGACACCCACACAAACTTTGCTCTGTTTGAGAATCGTCTCCGTTACCGGGACGGCCTGTCTGCGAAGTTGGTGCTTGAATCGGCCGGCTGCTGCTGTTGCAAATCTGGTTCGGGGGGCGAAGCGTGCCGGATGCTCTTATACGTACGCGGGACTCGATGGCTGTCTGTCCGGTGTAAAGTTGCCGTGTGTGAGTTGTCTCAGTGGACCAAAGCTATCGTTCCCTGCCAAGACCGTACAGGTGTGTGTGCTCTGCTGTGTGCTCTGCTAAAAGGCAAGATTCGTGTCGCCCTGGGCGATGAGCGTGGCGCGGGTGGTTGAAGGTACAAAAACGGCCGAGATCTACAGCTTTGAAATGCTGGTTGGCTTGCACGCTGCTTGGCGGCCAGAGAGTGGAAATGGAAGTCGAATGGGCAAAGTGTTGAGTGTTCCTAAAAGGATAGGGCAAGAAAGCTAAACCGGTGTCGTAGTTGTTGTGGCCTGTAGGACTTGTGGGCGGATTATAGCAGCATGATTGGTCGTAGTGGAGATGTTCTGTTGTCGGTGTCCTGGAAAAGTGTCGGTAGGTTCTTCTCTCTGTGTCTGTTGGTCTCAAGAGAGAGCGAATGCTGGGGCGAGGGAGGAAGAAGAGAAAAGGAGGAAAAGAGGCAGATCAATGGATTAAAGCAGTCGGCTGGATCGTGGGTGAGGGTCTTGAGGGCTTTTGAGTATTCTCGGTCCCCCGAACCCGGGGCTACGACGAGGGGGGGCGGCCTGCGCAAAATTGGGAAGCTGTCAGTGAATCTGATGGCCGCTGCGGGAATACGGAAAAGCGCAATGCTGCCATTGGGGAAGGCCATTGGAAGGCGGGGCTTTTAGACGCAGCCTGGACTCCACGACGATGGTGGGCTGGCTTGCCACGGAAATGATGCTTTCCAGGAGGTATCTAGCAAGTACAGTACCCGTAATGCTACCTCGATTATTTACCTCGGGCATTTTGGCAAAGCAACTGATGCCCGCTTCCGCTTGAAACTCGATTGTCTTGAATTGCACCTTGCACAAGTTATACTCTGGTTAGCAAGCTAGAACGGGACGAGATACGGGTAACTTTCCTGCCAGGCACCTTGGTCAAGGCCTCATGGTGAGTTGTCTATCAATGGCTTGCGCAGGCCATGTGCAGCAGGCAATGGAGACAGGTACGCTCTCATTGTTTTCCTAATGGATGTCCACACTTGACCGCTGGATGCAGAGCGACAATCGGCGTTTGGGAAATAAAGTCCCCCAGACTGTCCCAGCGAGTACAGGTGTACAGGTACACCATTCTACAGCTGCGGTAGCGAGCTTGTTCGAACGAACAAGTTCATCCCATCTCTGCAATCCCAGCTGGATGGGCAGACGCCAAGGGTCCCACCAACAGCAACAAGCAGGAGCTTCAGGAGTCCAGGGTGAAAAGCGGCCAGCGATACCCAATACAGACAGACGCAGCACAGTAGCTGGGAGATCATGGATGATTATACATCGGTCTCATTATTGACGGGACGGCCAAGTATTATGAGGTGGAGGGCGTTTGGTTTGGTAACCTCGATATGCAAGACCACACGCGAGCAGGCAGTAGGCGCTACTGGATGTCAAAAGAACGAACCTTTCGAGGGTTGCAATCGGTCAGTTATGCCATGAAACCATCCATCCGCCCGTAACCCCGTAGCAGCTGCCGCCTCACGAGCAAGCATCATCTTGGTGAAGGAAACAGGGAGTTTGGGAGAAGCCCACAGTCAAAGAACGACACAAAGACTGATTGTCTTGCGGAACATGACCTCTGGATGGGTGTCCCTTGAGCCAATTGACGGGATTTACAACCTCACGTCTAGGGCCCGGCAAGTCTTTGCCTCGAGCCGCTCGGCAGTAAAGCCCCTCCAGTGTTTCGGTAATCATTGTGAGTCCGACGGTGTCAAAAACTGCCAGGTCCAACCAGGTTTTGCTGAAGCAGTGGCATAAAGTATATGGAAGTGTTAGAAGTCACAACTTGAACGACTGGAGAGTACATGGCCGTTGGCCACAGACTTCCCCACCAAGCCGAGGAATCAGCATTTCCGACAAAGCGGATTGGTCGTGAGCGGATGTGCACGGCAGAAAGAGGCGCTCTAGAGCTGCCTTCTAGAAAACCACATCGTTTTCCATCTTGCCCAGTCCTGGCCTTTTAACCACAAGAACCACGCTCTGCCATGCGGGCCAATCGTACTCTCGCGTTTAGTTGCTGACGTTGAGTAACGACCACCTCTTCAGTCATGGTGGGTGACCGAACAATGAAGGCATTGTCGAGGCATCGTCCTATGTCCTATGCAGAAGACATTTCGGCCGGAGCATATTCGTAATCCGTGACTGAGTAGTGTTAGCACGTATGCAAAGACATGTATCCTCATCGTGGGGGTGTACTAATAATGTATGAGACTTGTCTTGCTCCTCTTATCGCCAAGAGGCTTTTGGAATTACCAAGACCGCCCAGACGTCTGCTGCAATATCAGGCCCGCGTCGGCTCTTGAATTGGCCGCGATGGCTGGACATGTCATATCAATCGCACAACAGCCAACACAAACAAGCCGTAGTAGGCAAGGAGGTGGGAAAAAACGACGAGAAAAGACCAGGCTTGAGTCTTTCGCGACCAAAGAGACAGAAGTGCCTCTGTGAACACAAATCTCCGCCGCAATGCGTTACCCGGAGGACGTCGCTTCCTTCTCCTGCTGTGTTCAGGTGTTGATTGCCTGCAGCACCTGCCTCGCTCACGACTTTCCTTGCCAGCGGCACAGTTAAGGAAGGTGAGATGGCTAAAGAGAACCCCGCCTTGACGGCGGTCGACTGAGGCTATCCTCGGATCGGGATGCAACAAGTTCGTTCGAAAGTCGAAACCAGTGATCCATCGAGTGATCAATCATACAAATCACTTGCCCGCCATCACAATGAGAACTGCTCAAATGCTCACAAAGGGCGAGCTGCCGACTTCCGATCCAGGCGGGGTTTCTATTTCCCCACACTCTAGGGCTTATCAATCCACCAATCAAATGGCTCACAGCAATCACCGATCCCCCGACGTCTCAATTCTCGAGGACCCATTCGACCCATTCGACCCCACAAGACCCCCATCCCAACCACGAGCGCACCGCCGAGAGAGAACGAGATCTCCATCGCATCACTTCAGTTTTGGGGTACGGGAATTGCAGAGCAGTGCGCACCTGGCATGAAATGTCACTGTGTACTCGATGGAGGTATTGCACGTGCGATTATGATAGGATGAGGTCAAACCGGCACGTCCAGAGCCCCAGAAGGAGAAGGAGGAGGGAGGGTTGCTGATCCAGCAATCCTGGGTGATCCTGAAAACTGAAAAGGCCCTGGAGAGAGCCCTAGGCGTCTAGTGCGGTAGTGTGTGGGTATAGCCTTTTTTCTGCGCGCGATCCCTGCCAAGCCTCCGAGACCTCGACAACGCGAACTGCGTCATCGCTGCTCGCTCATCAATGGGGCGGGGTCTCCACGATTTCTTGCATTTCCCGTTCTTGTCGACGGGCAGTTCGTCTCTGTTCAGCAGGCTTGCAGAGTGCTACGGTTCCGTTGGAGCATCATGATCGCAGAAAGGTCTTACTGTAGCTGGTCGATATGACCACGCGTGGGGGGAAATCAGGAACTTCGTTTCGGCTCCAGGGACACCATTGCATCATCTCCGAAACTGGACCACGAAAAGAAACGAAGACCCCATTGTTGATCATCTCGCCTTACTTCCCTCATCCAGGGTTGGCATATGATGAGGACGATGGAGTTCTCAAAATACCTACAACAACCGAGAGCGCCGTCCCCCCAGCTGCACGGCTACATGGGCCATTCCCACGGCGGGGTTGACACTTGACACTAGTGTTGGTAGGACAATGGCACAATGGGATCGATCGAGCCAAGGGGTTCAATTAAAGACGGTTCAAGCCAGAGTCCGGGGGAGGCCAGGATCCAAATTGTCCCCAGGTCGAGGTCTCTACAACAGCCGTATACGCGGATATCCGGCCCTATGGGGAGGTAGGGGACAGGTTTCGAATTCCACCACCGACATCAATGGATTGGCCAGCTGCCCAGCCGTGAGGATCGAGTTCAGCCTCCCATTTCTCAGAGAGCAAGTTTGGTGTCATGACGACAGTGGTCACGGCGCGTGTGTGTGCCTACCATTGCGTTGTGGATGCCTTGCACGGGTGAGTGTGTCGAGGCCGGTTACATCTCGTGGTTGATGTTACATTTGCTCCGTCAACACACAATGTGTTTTCCTCTTTCTTCCGAGGACAGTCTCGCTACCACTTCCCCCTTGGATCTTCTTGTGCTTACTTTGAACCAGATGATCATACTGGGCCGAAGGCAGAACACTCCTGTTGGGGGTTTTCGGTATCGGGTTTTCACAATGCGAGGCTTCTTCACCTGCTTGATCAGCTTCGGCCGCCTCCTTCTGACTTACGTACCATGGCATTGTCTCCCCTCGTTCTTTTTCTCGACAGAAAGCTGAGCTGTAACCTCAACAGCTCCTTGGCCAGTCTCAGCACGGTCAAACAATGAAGCACAGCCAAGAACATGCAAGTCATTTCTCTGGTCCAGATAACTTGTGGACGATGGACAATCGCTTGGCACCAGGCAATCTGGCCGATTTCGCTCAGCTGTGTTGCCTTCACGCACGACACGCAGTAGGAACCTGGTGACGATCTGGATGGCTTGTCTTGGTAATGTAAGGTACTGAGGCAGAATCCCGTCGCCAAGAGCTGGGCCTGCTTCATCTGAACGGCTGTTCATGGCTGTCGGCCTCCTTCGTGTCACGATAACTCTGCCTGTAAGACGCGGCAGTTGGCTGTTCTGGTCCAACGACCGAGCATCCCTTTCGGTCCTTTCCTCGCCTTCTCGTTCAGTGATGGGTCACGAGCCCATGGGGGCAGTCCAAACTTCTTTACCTACGGCTCCTCCGAGAAGAGGCTCTTATCCACACGAGCTCTCATAGGGCATCCTATGCTTTTTAAGCCCAGGTCACATTGGATTGACAATTCGGTTCGAAGTGTAAGATATCATCGTCTCCAAGTGTCTCGTGCTGACCCCCACATCAAAAACACGATTTAGAAGTGTGATGGATGAATGAATGGCTTCTCGCTTACCACCAGCTTTTCTGCAGCAATCCCAAAGTTGTCGTTACTCTCAGTGATATACCTGCAAGGTCCATTGAATCAACCAATGGGAGAGAACCGGAGAAAATCACACCTCTTTTGGACTTCACAGCCTTTGTGGTTGTGATCTCGTAACTCCATGTGCAAAGCATTGGAAGTCCATCGTCCATCACGCAGCCCCCAGACTTCCAAGATGGCTTGGCATTTCGATCTCTCGTCTAGACAATGCACCCCTTGTTTCGTCTTGATGGTGAGAATCTTACTTGACGAACGGTCGAATTCATGCGGTTAGTAGAGAAACTGCCCTCAAAGTGCAACAACGGATTGAGTTGACGGTGCCAGCACTCTATAGCAAACTTTGTGATATGTGCTAGAAGCTCGCAAGCATTGACTTTTCTGCTAATCACGAACATCCTAACTAACCTTCACCGAGCCAGTTTCCGACTTCTTGTCACTGCGATGCCTTTGCACTCCATCACCGTTGCACGGCATCAATTTTTGCCTCCTCAAACTCGTCTTCGCAATGAGCTATCAACATCTTGCTCAGTCCAGGCTGCTTATGGCTTTCTAACTTGATTTGGGATTATCGATGCCAGACGAAGATAATCGCCGTCTCGGTGCCGATGTCAACTGGTCCTATGAGAATTAGTGACCAATTCCGATCAGTCACCAGGCAACGGAATCCAGCCATGGCCGTGGTTGTCACTGATACAGCAGGTAGTGTCTCACGACATAAACGGAACGCATGTGTGAAACCGGCTGCCAACCACAAAGCTGGCGGCCTGTCACATTAGATGTCAAGCTGTCGGTTAGCCACTTCCAACCCTCCGGGATGATTTCCGGGAGACAAGGCAACTCACACGACCCGACCTTTTTGGGAGGCCCGCAAGCCTCGATTCTCGTGGGAATATGCGAGCTCCTCCAACCTGTCAATGCAAGAAAGCCCCTTCGATGCATGCTCCCCCTTCCAGTCAGAAGGCTGTTCAAGAGGCGGTGTGTGGATGGCTGCCGCCGCTCTGCCTATCCCGAACGACAGTCTGTCAGCTTCCCAAAACGTGAGGTGCCCATAAAGTGGCTACCTGTTGATATCAAACACAGAGGTAGTATAATATGTATTTCTATGGACGGTCTCGTCCACTTCCGCATGCTTTTAACGCCGACCTCCATCGCTGGGTTGCTACAGTACCATGTTTCCCGAACTCAAACCACGGACACACCCACTCATCTGCATAGGCACACCGAGATATCGGAACAGTAAGCACTTAAAGGAGGCTTGCATCGAGAGGGCAACAAGCGTCTCAAAGCTGCGTGGTTCAACAGCGGTGGCACGCAGTACCGCAGACGAAGTCATCCCTCGGAACTTCCACATCAAGGGCTCACAACCCTGCTGGGGAACTTGTCGGGTCGTTCAACATGTTAACTTCATTTTGCAGTACTATCACATTATACCTGATTTGACTGACAAGACGACTGACAGAGAGAAGAATATAGTCAGGATAGTAAGCTATGTCGACAGCATATTAGTTACAGGTGGGGGGATCGACAGTTCCACCACAGCATCAAACTTCAACCACATGGCAGTATTACGGCGCTATCTACCATGCTTGACAACCTCAAATCTTCTTTCGAGCCCATGGTCCTATGGGTTTAACGCGGGAGAAAGAGAAAAAGAACCTAAATCCCTCAGACAGCCACGGTTTGGGATTAGGAGATAAGCACAACCAACCAACGCAAAGGTTTGTAATAAAGAATTGACATCCCCTCCTCTTTCGGCTACCGCTCCCGACCGGTAGTCAGCTAGGATGTATTATAACAGAGGGGATCCGAAGGCTTTCTTTTCTCTATCAGCGGTCTCGGCTCGGCTGTCAATTTCCAGAAACAAACTTTGAACTCCGGTCGGTCACTGCGTGTTTAGATGGGCACGCCTTGGTGCTCTCAAATTGAGGGAGCTATACCTGCACGCAAAGCGGCAAAAGAAGGTCGCGACATGTCATACCCGGCCCTGGTGAAATTGCAAAGTCCCGTCCGCGTTCCTGCAGTGGCATTCCCGGTCAGGCCGGTTCAAGCACGCTTCGCACTTGTTGAGAGGTCTGGAGGAAACACGCAACGTATCAAACTGAATCGAACAAGAACCAAATCTAGCCTTGGCAAGCTTGGCGGTAACGATCATGATCAAAAACTCAAACATTCTGAAATGACCAAGACTCTCCAAGACGGAAGATCCTAAGCGCTCCAGTCGCAAGCTGAACTTGTTACACTTGCACAATCCATTATTGTGGTTCTTGGCCTCTTGGCCAGAGCACAAAGCAAAAGTGTAGGGGAGATGTGAAGGGAACGGCTTTTTTTGAACTTCATTGTTCAAGGCTCTTGACTACCGCGTGCCTCAGGGTGACATACCTCAGTCGCTGTAGTGGCAGTTACAAGACCAGACAGTGTCTACCAAACACCGAAAAGGGGGAGTCCAAACAAATGGATAGGAGTTGACAACGCTGAGTGCCATCACTGCCATCGTCAAAAGCGCACGGACACTGCCATGTGGCTTTAAGAACAAGACGCACGGATAAGGGAGCCCTTCAGAGGCTTCAGTGGGCATCCGCTGAAAGCCGGGCTCGTGGTACAGACATCTCAGTGGAAGTACGTAAGATCGTAGATCATCGATCAACCTCAGATCAACACCAGTCATTCGCAATTCTGGGTCTCAAACCACGAAAGGGATTGACGGTCAAGAGCTGACCGCAGAAACGTTGCTTTCTCTTGGCTCACCAGAAACCATGCTGCCATGCTCCCATGGCCGCCGCCGAAGTGAAGCAAGCTCCGATCGACTTTTTGCACGTGTGTGCTTCCATGGTGGTGGCGAGGCGGATCAGGGCAAGGTCGGTTGGATGATGGGATCAAATCAATTTGACGATCCAGTGCCTGTGGAAAATTCCAAATAGAAGCTGACGAACGAATCCCCCAAGCTACTGCGTAAGTCAAACGGACGACGATCTTCGAAACTTGGAAGACACCGACTGACGAACCGACGGGACCTACCCTTTGGGATACCGGATATAATCGATCCCTGGTGTCATATCCAAGTCACCACAAAGGAGATGCGTCTTGTGGCCTGCCTCCCACGCGTTCCAGCGGTAGCAATGGCAGCAAGTCCCTCTAAAAGAAAAAAACACTGTTCAACCCCCACCTTCACAAACGATACGGGTGATGACGGATTGGCAGACAGGCTCGTTGTGTCCCACGCTTGGCTTCAGAAGGGGAGCCAGGATGATGGCGCGATGCAACGGAGTCCCTCTTCGCGGCTTCGGCGCGTCTCCAAGCAACAAGCGCAAACGCAGGGCCGCAGGACACAGTTTTCGATCGCGGAAGACGCTGAACCGCGTAGGACGGCCCTGCTGTTCTGCCAATGGGCTGGCGCTGTTTGTTCAGTTTTTTTATGATGCTCTGTGACTTGGCTTTGCTGGATTGGGCTGGTAGTATCGAGAGATGGGGCATGCTGCTGCTGCTGCTGCTGCGGCGCCATGGGCGGGCGGGCTCACGAGCGGATCCCATGGAACGGTGGAAACTCGGCTCGGTGGGTGGGTGGGTGGGCGTTAGTGGACTGTGGGCGTCCTATCGACGGGAGCTGTCGCTCGCGAGGATAGCGGACCATCCACGTCTCGAGGTTTCTGTTTCGACGCTCCGCCGACCTAGGCGAGTTTCTGGCTGGCTTCCCACCAACTACCTCTAACGGCTCCGCCTCGCCTTTTAGGTTTGTCAAAAGAAGCTGGTAAACCGTCGTCCTTCCATTGGTTCTCCTTATCACGGGCTTTCACGGCCCTATAGAAACGCTAGTGCTGGTGTCAAAAGCCTATCTTGCCCTTCAACTTCCGTCTTTTCTCCACTCACAATCGCTTCCCCCTTCTCTGTAACCGGTTGCCTGCAAGCTGCAACTCTGTTTTACAATTTCCGGCTGTGCCGGCACGTCCGGCCTAAGTCCTCCCCTTGCTTGTCGTCCACTTGCATTGGTAGTCCGTGACCGGGTGGCAGTGGGCGACGTCGACCCTTACGAAGTTACCGCCACGCCGGTTCCGGCTCAGGCGCAGGAAGGGGTACAGAACTGATTTTCGGCTTCCGTTGTTGGGCAAGTGACCAGACGAGAGGCGAGAAGGTCGGCGGTACTGAGGCCCGGGAGGTGGGGGGCAAGTGCACCACAAGTACCGGATCATTTATTTGTTGGACTACGGAATGGCTCGGACGGCGCTCGGCAGTACCACGGCGGTCTAACGCCCACATCACACTCACATCACGGCGAGACCCCACATATCCCACCAACATCGACTGCCGTCGTCGAGGCTATCGTGCCTTGTGGGTACGCAGGTACGTAGCCAAGGAAGTCGGGAGTGGATTCACAACGCCGTGACGGTGCCGCAGGTTGCAGAGAGAGTTCGGTGGGGTTTAGGGGACCGAGAGGATCTACACCAAGCCGGGGCTTCGGAATCTTGACGGCCACTTGTTCGGACTTCAGAGAGAAGGATCGGCATCCGGCCGTCCTATCTCAAGGCGCCCAAGGCGGCACGGGCGGCTTCCCACGGAGAGCTCATCGCCGGAGAAAGTGAAATCAACAGCTACAATCAAGCAAGGTAGCACTGGGCTAGAGAATGGAGTCTCTGAGCCGACCCCGGTGCCGTGCTCCGTCTTTGCTGCCCTGTAACTGAGACCATTCAAGACTTGCCGAGCCGAAAGACGATATTTCCACTTTCGGAGATTGTGTTGTTGTGTTTACAGAATCCACTTTCCGCTTCACAACACCTATCCCATCTCAGGGGGAGACCCAAAACGAAGCCATCCATATCTAGGTATCGCGACGGACAACAACTGTCACATAATCGGCCAAAACAACTCATACTCGTCAGGGCTAGAAGCGCACGAGTAGTGGAAGAAACTGGGAGTGTCCATTTCGAACGAATAAGGTACTCCCGTGAGTTTACCATCAAGAAGGGCATATCAGATCAGCTTTTACAGAGCTGAAACGAATGTTCCCACTGAGAATAGGTAGGCCGTCTAGGTATCATGCATTGTGAACTGACTTTCAATCGCAGCGAGAGCCTCCCAAAGCAGAGGTCTAACTGCTTAGCTCAGTCAATCATGTGGACGCCGCATTCGGCACTTACAAGTGTTTCGAGAAGCAATGGAACATGGCCATTACTCGGGACAGGCCCCTGTACACGTGTACTGGGTTCGTTTCAGGCATTAACAACGTGGTGTTGATACGTATCCTAGCTAGGCTACCTAGAGAGACGTACGTGGAGTGGTGTACACAGTACATGTGGTCCGCTAGACCTATGTATACTTATCGAAGCTATCGTTACCAGCTCTATCAGCGATGTCCATTGACACTCCAGCAACGTCCGTAGCTTGTGATGAACAGACTGCTCCGTCAGATGGAAGACGGGACTGTTTAGATAAGAAGCTTTTAGACCAAGGTAGGTAGACCGCCAAATCCATGAAATAGAAGGCTAAAATCGTTGTGGGTTTCAAGGAATGCGTTCTGGTAAAAGGACGACAAACAACCACGATGCAACTGAATGGACGCAGACCGACAGACACTTACGCAAAGCTGCCCGATTCTGAAGATGCCTTAACGTTAGTGTCGGTAAGTGAAAATGGACAGGATGGACAGCCGCATGGATCGAGGCCCAAAAACTGGTCCAAACTATACCGTTATCGGGCCCCAAACTGGCTGCCAGTTGACTATCCCCTTTGATGGTTTTGTCAATCTTTACACCACCGAGTGTGAGGTATACGATGATGGCGGAACCATTAGAAAAGGAGTCAAAACACAACTGGATCTTCGCCTGGTTGTTGATGCTGACTGGATGAAGCGGTGTGTGTACGTGTGTGTGGCTGTGCCTACGCCCAAAACGACGATCAACCACAATGATCCAGACACCGCGATACTCAGGAGGTAGACTCCAGTCTCTGGAAGATCAGTGATGATCAACCATGGAAAGCGGTGACGCCTTACCATCAACACAGACTGTCATATGAGGAGTTTCGGCCAGGCGGATGAAGTTTGGGGGTTGGAACAGGAACACATATTCGCGTTTGGATGGATTCTGCATAGCACCACCACCTTTCAGGTCGTCAAAGAATGAGAACTTCAAGTTCGTGGCTCCAGAAACCCTTCGATAACATCAGTACATTGTTTACAAGCAAGACCACCGAAGCAAACAGTACCTGCCTCTCGGTGAGGTTATCTTCATCAGAGAAGGCCGCATCTGAGCAGTAGACCTTGCAGCATATTGGTACGTATTATCAGTAGCAACCAGCATTCGAGTCAATTTGAGCTGGTCGTTTGGTGCTACTCGCCTCGACCCAAACCAATTGAGATCACTTGCCGTTCTTAACGATTGCTTTGCTCGAACACTTTGCGAATCCAGCCCGAGTTGGACTGTCTAGTATAGTTGATGGTCTAGTTCGCTATACTGCAAATCAACAACCAGCTGTCTTTGATCCTCATGGTACGTACTTGTAGGCTCAGACTCTCGTCTTAATGTCGTGTTGTGGATAACCGATCTCAAGATGATGACTTCTCTGTTTTCTGTTATAAGATTGTTCTCTGACACAACAAGCAACTTTTTGAGTATCTGAACAGCTGTGAATTTCTGAGCTTACGCAACGAAACATTGAGGATCCATCTTCAATACCCGTTGGGGAGGGGTCAGGTTTCCTGTCTGTTCCCCAACTCTGCTCCACAACAGACAGGAAACCTGACGCCCTCCCCAACGGTATACCAGTCTCGAAGCCACAGCCGTGCCATAACAAAGAGACACTCGGAGATCCAGCGTTATAGGCGTACTGTAACTCGTCAGTTTGAAGCCATTGCCTTCTTGTCTGATGATCCAAAGGTATGAGCGTTCGTTATTTGGGTGAGGAGGGACTTTATCGCGACTCAGACTGTCGGGTCGCTCCTTCCCCAGACTAGCCGTCGGAGGGTAAACAAGAAGGAGTGATGGAAGGTAAGTGGGAAAGAGCGAGCAGTCGAACAGTCATTTTCTCGACTCGAGAGGGGAGTAGAAAGAAGTGTGCACTTGCTAGCCCGGAATTTGAGCCTCAGACAATCCTCCTGCCCAGAAGGAAGTGTCTCGAGGCACTCTACCTACGGTATGAAAGGAGAAGGCAAAGACCGCTCTGCGCTTTCCATACTTCTAAGTGCTGCTCTGCAACCGGAAACGGGGAGCCACGGAGTTGTGCTCCTAGTAGCCGCAAATGTTCTACATTCAATCGACGGAAGTAACACTCAACTTCCCTCTCGGAACAAACGTTAAGATTGTGTCTCTTCATCCCACTTACGTGTGACCTCCTCTCGGCTGTAAAGTACCTACCTACCCAAAGAGATTTAATCGAACTTGCCTATGTGTCACTATCTTCAGTCGTCCTCGTCCGGAACTGCATGAAGATGTAATCCATGTTGTTCATTTGCTCTTATACTGCCTCTACAGCCTATACTCTCTTGCCTGGAATGAGTCAGATAAGCAAATGTCTTAAACCATCAAAGTAGGGTATTCAAAGTGAAACCGCCATGACTGATAAGATCGAGATAAGATGGAGGGACTGGGTTTGTCAAGGGACATGAGTCGAATGCGCGTCAGGAACCCTGCTGCCCGATCAGTACCATGTGTAACTGTAAATGCTCGAACGGCATCTTTCTCGTGCGTGACGGCAGACGAAAAGGCATGTCTCTACTTCCACTCGATAGGGGTGAGGCGGAGGTAGGAGATGATGGTGAGAGCGCAAGAGACCCAACTGGGGTGTTTGAAGTTCTCCTCACACTCAACTTTTTCACGCCATACCCACCATAACCTCTGTAGACTATATCTTGCCCAGCATGGCAGGCATCCTCTCCATGCTACCGCGAACTGGGGCATTACAAACCCCTTACCCTGCTTGCTTGCCACAATTAGTTTGCGCAGCACAGTCATAGCAGATCTCAAAGAAAGTTCATTTACTGGTAACCTTCAGCTTTGCGGTTATACTCTGTCTTGGTACGACGTCAAATCCCGCCTGCTTCTTTCCGTCCGTCTCTCCTCCGGTCCGAGTAACGGCTTTAGCAGCAAAGGCGATGATAAATAAAATGGGTAAAAAAAAAGAAAACAAGATTCACAGTAGCAGGGCACTACTATTCTCCTCGGGAACGAATACGAAGGACGTGTCGACATCCGAAATCCCTGCCTTGCTCGAAAGAAATCGTGACGTACAACCGAGTCGAACGCGGGACCTCTTCGTAGACCGGGTGTACGGCACACTGAAGAGACCCTCAATGGGACCAGTTGAGGGAGATCCTGTCAACTCGGCCTGGATTGGCCACTTATTAAGGGCAAGATTTCGTCCGATGGTGTTTGCACTTTGTGAAGGAAGGGTACGGGGTGGACTGCGCGGTAAGGTAGTGTGGTTGATGGTCATGGTCTCATCCCTCCCGTGGCTGCTGAAACATCCGACGACAAGGAGGCGACAACGTCCTTTATCGTTTATCTTCACTCATATTCGGGGTGTCCCTCATTCTCAGTCTCATTCTAAGCTGTAATAAGGTTTACTGGCTACCTAGCCTGCCTATGCTCTGTATGGATAGAGAAAAATCTCTTTCGTGTGAGGAGGAAACAGAGCTGGAGCTGACTTTGTTGAACCAAAGATGAGGCGACGGTGACTGGCCAACTTACGGGTAAGGTGACTCCTCCGCCGCTTTCTTGTGTTGCTCTTTGTGGCACCTACTCATATATTTCCGAAGCCCATCTTACCTGAGCTCCTTTCTACAAGTTCAGGGGACAATGTCCCGCGTAATTGAAGAGTCCAGACACATGCTTTCGCAAGTCAAATTGAGAACAAGACAGACCGTTTGGTCGCTTTGAGGAGAGTGGCATGAGGATGGTGTGGATATCTCCTTTGAGGTTGTGCCGGGCTTGGTGACAGCGGTTGCCTGAGGTCTGTGTTACGGAAGTCAAAGGACCAGTCGAGCTCTGTCGCGTAAAGTTGCCTACGTTTTCTGGTAAGATAGTTAGAGCTGAACCATTCAAGACTCGGTGCGTACAGGTAGAAAGTCGAGACGCTGGTATAATGGTCAGCACTCAACTGTGGCAAGAGAGTAAAGGTCAGCCAACGGGTGAAAGTATACCTCTACGTCTAAGACCGTAGGATTTCACGAGTCCTTACGGAGGAGATGGGCCTTTTCCAGATCAAGTACTTACACAAAGTTTCAGCCTTGCATAGCGGAGGGTTCAAACCGAAAGACACACATACACAACACGGGTTCCGCCACCGAGGTCCAAGATGTCTTGGATGATCCAAACGGGCCGTCGTGGCTGCCTGTGCTTTTTGCTCCCATCATTCCTCATCCGTTGACAACTACCGGTTGTTGTTTCTGACTTTACTTTTTGTCGATTTCTGACAGAATTTCTTGCTTGACAACAGACTGCTGTTGACAGCAATAAGAAAAGTTGAGTGAGACACGGGCTTTGAGATGGGATTCTTGTTAGTCTCAGCATTTCCCAAGCATGGCATTCTCTCCATCCAAAACCGCCCCAATGCAAGGGATGGTGCCACAACATTGGCGTTGAACGACAAGTAAGGTAGGTAGGTAATTAACATGGAGAAATGAAGTGCTATGCCTCTCACCCGGGCGTTAGTCGTTAGCAACTTGTGTGATACAAAATAATCATGAACAAGGCAAGATCTGACACCGACTGACTGACTGACTTGCCTGGCATCGGGTACGGTGCCCCCCAGCTCACTCAAGCTCACCTTTGCCTCACCATACCACGCCCTCGTTGCCCTGGGGCAAGCCACGCTCCCTCTCCCCCGTGGGTTTGTTATTTTGATATAAGACTTGCGCCAGACCCTTCCTGGGATTTTGAAATTCCTCACTTTAGCAACCAGCACTCGCCACGCTGATGTTCAGTTCACTCCCGCTACGAGCCAAGATGTGCAACTATACACAAGTAAGTAAAAGATCCCGATTTACCCCGAGTATTTGCGATGAAACATACACTGACAGTAGAATCGCCCAGAGGGAATATTCTTGCGGTCACATCAGGTGGCTCGCCTCCAAACACTGCGCCGATTACAAAGAGAGACGCAAGAAGTGCCAACCAACCATAATGGACTTTGAGGAAAGGTAAACCCTTTTTGTTCTCTACTCAATTCTGACTCCTCACTGTCGCCGGGCCTCGTTTTCATCGATGAAGTGTTGGTGAGACGTCGATGAACATAGGCTGATCTTGAGTGTCACAACAGACCACAAGCCGTGTGCGGCAACTGCAGACAGCCCAGCGAGCAACCACCATCAATGACCGCCTTCATGAGAAAGCTTCTGCCAATGTCTTAGCCATGACAAACGTTTTCTGCCACATCGACTGAGCAAACCTCAAAGGAGATTAGGGGCTCACGGGGGCTGCAGGCACAGCAGCGAGATGGCTGCCAATGGGACGCAATCATGCTAATACGGGGAAAAGATGCCGGCGTTTTTGGGGTCACAGGAGTTTTTCTTTTTTTTCTTTTTCTTTTCTGATTATTCCCTTTTCCTTTTCCACAAGTTTGGCATTCAGGGATGGCACACGGTTTGGGCAGACGGCTGGCAAAGATACCCCAAAGGCAACGAACGCTGAGATACCCGTACACGACATTGGAGTCTTTGTTTTATAACGGGGAAATTTGTCCCTACGGTTTATAAAGGAGTTAAAGGGGAGGACTAGAGGGGGGACAAGCACGAAGAAATGCTATTGACACATACATATGCCCACTTGAGCGTGTTGTGTGGTTTCCGTACCCGAAGACAGCCCAAAGAGAGGCCCAGCTTCATGCATAGTTCCCCATCCCATACCGGCACGCGTGGGAGACGTATGTACGGGATGAGAAGCGACGCTTTTGCTGCATCCCATGACATGTAGAAATGACAATCTCCATACTCAACCCGCGCGGGATAGGCGTCGGGCCGCTGAGCGTGCAGGCAATGCATATTGAACAGACAAATAGCATTATGCTATTGCCGTCCAGCGTGGGCACTTTGCACTCTGGAAAGGAGGGTTGAACGACACAATGAACCCCAACCCCCGCGAAAATCATGGACTTTGAGGGAAGCCTAGGGACCTCGGGGTAGTCGGGATTGTCAGGGTCCTGGACCCTCGAATGACCATCGAACCTTGGGAGGACGGCAATGTGAATTCGGGGTAGCGCGAGCCGGAAATGATTCCCCGCAAACCCCGGCCGACCATCATTCTCCTTACGTGACAGATTCTCGGGTGCTTGACCTCGGGGAAAGCCAGCGGTGTATGTGTACCGAATTGGATATGGCCGGCGAAGGAAAGCCAGCCGTTGTCAATGGAATGAAGACTGTGTCGAAAAATGTCTGGAGAGATCACAACATCAGTCCAAAGGTACTTCGTCGCTTTGTACATACCTTGACTTTATCACTGCCGACTGAAAAATCCGGGGTCCCCACACTGGGCGGGAAAAGACGAGGGGTGTGAAAAGTATGGAACGAAGGCGACGGTTCGGTTCCAGGATGGCGACACACGGTAAAAGGCCCTTTTCTCGGTTCCTTCTCGATAGTGTTCTAGCGCAACGTCGCAGTGGAGAGACGGATTGCCATTCCTGGGGAAGGTGTTTGGGGAAATCAATCATGTGCTCCTTTCGACGCGGCATCTGAATTGGGGGTTTCCCCGTTCCCAACGTGCGAGCGAGGCTTCGGGGCTGTCCTTGGGCAATGCTTTGTAGCACGAGCTGACGGACAGTGGAAGGGGACATGCCATGTGCGCGGCGTGGGTTACACACAGTTCCATTGGTTCCATAATAGGGCCCTTGTCAAATGAACCAATCAGGTCAGTCATTCGGCATATTCTCGTCCAGAATGAGTAAGAAAAGCCAAGGGGTCATGGGGATGATATCTCGAGTTTTTTGCTCGTTCGGCACGCGGCCCGTTTCCCGCGTTTGATACTTGGCAAAAGGGGGAGAAGCGGCTTGAGCGCCATTTTGCCAGTAAACGGGCGTCGGATGAGTTCAGACGACGACGGGAGCGGTTGAGCCGTGAGCGGGATTCGTGGGGCCTAGACTTTGGCGACTGGCGGAACTGCGATGCAGTCTGCTGGGGAGCTGAAGAAGGACGCCCAGGACACCGGGTACAATAGGCCAAAAGTCGATTCGCGCGGGTTTGGAACGACCCAGGCCTCTTTTATTTGTTCAAGGTCCCAGCTTGTGAGACGGGTGCTCGCGTTGTCAAAGGAGAGGATGCTGCCACGATCGAAGTTGACAATGACTCAAAACGTCGCTGGATGTTGGGCCAAGAACCGACCACCACCAAGCGGTGAGTTGACCGTGGCAGCGAATATGGATTTGCAAGCACGTCGACAGGAGCTGGTGGGGGACGCTGAGTTGTGTGAACCTGTGGCTTGTTCTGCGTTTGGATGACTTGCTGCTTGCTTGCTTGCTCGTGGCGCTGGACTGCGAGTGCTACAGACATGATATGAGACGGTGCAGCAGTGAGATATGTAGGTGACGGACCAAGGAGAGAGTACCAAGATTCACCTCCATGTGCAAGCTGAAGGCCGCGTACAGACCGGCTGCCAGGGCATGTCGTGAGACCTCTGTCGACCACCGAACCAGAGCCCCGGAAGCCTTTGAGCGACCTCCGCTTCCACTGGCCCGTCAGTTCTCCGGTCTCCGACAGCCAAAAAGATGACTGTTCACTTGTTGATAGCAGTCGTTGTTGGCTGGCCTACATCTGTCGCGAAATCAGTGCAGACCAGTGCCGAGGCCTCGGTTACTGGTCATGATTGCCAGCTCATCCATGCAATCCCATGCCAGGTTCCATGCGAACGAAGCAGGTACGGGTTTGGAAGAAAGGGACGAATTGGTGATGGGAGAACACATGTTTACACATGTTGACACACGTTTCTGCCACTGCCGCAACATGTACCTGTCGCGATAGGGCCAGTAGGGAGATGCAGCCGACGTATCTGAAATTTAATATCGGCGATGCCATGCCCTGGAGCCACTTGGACCCCTTCATCACCAAGCCCGTCCAAAAAAAGGCACGGCCCCGTTTTTGTTTCGGTGTTTCAATCTGTCGCTGTCCATGCCGGCGTCCAGTGTCGAAGCGTCGTTCTGCTCGGTTGTTTGAATGCTGCGGGCCGGGAAAGATTCGGAACAGGAGGCAGGAGCAGGCCCCATCCCCAGTCTGGTAATTCGAGCCACATGGGCACATGACATGCAGAAAAAAAGAAGTCGGCCCAGATCCACTGCCATCCGCTGCCATCCACTGGGCCTGCTGAGGCTCGCACCAGCGGTCAGCAACCCCAAAATCTCCGACTTTTTTCGACGGACCGGGCCCCCAAGCTAGAACCGGCTAGGGATCATGGGCTTTTGAGGCCCGACTTGCCAATCGTGGGGAAGTGACGGCAAAAAGGGCCAAAAGGGCGACGGCCAAACATTTACATGTGGAAGCCCACCCCCCTTTGGGTTGGTGCCCTTGTGCGAGGTACCGTCTGCTAGAGACTGCTGATGCTGTGTCATCCAAATCCCGTCCCAGCCATCGATACCAGGCACGATCGACAAAGCAAAGACGTACAGGCTGAAAGGAAACGTTTTGAGTGACAGAACGGCCCAGAAATCAGCACTCTGGCGTCACGGGCGACGGAATGATGAAGGACGAATGGAGGGTGTCGTAGCGGAATGTACAAAACCAAGCTCATGGTCGACTAAAAAGGGGAAAATGCGGGCCGCAGATGCCACACTTGCAGGCCCACTTGAGCCTGTTACAAAGCCCCCTGATTGGTCGCCCCGTTTGGCTGGACAGGTTGCTTCTTATGGGCCCCGCCGTGCCCGCCATTTTGCGGGTTCGTGGTTGCGTCACAGCGAACGTAAGTGGAAGCGTGGAAAACGAAGGGGCCCAGTGTCTGTCGGTGCAGGTGGTTCTCGTCTCCCAGCCCGACGGATGCTACGCGCCCATAGCGCTCTCCCAGTCGAACACAGGGCACAGTACGCAGAGGCACACCGTGGATTCACAGTTCAGGTGCCAAGGGATGCTCATTGCTCCCGCCGGTCCAGCTGGCACCAATATACCACCACCACCTCACCCTCTCCATCAAAGTCTCGGTCTTTCTCCCTCTCACTTTCTGTCTCATCGCTTTCCTCCTTGTCTCCGACTTACCTTCTCCATCTCCAGTCGAAACTTTATACGAGCCATTACCACCTACGTGTCCAAGCCAAAGCGTTCTCGCAGACTGCCATCCCATCGACAACCGTCGCTGCCATCTTACACCGCAACCCAGCACCGCGCCTACCAAAGTGGAACTTGGGACATCGGATCCGCTCTTCAAAGTCCCTCAGACTTTCCGCTACGAGATCATTCGGACCTGCAGAACATCAAAACCCTCGAGGGCGCCTATAACCTTGTCGTCACTTTCCCGCCAGGTTTTCAAACGAACATATCTACGAACATTATCTGCAACCAGCACCGGCAAAGACCCATCCACTACACCACAGCTCACCCATCGTGCAACTTTCAGTCAAGAGCCCTTATCTTACAACGACGTACGGACAAAAGTGTTTTTTACAGCTAGACCCTCAAGTTTACAGCGTACATACATTGGCCAGGACCAGGGTATAAAGAAAAGTTCGAAAAATCTGCGGTGGTCCCTTGGTGTGGCATGACGGATGACATCAATACACTAAGACCACGAACCACACCGACCTTGGGCGCCAGTGATACCTACTTGGCAACCGCCTTCCTCACTTTCTCTCCTCGCTCGAACCCCTTCAACAACCTAGCTCATCACCTTCCGCCATGTCTTCCTCTACCATGACCAGGATGGGCGCCGACTCGTTCCTGCCTTCGGGTTCTATCGACACCAGCATGCGCTTTCCTCTTCCCAGTCTGGGCGCCGACTCTTCCCCGGCCTCGCTCATCTCTCCCCTCGCGTTGCCCCGAGGTGCCGCCGGCTACTTCGATCTTGCCTCAGTCACGAGCAATCCCACTCTGCAGGCGCCTTCTAAGCTTTCCGTCCCCGGACGCCACGTTTATTCACCACTATCACCCAAGTTTCGTGGCCCTGCGGCCGCTCACATGTCCCAGTTCATGTCGCCCACCCTAGCGCCCATTCAACAAGGACTCCAGTATCAGTTCGAACAACAACGATCTACCAGCGTTCCTCCCAACCTGCGAAGATCCAAGTCAGGCCAGGCTGCAAAGGCCCAATTCTCGATCCTCTCTCCGCCACTGACAACATCGATGGACGGCTTGAGTGCTTCCCCTGGCGATGCCTTTTCAGGTGTTTCGGTGCCGGCTATCAGCTCTGTCTCTGCCGGTCAGGCCCGCTCGGCTTCGGCGGACGCTGTGAACGCACCCTCGCACGCACAGATGGTCCGGCGCCTAGTCCAACAAAATGGCCGGATAAGAGAAGCTTGGGAAGCCGAGCGCAAGTACTTGGAAGCAAACAGGGAGCGCGCTGAAGAAGTGTATAAGGAGGAGCGGGCCCTCATGGAGGAAGAGAGGGCAGAATGGGAAGCTGAGAAGGCTATACTGTTGCAGCAGATTGAACAACTCCGGCAACAGGTCGCTCATCTAGGAGGACAATCCAGTAACGCGAACCTTGCAGCCCTGGCGGCTGCTCATGTCTCTAATAATAGAATGATCGGCAACGTCCGCTGGGGCGAGGTTTCACCCGAGAGCATGAGGAGCTCACGGTCTTCTCAAGGAAGCACGCAACATACGCAAGCTCAGCAACCGGAACAACCCCTTCAGACTGCTTGTGTCAACACGATTCCCGGTCCTCAGGGTCCCGTAGTAGCCGACTCTATGGCCCAGTCTCCCGAGTTGCGTCCTATCAGTCCCGCGCCTGTCGTCGATGTCCAGGCAATCCACCCAGAGCTCGAGGGAATCCCCATTAAGGCCAACTCGGTTCAAAGGTCGACATTCACAGACGGCTCCGCCGTGGAAGCTCTCAAGTCCCCTACCAAGACTCCATCACCACTCCCGGCCACTAACTTGCCCGAACCTGACGTGCCCGAACCCAGGTCGGAAAGCCCGGCAAAGGAGCAAACCAAGCAAGTCCTTAAGGCAGAAGCGTCGGTTCGTCTAACCATGCATGCTGGCCATACTCCGAGTCACTCTCTCTCTGTCCTGGCGACCGCTACGTCTTCTGGAGTTGGCACCATCAATAGCAGTGGTAGCAGCACACCCACCTTGCAGCGCGGCGACGATATGACCAGTCAGGCGCTTGGGGTAATAAGCGAACAAGAAGGCACCATCCAACTGGCGGAACAGGGGTCAGTGGTCTCCGAAGACCCTCCTGCGGCTTATGAGCCCGCGGAGGATCGCCCTCTGAGAGGTCCATTGATGGTTAGGAACATGCCTGCCCATGACGAGATCTTCTTCCGTAGGCTTTCCGATAAGCTCGAAGAGGTCAGCAAGGACACCATGGCAGCCCTTCCTTCTGTTCTGAAGGATGCTGTTGTTGATGACGGCGAGCCGGGGCCATCGAACGCGGCGGAGAACCAGTCTGGCGATTCAAGCAAAGGGAAGGAAAACAGCAGCGGCTCTAAGAGCGAGGATGAAGCGGAATTGGATATTCCTCTCAAGTTGAGGCGTAACAACAACTTTGGCGCTCCCTTTGGCGAGTTCAAGTTCTGAGGACCGAAATCCATCACAGTTGGTCGGACTTGTTACCGCCAGCCCGCCACTTGGCAACATTTCTTCCTGTATCTATTTACACACAGTACCGTTGAGTATTCTGTGTGGTTTTTTGTGTTCTTTTTTTGGGTTTACACGGCGTTGGTGGTGTTCACACTGGGACTTCCCCATATCATTATACCCCCTTACGTCGTTGGACGAAATGAGTTTATTTGATTATTTTTTCCTTCTTGGATACACACATGCACCATGATCACATGAGGAACAGAACAATGATAGACTGGCAACCCTTATTTTCGGCGTTACTGCGGTGGATCGGACGCTATAGAAAGAAAGCCTCTGTCGATTCGGGCATTATAGAATGGTAAAAGGGGAGCATAAATGGGAAGATTGATACCAGCAACACCTTTGGCGGGATATGAAGCAAGGAAGCGTTGTCACCGAGGAAGCACCGTCATACCACGCCTCGATCTTACATACAAGCTTCTCCATCACTCACCAGCATGAAACCAATCAGAGGCCATCAATAGATAGCAACTTGAATAGTATTGATCAATTCATCAAGCATCGAAGCGAAGCAGACTTGGACAGCCCACAACTGAAGTGGGATCCTGGAATGGAAAAACTCTCAGGAGAAGCGAAGAAGAGAAAGAAACATCGAAGTGGGACCGAACATGTCCAATGGAATCTTTGCGGCACTGGATCCGCCTTCTCTCGGCTCGGGCCGATTGGAAGAGGCTGGAGAGGCTGGTAAGCTGATCGGACCACAACTTTCTTGGAGAGTTGAGAGAGTGATTGACGGTAGTCTGACAGCATTATGGACCAGTTTTTTAAGCGAGACTGACTGTCGGTGACGCCTGATGGCAGATGGCAAGATGGTGAGGATGGGGTCTCCTACACGAGACGAATAGCCGCTCAAGATGAATGGGACTGTGAGGACAGTTGCCGTGCTACAGTAGAAACCTGGACGGAAAAGAAACTCCTGCCATGATGATCATTGGCGTGATGAAACGATGGGATCGCCAGAGGTAAAGCATTGATCGTTTTGCTACCTATGTCTGGGGCGGAGGGTGTACACTAGAGCCCGCATTTATTGGCATGGTGGTTGTACATACCCAGTTGTTGGAATCCAAGTACCGTTGTTGACTGGACACTCTCTCTGTCTCCCCGAAGATTACCGGTCACTTTAGGGAGCCTGGCGAGGAAGGTCTGCTTCTGATGACTCCGAAGTGTTATGGACGGCATGATCACACACAGCCCATCTTGTCATGACTAACATTTACATGACTGCTTGTCAAAAAAGAGTGGCAAATCGCTATACCGATCGTATTGTTCGTTTCTCAGTGGTATCACCCTTCTGTTAAAAGTGATTCCCCGAAGCCGAGAACACCCATGTTCATATATCCATTAGTGCTAAAGAATCATGCCGTCGTCGCTAGTGTTTGGAACCTCCCTCCATGAGCTTTACTCCATCGATCGCCACTCCCAAGTCGTCCCAAGACGTTGTTGCCCCCATTATCATTACCCCCGATTATCAACGCCGCCGCAACCATGTTAACAACATCCTTCAATCAAGACATCTTCTTGCCCATCAACTCCGCCAACTCATCCAACAACTCCACCGTCTCCGCCGGACTCGCAATCCAAGCCGTCGTGCCCACGCTCCTGGCCCTGAAATCATTCGCCCCGGCACTCAAGAACTGATCGCCCACATGCAGGGTATTCTCCCCTTTGATAATCCCATGAGGACCCTCCTTCTGCGAGAACCAGCGCTGGCAAACAGTAACACCCCAGCTCTTATCGCCAATATCAACAAACACATCCCTCCCACCATTGAAGGCGCAAAACGGCACTCTTCTGCTCCGGCCCACGGTGCTCAGCTCGAGGACCTTCTGCACAAGCAAAACCGTCTCCTCCAGGCTCTCGCGCGGGATGCGGATTTCTGGAGAAACGGGGATGATGCCCACGGCGCGGTCTTTGCGCATCAGCGTGGCGGGCAGGTTGAGCGTCTTGATGCAGTCGCGCAGCGCGGCCTCGGCCACGTCTAGTAGTTGGGCGATGTCCTGCTCGTTCCAGGCGGCCATCTCGGGCGTTAGCCAGTGCTGCCGAGGCACGGGGGCTAGCAGGTGCGGCGAGGACGAGTCGAACTCGAAGAGATAGTTGGCTTCGCCGCCCATGACGACCAAAGACTGTTTTTGGGAAGGGGTAAGGTCGGCGCTGTTGGCCATGGCGTCCAGGAGCCCGTGCAGGCGGGCGTAGTAGCGGTCGGCGGTGGTGTAGCCTGCTGCGGTGACGATGCCGATTTTGACGTTTTTGCGGAGGAGGTCTGTGGAGGACAAGGGGGTGAGTGTGAGTGCGTCTGTTTCAGGGGTTATGGTTTACGTGAAGGGGATACAGAAAATGGCAAAGAGAAAGGTGAGGACGACTGCACTAACCTAGTAGTCGGGGAATCACAGGACTGGTAGGTTCCAGGCTCTGGCCATCGTCGTAGAGCGTCACGTCACCATCAAAGGTAGCGAGCTGAAGAGTTCCGTAAGTCGTCACAGCCATTATCTGCGCCGAGTTGAGGATCAAGCGGATGTCGTTAAAGGACGGCGACACGAAGCGGCGTGATGAGATGTATCGCTTGTTGTCCTGAAACTTGAAGGCGGCTTCGAGCGGTAGCCGCGTGAAGAAGGGCCCGATACTGGGGACCAAGAGCTTGAGCTTAGATGGGAAAGGGTTTTCGGCATCGTTTTGGTGGGCAACTGATGATTGATGATTAGCTCTTGAACGGTACTGGATCATACGGGTTCGACCGAATGAGGCCGGGAATATCTGCTCTGCTTACTGTGGTCATCAATCATGGCTTCGATATCCCGGAAGATCTCACTGTATCGCCTGTGAGCTTCCTCTCTCGTCCGAGAAAGCGTATCGACGCTACTATCCGGGTCTTCGAGGACACCATGAGGCTGGGAGTAGAGGACGAATGGTACGGCTAGGAGCGCCTTGGTCCATTCTGATAATGATGTGTTAGCTGAATACATCATTTCCACATGCCTCTTCTCGACCAAGTCACTTCACAGTTGTTGATGTGAATGGGATGGCCACCGCTAAGCTGGCCCATAAGCTCTGCCAGAGGGCGAGTAAAGACCATCCAGCAACTATCTGGAAGTGTTGACATTGCTCGATTCGTGGGTACATCATCAAAATGGCAGAAGGGCTCAAGCTGTACCTATAAACTGATCCCGCCTGTGGGTTTTGAGGGCATCTACAAAGAGAGGATCGTTAGCTGCTGGTTGTCTCAGTGATGGACAAGGGCGGTAAAACACACATTCAACACGGTATCGTGTGGTCATCTTGAGATGCGAAGTGACGGGTGAAGCTAGAGATGGATAATCTGGAGTTGGGATGGACTATGGGATAGTATTATGCTGTTACGTTGTTTGAGAAACTGAACGACGGTAACAGCTACGTGCTTGTAGTACAACACGGGAAGGTATCGGGGTGGTATATAGAAGCGCTTTGTACGATTAGATGGATGACAGGATGCTGGACTCGGTGAGCCGGAGAGATGAGAAGATGAGAAGATGTACAACAAAGAGAGGTGTGTAAGGTATCATGTACGGGATATGAACACCTCAGCTTCGGTACGCTAGTGACTCCGACTCTCCTTCCTTTTGTCACCTCGATTGTCTTCCTTGGCAGGTGCCGTTGGCTGCCGGGGCGGCGTGGACAGCGGCGGTGCCCGACGCACGCGGCGCCGGCCAGCTGACCTACCTCCCCCCTTGTTACTGGCGTCCCCGGCCCCGCTCCCATTCAGTCTCCCATTTCCGACTTCTCAGAGGTTATCTCCGGTTTTATCAGTCAACAGCAGGCCATGTTGACTTTGAATTTCCGTGATGTCACTGGGGGGAGTCAGCTATCGGTAAGCTACGACTCCAAATCTACACAGTAGGGGTAAGGCGGGGCTTCTCCAGTGTGACCCACTAAATAGTGGACCCCATCGTGTGCCTTGGCATTTCCATCTCCAGTCCCCCAAACACCACAGCGGATATCCATGCAACATTCCACAAGTCTCGAAGGGTCGAAATCGAAATAACATCTTGATGATACCAACAGGTAGGACCTCCATCGATAAAGCTAACTGGTAACAGAGCTGCATATATACATACAGGACAAGAAGAACGAGAACCCAAACCAAACCAAACCAGCTCCAACACCTAGACCACCAGACCAGTCGACCACCTAGCACCCCGTCGCGCTGGCCGTCTCGGTGCGTGTCAAGCAGCCCTCAGAACACGTCGTGACACACCCTTGAACGTACAGCAGCGTCTTCACGGTACATCCGCACGGCACGTTCAACGTCGACCGGACCTGGCACGTCGGCACAGGACAACGAATCGGCGAGCAATCGGCCGGGCTTGTCGTCTTCGTGACCGTGGGACAGGGCATCGTCGTCGAGACTGGGGGCTTGCTGGTGGTCTTGGGCGGGAGCGTGATGATACTCCAGCTGATTGTGGTTTGCGTGTACGATGTGGTTGACGTGCTTGATGTGCTTGTGCTACGCACGGTAGTTCTTGTGCTGGTAGGTTTGGGCGGCGGCGAAGAGGTCGTTGTTGTGGTTGAAGTTCGGGTTTGCCATGGCGGCCAGCGACGGGAGGAGGTGGTCGAGGTGGTTGCCGGGCATGTCAGCGCACTTGTCCGGAACTCGATGCTGCACCCTCCGTATGGACAGTCGGCCTCGCAAGGGGCGATCAGAGTCGCTGTGGGTATTGATGCCGGACATCCGCATGGGTTACGGACCGTGCTGACGAAACCACAATCGGTGAACTGGCATGTCTTACCGCAGCCGCGGTTTTGCATCGTCTGCGTGACTGTAGGGCAGGGCGTGACTTCGGGAGCTCCTTGAGCGGCAGCGAGGCCGGTCAGGAATCCCATGAAAACGGTTGTGGTGGTGAACTTCATGGCTGCTGCTTCTGATCGAGGGTTAGGTTAGCTGGCTGTATACAATTATGTCTCTATCGTGTTCTCTTGGCTCACCTGGGTCTGGTTCAACAATCTGTGTCAGTAGGCTCTCAACGTGACAACCACTTGCGAACCTGCTTGCGCTCTCCCAGTACTCGGGTTGGAATCACTGTCAGATATATGAACTTATGCCATCTGAGCCGCGATCATCAACTCTCTTTTCAGAAACTCCGAACTCATCTCAATCGGGACATCCTCCACGGGATTATGGATGATCAATATGAACCCCTCCTGCTTTCCGCATCTGCATTCTGACATTCTTCCTCGCTCGTTACCACCCAAGGTCGAAGTTATCGTACATGATGTCAGGCAAACGCAGGCATATATAGATTGAATCCTGTTCGTCACCGGGATAACACCCATATGATGTCGGGGATGTCCAAGAAGGAACGAAAGGTATGGTTCCGCGGTCATGATGCTCTGGTGAAGATCTGGGTTATTTCTATGTTGACATAGATTGGAAGCTATTCATAAAAACCGCACTCTTGCTTCCCACTATATCCGACATGCCGTGAATGATCTTTGTAGGTTAGCAGCGTTCCAAGCAGTCGGATTTTTGTTGGATGTACTGTAGTCCTCTATCCTAAGTCGAGGGTTGGACTTCCATGTCTGTATCGAGTCACTATATATCTTCACCCGATTGACGTCCCAAAAACAAGGTTTGCCATATACATCCAATATGAAGAGATGATCAATCCCTGAAGAAGTCGCATATTTAATTTCATGAGTTGCGGAGTCATATGAGGAGGCCATTCAAGCAGTTCGCCTCGTGCCCGATTTGTAGACGAACTCTCAGGCTAAAAGGAGGCTGAATATCATTGCTTTGTACTTTGTAGTGTTTCAGTTATGCCTGTATTATGGCATCGACGGAAAATGCGGCTTATTACCCGTCATCAACGGTCAAAATAAAACACATAGGCAGTACGTCGTTGGCCGAGAATCGAAAGCAGGCTCACCTAACACGTTGTTCACCTTCGAAGGAGCGATAGTAGGTTTTGACATATGAATATTTGTACCCCTAAAATACTATGATACTTACCAAACGCCTTGCACCACACCCCAATGTTGTTCTCGAACACAATAGAACGAAAATACAAATACATAGTAGCCGCCGCCCCGGCTATTTCCAGCCCTCGCTGTACTGTGATTCGTGCCAACGAAGCCCGCATTGATCCAATACTCCAATGAACTCCCATGCGTGTGACCGTTGGTTTATCTAACAATCAAAGCGATGTCCTCTCGCCAACGCTATCGTTGGCTGTAGGAGCCGGGGCTGCGTCAACATCTTCAACCGAGCCGGCATCATCCATCCAAGCCGAGAACTCATCGTCGTCATCATCGGGCGCTGGGATCCCAGGTGATGCCGCTTTCGCATCTCCGTGCCCTTCCTGGTTTGTAGTTTTCAAAATACGGATTGATGACGTCAAAGGCTTTGTGGACGTTTCCGAACCAACAGCTTCTTCTTTCGCGGAACTACCAACTTCACTTTGGTTCTTGGTTTCAACCGTGTCCGATGAAGGCTTCGAAGGTGATGTGTCATGGGCCTCGCTCATAGGTGTAGTCGGTTCTGATTCCGCAGGAGCCGCGACAACAAGCATGTTCACATTATTTCCGTCATCGTCGAGTTGCTGCTCGGCTCGGTATTGACGACGCTTCGGAAGAGGGGGAGGTGGTACAGGGCGGCGCTCGAGCTTATGATCATGATCTTCAGGCGTGCTCGGTTTACGTTGCTGCAGTGAATGATCTGGAGGCGGTATCGGTTTGCGCCTTGGAATACTGATGGATGCTGCCTTCGACCTTCTGTCTGGCATCGGAAGTGGTGTTCCTGGAGGCGGAAGCGGCTGCCCTCGTCCCATTGGCTGATTCAAGTCCAGTACCGATGGATGATCATCGGTGAAAGAAGCACTTCTGCCCGGTGTGCCATCGTTGTTCGAGTGTCGTTGGAACGCATTGAGCCCCCAACGCTTCGCAGATGCAGCCGCGTTGGTAACAAAAGCGGCGGCCAAGGCAGTCTTTTTCGCGGAGTCTGGGTGATTTGTCGTGGCTGCTCCTGCTGTCGATGATACAGTATCTCGCCGGGCAAAAATACCCTTGATGGTCCCAGTTGGACTCTTCACAGACCCCCTTATCGACGAGGCTGGAGACCTCGGCCTGCTTTCCTCCTGGCTGCCTGCGGATGTGGCTGTGTTCCGTCTTGCCTGGTTCCTCTTATCAAAATCCTGCAAATCTTTCTCCGCATCCGTAGTTTCAGAAGAAGATGACCCGGAAGACTGGTCTGATGACTTGGATGTGACGGACGGCCTCAGGGGCGAGTGAGGTGGCTGTGGTCGTGATGGAGAATGCGCCTGGACAGACAACGTTGCCATCGCTGACGCAGCAGGACTTTCGTCCGGTGGTGACGAGGATGGTTTGAAGACGTCAGCATTAATGGCATCTGTGCTAACCGTTGGCGTCGGAGGATGAGTGATCGAAACCACCCGGATCGGAGGCGGTATACAAGTTTCACTCCTCGTCTCCGTCTTGAGCTCGTTTTTATTGTCCGTGCTCAATGAGGTCGTAGATGCAGAATAGATAGGGTCCCCTTTAGCTTTCGTTGTCATCCGTCCAAAAAGGCCAATTGACGGTTTCTTGTCGAGAGTAGGCATGCTGTGGCTCTTTTCCACGTGCGGCACATCGGGTTCGTGAACGTCTTGGGTACCCTCCAATCGCTCCACCTCGTCCAAATCGCCTTCTTGCGCCGCAGCTGTTTCCAAATCCATGGTTGAGACGACTGTGTCATCATGAAAGATACCACCTCTCCACTTCTTGTGCTCTGTGTTGAAAAAAGGCATATCATCCCAGAAGGGTAAGACAAGAGTCTCGGCCATGACCTCCTTGATTTGCTTCTCGATCTGGCGGAGAATAACGGTGTAGGTGATCTGTCTAGAGCTGACAATTGGTTCGATTGTCATCTCCATCTTTGGTGCCTGCTGAAAAGAGAACCATAGGCGATTACTGGGTGGGGGCTTGATCTTGAATAAGACATGGCCTTCAAGTTTCCGTACAACCACGGCAAGGACAAGATTGACCTCTCGCGCCTTGAATCGCGCGCCTAGATCGATCCTGGCTGTCGCCGCAACCTCCAAGCGGAAATTGCCAGTGTATCGTACATCTGCCTCAATGCAGCATTCACCCTTAACGGTCAGATCCCGCAGCCGTGGATTTGTGATAAATGGTGCCGACTCTCCGGTATCAATACCTTTGATAGCAATGTTGGAAAGAAATGCCGGCCTTTTAACACGAGAAATCTTCTTTGTAAGCTTCTCCCGTATCGCGTTCTCTATGTCCTTGGTCTTGTAGATGCCCAAGAAGATACGCCCAATCATTGCGTTGAGCCAACGTGTTTGCATGTGTTCTTCTGACGAGTGCAGTCTCTGTACCAAGTTGATGATGTTCTTAACTTCAAACTGGATAGGAGACGGAACATCGTTTTCGGTGTCCAATGCCTGCTGTTGCTGGTTTCGTAACAAGGCAAAGTAGAAGTCTTCCTTTGCAGAGCAATTTTCGGAAAAGAGGTAGAAAGGTTTCGAGACCTGACTATCCGGCCCTGTTTCCAGCCCGTCTGTCTTGCGAGAGAGGCGTATGGCGTTACGCTTGATGTACAGCTCGCCCTCAGGAGTGACTTCCTCGCCGGAGTATATGCTGACTTCATGGTGCGCTAACGCGACAACGTGCCGTACTTCGAGTTGTTCGTCATCGTCAAAGAGCATGAGATGGCCGTGTCTGTAAAAAGCGTCAGGATCCAAGCCGTATCGGGGGCCAGAAGGATAATGCCACGCACCTCAGGACAACATAGAAGACATTGCCGGCCTTCTTAGGGCGCTGACTGGGACCGTTCTTGTGGTCAATGGGACTGGGACTGCTGGACTTGCGGTCGAAGATACTTCGATACATTGTCTGGTAGACACTGGGACTGGGGGCGGCGACGGTGGTGGAACCGACTGGTGTCGACCGCTCGATAGGCTTCGCGTTGATTCCCATGGGCGTATACTCGCGGCAGACTGCAAAATATCCAGAAGCGACACCATCGTCGTGATGGGTCACCCGGGGTTTGCCATCTTTCTTCTGCTCTGCCTTGAGCGCATCAAGATCGTCACCGGGCTGGACCAAGTCGTCGGTTTCTGGGTCGTGGTGCTGGACGGCATCTGGGCGGTAAGGAAACGTAAAGTGAGCATGAAGTAGAACGCAGGCCACCAATAATGGCAGAAAGGTAAGGCCTCCGAAGAGGTATACCAACAAGAAGACGGTCCAACTCATGGTTGTATATTTTGCCGTCGAAGGGAGATTGTCCACTGCAGTGTTCGAGTCCAGGATGCGGTCATGCAAGATGTGCCAAGACAGGAAGGACTGACAGCGGTCGCTGGTACTCGCTGTTCGTTGTGTCCACTGCACCGTCCTCAGGTTGGCTACCTGCTCAGCAGCTCAGAGCAGAAGGTTTGCAATTGCATCGATGCGGACTCGAACTCAGGGCTCGCAGTCACAGTTGCACGGCGAAGTCATGAGTTGTAGGTTTGCGTTGCGCGCTCTCTCAGACAAACAGGAAACCAACGGAAGCGGAAGTGGGCGCGGTGGGTTTGAAGGTGGAAGGAACCAAAGATGACGGATGGCCTGCAGCTGAGTTGAAAAGGCCACACTCACTACCCTAGACGGCACAGACGGGACACCGAAAATTCAACCCGTGCCCCGGGAATGTGAAGGCCAACGAAGTACCAAAAAGTAACCGAAAACTGACTAGAAGCTAGAAATGACAGAGCCAAGGGATTAGATGGTCGGTTCCTACCTATTCCTGTTCCTGTTGGTGACAGCATCCTCCGTCTGGTTGTGTACGAGAGTGTCAAAGGTGCCAACGCTTTTCTGAGACGGGTACGTACTGTCTGGTGACATCTTCGTCCTCTGCCCCTGCACCAGTGCTTTTTGCCTAGGCAGGAAGAGGTAGTTTAGCCACATATTGAGAGCCTTATCAGTTCCCCGCAATATCCCATTGGCCAGATCTGTTTATTTTCTTAAGCCACACGCCACCGACTCCTCGTCAACGTCAGAAGACCGCAACCGAGACCAGGCAAAATCCCTGACGGTTCACGGCAGGCAGTCAATGAAAGGAGCCCAGAATTCTGGAGCGAGCTTGCTCGACATTCCACATGAACCTCAACCCCACAGCGAATCTGTCATCGATCTGTGATGGACCGACTCAGCCCGCCGCCTTCCTCTAACCAGATTATCATCATCATGGTTTACAATCTGAGAATATTCTTGTGGGTGGGACGCTCAATGACGAACAGAAAGATGAGCTCCGGTAACAAGTATCAAGAAGCATTGAGTCTGTCAATCTAGCAAGGCTCTCGAGTTGATCCGCGTGGGGATTGTATAAAGGGCCCTGGTTGGGTATCAAAATTCCACGGTTCAAACAATCAGTCGGTTCAAAAGATGACGTCTCTTCGTCCCGGATTCGAAGCGGAGCCCCAACATGAACGTTATAGCCATCTCGATCTGCTCTCATCTCCCTCTCTCCTTTGCAAGTAAACACTTTTGAGCGCGCTAGAATGTTCACAATACTGATAGTACAAACTGGATGCAGAGATTGGCCCGGTGGAGTGGTTTGTCACATTTGCTCTATTTGGGTATCCCTATCAACCGCGAGATGCTAGGTCGAGAAGCAGAGCAACCGCACAGCCAGACAGGGCTCGAATCGTTTGTCCCTCTGTGACTCGTCTGGCCAGCGGGATTCGTCTTTGGCGAAGTCCATCCGATCACAAGTTGGCTCGAAGCTCAAAAGCACGTACACCTGATCAGGAGGAGGCGTATCGAGCCGGTTCTCGTGTGGTTTTGGTTTTGGTCATGCCACTGGTATTTTTGATTCCTATAAGCACTCCCGCATCCCAGACCAAAAAATCCATGCAGGAAATCTTTCCGTGCCGAACGCGATGAACCCCATGCAAAGAGAAACCAAACACGCCAAGTTTACCACCACTCCGATCCCAAGAGTACTTTAGATAGTGGTCTCGTAGGCGACGGGGGCAACGGTCTCGGGCTTGTTGTCGACAACGGAGATGGTGCGAGCCTCGCGGGGCTGGAGGGGCTGGCGCTTGAGCTGGACGGGCTTGCCCTCAGCCTTGGCCTGCTTCTTGAGCTCGGCGTTCTCCTTGACACGGCGAAGGAAACCCTCGCGGGAGCGGGAAGGCTGGATGTGCTCGATGCGGACGTTGATGCGCTTCTCGATGTAGCGGTGCTTCACCTTCTTGTAGATGATGATGCCGACAGCGGACTTGGTGACGTTGTAGATGACACCAGTCTTGCCGTGGTAGACCTTGTGGGCCATACTATTCGATGTCCAACGTCAGTTTCATGATTCGCCCATGTTTTCGCGATTGTCCTCGTCGTGGATCGCATTCGAATGTGCCCCTCCTCTTTCGAAATTCCGATGTTTCAGAACCCCAACATATTCCGCATCCTGGTGTTTTTCGCAATCGCAATCGTCGCAAAGAGTGTGGAAATGGTCGTCGCTTACCCCTTCTGGACAGCACCGTTGACCTTGATGTCGACGACGTCGCCAACCCTAGCAAAAAGTTAGCCATGACGTCCCAACTGCCCCATTTCGTCGCTGTCGCAACATACTTGTACTGCTTAAGGTAGGTCGAGAGGCGGATCATACCCTTCTCGCGGAAGTTCCGCGAGAAGGCGTATCTCGTACCAGCACGGAGACCTGCGGCGTGACCCATCGTGACGATTCGGCGTGTATGGGGATGCTGAAGACGGTGGTTGCTGCGGGCGTCAAATTTGGACGACGAATTTGTGTGCAAGCAAAACTAGGTCTCGATTTCCCGTCGTATGACTAAGCAAGGTGGGCAAAGCTTGGGCCAACCACCAGCCTGCCAGCGTTAGGGCAAGCGGATTTGTGCCGGCAAGGCTGGGCGCACGGGCCACCACAAACCCTCCTCCAAGTGGCCCTTTGATTTTCTTACTTCGTGAAAACGACTTTCGAAACTTTTCGCTGTCAGTCGACGATCTTTTGAGAAAGCCCCCAACAACAAGATGGCGCCGCTTTCCTACTCGAAGACCGCTAAGGTCCCCCGTCGCCCCTTCGAGGCCGCTCGTTTGTGCGTCTAAGTTTGATTCCGAACTCCTTTTCGACGGCCTCTGCGAAGCGACAGCAATTGCAGCGGGAGCAACCATCTCCATGTTCTTTGCGCGTGCGATCGCTCGCATGCCTCAAATCACCGGCCACTGAGCATGAGCTTGACTCTGCTTACGTCGATTGTGATCATACGACTAACTTTCGGACCTCAGGGACTCCGAGTTGAAGCTCGTTGGCGAGTATGGTCTTCGCAACAAGCGTGAGGTCTGGCGTGTGCTCCTGACCCTCTCCAAGATTCGTCGTGCTGCCCGGTAAGTTCTCCCCATATCCCGCTCAATTCTCCAGCGAACCAAGCCCAGAAATGGGTCTTTGGCGCTGGGGAATGATTTTCAAAGGAATCGCAAGATTACTAACTTCTGCCACAGTCAGCTTCTTACCCTCGACGAGAAGGACCCCAAGCGTCTCTTCGAAGGCAATGCCCTTATTCGCCGCCTCGTTCGCGTCGGTGTCCTTGACGAGTCCCGCATGAAGCTCGATTACGTCCTTGCCCTCAAGGCTGAGGATTTCCTTGAGCGTCGTCTCCAGACCTGCGTCTACAAGCTCGGCCTCGCCAAGTCCATCCACCACGCTCGTGTCCTCATTCTCCAGCGCCACATCCGCGTCGGCAAGCAGATCGTCAACGTTCCCTCTTTCGTTGTCCGTCTCGACTCCCAGAAGCACATCGACTTCGCCCTCACCTCTCCCTTCGGTGGCGGCCGCCCCGGCCGTGTCCGCAGAAAGAAGGCTAAGGCCGCTGAGGGCGGTGAGGCTGCCGAGGAGGAGGATGAGGAGTAAATTTGACGCGCCTATCTTCTCGGGTTGGGTTTCACGTGCATAGCACCGGCTAGGAAAACGGGTCTTGGAAGGTTCATTTTGCCTCTACATCATGATCACGGCGTTCATGTAGTCAGGGATCAAAATGCATGAACGGATTGGCACTGAAATATGTGTCTGGAAGTCAAGAAACCTCCGGATCTGAAGGCACCCTTCAGTCTCAAAAATACACCATCTTCTTGTTGCATGCTCAGAACTGCTAGACTCATGTTTGTGAAGTTTGTCAAGTGTAGTGTCCTGTTTTGGATGTGTTTGCCGATATATTCGAGTGAATCGCTCCATGTTACTGTCTGGATTTCTTACCTATGTTTTGGTTCCTCAGGCTACTCGAGGGGTGCGTAAGGTATGACCGGTTGGGCACTCTCAAAGTGAGGCACTGGGGTATCATTCTTAACATCAAAAACTATTACATATAGACATACTGTTTACTTATCCCAAGCATCCGCCTTCTCGCTTGCTGCTATACCTGCCTCCCCTGTGCAGTAACTGTTCTTGACAAATTGATGACAGCAAGCGTAGCCCCATCTGAAGTCCGACCACCAACTGCCCCAAACCGACGTGTGATTGTTGATGTACACGTCCTCGGGATACTTGGACTTGCCAACCTTCTTCGGTGCCCCCTTGATCAGGCCGGCCTCGTCATACTCCACAAAGGTCTCGCTCTCCTTAATGGTTTCCCGAAGTGCGTCTGGAATGACAGGCTGTGTGCCATATTGGCTCGCCAACTCTTCCGCCCTCTTCCTCCGCTTGGCCTCGCGCTCCTCGGATTCCTTCTTGCGTAGGATCTCGCCAGCAGTCGGGTTGGCTTGTAAATGCAGGCTGGTATCGCCCGAGCGCTCTTGTGCCTCCCACGCATAACGCTGAGCCTTTTCGAATTCTGCTGCTTCGCCAGAAGCACGGAGAAAACTCTCCTCGGCGAACAAGGCGGCGGACTTGTCCGCTATGGCACCGGCGTCGACGAGGGCGCGCTTCTTGGGATTGTACTTGGCCGAATCCGAGTCCAAGTTAAGAAGGTACTTCGCCGTGTCCTCGCGAATACGCATAGATTGCTTCGTCGTAGCGCGATCGCGTCCCATATCGGACTCCTCGTCGTACTTGAACCCTGATTTGTCGTCTTCGGCACCCTCTCCTCCCTCCCCATCCGGCGACTTCTTGTCTCCCTGTAATGCTTTTCGAGCCTCTTCCAGCATGTTGTATTCCTCCACCACCTCCATGTACTGTTTCGGATCATACGCGCTGTAAACATCCCGCTTGGCCTCGTACCCCAAGTTCACGTCGCGCACGATCCGGTCCGCCTGGATGTCCTTGCCCGTCGCCTTGGCGCCGAACTTGCGCGGCCGTTCGAGACAGTCTTTCTTCTTGTGGCCCATAGCGCCACAGTTCTCGCACGCACCCTTGACCCATTTCGTCCTTGCCGGGCCGGCCTTCTTGCCCCGGGCGAGAAGAGCGGCCGCTTGGGCGGCCTTGTCTTCCTCCTGTTGCCGGGCACGCTGATGAAGAAGGGAGTCTCCTTCTTCATTATCCAGACCACTGACGTAAAAGGGCTGTTTGCTGATGTATGACGGGATGTAGATGTTGTCTTCCTTGCGGGCGGCGCCAGCACCAGCCTCCGACTTGTCGGTTGAGCTTGGGGCAGCCGTGGCCTGCTCGCGCCTGTTCGGTGGTGGGGGAGGCATGGTTATCTTGGTGGTAAATATGTGGTCCTAGAACCTTGAAAGAAATGTACAGAATGAGAAGTTGGCCTGGATACTCGGAGTTGATTTACTCGAGGTCGTTGTTGGGTGAGAGTTCTGCGGCAGGCAAGCGGCGTCCAGGGAGATCAGTAGTCAGTGCACCTTGTGCTCTTTGCCCTGAACCCAGCTCGCCCGGGGCAAATTAACGTACTCGTCAGGTCTTCAAAACCGACCGTCTGACTAGCGGGCGGGCTACTAGTCAGGGCCAGCGACTCGTATACGACCAGCGATTCGTACCTAAAACTTAGAGTACCTCCCCACACCGCCATTTTACTAACAAATTAATATAGATCTATTCAATAATATATTTTTTTAAATATATATAGCCCAATTCCCCGCACTGCCCAACACTCTGAATGTACACCACGCATTTACACACATTTGCACTTATTTGTACTCAAAACGTTTGCCCTCTAAAATACCTACTTTTTAAATCGATAATATCGATAATTATACCCATCTTTACGTACAATCAATCTTAATTACATTCAACCCCCTTTATTCAATCCCTCTATCTCCCTACTATATTACCTCCCTCTATCTCCCTATCGGACTATCTTCTTATTATTATATCCCCTATCCACCGCACTATACCTCGTTAACTTTGTAAATCCGCCGGCAACTCCTCACGCCCTAATCCCAAAACTATTAATTTAACTTCTAATACTAAAGATATCGTTAATAATACTTAAGAGATACTCCTAATAGAAGGGAAAGTCTAAGCCGCCGTAAAGGTATTTTAAAATAAAGGATTCAAGACTATAATAAATATAGCAAAGGCATTTCGAATTCTATATAAACAAATTATCGGCTGTTATAAAGGAATAAATTCGGTAGTAGGGAATAAGGGCCTTAACAAACTATTAACTAGAGAGGAGGATTTTACTATATATATTTAAATTAATATACAAATATTTATTAATTAATACTATCTATTATTATTATTAATTAAATACTAACTATACTTTATAAGTATCGAAATAACCCTTTAACGGTTAATATTAATAGTAACTACCCTAATAAGACTAAACCGTAATAATAATAGCGATAATTCTATTACTATCCTTTATATTAATAGTAAATAAATACGTCGATATATAAGGAGGGGAGACTTCTATAATATTCGAACTAAATTAATAGTATAGGTTCGTAAAGCTTTACAAATTCGAACCGATATCGAGGATATCTTTTACCTCTTTAATAATACTATTACCAAACACAAGGTTACCCGGGATAACGTCTAGAATAGTAATAAGTCTAACTTTTGAATTAGAATATTAAATAAAGCCTATTATATATAGACTTATAATAAAATAATAAAAATGCAATCTATTAATCCTAATTAGAAGGTTTTTATTACTATCTTTAAGGCTATTTCAATATCTAGTCGTACTATACCCCCCTTCATCCTACTCCTTAACGTTAATATTATATATAAGTATATTAATAATTCCTTCGACAATAGGACAATTATCGCCATTTCCCTACAAGGGTATATAAATAACTAATATACGCTAGACTAATTCAAACACTAGGAGGAGCATTTATAGCCTATTAATAAAGAGGAGAGGAGGGTATTAGTACTAAATAACTATAGTAATTACTATACTTATAAATTTTATAAGCTATATAGAAAGAACTATATTACCTTATTCCTTCTACCCCCCTATTCTACCCACTTCCTCTAACCTTTCGACGTCGGAATATTCCAAATTTATAAATACTTTTATCAAATTAATATAAAAAAGAAGATAGTATTCAATAACGTCGATTACAATAAATTAGACTTTCTAAATAGCTTCAAATAAGTCTACGCGAAGGTATTTAAGCTCAAAAATATCCTATCTGCGTAGAAACGAACCGGCTTAATACTTTTCAACCCTAATCTAATTCTTTCAAACCTTCGTAATCCTTTAACTTTATCAACAAATAATAAATATATTAAATTAAAGAAGGGATATATTACTCGTCTTATTAAGTAGGGGATTATTAACCTTAGGTTAGAAAAAGAAAAGATAGTCCTTCGTATACTAGAAAAGCCCTCTAATAATACTATTATACTAAGTAATCCCCCTATTACAATTAATATCCCTATTCCTATAATAAAAGAGCTCCCTCCTATACTATTTATACTAAAGGGGAAAGCCCGTACTATAATAGATTAGAATAATATAATTATACTAGTACTTAACCTCCCTTCTATTAAATAATATAACGAATATATCGAATAATAGCTCTCGTCTACAATTAAGGGTAATTACGCTATATTACCAACGGTTGTATATATACTAAACAAACGAGATAAGGCTAGTAATACCCTTAATTTAATAATTGTAAAAGAGGTTAAATTTAAACGCAAATATAAAAATAAAGCAATTGAAGAAGTACTATATAATTCTCGCAATACTAACCGCTTATTACGCTGTAGTAATACTATTATTATTAATAATAATCGATTACGTATTACAACCGATAAATACCAATGTATAGTTCTTAGTAAAAAAGAAGACGAGTATATCTATAACTATAAGCTTTAATAAGAGTAAAATATATTAAGAGGATAAGTTAATAGTTTCGTTACTATATAAAAAGTATAATTAGTCGGCGAGCGGTTATAATTATATTTATTTAAAACCTTAAGAAAGGAAATTCAAAAATATATTAAATTATATATTATACGTCTTTCTAACCTCGACTAACTAATTAATAAATATTGTAAGGAGAGAATCAATTGTTAGAATTATTACTAAATAAAGAAGTAGAAGGCTATAAATAAGGAAGTTAAACAATTGAAATCTAACTATACCCGTACTATATAAAATATTACTCTACCTCTATATTAGTAACCTTTTAATAATACCCTTAAGCTACGTACTCTATAAGTATTTAATAAGGTAAAAAAGAAGGTAGCAAACGAAGCTATTACTGTATAGTTAATTAATAAAGGTAATATCCTATTTACAAAGGAGGAACTAGATGAAGTTGAAATAATTGAAGATAATAAACTAATAAATATATATAAAGACCTAGATTAGTAGTATCCCAATAATAAATAATAGGCATAAATAAACTAAGAAAATAAAAAGTATAAAAAGTATAAGGACGAAGATATTGAGGACGATAACGTTAATAAAGCTATTTATAACGACGACGACGACAATGAGGAGGAGGAATATAGGGATTCTAATTATAAGGAGGTTGAACCGCTATAGTAATAAAGGATATATAATTTCTAATATAAATAATCTATATAAATAATCTATATTATCAAATTCATGTGTGTGCAAAATAACGATAATTTTACGTGTTGGTGTATATGCTAGTCGTGTCAGCGATATTGCATACGACTAGAAAATATGGATATATTACTAAAAAAAACTATTGGCTCCGGATGAACTACTTTCATTTACTAGTTAAATAGCGGGTGGGGGATGTACCCCGCTCGGTACGAATCGCTAGTCGTATACGAGTCGCTGGCCCTGACTAGTGGCCCGCCCGCTAGTCAGACGGTCGGTTTTGAAGACCTGACGAGTAGACTGCACAATAGATCTTCAACAACAAATTGACAGAACACCCAGGAATTTGAAGGACAGCATATATCTAAAGGGAATCATGACTGGCCATTAGGACCAATAAAGGCAATAAAAGCAAGAAGAGAGGGAAAAATTGTCATGATGGCTTCGGCAATGTCATGATTTTGGTGGTGCGGCCCGGGCACAGTCTACGTTAATTTGTCCCGGGCGAGCCCAGGTCAATTTGTCATCTTCAACCCTAACCCGCACTCCATGGTAGCTGTTCACTTCGATGATTTTTGTTCCGCATCATGGTCTTGATTTCGGTTCAATGTCAAAAGGCGCTCATTGCATCCGGTAGTCAAGGTGGTGTTGATCGCCTCGAATTCCACGAATTAAACGTCGACAGGACGGCTGCTCAATAAATGACAGCTTTGACTGGAACACGCCTTTTTGAGCCAGCGTCGCATCACGTGCTTTGGCGTCACTAGTCGTGCGCGCTCGACGACTTTCATGACGCGCATGCCACCCTGAACGAAACAACCCGAAAAGGGATGCACGTCGCCACATCGGGCAGCTGGAGATCTTCACAGCCTTCGATTTTCACTTCATATTGCTCCAGAAATCTAACAATGAACATCTGGCATCTCCAGCGGCCGGCATCATGGACGTTTTTCGGGTTCGATTGAACTGCATAGACCACTACCAGGCCACGCCAACCGAGTATGATCCTCAATTTGGTCAAGATGTGCGCTTTTCGCATTCACGGAAGCTCCCAAAACTCCCTGTTATCCGAGTGTTCGGGTCGACCGAAACTGGCCAGAAAGTCTGCGCCCATATTCACGGCGCGTTTCCCTATCTGTATGTCGAGTATGACGGAAGTCTGGAAGACGCCAAGGGTGAGTGTTCCCTTGTCTCTGCCCTTATGCTTCGGCCATAATGTTCCTTTTCTTACATAGCTTCTAGCCAACGAATACATCGCGAAATTGCGTGCATCCATAGACCATGCCTTAGCTGTCAGCTATCGGAAAGATCCCATTCGCGACCGGCCCACGTATGTAGCACGGATCACGCTCACAAAAGGGATACCCTTCTATGGCTTCCATGTGGGATACCGCTTCTATCTCAAAATCTACCTATTTAATCCGGTTGTTATGTCGCGTCTCGTCGATCTCCTTCAGCAAGGTGTTATTATGAGTCAGAAGTTCCAACCCTACGAGGCCCATCTACAGTATCTCCTTCAGTTTATGGCTGACTACAACTTATACGGTTGTGACTACCTGGATGCGGCGATGGTCACATTTCGAGCACCTGTACCGAAGCACGACGAAAATATCGAAGACTATGAGACTGCATATCTCTGGGACGATGCGACGATACCTTCAGAGCTGATTACAGACGATTACAGCCTTCCCCGGGCTAGCCACTGCTCCCTTGAAGTGGACATCTGCGTCGAAGATATTTTGAACCGAAAGCAAGTCAAAGAGCGACGGCTGCATCATGATTTTATCGAAAGGGAGCAGCCGGTGTCAAGCCAAGAGAAGCTGGTGCACAGCATGGCTGGGCTCTGGACGGATGAGACGAACCGCAGGAAAAGGCGTATGGGAATAACGGACCCTGAAGTCAACCCTTTTCCTCCGGAAGTCTTGGTATCAATGTCTGCGGACCCACGTCAATCACAGGTGATGGGGTGGGTTCATGAAGCCGAGTACCGTGCTGGTATTCAGCAACAGGTTGCTCAGGAGCAGAATAATACAGATGGATGCGAGAAGACTTTCTCCAACTTTGTGCAACCAATACCCTTTGAAGAGACCATAAAGACCACCCTAGAGTCAGTGGAAGACTTATACCCAGACAACTTAAGCCAAGCTCTGCAAATTGAAGCACAATTGTTTCACATGAATGCACAGCCACTCAGCAGCATCGATGTCGACGAACGAACCATTTTACAGCTAGCGGGCGAGCGACGTGCAAACCAAACTCCTCCCAAATACGCGGACAGAATCTCACCGGGGGAACCTATCAATGGCGTTGGAGAAGGGCTTGGTGTGGGGGATTCGATAACTTATGGTACGGGTAGGCGGCGCCGTGTACACCAACCCCGTACTTCCATCCGTCATAAACTTTTCAAGATTGCCAAGGCTTACTCTTCCAAACAACCAGCCAATACGGGTAGACAAGCCAGGGCTCTTGGTCCTGGAGAGCGACCACGAAGATCTCTTAAGCATCCCAGACCGCTGGGAGATGTCGATTATGATGCACCTGCGAAACGTCAGATTTTCCGAGCTGATGGTTCTAGGGAGGCAGTTCATCTGAAAGCCAATGCCCCGCAAAGCGCTCTGGAAGTGGCTTCGAGAAAGGGACAGGAGAAGGCCCGTAGGGAAGCTCTGCCAGGGCCTCAGAGAAGGCATCAGGGCAACCCTCCGGAAAGGGCTCACGAAATGTCAAACAAGAGGGTTCACGAGGAGGCTCAAGCAAAGGTCCATCGAAAGGCCCGACAAAGCTCTCAAGAACGGGCCCTGGAGCACAACCAGAAACACGGCCAACAAAAGACTCGGGAAGAGGCCGGAGAATTGGCTCAGGGAGGAGTTCAGGGAGAAGTTCCAGAACATTTGACATCTACGAAGCCAACTCAGACGGTTCAGCCGATAGAACCCAGTGATCAGGATCCAACAGTAGAGCAACCCTTGACGAGTACTTTGAAGGTCGCGCCACCAAAACCCAAGGCATCTCAACCCACGAAGTCTGCTATGAAGCAGAGCTCTGCAAAAGAGTCTCAAGGCCGTACCTTCAACTTTCCCGTTGTCAAAGACCCACAAGATCCCAACACAAGGGCGCGACTGAGCCAAAAGAGTGGTTCACAGAAGAACGAAGAGAAAGTTACCAAAAAGCAACTTGCCTTCGACCCTCAACCCACCATTCTGGGGTCAGCGGCTCAGGCGAAGCCCAGTCAGACTGAATCCAACCTAAAATCGTCGTCCAAGCCCTTTGACTCGGCCCCTGCGGCGCCGGCTCCGGTACTCTTGTGGAGTGGCTCAAACAAAATGTTTGTCCTGGACAACAAACCTCCATCGCTGAGCGAAGTCCGCTTGACCATGCAGGTACATGGCCTACCTGATGTCATCTATCAGGATGCATATTACAGCAAAGACGAGGATGTTCCTCCAAAACCAAGAGAGTACGCAGGCAGGGAATACCGACTTGACGGCAGCTCTGTCCCTTGGCTTCCTGACTTCGACCCAACTGGCACATCATCGGGGACATTTGGCGAGAAACCAGCCTCCGGTGCGGATTGGCCGATGCTGGAGGCTATTTATGAAGCTCAACAAGAGGAGTGTGCCATGAGGAGCTGGGAAATAGCAGAGCCTGCTCCCTCTTTTAAAGAAGTCAGTGAATGGTGGGCAGATAAACAAAAAGATCGCAATCCAAAACGACGCCGTTTCACTCCTTTAAGGATCAAAACCGCCCGCTCCCAAGTTGCAGGCGCGACGTCGAAGAACAAGCATGGTTTCAGATATTCCGAAAAGGAGAAGTCTACAAGTGTACAGCATCAGGCACAGTACATGAGCACTATGGGCCTAGAGGTGCATGTCAATACCAGGGGAAAGCTAGTACCGGATCCTGAAGAAGACGAAGTGCAATGTGTTTTCTGGTGTCTGCGGTCCGATGAGAACGCTCTTCGAGGGACTCAGGCGCCAGATAATACAGTACGAGGCATTGTTGTCTTCTCAGAGGATGGTCTGCTAGCAGACAAGATTCGCAAATACACATCAGTGCCGGTGGTCCAAGAGACAACGGAACTTGATGTGATGGTCCGGATGGTCGAGATTGTGCGGAACCATGATCCGGACATCTTCACCGGCTATGAGGTGCATGGTAGTTCCTGGGGCTACCTTATCGAGCGGGCGAGGATAAAGTACGACCTCGATCTCTGTGATGAGTTTTCACGCATGAAATCTCAGTCAAATGGACGTATCGGCAAGGATGCAGATCGATGGGGCTTCAACACCACATCCTCGATTCGAATAACCGGACGGCACATGATCAACATCTGGAGAGCCATGCGAGGCGAACTCAACCTTCTGCAGTACACCATCGAGAACGTTGTTTGGCATCTGCTACACCGTCGGATCCCACATTACAGCTGGAAAACATTGTCGGAGTGGTATCTCAGCGGGCGACCGAAGGATTTGGACAAGGTTCTCAGGTATTACCTGACGAGAACGCGACTCGATATCGAAATCCTGGAAAAGAATGAGCTCATTCCGAGAACAAGCGAGCAAGCTAGGCTGCTCGGAGTTGACTTCTTTTCTGTCTTCTCCAGAGGATCGCAGTTCAAAGTAGAGTCAATCATGTTCAGGATAGCCAAACCCGAGAACTTCCTCCTTGTGTCTCCGAGTAGGAAGCAAGTGGGCGCACAAAACGCTCTGGAGTGTCTACCCTTGGTGATGGAACCGCAGAGTGCCTTCTACAGCAGCCCATTGCTTGTTCTCGACTTCCAGAGTCTGTATCCTAGTGTCATGATCGCCTACAACTACTGCTACTCGACCTTCCTTGGGCGTATCGTCAGCTGGCGAGGTACAAACAAGATGGGTTTCATGGACTACAAGAGGCAAGAGGGACTTCTTAGTCTACTCAAAGATTACATCAACATCGCCCCAAACGGTATGATGTACACAAAGCCTCATATTCGCAAGTCACTTCTTGCGAAGATGCTTACCGAGATCCTCGAAACTCGAATCATGGTCAAGTCCGGTATGAAGCAAGACAAGGATGACAAGGCGCTTCAGCAACTGCTGAACAACCGACAGCTGGCGCTGAAGCTCCTTGCCAACGTCACCTACGGCTACGCATCGGCTTCGTTCTCAGGCCGTATGCCCTGCTCCGAGATTGCCGACAGCATCGTTCAAACCGGCCGCGAAACCCTTGAACGCGCCATAGCCTTCATACACAGCGTCCAGAAGTGGGACGCCGAGGTCGTTTACGGCGACACCGACAGTCTTTTCGTCTACCTCAAGGGCCGCACCCGCGACCAGGCCTTTGACATCGGCCAAGAGATCGCCGACGCCGTCACCAAGATGAACCCGCGGCCGGTGAAGCTCAAGTTCGAAAAGGTCTACCACCCGTGCGTGCTCATCGCCAAGAAGCGCTACGTCGGATACAAGTACGAGTCGCGAGACCAGACCGTGCCCGAGTTCGACGCCAAGGGCATCGAGACGGTCCGGCGCGACGGCACGCCGGCCGAGCAGCGGATCGAGGAGAAGGCGCTCAAGATCCTCTTCGACACCGCCGACCTCAGCCAGGTCAAGAGTTACTTCCAGGATCAGTGCCACAAGATCATGCGCGGCGCCGTGTCCGTGCAGGACTTTTGCTTCGCGCGCGAGGTCAAGCTGGGCACGTACAGCACCAGCGGCCGCGGCGGCCCGGCCCCCGCCGGCGCGCTGATCGCCACCAAGAAGATGAGGGAGGACGCCCGCGCGGAGCCGCAGTACGGTGAACGGGTGCCGTATGTGGTGATGGCGGGCGCGCCGGGGATGAGGCTGGTGGATCGGTGCGTGGAACCGGAGGAGCTGCTGAATAACTCGCATGCTACGCTGGATGCGGACTACTACATCAACAAGAACATCATACCGCCGCTGGAGAGGATCTTCAACTTGGTGGGCGCGAATGTGAGGACTTGGTACGAGGAGATGCCCAAGGTTCAAGTCTTGCGGAAGGTGGTGGAAGATGAAGACGCTGCCGCGGCCCCCAAGGGACCACTATTAGGACTGCTAGGGACCTCACCAAGCAAAAAGGGTGCGGCCGCAGCGGCCGCAGCAGCGCTAGAAGCGGAAGATATCCTGGGAGAAGACGGCGAGCCCCTACCTCCCGACGTAGCAGCAGCCCAAGCGCAAGCGCGCAAGACCCTCGAAGCCTTCCTCAACACCACCATCTGCACCGCCTGCGGCGTCAAGATCAAGCGGCCGCTCGGGGTAGGACTCGCCCGCGAGCTGGGCATGCTTGAGGAGGGCGAGGGCGCCGTGGACAGAGGCCTGCCGCTCTGTCGCCGGTGTGCTTCGGATCCGCCCACCCTCATGGTCGACATGCAGACCAAGGTCAGCAGGGCCGAGAAAAGTTACGTGGAGATCATGAAGGTGTGTCAGAGCTGTGCGGGCTTTGCGCCGCCGGAGGAAGTCCCCTGCGATAGCAAGGATTGCCCGGTCTTTTACTCGAGGGTTAAGCAGAGGACGAAGATGACGGCGGAGAAGAGGGTGATGGAGCCATTGATTAGGTTGTTTGGGGAGTTGGAGTTGGATAAGGGAGGTGGTAGTGAGGATGAGGATGGGGACGAGGAGGGGGATTGGGAGCTGGAGGAGGGAGGTGAGGTGATTGACGAAGGTGGTGTGGAAATGCAAGAAGACGCAGGAATAAGGTATGAGGAGGAGGAAGTAAAATTCGAAGCCATTGTCGAGGGCAAGGTTAGAGCCGTGAGTGAGGAGCAGATGGGGAGTGATGAGGTTCTGGACAATAGGTTTAGGGGCCTGAAGGCGGCATCTCTGGAGTGGTAGTCAAGCCTAGCAAAGTTGCTTGGATTGAAGAGATCATGAAAACTTTTTATGTCCGTTCTTACATTCACGCTCAATGTTCCAATATACTCCTTTGACCATTGTTGATTTGACAGCTCATGAACCTGAACCGATGGAATCGCGGTATAGCGGTTCTGGACATCATCCGGCCTTTACAATGTGAGCCATCTATAGGTACTCCAGACACTCCCCTTTTTTGTTCATTATGGGTAACTCGCGTCCTTGAGCCAAAAACATTCCGCTGTCATCAAAACCACTTTTTGTCAGTGTTTCCAATATAAAAAAAATACCACCTCCAGCAAAACTTCATTTACAAGCTCTTCGACCGTCATCCACGATGTTCATCATCCTGAGAGACTAATTACACAAAGGCTTGGCGCATAGTATTGCCGCACATGGATCCCTTGACTGCGGTCTTCCAGGCTTGATCTGGAAATCTGGGAAATCCGCGGATGTGTGGATTCAGTGACGATTCTACCGAGGTGTGTGTATACTGTACGTAGGTTTGCCAACAGCTTTGTCTTCAAGGCAGTAGCTGGCTCGGCTGAGTAGGGTATAGTAGAGGTATGGTATGATGGTGGGAGTTTGGCGATGTCCATCACATCGTCACTGTCGACATTTCAAGCTATTTCTGTAGCTGTTTCGATACAATGAAGTTGAACCAACAACGATGAGGCTTCCACAATTTAGAAGGACAGAAGGAGAGCCTTACCACAAAACACGCGCCCGGCACATGGAATACAGGGATACATAAAGACACGGGATCCTGGCCGTTGTTGGCAGCAGGTTGCTCGACGACGAATCTGGGAAACCATCATTGCACGGACGGCGGCCCGGCGGTACCTCTCATGCAGGTACAAAAACACCAGCATTGGCATCTATCTCGGATGGTTCCGGCTCGGTAGTGTTGGCGAGATGGAGATGATGCGGCGTAACAGGGGAAAATTAAACCATCTCTCTCATCAAACGGTTGTGGATACCTAGAGGTACCAGCAATTCTAACTTTCTTTCCCTTCAGCTTGTGGCGATGGTTTTATGGATTTCCCAAAGTGTGGATCCCAGTTATGTTAACGAGTGGATGTAGCTAAATAGGGGTTGCCAGGCGAGCCAGGTCAGCAGACCTCGCTCGCTGCCGTGGCCTTTGAATCGTACTGTGGTGAGCGTTGGTGATAGCTATCCCGTCGTTAAGACAAGCGAACGTTGGGAACCAAAAGAAGACAAGAAAGAAGAGGAGGAAGAGAATGAAACGGGTTGTTGGTAGCTTGATGGTTCTTTAAGCCAATGCCTAATAAGCGCCTACGGACTCTCGCCTTGCCTCTTTTTTTTTTCGCCTGGAGAGTCTGAGTTGGTGACGAACTATTTGTGTTGGCTTGTATGGATAAGCGGGGTGTCAAAGTGTCCGCCTTTGGTCAAGTCGCAATAAAGCCCAAATAGCACATCCCCCGTCTTTCAAGTGTTGGGTGACGTTACGTCACACACATGTCGTGAAAGGATGGCAGCGGGCCTGACAAAGATCATATTGAGTCGATGATGAGATGATCTGGCAGATTGGTTCACTGAGGTGGTGGAAGGTCGCAATAAACCCCACGAAACATGAGGCGGTGAATCGTGGGACAGAAACATCGAGGAATATCGAGGTGAATATTTTGTAGGGAAGCGATTAGCGAGCTGCACCGCGCACATCACTGTTCCCCTGCATTCGCGCCTTGGCAAAGGAGACGCAGCTACGGCACCGGTCCGAGAAGTGTCAAGCTCAGTTCCCCAAGCCGGTTAGAAAGGAACGGAGGACTGCCGCGGTACCGCAGAATTCCGGTTAACACATTTTCAGGGTTCTGACAAACTCTGCCAAAACCCTAATTCTAACGCAAACCTTGGTAGTATAACCCTGGTAGATTCTGCCAGTTGCGCCTTGAACCCTGAAAATATCTTAACCGAAATTCTACGGTAGGTAGCTTCGTGCGAGACGACGGCGACAAGTGATTTGACGCGGGGATCCCAAAACCCGGAGAGAGCTGACGGTGCAGTAGCGTCCAGCAGCAACCTCAACTCGTGCTCGTGTGGTGTTTCCGATGCTGCAGTGCTGCACTCCGAGACTCCCACCATTGAACATACTGCTGCGGTCGTCCCTCATTTCCATCATTTCCGGCTCATCGACTTCTCGGTGGTTCTCCCCCCCTCTCATTCCTCGCCGCTCTAGCACCCTTCCTGGCCTTCCATGCCCGCTGGCTGACCAGTACATGAGCCAATGTCGTGTCGGGAGGTGGAGATCGTGGAGTTTGTGTGAATTGGCATGAATTGCCGTTCCATTGGCCTCAGACAAACTGCCCTTTTGTCTTCCATTTCGACTCACGCTGAATCACGGTCGACGGTCGGTGCCACCACCTCAGCACTGACTGGCACCTGCAGTGGTGAGAGTGGCTCTTCCTGGCCGTAGTAGGCTCCCAGGCAAGCCAGGCAAGCCAAGCCCCCAGGAGACATGTAAATAAACTGTAGCTGGCACTGTACATTTATTGGACAAGTGGGTCCGCTGGGACTGCGCCAGTCGCGCGATCCAACCTGACCAGCGGGAGTGGAAGTGGAAGTGGACTGGAAGCCCAGTGGAAGTGGAAGCCGCCACGCACAGCGCCAGCGATCGGGCCCAGGCACACAGGCACGCCCCGACGACAGCCCCAGGCACAGGCACAGCACTGCACCCGTCCACCTCCACGGCAGCGGACTCTCTTCCCGTTCCCCCCTCCATCTTGTCGATTTGCACCAACTGTTGAACTGGAAGTTCGTCCCGTCCTTCGCATTCGAGTCACGACCACCAGTGAGGGCCTCTGTGACAGCCAGCAAGCCGAACAGTCTTGCGCGCTGCTGGGTCCAATTTCCCTCTTTTTTTCCTTTTCATTGTCTCCATCTCCTATCTCCTCCGTCTCCGCTCCGACGGGATTCCATCTTCTCAAGGGGCTTCTCTCCATCTTACCTAATTAAACCGTCCGGCTGCCGACCGTGTGGGTGGCTGCAAACTCCAACTCGCCCGACCGTAATCGAGACCGCGCCCGACCGACTCTCTCCGCCAGACCCAGGCCAATCTCCGGTCATCATACCGTGTTTGTACCTACGTGGACGCAAAAAAGAGAAAGAGAGTTGTGAAGGAGGAAAAGAGCGCGCGCGCGTGTGGCAAAGGGACGAGACGGATACAGCGCAAGCGCAAGATATACACTGCAAGGTGCGCAACCGCAGCACTCCAACAAGTCGATCACCACACTCCAATCCCTCCACAGTCCACACTCCCTTCGCTTCCCTTTGCACTTGCACTGGCGTGAGTGGGCGGGCGCACATGTGCATAGTTGGCTGTTAGAGCTGTCTAGAGACAAGACACTACGTATTGCGCAGTGCTGTGCACAGGTCTCTGCACCTGGTGTCAGCTCTCCATCAAGTGTCCTCCAAGTGGAAGCTCGGTCTTCTTGCCTCCATCTGCTGGTCTCCGTTCGGCGCTGGCTGTTTGGCTGGCCTCTGGCGGCTGCTAAAAAGTCATCGTGCAGGCGTGGATCAATGTGTGATTTGCTAGCCTCGGCGTGTCAAAATCAATCATCGCTCGCTTCCACTTTGTCCCCCTCCTTCATCACTTCCAATCCCAAGCAAGCGGCGTGCGAACCGGTTGAGATCTCCTATTTGCGGACAGCATTGTTGACGCAGTTGGGCGAGCCAGCTCTCCAGCCCGAGGTTACCAACCGACCAACATCCAATTTTCGGCTGGGATCCATCGAACGGCATTCATGCTGCTGTATCAAAGTCGACAATCTCAACATCCGACACAACCACATCCCTCCATCCCCCAGGACGTTCGAGGTCCCTGCTTCCACCTGTCGCGTAAATCCCCACCGACCGAGACCGACCACCTGGACATCGAAAACAAAACTTTTTTGCTCCTCGCTCTTCAACACCTTGCCGGCTCGCCATAACGTTTGTTTGTGCTTGCCTTCCGACTTACTGCTATTCGATATTTCCTAATCAACTCTTTTTTGTCACTCCTTATTGTCGTCCATTCTTCGGTACCGTCACTCTTTACCGTTGTCTTTTTCCCCCTTGTTTCTTTTACAACCAGAACCGACCGTTCTTTAATAGCATTTCGCAGGCAGCCGGGTCTGCCTTTCATACTCCGAATCACATCGATACGAGCGTTGTTGGGCTGCCGAACCCCTAGGACAGATTGCATCCAGTGCATTTCGGATACGATACAAAACGAAACTCGAACCGCCATTGCGGTTGGGAAACCGCATCCCATCAAGTAGTAGTTGAGGCCTGCCTGTCCGATGGCTTCGAGAAGAATGGCCAACTCTTTGGCACCCGACGACCAGGTCGCGGCCGTGACCGCCAGCGACCTGTACGATCCCTTTCTGAGCCCACCGGGGCAAAATAACCAGCGACATTCCACTTTCGACTCCCAACTCTTCTCGCTCGGCCCCGGGGCCTCCGCCGAGCAAGTCAAACGAGCTCTCAAGGCTCACCTTCAAGATACGGAGCGAAGAATGGAGGAGGCTGGCAAACTGGGCACCGCTTTGGTACAACAGCAACGAGAACTTGCCGAGCGACTACGAGAGGTGGAACAGCTACAGTCCGAAACCGAGATAGACCCCGATTTGCGCCAGAAGCTGGCTGAGATCGAGAGGGAGTACAACGAGGTTGCCAGAGAAAGCGCGCGTGCTTTCCTGCCCAAACAGCGAGTTCCTAGTAACGATCCGGCCCAGGCTTCTCCATCTCCCTTCTCACCAGAAGAGAGGGGCTCAAGGGTAAAGACCTTGTTTCCGTAGGTTGTAACTTGGGCTAATGGTTTTTGTAGCATCGCTCTGCCAGTCCGTCCAAATTCGAGAGTCTTGCCTCAGCATCTCCTTCCAAGCTCAGTATGCCGAATCGAAGATCACGCAATCAACCCGCGAATCGCATCCATGATATCGAATTTGCTGCCGAAATTAGCACATCCTTGATCGCTCAGGTCCGGAACCTGCAAGCTCTGCTTGCCGAAAAGGAAGGAGAGCTCAAGAATCTCAAGGTCGAGAGATCTCGGTTAGAACTCGAGGCAGAAGGACTCCAACAACGCATGCGGGCTTTGGATGAAAGTGAGAGCCGATATAAGGATGAAAATTGGAACCTTGAGACGCAGATCCATGAACTTTTGGCTGCACAACGGGAGGGTGCGGATCGCGAAAAAAAGCTTCAACAAACGCTCAACATCGTCCAAGCCGAAAAGAACTCGACTCAACGAGAGCTTGAGGAGCTCAAGCATAATCAATCCAAGCAAGATGAGAAGCATGCTGCCACCATCAAGAGCCTCGAAATTGAGCTGGGCACCAGCCGACGAAACGCTGCTCTAGCAGAGAGTGAGCGCTTGGCGATGCAAAAGAAGGTCGACGAGTTGACTCAACAAAACCAAGAGCTTGCGAGAGCATTCGCCCAAGAGCGTGGACGAGCATTGGAGCGCGAATCTCGTCATGGCAGCAGCGACGACGACTACCAGATGGCGGCTGATACCGGCACACCAGAGCATTCACCACCACCGTCGCCGGTCAAACTAACCCCCAGACACTCTGGACTCGAGTCTGAAACCTTGAAGACCTCTCTCGCCCATGCCCATCGCACAATTCAGACCCTCAGGACCAACATTCATCGCGAGAAAACCGAGAAGCTCGAACTGAAGCGCATGCTTCAGGATGCCCGTGATGAGGTTGAGAAGCTGAGGACTGGACCTGATGGCCCACCTCACGGTCGCAAGAATCGCAAGATGGAGTCCAGGGAATTCAAAAAGCCGAGACTTGGTCAGCTGGGCCTTAACCGCTCGACCAAGACCGAGGTATTGCCCGTTGCGCCCCCTAGCCCAGAGGATCCGGAGTGGGAAGACCAGAGTGAAGCTCCATCCCCTCGTACTGTGGCAACCACCGGCCCGAACCTGCGTCCCGTTCGCAGTTTCATCCCTATTGCGGAATCTAGTAGCGACCATTTCGAAACAGCGAACGAAACTAGCGATGCGGCCTTCGAGACCGCAGCAGAGCGAGTCACGGAAACAGAAGACTTCCAGACCGGGGCCGAAGAATTCTCGGATGACGACTCCGACGCGCAAACAGAGACTGAAGCTTCCACCGGTGCTGGCCGGCTTAAGCGCCCTTCAATGATGCCTTTGGGTGATCCGATCCACCGGTACTCCTTTGACAGTACCGCTTCGACGTCAGCAGACGATGAATATCCCGCCTCCAATGACCCTCGGATGATGACCCCATCAGCCCAGCCAGCCCAGAGGTTGCGGAGGGGCATCAGCCGTGCTACTCTTGCTTCCAACAGACGGTCACGACAGCCTAGTGTCGATCCAGGCATGCATAGCAGCCCCGGAAGCTTCTTTAACAACACATCCGAGTCCCCGCAACAAGGGCAAAGCTTGTTTGCCGAGCTTAATGAGTTTGGTAGCGATGATGAATCATCCGTGGGCGCCGCTACGCCAGGTCGAAGAAGCATCCGCTCCGTTGCTAGCCAGAACCGCCCAGTCACGCCGCCTCCCAGAGTCCCACGCCTGCCAAGGGCTGTGATGGTTGATAGCGGAATGGTGACCGACCCAGTTGATCTCAGATCTTTGGTCACCACCCCTGGTACACCTTCATCGACGGCGTCCGCCCAAGAAGGCAACAGAACTGCCATTAATATCAAGCGTCCTATTTCCATGGAATCGGTTGTTGGACCTAACGGGTCACCTGCTTCCACTCGAATGCTCGGGGACGAACTGAGACGGGCAGTTTCCTCACAACCTATACCGGCCGTATCCTATAGCGATGCCGGCGTGCAACACGACATTGAACCCACTGCCGTGCAGTCGCTGAGCATTTCTGCTGTTCAGTCCGAGGATATTGAGCCAACGCCTGTACTACTGAATGTGACCTCGATCGTTTCGACGAACATCGAGCCTGTCTTGGAACCTGTTCCTGAACCGGCACCGCTTACAATGTCAAGCCTTGTTTCAGAGGATGTTGAACCTGTGCAGGAGCCGGAGCCTGAACCAGTTCCCCTTAGTCTTTCAGGCCTCGTTGCCGAGGATATTGTGCCTGTTTTGGAACCCGAACCTGAGCCCGTGCCCCTCGCCTTTTCCAAGCTCGTTTCTGAGCATGTTGAGCCTGTCTTGGAACCTGTGCCTGAACCAGCACCGCTCAGCTTCTCGCAATGTGTGGCTGAACACATCGAACCTGTTCTGGAACCCGTTCCAGAACCAGCGCCCCTGACTGTTGCGTCTTTTATCTCAGAGCACATTGAGCCGGTCTTCGAGCCAGAGCCACCGGCACCTGAGCCGATTCCCCTCAGCGTATCGGGCCTTGTCTCTGAGCAAGTTGAGCCTCGCGCTGATCCAGAGCCCGAGGTCCTCCCGCCGCCAACACTCAGCATACCAACCGTCCTTGCCCAGGACATTGAGCCGGAGGCTACTGTGTCAGCACCTATTGACCTTGCCTTTTCACATGTTCTCTCGGAACAAGTCGAGCCGGTTGAAGTACCAGTGGAAGCACCTACTGTGGTCACTGTGGTGGAGGCACCGAAGGAACTCAAGGAGAAGGCTCTGCCTGTCGCGCTTGGCTTCTCGTCGATTGTCTCGGAGGATGTGGAACCACGAGTTGAACCTACGCCATTGCCGGCACCCCTGTCACTCTCGCCTATCAAGGCGGAAGTGTTGGAGCCCCGTCAGGAACCAGAAGAACCTTCACCGGCTCTTGTGGTTTCATCCATCCGGTCACACGACTTCGAGCCCATTGAGCTCCCGCCTGTTCCCTTGCCAGCATTGTCGGTATCTTCAGTCCAGGCAAGCGATATCGAGCCCGTCGAGGAAGCACCCGCTCCATTGCCGGCACTGTCGATCTCCTCGCTCCAAACGAACGATATTGAGCCTATGGAGGAACCGATTGCTCCCTTGCCAGCACTGTCGCTCTCCTCAGTCCAAGCGAATGACATCGAGCCTGTCGAAGAACCGCCTACTCCTCTGCCGTCCCTGTCGGTCTCCTCAGTCCAAGCGAGTGACATTGAGCCTGTCGAAGAACCGCCTGCTCCTCTGCCGCCCCTGTCGGTCTCCTCAGTCCAAGCGAGTGACATTGAGCCTGTCGAAGAACCGCCTGCTCCTCTGCCGCCACTGTCTATTTCATCAGTCCAGGCGAGTGACATCCAACCTATCGAGCTGCCAGCTACTCCCTTGCCGCCGCTCTCCATTTCCTCAGTTCAGGCGAGCGATATCGAGCCAGTTGAACTACCTATCGCTCCTCTGCCGGCGCTATCACTCTCGTCGGTACAGGCGAATGACATTGAGCCCGAGGAAAGACCATTGACGCCACCCCCTGCTATGTCCGTTTCTCAAATCCAGCTATTGGATGTTGAGCCAGAAGAAGTTCCCGCTACTCTGCCGCCTACTCTCTCTGTTTCAGAGATAGTGGCCCAAGAGATCGAGCCTCTCGCTCTGGAGCCTGCTCTCAGCCTTCCTCCATCACTGGCTTTTGCTGACTGGCAGTCACTGGGTATCGAGCCTCCCCTGAATCGCAGTCCGAAGAGAAATGCTTTCATTATACCCAATGACCCAGAAACCGACGCACCTGTTGAGGGAGACCTCCCACGGTCTACTCCCGAGCAACAGGCCGACTCACAGCAGAAGCCACCATTGGCTACTGTGGACCAGGAAGTGCAAACAGCATTGACCTCGGAGGCTATTGACATGCTTTTGATGTCAGGAGCTCACCAGTCCCATGCTCGTGAACTGGAGAGGACAGACTCGTCTTTGAGTACCGGCACTCTCTCTACTATTAGGAGGCACCGGAGTTTCCAGGAGATCCCTGAAAGCATCGCTTCTTCAAAGGGCAAGATGGCGGATACCGGTACTGCTGTTATCGAAGGAACAACAAGCATTAGGAGACCAAATAGCTCTGCTAGTAGCAGGGCTTTTGTAACCGATGTTCCACCCCTACCTCCTAACCACAAGGAGGCTATCGAAGCTGCCAGAACTGGCTCCTCAAGTGGCAACCAACCAATGACTGGTCTCATGGGGCCGCCGTTATTCTCGGCCTCTGCGCTCAGGAATCAAAATCAGGGATTGCGACCACGAACTCCCAGTGGCAACACACGCCCTATGTCTCCCATGTCTTACGTGTCTGGTCGTGGCACGCCCACACCCCGTGCCATGGACAGAACTGGTTCAGCACATGGAACTACGGCTTCTGGTGTTCACTCACCGTCTCGGTTGACGCAGCATAGCCGCAAGTCATCGGTTTCCTCTTTTGTTTCCGAGATGGACACGCGGTTCCAGATGCAACAAAACGGCGGCTTCGATCCGCATGGGTTCGGCGCGGGTACCGACCCTCGCATGATCCAGGCTATCACCCAGACCATGATCGGTGAATATCTGTGGAAGTATACTCGCAAGGCTGGTCGTGGAGAGATGTCCGACAACCGGCATCGCAGGTACTTCTGGGTTCATCCTTACACGCGAACCTTGTATTGGAGTGATCGTGACCCCTCAGCCGCGGGTCGCAGCGAGTTGAGAGCGAAGAGCGTTCCCATCGAGGCTGTACGGGTCGTGGCGGATGACAATCCTATGCCTCCTGGTCTGCACCGCAAGAGTTTGGTGATTATCTCACCCGGAAGGACTGTCAAATTTACCTGTACAACGGGCCAGCGGCACGAGACATGGTTCAATGCACTCTCTTACCTGCTCCTTCGGACCAATGAAGACGGCCACGCAGACACGGAGGAGATAGCCGGGCATATCACGAGAGATGACATCAACGATTTCAACCCTCAATACTCAAGGCAGGCGCCAAGCGGCTCCCGTGGCGCACCTTCGCTGTCGTCCTACAACTCCAGATCGCTCCGTGTTGACTCGCCGGCCCTCGATATGTCAATGAACATTCCAACCCTCACGCCAAACAGGCAAAGCGCCCAGAATCGTCCCTCAGTCGGCACTCTCAGTCGGATCAGCGGCTATTGGAAGGACAGCAAATTTGGCAGTATAAGAGGCAGCAGGAGTGTTTCTGGTCGGGACACGCCCCACGGCATCTACGAACAGAGCGAGGTCGAGGACAGCGCTGAGGATGTGAGACAAATGATTGAACAGCAAGATCGAGAAGCCGACCGGCTTGAGAACGTCAGAGCTTGTTGTGATGGTAAGTAGAGTCCCACGTTGTTTTATCAGGACGCTTTTGTGATATGGTATGCTAACGTTAACATAGGGAAACATGATGTCGGCACGTTGACTAGTGGTTCTAAGCGCGGCCACAATCACCGTACCCACCATCACCACACGCATAGAGGATCTTCTAGGGGACCTTCACGAGGACCTAGTACTACACCATCACGGGCTGGAACCCTACGATCTGCGGCATGAACAGTTTTGCAAACTCCAGTTTCGTCGGATAGTCTTTAACTGAAGGGTTACCGTTACCAAATCACATATCAGATTGCCACTTTGTTTGGCGACATTTTCTTCTCATCGATCGTTTCAGTTACCAATTTGCATCGGACTTTTCACGGAATACAACCGGCCATACGCTACGGAATTTATCATGACGTTGATGATCACTTCATCCACTGTTTTCTTACTTGTTTACCCTGCGCTTCTATCGAGAGACCCCTTGCGACCCATCATTGCATGGCGCCCTCGTGGGTTCTCTGCAAGTCGCTGCACCTTGTACTACCAACCTCGGGCTTTCATCAGCTCCTTCACCGTTTCTTATCTGTTCATGTAGTCCTTTTTGGATTGGCTTAGGTTACCGGGTTCGTGGGCGTTCTTTCGTTCAGAAGCTGTGGACTTCTGCTACCCTTCGACATTTCGCTCAAAGGGAGGAAAATGGATGTAGGGAGGGAAGAATGGCAGGAAGAGGAGGACTCCAAGGGAAAATTGTCTGCGTTGCTGTTTTGTTTGGCTTGCCACTTACCAGAAACCATCCGCTTTCATCTTTCGTTTGCCTTAACGCCAGATCGATCACTTGAGGTGTTGTATGGGAATTGGGATGGAGATGCGGGCTGGGAGGAGGTTTAGTGGAATAAGTTGAGGTACGATGGTGCGAGCGATAGTAGGAACGCAGTATTTAATAGCAATACATTTTAACTACTTGCACTCTTTTGTTCTCTTGTCTGTTTGTGGTTGTAACACATGACACCTCGAAGCAGCATTTGCTTGTGGAGGGTAGGTACCATACATGCTTGAGTTGGGGCTTAATGGGATATGATGCCAGGTAAAAACCCGATGAGATACTTGTACAAGTTGGAAACACTCCAAGAGCTTCTCGTTCCATATCGTATCAATCAAAGACCACAAGGAAAGAAGAGTGTCTTGCGTATCAGTGGCATGGGAATTTGTTCAGTCAAGTGGAAAGGTAGTACGTACCCAGCGAGCCGCTGCCCTGATTGGTTGGAGCCTTCCTGAAAGAAAGGGGTAAGCTCGTGCCAAGAATTTGTCAGCTGCCAGCCGTCTGTTCGGTCTGGAAGCTTTCAGAGAACATGACATAGTCTCGGTACCTCTATCGATTGGTGATTATCAATCTTATCAGACCGTTCACCACTTTACCCGTCGCGTCTCGCCTCGTCGCCATCACCAAGATCCTGCACAAGACACACGAACCCTTCCGCCTGTCTCAAGCAACCAGCTTCAAATATTGTTGATTACCGCGAACATCTTCAAATTCAGCGAGCCTGATACCCTCTTCCTTACCTTCAACGGAATTTCACAATGGCGGACGCCGAGCAACCACCAGCAGCACCAGCAGCACCAGCAGCACCCGAAGCCACAACAGCGACCCCAACCGCCCCCATCGCTCCAGTCGCAATCTTCAAGAAGCGCGGCGCAAAGGGCAAGGTGAACCTGCGCAAACGTCCAGCGTCTCCCCCGCCCGCAGCAAAAGACAGCGACGATGACTCCTCCGACTTCGAGTCCTCCGAGGACGAGGCAACAGGCCAGCGCATCAAGCGTAGGAAAAAGAACCATCACAACGCGGCCGTAATGGCCTCGTCGCGAGACCACAACGTCAATACCAACAACGGAATGACAAAAGAGGAGCAAATCCGGAGCAACACCATCTACGAAGCCGACCGGGACGCCGCGCTGCGGCTGGACGCGACGAAGCAGGATGCTACCAAGGGGAGCAACTGGTTTGATGAGGACAAGGAGAAGGAGGATTTGTCAGTGGGGAATTTGTTGGGGAGGACGAGGACTATGATGAAGAATAAGAAGAAGAGCGGCGGTGGGGAGGATGATACCCAGAACTCGGAACGAGAACCGGATGGGACGTACAGAGGCCTGGCGAACCAGGCGAGTTATATACAAAAGAACCCGAACGCGCCGAATCGCAAGGTTGGGCCGATCAAGGCGCCGAGCAATATTAGGACGATTACGATTACTGATATGGCGCCTGATGTTTGCAAGGAGTGGGTTTTCTCCCTTTTCCCTTTCCCTTTCCAAATCGTGCGGCGTGACCTAGATAGGCTAACCCCTTCTCCCCCCCCAAAAAACAGCTACAAACAAACCGGCTTCTGCGGTTTCGGCGATAACTGCAAATTCCTCCACGCCCGCGAAGACTACGCCCACGGCTGGCAACTCGACAAAGAATGGGAGAACGTAACCAAAGGCAAAAAGAATCTCCAGGGCACCATCGTCGCCAGCGCCGACCGCAAACGCCTCCCCAACTCCAAAAATGAAGAAGAAGAAGACGCCGAAGCAGCCGAAGAAGCCCTCCTAGAAAACATTCCCTTCGCGTGCATCATCTGCCGTGGTCCTTACTCAAACTCTCCCGTCGTCACACGCTGCGGGCATTACTTTTGCGAGGGCTGTGCGCTGAAAAGGTATCGTAAAGATCCGAGCTGCGCGGCGTGCGGAGCTGGAACGAACGGGGTGTTTAATGCGGCGAAGAGGCTGGCGAAGTTGTTGGAGAAGAAGAGGGCGAGGGCGGAGAGGTTGAGGAGGGAGGCGAGGGAGAGGGGGGAGGAGGTTAGTGAGGAGGAGGAGGGGGCAGAGGGTCAAGAGCGTGGGGAGGAGTGAGTGGTCGGTGTAAAGAGGAAGAGCGGGAGGCTGGTGATGCAGAGTGGGAGAAGCTGATGATACAGACGGGAGTGGGAGAGACGAGAGACGCTGGAGAGACGAGAGACGCTGCAGAGACGGGGCAAATAACGGCGCTTGTTGCAGACTGCAGGGAGGTCTAGATATCACCTGCCGTTAGCATACCTAGCTTAATTTCATGGGCTTTGGACCAACTTCAGTGGTTTCAAAGTCAATAACACAGTTGTCTACGGTACTCGGCGTCATCGTTTGTTGTGAGCGAACAAAAACTGGTCCAGGTGGAATCACAGGCAAATATGTTGTGTCTCGGAGAGGGACAAGCAGTTTCTGGTCGCACAATCCAATGTTTGGCAAAAAAAAGAGTGGGCATTTCACCATAAACCAAACTGCATAAAACATGAAAAAAGATGATGTTGTCCTGATAACTCAGGAACATCGGGAATTGAGCCCGACGTGGGGGTCGAACCCACAACCTTGAGATTAAGAGTCTCACGCTCTACCGATTGAGCTAGCCGGGCGGTTGTTAACCGCCTTGGATTGTTGAAGGACACAGTCGAGTCATGCATAGATATAGTACTAATGATGAAACTGTGTATTTCCTAGTGTTAAAAACATTATTATGTTCTGAATACCATCAACAAACGACTTCCAGGATTGAGTATTGTTGTCCCTTAATCAGCCCAGCCCAGTTATCCATTCCCTAGTACTCCATAGTCCATGATGCCCTATTACCCAACCCAAACCTGCCCGCGTTGAAGAGCAACAACGAAAAGGGAGAAATGCTACCAGTAGCCCCAATTAATGTCAACACGAGGACAAATGACACGAAGTGATCAGCAGTCTGACTTAGACACCCATGGTGAAGTCGTGCTCGATTCCGGGAGTGACGCTTGCAATGAACTATGAGAGTAAAGGTTAGCACATGCACAGCACAGGATGGGTAAACAGCGGGTTGTAGATAGACAAACCTTCAGGAAGACCACCAGGTACTGATCCACACGGATGGCCACCTCCTGGTCCGCGACATCATGCGGAACCTCCTCCCACTCGGCATCTTCGCCGGGAGCGGCCTCGACAGCGTTTGCATGTGCCCCGCTGACATCCAACTTGTTAATCTCATCCACGAGACCTTCCATTCCCTGTCCGCTTCCGGATCCCTGACCGGCCTTCATCTTCTCACGGCGGAGCTTGAGGGCGGCATCAGCCCGATCCAGCAACGTCTTCATGACGGAGGCGTGACGGCAGGGGTGCACACTGGCCATCTTGACGCTGTGGGAGAAGAAGGGGAAGTCTTCGAGTGTTACGGTCTTGTCCTTGTAGTCGCCGACGATATCCTCCATCATCAGATGAGGGGGAAGCGGTTGTCCGTTGGCGAGATAGCCCGACATGTACATGCGTGGGCACTTGTAGGCGTTGGCATAGGTGATGTAGAGGGTGTAGGTGCGCTTCCCACTGTAGGTAAGAGGCGGTCAAGTTAGCACATGTTCAACTGCTATCTCATCAACTACGGGGGATGTCTGGATATTATCATACCTGTTCGAGTTATCGCCCTCAGCCCGAATGATGGCCTCGTCATCATCGTCATCTTCCATGTCGGGAATATCATCCTCATCCACAACCTCTCTATCGCCAACGTTGCCGGCATCGTCGACTGTGCGCACCTCTCGTACCCTGAGGGGCTGTGAGCTGGTCATGCTGCCGGTCCGCAACCAGCCGTCATCGTCGGCACCGCCCTTGTTGCCCTCAACAAGGGCCTCCTCGTGGCCCGCATCGCCAGCAAAATCATCATTCAAGCGTCGGTGGCAGGGAACATGTCGTGTAACGAGGAACTGCTTTCCAGGTGGTAAAAATGGGAGGCGCTTGCTAGGTGAATCGGCATCGGCCCAGGACCACGAAGGAAACTTGAAGGTGAGGTAGTCACCGGCGGCCACGAACTCTTCTGGGGTGATTTGCCCTGTGTTGCGGAATGTCGAGGTATGGCTGACGGGCGTGTACTTGTCGAGGAGGGTGGCAGCAGTTGATCTGAGGAAGTTCATCTTGAAATCGAGAGGATTGATGGTATATGCTGTAGTGTCGCGAGTAAATCGGTGGATCGCGAGGTTGACTGGCGAGTTGGGCTTTCGGTGGCCCTCCTGACCGTAAAGGTGTTTGTTGTAGGTTGTCAAATGGGGGCTATGGGGGATAGGTGAAAGGCGGGGTGGGGTATGCTTTCGTCTGGTGCACTGGCGGTCGCGATAAGGTAGAACTCGATCGGGTGCTAAGAGGATGGTTTTGTTTGACGGTTGTGCGAGGAAAAAAGAAGAGAAAGAAGAGGTTTAATCAGAGAACAAGTCGAGGATAAAGCAAATCATAAAGCAGATGCCCGTGACGCGAACGACACAGCACTTGGTAGGTACATGAGGCTGCCAAACAAAACGTCAAGTGACGAACACTGGGGAAGCCCGTGATAGTGACTGGGCAGGGGTGTGATGTGGATGACGGGATGGCGCCAAGCTTGCGCAACACGCCCGTGTCCTGGCTTCTGGCTTGCTGTTCAGTGAGGTGCCTGGGGGGAAGGTGCGGGGCCTGATAAAGCGCAGCGTTCACCCAGCGGTCTGCCCTTGCGAGGGATGCCTTCCGTAGAGGTAGGTTACCCATCAAGGTACAATCTTGTGTACTCTATCAGCAGGTACCTCTGTACCGGAAAGACTGCCCAGAGGTAGAGGTACCTGGAAATAAGGTCCCTGAGGTGGGTACCTCTGACGAACCACAGCGGGGTTTCGGATGGCTGGATGGGACCAGAGCTTCTTCGGGTTCTAAAAACAAAGACAACTAAGGCGAACCAACCAAAGTGAGGAAATTGTAGTTGATTGTAGGTTCAAGAATAAAGAGAGGGAATGCCCGCTGGATCTGGCTTAAATACAGGACAATTGGCAGTGTCGGTTGCGACTGCCACAGGTTCGATGCATCCCGTCCAAGTGGTACGCAGCCTCAAGGCCACAAGAAGTTGGTGCCTGTCCTGGATATCTTCAACGCCCCATCCTCATGTGTACACTAGATCGAAGGAGCCTCAGACGACGTTCAAGATGAAGATTTCAGAACCTAGATTTGACAGCAGGCTGCCAGCGGGCAAGGGGTATTCAGGGAGCCAAATGACGGCTTGGTCTTTAATGAATCTTAAATTAGCGGGCCGTCAATCGGGTCCTCTCTGCAATGTCCCCACCGCGAATAGCCTCCGGCATTTCCATTGGCCATGGTTGCCAAGGCAAGATGCTGGGAGCTGCGAGGCCGTAGGTGGCTGTACCCGGACGCCGTAACGCCGTACGACCTTCCAGAACCTGGAACCTCCTGTTTCTTCTCCAACCACAGGTGTCATAGCTCACTTTCCTGTTGGTCCAAGTGGAAAGGCTGACGACGACGACGCCGACGACGACAAGACCGTCGCCGCGTGATATTCCCGAGCCCCTCTCACATATTGTTTAGTTTGGACTACTTCTCGTTCTTTAATTGAAACACCTGCAAAGCCGTGCGCCCAACACTCTGCCAGGACGGGTCGTTGTCGCATCCATAATAACTCGCCAACTGCCAACTTCATCTACACCTAATATAATCATTGCAAAGACACGGCTTCCCTTTGACTGCCCAACATGGCGACCATACGAAGCCTCGATCATACCAAGTGCGCCTGTCCAATTCATACTTCCCAAATAGCTAATGCGCATGTATACTGACCGATGCTGCCGCTGCACAGATCCGAAGCCGAATTGGCCATCAACATCCGAAAGGCCACCAGCGCCGAAGAGACAGCCCCGAAACGCAAGCATGTTCGAAGCTGTATCGTATATACGTGGGACCACAAGTCCTCCCAGTCCTTCTGGGCAGGCATGAAGGTCCAGCCTATCATGGCCGACGAGGTCCAGACCTTCAAGGCCCTCATCACCATTCACAAGGTCCTACAGGAGGGCCACCCGGCGACGCTGAGAGAGGCCATGGCAAACCGCGGTTGGATTGACAGCCTGAACCGCGGCATGGGCGGCGAAGGCATGCGTGGATATGGGCCCTTGATCAAGGAATACGTTTATTACCTCCTTGCGAAGCTTTCGTTCCACCAACAGCACCCCGAGTTCAACGGCACGTTCGAGTACGAGGAATACATCAGTCTCAAGGCCATCAACGATCCGAACGAGGGTTATGAAACCATTACCGACCTCATGACGCTTCAGGATAAGATTGACCAGTTCCAGAAGCTCATCTTCTCTCACTTCCGGAACGTCGGCAACAACGAGTGCAGGATATCTGCCCTCGTCCCCCTGGTCACCGAAAGCTATGGCATCTACAAGTTCATCACCAGCATGCTACGCGCCATGCACTCATCTACTGGCGACGCCGAGGCGTTGGAACCGTTGCGCGGAAGATATGATGCCCAGCATTACCGACTGGTCAAGTTTTACTACGAGTGCTCAAACCTTCGCTATCTCACCAGTCTGATCACGATTCCCAAGCTTCCCCAGGATCCACCCAACCTCCTGGCCGAGGATGAAAACGCACCTGCTCTGCCTGCTCGGCCAAAGCACGAAATCGAAAAGCGCCCGACACCTCCGCCCCCAGCACCGAAATCCGAAGAGCCCGATGACATGGCCGAGTTCTGGAAGAATGAGCTTGACAGGCAGAACCGGGAGTACGAGGAGCAGCAGCGGGTTTTGGAAGCACAGCAGCAGCAGGCGTTGCTAGCGCAGCAGCAAGCACAACTACAAGCGCAACGCGATTTCGAAGAACAGCAACGGCGGTTGATGGAGCAACAGCAAAGGGAGCAAGAGGCCTTGATGGCCCAGCAGACACAATGGCAGACTCAAGGTCGGCTTGCTGAGCTTGAACAGGGGAATCTGAATGCCCGAGCCCAGTACGAGCGTGATCAACTAATGCTTCAGCAGTACGACCAAAGGGTCAAGGCTTTGGAAAGCGAGTTGCAACAGATCCAGGGTAACTACGGGCAGCAAATAAACAGCAGGGACGACCAAATTCGTGCTCTACAAGAACAACTCAACACTTGGAGGACAAAGTATGAAGCGCTTGCAAAGCTCTACTCCCAGCTTCGCCACGAGCATCTCGATCTCCTCCAAAAGTTCAAGACGGTGCAGCTCAAGGCGGCTTCCGCTCAGGAAGCGATTGAGAAGCGGGAGAAGCTTGAGCGTGAGATCAAGACCAAGAACTTGGAGCTGGCAGACATGATTCGTGAGCGCGATCGTGCTCTTCATGAAAAGGACAGGCTGCAAGGCTCGAACAAGGACGAGGTTGAGAAGCTCAAGAGGGAGTTGCGGATGGCCTTGGACCGCGCCGATAATCTTGAGCGCAGCAAGGGCAACGAGCTTTCTACAATGCTCTCCAAGTACAACCGCGAGATGGCTGATCTGGAGGAAGCTTTGCGTATCAAGTCACGAGCATTGGAAGAGGCCCAAGCCAAGCTACGGGATGGCAGCTCGGATCTTGAAGCGCTACTTCGCGAGAAGGAGGAGGAGCTCGAGGTATACAAGGCTGGCATGGACCAGACACTGATCGAGCTCAATGAACTCAGGAACAACCAGGGTGTCTCCGATTCAGCCCTTGACGGCCAGCTGGACGCTTTGATCCTCTCCCAGCTGGAGAAGGTCAACGAGATCATCGACTCTGTGCTTCAAGCTAGCGTTCAGCGTGTTGATGATGCCATGTATGAGCTCGATTCTACCATGCAAGCCGGAAACCAGAACGCCTCACCTTCCTATGTCCTCTCGCAGATTGAGAAGGCGTCTGCGAGTGCCACGGAGTTTGCTACCGCTTTCAACGTCTTCATCGCCGATGGTCCCAGCAGCAGCCCGGCGGAGCTGATCAAGAATGCCAACGTTTTCGCTGGCGCCATCGCGGATGTGTGCAGCAACACCAAGGGCCTCGTTCGCCTCGCTACTGACGAGAAGAAGGGAGACTCTTTGATCAACGGTGCTCGTTCATCTGCCCATTCGACAGTCAAGTTCTTCCGCGGTCTGCTGAGCTTCCGCCTTGAGGGCATGGATCCCCTTCAGAAGACAGACGTTGTCATCAACAGCAACAACGACGTCCAGATCAACCTGCAAAAGCTGAACAAGCTTGTCGAGACCTTCGCTCCTGGCTTTGGCCAGCTCGCTAACAAGGGTGACCTTGGCGACATCGTCGATCAAGAACTTAGCAAGGCGGCCGATGCCATTGCTGCTGCCGTTGCCCGTTTGCAGAAGCTCAAGAGCAAGCCTCGCGATGGCTATACTACCTACGAACTCAAGGTCCACGACTCGATCCTCGATGCCGCCATGGCTATTACTACCGCTATCGCGCAGCTCATCAAGGCCGCCACCGCTACACAGCAGGAGATTGTACAAGCTGGTCGTGGCTCGTCTTCGCGCACCGCCTTCTACAAGAAGAACAACAGATGGACCGAGGGTCTCATTTCCGCCGCCAAGGCTGTTGCCAACTCTACCAGCACTCTCATCGAGACTGCCGACGGTGTTCTTTCCAACCGCAACAGCCCCGAGCAGCTCATCGTTGCATCTAATAATGTTGCGGCCTCCACCGCCCAGCTTGTGGCTGCCAGCCGTGTGAAGGCCGGTTTCATGAGCAAGAACCAGGAGAGCCTGGAGGAAGCCAGCAAGGCTGTCGGCGCCGCCTGCCGTGCGCTCGTCAGACAGGTCCAGAGCATGATCAAGGACCGCAATGCCGAGGAGGAGCAAGTGGACTACAGCAAGCTTGGATCGCACGAGTTCAAGGTGCGCGAGATGGAGCAACAGGTATGTATTCTTTTCCAAGTTTCCTTCATCTTCTGTTTCCCCTTGGTTTCGTTGATGATCGTTCATTGCTGACCATATCTTTGTCACAGGTCGAGATTCTGCAACTCGAAAACTCATTGAATGCTGCTCGCCACAGACTCGGCGAGATGCGCAAGATCTCGTATCAACAGGACGAGGATTGATTGTCCCGCATCACATGGTGGTGCTGTGGTATACTCGGTGGCTTCATTCTTCTCGCTGGCTTCACGCTTCGGTGCGCGGCGTGGGCACATGCACCTGACCAGATCCTCTTCCCCATTTTGTTCTCGTCCCGCAATGTCTTCCAAAATATTCATCAGACGTTCTATATCTTATCAATGTGCTATGTACCCCCTCTGTACCTAGTTCGGATTCCTTTTTTGGAGATGTCATCAGGTGTTAGTGTTAAACTTAATTCCACTTACCTTGTCTTTTGGTCCACTGAGTTCGTGAACTGAATGAATTGGCCTAGGGCTCGGATTCGTTCCCCTCGCTCTTCGTGTGGCTTTTTTTGCAACACATGGGCGAAACGCCACCCCGCTGTCATCCTGCCCGCTTCCGTCGCTTTCCTTCTCATGGAAGATCTTCAATCTTCTGTGGTTTCGACTTTCCCGTTCGCTACTCGCCGCTCGCTCGGTCGGTCGGTCGGTCCGCACCAGAGTTTGCCAGATGTGCCGAAATTGGATATGCGATCGAGTTTCGTGAAGCTGTATATCGCCCTGTGTTCCGCCTCCGCTTGTTCTTCCCTTCCCAGACAATTTTTCGAGCCCTCAGCTGTTCCGTCCTCGTCCATTGTTATATTCGTGAAGCAAGGTTTTATTCGAGAAGCTTTCTGGTGGAGGGAGCTCAAGTTTCATTCCGCCGTTAGCCCGGTCAAGGTTTCTGTTCGGTTGGTGTATATCTTCTGTTATCCCGGTGCTGTTTGGACTCGTCTTCGTCGTCGTCGTACTAACGGGGCCGCTTGGGTAGACGGATCGATGGATAGGTACCAGGTCCAGGTTCCGGGTCAGGTTCCGGGTCAGGTGGTGATTGCTGCGGAAGGCGATGACCAAGGTCCCGTTTCCATTTTTTTCTCCTGTCCCCGTTCATGAATCGATCCGACATCCGATATCCCAGACCACCCCGTCCTTCGCCTCGTTCGCCTCGACTGCCACAGGTTGTGATGTTGTTGGAGATGTTGGGGCTTCTCATGGAGAGCGTGTTCGCCGTGGCCTTGGGCTTTGGTTTTGAGGGTCGTGGTTTGTAGGATGGTAGACGAGGGCGCGTTAAACGAGAGTAGGTGGTGTTGAAGGAGGGGTGGGAAGTGTACGGAGTCTCTGTGTTGAACGGTATATCAGTCTATCCAGAAATATTCCTGCGCAAGTTTCGATGGGAAAGCGGTGAATCAAGGAGGGTGGAACTCGGAGACTCCGTCGATGCATTGAGTGGGAATGTACCTCCTCTATAAACACTTACCAGGTGGACATACGCCTGGAACATAGTGTATAGTGTTCATTCTGGATCGCCTCCTCAAGACCCGCTTGCACAATATTAAGGCAAAGAGCCGACACGTGTATGAACAATCCATCCCACCGTTATCATGCTACAAGGACCACAATACTAAGGACCCTTCTCGCATATAACCAGGAAAGTTACTGTACGACGTTTGTATATCTGATTGATTGGCTCGGTTACCAGAACATACGTACATAGATTCCATCCTTCTGTGGACCATGGAGAAACCGTACGACAAAGCGAATGAGCAAATGGAAAGCTCCAAGATTTGTCGCGAACCAGAATGACCTTTTTCTTCTCCTTCTTTTTCACTCTTTTTCGGTTTCTTTTGAAGCCATGTGATAAAATTGCCTGCAAAGCAATTACAAGACGACAAGAGAAGGAAGGAAGAACAAAAGGAAAATAAGCTGCCGACCACAGTAAACAGGCGCTGCTCCGAGCTGGAGGATTTGAATGATCTGTTAAGCTGACGTGCCCAGTCCCCCCGGGCCTGCTCTCTCTTTACCTCTCTTCCCTCAGATAGCTACTGCCGAATTTCATTCCACGCAAATTACATATTCCAGAAGTGACGGAGTCGGGAACCGAGCGACCTAGCTCCCGTTTAGGTCCACAGCGGAAGGCTAAATGAACGGATTCTCCCAACGATGTCAAAAGACTTTGGCTAAGAGTTATGGAGGCATCAGTCAGTCTGATTTAGTTACACCCGAGGACAAAAAGAAAATGTGCACATCCATCTCACGGTGAGCTTTGCTTCATGACTTTATCGCTGTCTACAAGTGATCGAGAAAGGCTTACGGGCCCCATCCAAAGCTTCTCCAATATTCCGTCCAGATTCAGGTGTTTGTGATTGACTTAAAAATGAGCAGACAAGCGTTAATCATGTTAAAAGACAGATCCCATGTATGTTCCCATGTTGTGTGATGGTGGGGTTAGCGTGTCACGAAAACAGGCGGCAACAACGTGTTTCTAGGTCAGCCGACATTTGAGAAAAATACGCTTCGACGCCATACTAGCAAACAGAGCAGCAAACAGACAATCAAAGCGCAAGGGAGAGGTTAAAATGAGAATCAAGTGGGGATCTGTAAGGCACGCTAAATAATTTAGGGATTACTTTGTGAGGTGTCACTTCTCATAATGTGTAAGCTTGCTGTGAAGCGATTGTGACGGAAAGCTTTTCCTGCAGTCAAGGCGATGAGTTTGGTTGATTGGTGGCAACCAATTGCTGACCTACTACTATCCTTCGTCAACTTCATACTGGGTAAGATGCGAATCTAAAAGCTGGTGGAGTTTCTTTGCTGTCAGACTTGTTGCCAGAAATGACATGGAATTTCCGGAAAAGCAAGCTCAGCACCCGGTCCGCCACTGGTGTATGTTCGAAAACGCCACAAGAGAGGTTCGCATTGCAAGTACCATGTTTAAGCAATAAGCGACTTGACGAGGTTTGGGCCAGAGCGCGGTGGTGAGATTGGAAGAGAGCAGCATCGGAGATCCAAGAAGTTGTATGCTGGTAATGCACGAGGCTGTCGAGAACACTCACTGACCTTGCACGGACCCCTTGCACCCTCGATTCTCCTCACTTTTCAATAGTACACAGTAACGGCAAGGCGGGCAGCTGGGGTGCGAAGGTTACCTGCGCCAGGGTTTCGGGAGTCTGCGACGGAACCGTACAAATACCCGATCAACCGAACGCCCGAAAGAACGGCACCGATAAAGGGCGTGTTTGGTTCAACTAATAGAATAAAAGTTTGTATAGGGAAATTATCCCTATTAGCTAACAGAATGTAAATATTAGTATTACTCCGGCGTCGGCCCCCCTTTACCCCTTATAACCCCCTTATAATCCCCTTATAAGCTAAATATAGTAGGCTCTTAGCCGTACCTCCCCTATACATAGCTTGTATATGCTTGTATGAGGCCTAGTCGACTTCCTAATCCGGTATGGTAATAGTTTATTCTATTAATTTCTATTTTTATAGTCCAACCTATAAAGATAGAGTATTTTATTGGTTGATAGGGGTGTTGAGTTGGGTTGGATTGGGTATTAATTGGAAATTAATATTTCGCAGGACCCCCTTTCGAATTTCGTCTTTTATTATAAATATTTAATAAAATAAAATACTCTAATATAGATCCTATTCGATAGTATATTTTTACGTTCCTAATAATTATCCTTCTAACCGTCGCTACTATTATCCAAATTATTTATTTTCGAGGGAGCGACGAAGTAGTATATAGATTAATTTATACCAATAAGGACGAAGGCGAGGCGGTTATTCGTAATATCCTCTACCCTAATTATAAGATTAAGCTATTTAATTTATACTATATATAGTACTAACCCTTTATTTAATTAATTATTTAAATATTAAAATATACTACTATACGTAGTATAAGATAAATATCCCTTATGTAGAAGTTTATAACCTTCTTATATATATATACTTATAATAAAACCTAACGGGAAGCGGCTTACCGATTTAATTATAGTACTAAGACTATTAATTATAATTTTTATAAAATCTTTAATACTATAATTGTTTTATATTATTATATCGTTAAACTTCTCCTTCTTAATATAGTATACAACTTAAGGGATGCGGCGTTAGTACTATATTTTAAAAATTACTTAAGCGTTGTCGACAGTACTTTAATTTATATATAGGTATATAAATCCGAAGCGGAAACGTAGCGGGGTCGAAAAGGTTATATATATTAGAATATAATAATTATTATTAGTTTAAACAGTCTTTTTACATACGTTCTACCAAGGGTAGAAGAATTAATATATAATTCTAGAATTATATAGTTAATATTTAATACAAGTAATTTCGAAATCCTAAATAATAAAATTTACCTTAATAATATAGGGTATTATATAAAGCGAGGGATTTTAGTACTATACTGAAATAGAGCAAAAACATACCACCAAACATAAAAGCTAGTACTCCTACTAACTCATAAACTATAATAAGCTCAAAATAAGTTGTAGAGGGTAGTAATTTTAAGTCTAATCTTCTTAAATTGTTTATAAATATCCTAGAATTATAAGATTAAACTATAAACTTTAAAAATAGTATAAACTCTTACGTAAGTAATAATAATATCCTTTTGAGAATGAGACGAAATTCGGATCTCTCCGCAAATTATCGTTATTTTGTCTTGAGGAGTAAATTTGAGGGCTTTGCGAATTATAAGGATTTAGAATACGTAACGGGTACTAATTCAACGAATAATAAATAGATTTAAAGCCTTTAAAACGAAAAGGATAAAATTTTTAGTTTTAAAAAAGGAGCGGATTTATTCGTAGCGGGAGGGTCGAAAAATAGGGACGTCGGATATAAGAAAGAAAGTAATTTCGTACTCTATTAATTACTAAAGATAAATAGAAGTAAAGTAAAAGCTTTACCTTTAAAAGAAGGTTTAAAGAATAAAATTTAAGGCAAAACTTAAGTATATTTTTATTAAAAGAGTAATATCTTATTTAAATTCTTCTTTTTCCTTCTCGCTATTTGGAATTTCAAACCTTCCTTTTATACTTTGAGATTAGCTCCTAACCCTTCAACTTATATCGACTTCGGAGTTTTCGGATTTCTGAACTAAAATACTCCGATTAATCTACTCCTAATTCGTTAATTATTCTATTCCTAATAACCCTATATTATTTATATAAGCGTATAAAAAAGTATAAAAATTCCCTAAATTAAATTTCCCTTTAAATTTATTCTCTAATCCTCCTAGTAGATTTATTATAAAAATAAAAAACTAATTAAATATAGGGAAAAAATCATTATAAAAAAAAATTAATTATATACTTCCATCTTCCTAATCTCCTCTCTTAATTTTTCTTTTAGCCTCCTTTTTATTTTTCTTTTCCTTTACCCTCTTCTATCTCTCTACAATTTTGTCCTATTCTTACTAGTTCTTCTTCTAAAATTTAATTTTACCTAAATACGCGTATATTTCTTTTCTAATGAGTTCGATATTAAATTTAGGAGGGATAGTAATATTAATTCCCTAGCGAAAGTACTCGCTAAAATTAGGAGTATATCTATACTCTATTTTATTTATCTTAATATTATTAGGAATTTTATTAATAACGGTAAAGTTCTTATTTACTTACATCTTCTATAATAGTACGAAGTAGTTAATATATACCTATATACTTATTCTATAGTTTATTAATTGAATTAATTCCTCTAATTTCTTTTATCGGACCTTCTTTATTCGTAGCGTGGCAAGAGGTTTCCTACTTCTTTTAAGAATTTCGGGAGGTTGAGGCGTAGCCCGGATAAGTGCTATATTCGTTATTTGTTAGTTTAAATCCGTTACCTTTATATTAGTCGAATTCCGCTTAATTAATCTTTTGTTAAGAGGTTCTGTCTTATTATACTAAACCGGTAAGTCGTAAAATAATTTAACTGTTTATTAGGCCTTATAAGGGAATCTTTGGCCGGCTTATTTATAAATATTCGGAATTTTAAGTATTCTAATTTATATAAGTATAGCGTTAATTAATAGATTATAACTGTATTAGATATAGTAGTAGATTAGCCGCTTCTCCTCGTCGTTTATCTTACTTTTTCTCTACTATTTTATTAGAATAGTATTACAAATAGTTCTTATCTATTATTTAACTATAACTCTTTCTACCTACTTATTATCTTTAATTTAATTATATATACTCTAGCAAATCCCTAATTCCTATTTTCCTAGTCTTTTACTAAGAGGATTAATCCTATTAATCTTCTATTCTTTATAAGCTATTTCGATAAAGAATACGCAGGCTATTTTAAATACCTAGAGACTATATATCTATTCGAGTATTTATATTAGGAATACCGCGTTAATTTAAAATATCTTATTAGTAAAGGTCCTAATCCGCTCTCCGTTCTTATCCATATATATATGGTTGTCCGCCGAATACTTCAAGCAGATCTTTCTCATTATCTTCTCCCGCTCCTTATCCTTATAGATAGTATTGCACTCGGCTCCAGTATCCAACAATACAGAATACTTCGGACCTCCTTTAACCTTTATAGAGATTATTAGAGTAGGCAAGGGAGTAAGGCGAGTAACGTCATTAGTATTGGCAATCCTAAATATATCTAACCATTTAATAGAACTAGTAGTAGCATCCCCGCCATTCTTAGATACTATCCTCATAGGCTTAATCTTAAGCCTACTTAAGATCTACTAATTAAAGCACAGGGTATCCGGGATATTTATACAATCGAATTAATTATATATACTTCTAACCTTCCTAGCAAATATATTAGCAAAGTTATTATCTCCTAATTTCGGATAAACGTTAATAATAGTAACTATATTAATATAGGTATTAAACTTCCGAATAATAAGTTTAAACTTATTTACTTCAATACTATTATTGTAAGTTGTACTACTATTATAATTATACTCTAATACCGAATCGGATATCACGGGCAAAGGGTAGATAGTAGATGTGATTATACGTAATTGTACGAAGGAGAAAGGGAGAGAGTGTAGACGAGTGCTTAGAAGACTGGCCTTATAAGGGCGGCTAGCGGTGGACCCGATGTGGGTCCCTAGTAGGCCGCTATTAACTAGTCGTTTAATAGCGATAGCAATCTTAGAAGCTGCTATACGCTGGCATAAGGTACGTGAGCGAATACGTACAATATAGGCTAGCCTTATAATACTTCCCCCGACTAAAAGAAGCTATATAGCTGATTAATATTATATAAAATAATAGAAATCCCTATTAAACGAGTAATCTACCCTCGAAATACCTCTATAGCCGCCGCTACTATATATTGCGGTAACCTCCGTTGCGGGGCTAAAGCCTCCCGCTCCGCTTCCGATCCTCTATATCCGTATTTTCTAACCGGGGCCTCCGTTTCTATAGCCGGCCCAGCCTTTTCTAATAACCGTTTCCGCCTCTTCTCCGCCGCCGTCTAATCTAGGGGGTACAACTTATTTAAATATATTTCGTAGAACTTCTATATTTCGTTAGGGGCTATAATTATATTAGTACGTAATTACTATAATAGGTTGTAAAAGGGTCCCTAAACAATATAATACTCCTAATAGCCTTTTTTATTCTTCTAATAGTTATCGAACTTTTTAAAATCGTATTTAATTAAATCCTCCCTATCGTTAATCCTCCTTATAATCCAGTTATAATTCGTTTAAACGTCCTATTCTTCTATAGCCGTCTACTCGGGAATACCGATTTCGTCCTATAGTTTTACTTTATTAACGTAAAAGGTTGGGCTATACTTTATATTAACTAGGAGTTTAAATGTAATTCTATAATTATCTACTTTAAGGATTTTAAAGGGACCTTTAAATAAGGGCGTAAATTTAGCGTATAGGCGACCGGTTTCGAAATTCTCCGTATTTAGTAGGACCCTATCTCTTATTTTATACTTCGGGGTATCCGATTAATAAGTATTAGCGTTATTTTTATATTATTACTAAATTCGCTTTATATAGTCTATAATATAGTTTAAAACTTCTTTAAAGCGATTAATAATTTTATTAGTTTTGAAATACTCTATTTACTATTATATAAATATATTTAGAGGATAAGGTTTAGTTAATTTAATATTTATACGAGGGTAGAAACTATAATTAGCGAAAAAGGGGGAGATATTAGTAATTTCAAAAACCAGATTATTATTAACGAATTCTACAATTGGCAGCCAATTTACCTAATCGTCTTACATTTAATTAATATAGAGGTAAAAATATTTCTCTATTTCTATATTAATATATTCGGTTTAATTATTAATAGTTAGGTAAAACGCGGAGGAAGGTTTAAGAGCTACCTCTAAACGGGACAATAAGGCTTTCTAAAACCGGGAAATAAATTAAAAACCTCGGTTAAAGACGACGGAGTCCGGAAGTCAGTAAATATTATAGACCTTCTCGATAAAACGGTCTACTAATTCTTTAGCTATAAGACTAATAGTAAGGATAAAATGCCGTATTTTAATTAATTAATTAATTACTACGGCGATATATTTAAATTCCTAGCCTCGACGGACGTAAAGTATTAGTAGAATAATATAATCTACCGAAATATCCTTCTATAATACGAATAATACTGCTAAAAGCTTTAAAAAACTATAGGGGGTATATTGCAACGGTTTAGACTTTGTATATACTAGATAAACCTTATAATACGCTCTAACGGTAATATATATCCCCAATTAGAAGAAAGACTACAAAAATAACGAATAAGTTTTTTTACGACTTAGGTACTTAATTAAAAGCGAATTGTAAATACGGTAAAGGAATTATAATTAAAATTTAGTATTTATAAAATTAATAAGAATAGCGCTATAATAATACGCCCGTCCCTAGATCGCTTTATATTCGGCGAAGGATACTTTCTTTATTTAATTTCTAATTTTTTTAGATTATATTTTATAATTAAGGTCTAACAAATAGGCTATAACGTTTTATAAGAAGGTTAACTTCTTATAACTCTCTATAATTAAATTATTGGTAAATTTCTCGTTTATAACCTCTAATTCGCAAATATATTTAGTACCGACGTCGACTTCAATCCCTTCCCCTCTATTTTTTAAAACGAAAGCTCTATTAACGAAAATATTATAATCGAATAAAACCTTATTCCTAATTAATAACCGCTCGTCGGCTATATCTTTAGGCAAATCCTCTGGTTTCCGGCTTAAAGTATTGGGGTATACTTATAACGAACCCGGTCGGTATTTAATTGTAAAATTAAACCGAAAGAGGAATTAGGACTATTGTATATAATAGGGGGTAAACTACTTATTAATAGTGAAAATCTTCAAATTTTTATAATCTATAAAGACTTCGAACGGTTCTTATACGCCTTCCAACTTAGAACGCTATTCCTCTAAGGCCTTAATAATAGCGAATAACTCTTTATTATAAATATTGTAATTATATTCGGCTAAAGAATATTATTAATTAAAATAAATAATAAAGTAGAAGATACCCTCCTCGTCGTATTATAATAAAGTACCGCCGTAGGCCTAATTGGAGGCGTCCGTTTCGACGATAGTCTATTTAAATTAATTATAAATATAAAGTACAAATCTACTATTAAAAGCCTTTTTAAAAGCTTCGAAAGACTTCTAGTACTACTCTATCTAATATTAGTTTACGACTATCTTTTTAATTAATTCGTATAATAGGCCGGTAATAATTAAAAAGTACTTAATAAAACGATAATAGAAATTAACGAAGCCTAAGAAGCGCTATAATACTTTCTTAGAGTCTAAAACTTCCTACGTTATAACTATAAAAACTTTCTTAAGGTCTATTTCGAGACCTCCCGGAGTAATAATAAAACCTAAGTATTTCGTACGGATAATATAGAACTCGTACTTATTAATATCGATTTAGAAGTTTACTTTAATTATCTACTATAAGATTTCCCTAATATATTTCTTATACTCTTCTTCGTTATCCGAGTAAATTAAAACGTTATCGAAATATATAGTAGTATAAATATCGAAAATATTGTATAAAACGTCGTTAATATAATTCTAAAAGGTCCCTAATACTCTTTATAATCCAAACGGATATATAATAGACTTATAAAGGCTAAAGCGGGTAATAAAAGCCGTTAACTACTCGTAGCCCTCCTTAACGCATATCCTATTAAATACTACAATAATATCGAATTTAATAAAAATCTTAACCTTATAAATAACGTCGAAGGTCTCTTTAATTAATAGTAATAGGTATTAAGTCTTTATCGTTATATTATTAATACTGCGGTAGTCTACGTAAATACGGATACCGCTACCCGGCTTCTTAATTAATAAAATAAACAAAATAGTTATAAATTATAATAGGCGGATAAATTTCTTCCTCAAATTATCGTCGATCTATTTCTTAATTATAACGGCCTTAATAAGCGATATTCGTTGCAATTGTACATTAGGAGGCGTTTCGCCCGGTTTAAATTTAATTTTATAATTGTATAAACGGTATAGAAGGACTTTATTTACTAAAGAGGGGAGAAAAGCTATTACTTTATCGACGTAGTAATAGCCTTCTAATTTCCTTAAAATTTCGAAAATTTTATCCTTAGTCTTTATAGGACAATTTACTTTATTGAAAAACTTCTTTACATCCTCTTCAAAAATCTTAATTAAATATATTCGTCGGATTATCTCTTCGTAAAACGGCGTATCTTTATCGAAATTTCCAGTAAAATAAATAGTCTTAACGAGAATTATAGCTTTACAGGAATCCTCTAATAAATAAATACTAATTATTTCGTTAATAAAATTATAAAGAACGGAGAGGAGATTTTCCTTATAATATTAATTATTACCCTCTATAATATTATTAATTATCTCCTCGGTTAAATCTATATCCTAAATTTCTACTATAATTACTAACTTCTCAATTTAAATATAATTCGTAACGTATAGTTACAATCCCTATAATTCGTAAATGTAATTAAAAATAGCCGTATTAAACTCCCGGATATCGCTAGGGTCGAAATTACAATTAGGGTCTTAATAATAATAAAGAACGTAGGGGTACTTCGTATCCGTAAAAACGTATCGGCCGTCGAAGCGGATATAAAATTCGTAAAATATAAGGCTTTTAATTTTAATAAGGAGAGTAGCTATATTAATAATACTGATTTTTAATTCGGCTTTCCTAATTATTAACGCCTTAATAGGGGTAAGGACGGCTTAGTAGCCGGTTTTAAGGTCGATTTTAACTATAATTAAAAATAATTCTGCGACCGAAGATTTTAAAACGGGTTTAATAACGACGGGCTTTAGAATAAGCTCGGCAACAGCGGGCTCTAGAGCGGATTCAGTCTTAAGGATAAGAGAAAGCTCTAGAACAAGCGCTGGTTAAGGGGTAACCTTCCTTCGAATAGAGGTTATAAAAACTCTATTAATAAAAGCCTTAAAGGCCGTAATCTATTTTCTAAAAAAATTTAAAAGTAAATAGCGGCTATAATAAATAGAATTGTTAAAGTATACCCTGTATTACTCGTAGTCGATTTTAAACTTATAGTATTATATTTATAAAAAGCCTAAAATAATTAAATAGTTCTTAGAAATATTATAAATTAAAAGGGTAACCGTTTCTTCGTAATAACCAATATAGAGCTTAATTATTACCCCTTCAAAAATAATACTTTTAATTACTCTGTTAATAAAAATTAACTTCTTTATATAAAAGAGGCGAAAACGAGGGAGGTTATTCTTAACGATAAATAAACGATTAATAAAAGTAAAAGCGGAATAACCGGTATTAATAAGGGAAATACAATAATTTTTGCGCAAACCGGTTATAATATAAGAAGATAAGAGTATTAAATTTAGCGAAGTAGAACTATTTAAAAATTAAATCCTAACCTCTTCCAAAACCTCTAATTCAAAAAAATTTAAAATTCGTCTCCAAAATAAAAATAACTAATAAAACCTCTATATACGACTAGGCATAAAGGCTACTCGTTTTCCGGATCGTTATAATACTCGCCGCTAATAGTAGGTTTCGTAGGAGCGGCTATAATAATAGGAGCGGTATCGGCGGCGCGGACTTCCTCCTAACCGCTATAGCTATAATAATTCTTACTTTTACCCTTACCTTTATTCTTCTTACCCTTTTCGTACTAAGGGCCCTAAGAACTATAATTAATAAAAATAATATACTTGTAAACAATATAATTAAATTTAGTATAATAGTAGTAGAGACTATTATAAAAGTATTAATCGAAAACGTCTTTATAAATAAAGACGGCGAAGTCGATAGCGTCGAAATCTATTTTATTACTACTTTAATTAATAGGGAGATTATTGGTATTATAGGAATTAGTAATACTATTAGAAGTACTATTATTACTACTACTACCGCCGGGGTTTGAAGGGCTAATACTTAGAATATAAATATTTATTTTATAATAATAATTAGTATTTTCGAAATTATTAATAACGGTATAATAAATCGTAAACTACTTCTTAAAATCATTAACCTCGGGGAGATCGCAATAAATTAATACGTTATAGAAACGTTTATTAATCTTATTCTATAAGTAATAGACTTTTATAGAATCGTTAAGACCGTATAAATTTATAAAATTAGTAAATTCGAATTCGAATTTAATAAAGGATATATTCTTTATAAAGAATTCCTCTAAGCGGTAGCCGGCGTTTATCTTCAAATTAATATTCTAAAAGCGGGTAACGAAATACTCTATAAATTTAGTATTAATCTTCTAATACTAGGTATCCTTATCGCCGCCAATTTAAATAACGTCGAAATCGTTTTAAATACTAAAGAGGATCTCTAGGCCTAGTAATATAACCGTATAGATAATTTTAACGTCTTTATTAATGTAAAGTAAAGGGTCGTACTTCTATTAAGATTGGATATAGAAACGCTAGGCCTTAAAAATTTTGTATTTACGAGCGGTACTAATATTCTCTTTACTAATAAAAATAAGCGGATTCTCTACTATTTACTTAAGGGACGACATCTTATCTTTACTTACTATAACGAAATTATTATAAAGAGTTCGAATGTTAGCGCTATAAATCTTAAAAGTATTATAGTTTATAAAAAGGTCGCCGTACTACTTCTAGAAATTAATATATATAATTAAAAAGTTAATATAATTAAAGTTCTTTTAATCGAAATTATTTTAGGCTTCGTTAATTATTATACGAATAATCTTCAATTCTTCTTTACTACGCTCGAAATTATTAACGATGTCGTTGTAAAAAGCGAATTAAATATAGTAAAAGCGACCGAATAGGGTAATAATCGAATGAAAGGCGGGATTATTAGTAAAAATAATAATAAATGCGAAATAATTATAGAAGACGGCTTTTTTTTCTTCGTCGTTTTTAATATTGGCGATAAGGTCGTTAACGGCTAGGGAGGAGGGAAGTTCGAAAAGCGTAGCACAACAAATAGTTATATCGTAAGTACTAACGAATTCGTTAAATACCTTATAGACGTTATTCAAATTAAAGGACGTAATTAGGGGAGCGTTAGGAAAATCGCCGCCGGTACTACTAGCGGGCGAAAAAGTAATAGGGTCGCTACTCTTATTATAAGATATAAAAGTAAGCAGAGAGGGGGTAATTGCGTAAAGGCGAAACTTTTATCCTTTAGATAAAGAATACCTACCCTTATTTATTAAATAAAGGGAAGCGGGACTAGGACTATTATAATTTGTAATTATCGATACTTAGGGGTATTAAATTTAATAATTCGACTAACGAGGCGATTCCTATACGCGCGCGTAATTAATAAATTAATAGCGCGATAAAAAGAGAGGTTTGCGCTATAAACGCAATAGTTAAAAGGTATAATTAACTATTACGGGCAAAGGGTAGATAGTAGATATAATTATACGTAATTGTACGAAGGAGAAAGGGAGAGAGTACAGACGAGTGCCCAGAAAACTGGCCTTATAAGGGCGGCTAGTAGTAGACCCGATGTAGGTCCTTAGTGGGCCGCTATTGGCCAGTCGTCTAATAGCGATAACAATTTCAAAAGCTGCTGTGCGCTAGTATAAGGCACGTAAGCGAACACGTGCAACACAGGCTAGCCCTATAACATCGGAATTAGTACGAATACTAGAGGAGTTGATCAAGTCTACCTATTTATAAATAGTATTAGTATAAGTAGGGCTCGCTTTAATAATATCCTTAACCGTAGTATTAATTTTAGCGTTTATTAACTTTATTACCAAAGGGAAAAGCTCCTTTAGCTCTACGATATTATTATAAGCCTTTAGATCTTTAACTTCGGCTAAAAAAATACCTTTCTCCTTCTCTATAGACTTTTAAATAAATTCATTCCCCTTTAATATAAAAATAGACTTATTCTCCTTCTTCCCTTCTATAGTATTAGCATTTCATTTAGAAGGTTACTTTCTAAATTCGACGTTAGGAAGTATAGAATCGAATATAGCGGTATCTTTAAAATTTATATTAAATTCTTTAATACGAACCTTCTTCGCGTTTATAAGCGTAATAACTACTAATCTATTAGTAGGCTTATTAGTTACCTTATTAATTACCTTTTCAGAAGGTTTGCTAATATATTTATCAATAGATTTATTAATAAACTTATTAGTAAACTTCGCCTTCGGATTAATTTATTCGCTATTGGAATTAAATAACTTAATAATCCGCTCCGATTAAATAAACTTGTTCAAAATTTCCTTAGGCTTTTCAATCTTAGTAGGTTTAATAATATAAGTCGTTACCGTCTTTTTACAAAATATTAGCGTTAAACTATAGAATTTATCCTATAATCTTATCTAAATCACATTTATAATTATAGTCTTACGCTATAATACTTTAATTTACTCCTACGCTTATTTAGTACTATTACTAAGGAAGTTAAAATTAGGGACGAAATCGGGCTTATTCGGATTTCCATCCTTAAACTATTCAAATTCTTATTTCTTAAAACCTATTTAGTAATCCTTATTACTAAGGCTTATAATTATAAATAATTTTACCAATCTACTAATAGTACCCTTTGAACTTATATTGGAAACGAATTACTAATTAATAAAATTCTTAAAGTTAACGCTTCCGCTAAGGAAAACTTACACTCTAATTTACCTAATTCTATTAGGCCGGAAATAGGTATAGAATTAGTATATAATATCTAATTCCTTCTCCTAATACTTATACTAATAATAATTATTCTTACTATATTAATAATAAGTCTAATTGGGGTTAGGATTTATTCTTCCCTTAGGATAATTATTATTATTATAAATAGTAATAGTAGTAGTCTAAGTAGAAGGAATTACGCTAATTTAATTCGGTAAGTAGGAGGTTGGATATTATATAGAGGGGGTCTATTATATAATTAAGGGGATAATAGCCTTAATTTGAATAATAATTATTTTATTAAAATTAGTAATAAACTTTTCTATAGCCCTATCCGGAATAGGGGTAAAGGTAGGAGGAAGTATAGTAGGAGGAGGAGGAGATCTGCTCCTAATCTTAGTCGTTTTAATAATTTTTTACTTAGTTGCTATAATAGGTTTATCGGAATTAGAATTTAATTTAATAATTTATTTAACTATTTTAATTTTCCTAAAGGTTATTTCCTCGTCGTTAGAATTAGAAGGAGAAGAGGCGTTAGATTTAGAAGTATTAATATTATCGAAAAATTCCACTATAATTTTATTTAATTCTTAGGAAAATTCTATTTAATCCTTCTTAAATAAATCCTCTTTATATTCTCCTATAAAATTACCAATTATATAGCGTATTTTAAAATTTAATTTCTTATAGAAGTTCTTAATAGCTGAAATCTTAATATTCGTATAGTCGGATTCCTTTTATCGAGTAAAGAGAGCAGTATAGGAGATAATAGCGTCGACGATTTTAAATCTATAATAGTTAATCTTTTTAAAGTAGAATTTCTTTAGTGCTACGGATATATTATCTATTTACTCGGGGTCTCTAATATTAAAAGTAATTCTAAATTCCCTAGTAAAATTATTTTAAATAAATTCGTTTTTTCCCTTTAGCCTATAGATTAAGCCTTTACCAATATCCCTCGGATCTCTTTTATATTAATTAAACCAAATACTAATTTTAAATTCGTTATCTTCGAAGGTATAGAATTTAACTTTATTATTAAAGAGTTTAAAATACTTTATAACCTTTTTATTATTAAACTTCTTCTTAGGGACGATATTTCGAATAAAAGTAAAATTATTACTTCTAATAATAAAGTTCGTAATAGTTTTAAGAGCTTTAGAAGAGACCTTTACAATTTTTTTCTAATTATTCTAATTATTTTCGCCGGCCTTTTTATTATTAGTCTTATCGCTATTAATTTTATTATTACCTATAATATTTAGTATTAATTCGTCTAATAAATTAGTATTATTATAGATAGAAGGGTTATAGAAGGGGAAATAAATATTTATTAAAGAGAAATAAGGTTTTATATATATTAATATTAATAATAATTTCTAATAATAAAAAGGGTAGGGCTATAAATCCTTCTTATAGACTTCTATTTATAAGTATTCCTTATTAGAGGGAGCCTAATTAATTAAATCTTCTAATTTATAAAATGAGAATTCAATTTCGAATATATAATTAAATATTTATAATTGGGTATAAACGTAAATTCTACCGACTTATATTATATTCTTTATAAAGTTCGCTATATTATATTATATTAACGGGGCGGCTTGTATTATTAGTATAATATAGTTGAAGAGGAGTAAGGTAAGATGAGTAAAAAATTCGATACTAAAGTCGAAAATATATAAATCCTAGAAATCTATTCTTAGCGAAGTATATATTAGCGAAATATATATTTACGAAATACTAATTTACTATTTAATTATTCGGTTTATTATATATTCTTTTCGGTTAATAGTATCGGTATCGGTTCTAAATCTAATTTTAATATCTATTCTAATTTTTTTCTATACTAATTAATCGTTTCGTATCTTTCTTATCGGTTGAGTAGTAAGGGAAAAACTATATTACTCGTTAATAAATAGATTGTAAGGTAGAAGTGGCTAAAGAGGTAAAGGTCTGTATATATCCGGAAATAATATTTTATAATAGTTATATAAAAGTTTTTGTCGTCGAAAGAATTAATTAGCGGTTCGTTTCTTATTTCTTAATATTCTTATTAATATTCCGAGGGATTTAGAAAAAGCCTTAACGCTTACGAAAAGTCCCGGCCGGAGACTTCTCGAATTCGTATTAGCTAATTTAATTAGGAGTTTGAAACCTATTTCGTCCTTATTATTAAATTGAAATAGAATAAAAATATATTACTAAATATAAAAGTTAATACTCCTACTAATTTATAAACTATAATAAATTTAAAATAAATTATAGAGAATAGTAATTTTAAATCTAATTTTCCTAAATTATTTATAAATATCCTAGAATTATAAAATTAAACCGTAGACTTTAAAAATAGTATAGACTCTTATATAAGCAATAATAATATCCTTTTAAAAACGAAACGGGATTCGGATCTCTCCGCAAACTATTATTATTTTATTTTAAAGAGCGAATCTAAAGGCTTTACGAATTATAAAGATTTAAAATATATAATAAGTACTAATTTAATAAATAATAAGTAGATTTAAAGCCCTTAAAACAAAAAGGATAAAACCTTTAATTTTAAGAAGGGAATAGATCTATTCGTAGTAAAAAAGTCGAAGAATAGGGATATCGGATATAGGAAAGAAAGTAATTTCGTACTCTATTAATTACTAAAGATAAATAAAAGTAAAGTAAAAGCTTTACTTCTAAAAGAAGGTTTAAAGAATAAAATCTAGGGCAAAATTCAAGTATATTCCTATTAAAAGAGTAATATTTTATCTAAATTCTTCTTTTTCCTTCTCGCTATCTAGAACTTTAAACCTTCCTTTTATACCTTGAAATCAACTCCTAACCCTTTAATTTATATCGACTTCGGGGTTTTCGGATTTCCGAACTAAAATACTCTAATTAATCTACTCCTAATTCGTCAACTACTCTACTCCTAATAACCCTATATTATCTATATAAGCGCATAAAAAAGTGCAAAAATTCCCCAAATTAATACCCGGCGATTCAATATTATTTTAATAAATAAAGGGAGGGAATTAGTCGATTAAGGATTCGAAAAGAGCTATATAATTTAAAATATTCGAAATATCGTATAAAGGTTAAAATTACAATTATTATATTAAAGAGGAGGTAGAAAATAATAAAATCGACAGCGCTCGAGTATAATATTAAAACCTAGGTAGATATTATATTCGCCGTTACTGTACTTTATAATTAGATCGGGCGTACTAATCTTAACAATCTAAAAATTAAAACCGATAATAAAAGTAAAGTTAATAATAAGGACGGTCGTACGCGTACTAGTAATAACGATAAGGATAAGGTTATAATTAATATAAATATCGAATAAAATAAGAAAATAGTAGGGTTTAGAGATATATTCGCCTAGAGGATATAGGAGGGTTATTATTATTAATAGCGGGTAGAAAGGGTTCGTTAGATAGAGGTTAAATAAATTAAATAAGTACGGCAATAATAATTTATCTATACTATAACTACTTTTCTATTTTTTATTCAAATAATAATATAATAGCATTATTTTATTTATTAAAATAAGTTGAATCGATTAATACCGGTTATATTAATTTTAGAATTAAATTAAAAGAGCTATTAATATTATAATATCAACCCTTTATATAAGATTAAAGTCTGCATTTTATAGTCGCGGGACTATATTACTGTATTTACCCTATATTTATTAGATTTACTAGCCGCTAGAGCTTAGAGTTTAATTTAGAGAAATTTCGAACTTTTATAATATTTCGTATTTAATATAGTCAAACCCCTATATCTCCTAATAATAATAACCTTATATTATAATAATATAATTATATTTTACAATATAATTTCCCAATTATAATATATACGAATACGAAAATATAAGTAATAAAATAAAATTAATAAGAATTATTGAATAGTATAAAAAGATTACAATATTTCCTAGCGAAGTAAAAGCCTAAATTAATTTTAAAAAGTAGGTACTAATACGTTTTCGAAATTAAGTACTATATTAATTAACTACTTAACTAATAATATCCTCGCCTTAAGTATATTAGCAAACGCTGCTATATATATTAGGTTTTTCTTTAATTCACTAATTAACTACTACTTTTCATCGCTATATATCCTCTTTAATAGAAATATTATTAGGGTAAGCAATATATACGAGAAATTAGAAGAAATAAAATTAAAAGGAGGAAGAGGAGGTTATAATTATAATAATCCTATAATTATTAGTTAAGTAGGCGAAAGTTCGAGTCCTTAGGAAAAGGCTTTAAATCTAATACTAATAGAAGAAGCGAACCGATTTATATTAATAATATAAATTATTCTCTTCTTAATTAACCGGCGGATTTCGACTTCCTCTTCCTCGTCGTTATTTAAATCCTCTTCAACCTTATTATTACTACTAAAGGGTATATCGTTAATACTAAAGTACTAATTGTACTACTTTTACTTATTACTATAGAAATTATTTTATAGGGCTTCTCGTTTAACTACAATTAAGGGATTTTTAATCCTTATATACGTAGTAAAGCAATTATAAATATTAATAATATATTTATCAATTACTTAATTAATTATAAAGAGTAATACTATTTTCTTACGGGTTTTTAACGGGGTCGTCTTCAACTAATTAGCCTTTAATCTATTAATTAAAAACAATACTTATATATCCTTATAGGTATTAAAAATACTAGTCGTCTCGTTAAATAATACTTCCGTCTTATATATAAAGTTTAACTATAACCGGTAATTAATCTTAAATATATTTTAGCAGTTATATATCTATATACGATTTTAGTTTTAATTAGAGTATTTAGTACGTATAATTACAATAACCTTATCAAAAACTACTATTAATTTCTTCCCCTTAAAGCCTTTAGAAAGCGTTTACTCCTTCTAAATATTTGCCAAATAGGTGATAAACCGCTTTATTTGGCTAATAGACTATTTTAAGGCCCTAAATTCTTTAAAAAAATAGGAATTTATTATTAAATAAAGCGGGTTTAGTATTATTACTATCTCTAGAGGCGACGGCGGTAAAAATAATAGTAATAGAAGTAATAGTAGTACAAATAATAGTAGTAGAAGTAATAGCAATAGAGGAAGGATTAATTAAAGTAAAGCGGTTAATAGGGGTAAATCGAAATTAAAGGATTATAACCTCCTTTTAAAGTATTAGCACTAGAATTACAAAATAATTTATACCCGGCTACCCCGGTTATTAGCCTAGGCGAATAAATAGTACCCGGTTAATTCTAATATTAATTCGCTATAGAATAATTAGAACTAATTAGAACTAATTAATATATACTGGCGTTCGAAGTTAAGTTATTCGAAACTAGGCTATTAATTAATTAATTAAAAGGGTAAATTAGAGAAGTTAAATAAAACGAAGAGAATATAGAGGAGGCGTTAACTATACGGCCGTAATATTATATTCCTAAGTATTATAGTAATTAAATAATATAGAACTAAATTCTATTAATTCGGAATAGATTTTATAATAACGGCGGCTATTATAAATAAGTTTATTTAAACTAAATATTTTATTATTATCGTCGTTAATAAGGCTAGCGATTTATAAATAAATAATAGGTATAATAAATAAAGGGGTAAATAATAGAAGGAGGAAATAAAAATACTAGTAATAGAGGATTTTAATTAATAAAATTATAGAGTTAATACTTATATTTATACTTAACCAATTCAATTCTATTCAACTTGACTAAGTATTCAATTAAGTACTCAATTGACTAGAAATCGTCGATTTATATCGATTCGCTATTATTATTAATAATAATAGTTTTTATACGCTTAAAAATACGGTTTCTATAATTTGCTCGTTTATAATTATTACTATAATAAATTATTATTTATATCCCCCTTTTTACCCCCTAAATTTTCATATTCAATAACGACTACTATATAATATAGGGATTATATAAATATTATATAATCTTATAAAACGGCTTCTTAGTAATTAAATAGATATCCGTATTTGTAAATAATTTTAAAATCGAATTCGTTATAGTAATTACGGTTTTATAGTATAAAAGACGAGGCTTTTTATAAAGGATATCGATAATAATTTATACCCCTATTGTGTTACGATGCACTAGCTCACGTAGTTCCGTATTGCGTAGTTGGGTATAAATGAATAAATAATTAAAGTTAAAGAAGGAAAGAGGGAGAGGTTGAGATCTGGGCTCTGGAATTGCACCCTTATATAGGATGCAACCAGATTCTGCCAGCCTCGACCGCCTTCCTTATCTAATCTAACAATGCACGTAAATACGACATACAAGTCGCAGTACTAATTAAATAGTCGTACGGTCAATGCCGCCCGTACAACTAATTAAGGTACTCGTATTAATAGTACCGGTAAGTCCTATAAGTATTACTAATAAGACAAATAGGGTATGATCTATAGTATTAAATCCCAATCGTTATACTACCCTCCCCCCCGGGTTAAAGCTTAACCCTAGAGCCTCAAGAATAAAAAGAAAAAATTTTAATACAAATATAATTCGAATACTTCCTCCAACGTCCTCCTTCTAATATCCTCCTATTTCTTCCTTACTATTACTCTCCTTTTCAAACCAATTCGTAATCTTTTAACTAATTTATCGTTATCATTATAATTTAATTTATTACCCGTTAACTATTAAGCTAGTCGTTTAGGAGGTCCCAATATTATAGGGTTCGTATTGTAATACTCTTTCAAAAGCTCTACTAAATTAACGAAATTGCTTATTAGCTAAAACTCTAAATCGGGGTCCTATCCTTTTTATTCTACTTAATACTCTAACTTTCCCTTTATAACCCTTAATAAAACTACCTTTAGGACTTCCTATTCCTCTTAATCGCTATTAACCAATTCGCCGGCTAAATTCTTATTACTTTATCCCAATAACGGATTATCTTTATACTTTCTTAAGCGGTTAATATAGTAGACCGTCGCTCTTTTCCATCCTTTAAGGATTTCTAATTCGTAAGAATAACCTCTTATAATTTTAATTTTATAAAGGATACAAATTTACCGCTAATTTAATTTATCGCTAGGACGGTCCGTAATTTATCCCCTTTTAATAATAAAAACGTAATTACTAATACCGAAATTAGGTTCCCTTTTATACTTATTAATTTAGGCTATTTATTATTATTATACCTTATTAATAATATAGCGGGCAATTACGTAAAATAACTTCAACTATTCGACTAATTAATAAATTTCCTATCGGTTAATTTCCGTTTTAAATAGCTTTAAATTTACGCGGTCCTCCCAATCCAATACACTAAGTATTAAAAAGCCTATAATAATTTCTTTAAGGGATAGGCTATCTAAATTATTATAAGGTAAATTTATTTGGGCTACGTCTAATATTAGGATAAATTCCGACTAATTATCCTAATTATAATTAATATAGGGTCTCAATTGTTAATCGATATATTAATATAAATTTTCGACTTAACCAATAATCTATAAATAGCCTAACGTAACCAATTTCTATTTAACGTTCAATAACGAGGCCGCCTCTTATATTATTTAGGATACAAATTATAGTCCTTTATTACTAATTACTTTATTAAGTAGTCTAAAGAGGCGATAAAGGCCTCGGTAATACAAAACGGCAACGTTTTTAATAATAACGGTATCTTTATAAGGAATATTCTAATTTACTTTCGAAAATTAATTTATAATAATTATTAGTATATTATAACTATAGTAGTCCTTAGGTATAAATTTAAAGTCGACTACTAGAAATATCTATAGTCTATAATTCTCTTTTAAAGGAATTAAATATATTAATCTAAGAATTTTATCCCTAAACGCCTTTAATACTTTATACGTCTAATAATTAGTAATATAACAATCTACATTAACGGTTAACCCTACTTATTAATACTACTTATAAATTATTCACTTAATTTTATTTCTACCCGGGTATATTGAAATAACCGGATAGTAAATTACTTCGATAAATCTAATTCGTAGATTACTATTTTCTAGGACTACTAACTTATAATTTTTAATTAATAGGCTATCCTTAATAATAAAGGGTAAGCCTTCCTATTTCGCCTTTTTTTTATAAATTAATAATAATTCTATAAATCGGTTAATTTAAATTATTTTATTAATTAAGTCGTAACTAATTTCCAATTCGGCAATTTCTACGTTAATTAATTTATCCTCCCCTTCCGAATTAATTAATATATCCGCTAGTTTATTGCTAGCGAAGGTAAAGAATCCGTTATTAGCGGGTTTAAATATTTATAAAGTAAATTAGTCTTCCTTTTTATCTTTAATTATCTTTAAATCTTCTAATTTACGAAATAATATATCGGCGGTAACGTTTTCCTTATTAGGGTAGTAGATTATCCGGAATTAATATTCTAATAGGGTTTCGGACTATTGAACTTATTAATTATTTAATACCCTCTTCGTATTAAAATATTCGAATACTTAATAATCTATAAATATTGTAAAGGGTTTAATACTTTTCAATTCGGATCGCTATTACTCAATACCTTTTATTACGGTTATTAATTCCTTATTATAAATAGGGTAGTTAAATTCTACCGAATTTATAATTTTTAAGTAGAATACGACCGGGTACTAATCGCCGTCTTCCTATAATTAATTTATAATTCTAATATATACGCTATTATTTACATTAATTTCAATTCGTATTTCCTTTTCGTAGTCGAAATAATATAAAATTAGTACGCTAAAGAAACTCCTTTTTAAAGTATTAAACGCTTCTTTACATCGATTATCCTATTTAAAGGTTAAGTCCTTCTTCGTTAAATTAGTTAATAGCTTCGCAATTCGGCCGAAGTTTTTAATAAATTTCCAATAGAAATTATAAAAGCTTAGGAAGGCTTATATACTTTTTATTGTAGTAAGTACCTTCTATTCTTTTATTACTATAACCTTTTCCGGATCTACTAAAATACTATTAATATTAATAATAAAACTTAAAAATTTAGTCTTAATTATACTAAATTCGCACTTCTTAATATCGGCTTACAACCCTATTTCTTTAAAACGTTATAGTACTATATTAATATATTTATTATAGTCCTCCTAATTATCGGAATAAATTAGGATATCGTCGATATAAGCGCTACAAAAATTATTAAAATAGCCTATTAAGACTTCGTTAATAAATTTCTAAAAAGACAAAAGTCTACTTATAAGGCCGAAGGGTAATACTTTATATTTATATACGCTATACTTTATATAGAACGTCGTCAAATCCTTATAATTTAAATATATCCGTATATAATAAAATACCTATTTAATATCTACTTTTATAAAGACCTTTATTTAACTAATACGCGCCAACGTTTCGTTAATAAGGGGTAAAAGATATCGGTCTTTTTTTAATAGGGTATTAAGTTTGCAATAATTAATATAAAAACATAGTCCTCCGTTAGCCTTCGGTACGAATAGTATTAGAATTACCTATAATACCGAATTAAATTCGATAAATCTCTTCTAGAGGTTATTAATAATATATTATCGGTATTCCTCTAATTCCTCTAGAATTATTTTATATAACGAATTATACCCTAAGTCCTAAAGTAATTTGCTTTTTTCGAATTCGATTTTATAATTAATTTTATCCTTAAATTCTAATAATATATTAAAGTCCTTCTTATTAAAAATATTAATACAATTCTAATATTTTTTAAAAAGTTTTTCTATAACGAACTATCGATATTCTTCTTCGTCTTCGGGTAATATATCCGGGGTTCTTAATAATTTAATAATACTATTAATTTTGTAAAGACTAATTTCTTCGATAATTTCTCCTCGTTTAATATAAAAGTCTATTACTATAATACCTATTAGGGTATAGTCCTAAGGGCGTTATTTAATTTAATCGAAAGCTCGCTCTATATAGTATAGGCCTTAAATATCGTAATAAAAATATAGATCTTTACTTTACTTATATAATTCTCAAATTATTTCTAATTCTATAATTTCGGTTTCTAAAATATATTCGTATTTAATACCGTTAAAGAATTCCCATTTTATTTAATTAATATCTACTAATATTAAGGGGTCTCTACAATCGTAATATTTGGCTATATAAATACCTTCTAATTTCCAATTAGTATTAAGAATTCTTTTAGGGGTTTCGGTATATTTCTTTCTCTAAGTCTCCTCCTTTATAGCTATTAGGAATTCTTATTTCTACTTTTCCAATTTAGTAATCGTCTCCTTCACCGCCTTTACTTCAGCCTCGTTTTACTTCTTCGCCTCCTCCGTTTTATCTTATAACTCCTTAATAGCAGTATCTAATACCTTAACTTTATCCTCCGCTTCCTATTTAAGTAAACGGACTTATAATAAAATACTATCTACTCGCCTTTTATCCTCTATATTTATAAAACGCTCTCTTCGCCTTATATTTTCTTAAAAAGAAGGGTCCTAAAGTAGTTTCGGCCGCTTATTAATATCGATATCTTTATTTAGTAGTACTTTTAATAGTCCTTCGGGGAAAATTAATTAATTATTATTATAATCGGGTAGGATTTTATTTTCGCTCAACTATAACTTCCCTAAAATTATATTTTTCAATATTACTAGTAGAACGACTATCTATTAATTAAAGAATTTATAGCTTTATATTCGGATAACGGCCTTTATAACTTGAAAAATAACGTTGGGCTTAATATTTTTATAAGGCCTAACGTACCCTAATTAAAAATCGGTCTTACTATCGAATTTTAAATACTTAATTAATTTATTAGCGAATTTCTAATTTAGAAGAATATAAATATTTACTCCCGTATCGATAAATATATCGAAAATAGAAATAGATAATCTATTATAAACTATACTATATTTAATAGTAAAAAGTAAGCCCTTTCCCAAATAGTTTCGCAAATTAAACTTATCTATATTATCCGTTTTTCCTATTAATATATATATCGATACCTCGCCTAAACGGGAGATTAATTTCTCCGGGCATTTCAATTTTTCGAATCCGAATCCAAATCCTTCTCTACAATAATCTCAATCTCATAGCCGTCGTCATTTTTATTCAATTTAATTTCTTTATTAGGGAGCTCTACACGCATAGCGTAGATTTTAGCGTTATAGGCTTCGAAAAACTTCTTCCGACGAAGGCAATTAAGTATTATATATCCGGGTTTATAATAAATAAAATACTTTCCCTCTTATTATAACTTATAAATTTCCTCTTTAAACAATTTCTTATATAAGAAGGATAAACCGAATAAATAATTATAAAAGGGGCCGAAAGCGGTATCTTTAAATAGCTTTTTAAAATTACCGAAGGCTTTACCTACGGATACCTTCTTATCCTTATTATTAAATTAACCTATATAAAAACTTTCGTCGAAACCTTAGAAGAGTTCGACGTAAGCGTTATAGGTATAATTAGTACGGTAGTTGGCCTCGGCGTAATTGCAAAGCCGGGTAATAATTTTATAATAGAGCTCAATCTTCTATTAGGAATTAAAGATATTATAATAACTAACTAAATAAGTAAAAGCTATTTTAAAATCGTAGAAGTAATCTAAGTAATATATTACTAGATTTTTATACTCCTCGTAAGCCTTTTCGTCGGCGTTAAAATCGTAATAATTCAACTATAAATAATTTATAAAATCCTTAACGGTATTAAGGTATAACTTATTGGCGTTAAGACGAATAAAAGGGTAGAAATTCTTTAACGCTTATCCGGAAAACCTAAAAACAATTTCTCTAAAGGCGGCTTCGTTATTAATAAAGTAATCGGTATTCGTACGAAAATAATTAATTATTTAAAAATACTATATATCGAATTCGAATTTATTATCTTCGCTATTAGAAAAAGTAGGGATATTTACTTTAATTATTTTACTTCGACGACGACTTCTTTCGAAAGAAATAGTATTAAATAGAGTACCGCTTTTTTTATAATAGGAATACTTATTATTATTACGAAGGGTATAACGCGGATTGCGAAGGGGGTCGTAATTATTATTATCGTTATCGTTAATAGGATCGTCGTCTTTATTATTATTAGAATTGCTATTACCGGCTCCGAAGTAGTATAAAGCAAATTTAAAGGGGGCGCGTCGATCCTTATTATAGTAGCCGTCGTTAAGGGTTTTAGAAAGTCGATATTCGGGAGTTTTACGACGAATAATATTAATTATAAGGATAAAGCTAAAAAAGTATTTAATAGATTCGATAAAAGTAATTCTCTCCTTAAATTTAGATTTAATTAATTTAGCGGCCTTAAATTTAATAGCGGCTAACTCTTTCGCGCTTATATTAGTAACGTCTAATAGTCGGCTTAGGCTATCGACCTAAGTTTATAGATAAGTAATTTTAAAGTCGTATTATTCCTAAAGGACTTTAAAGTTTTCGACGTAATCCTTTTTAATACCTTCTACTTAATTGTAAATACGAACTTCTATAAATAGTATTACTATTTTATAGGCCTTAGTAATTATATCGATAGTATTATTAGCCTTCTAATTTTATTTATTATATTTTCGACGAAGGTTATCGTTCTTAGCCTAAAGGTTATAGACTTTTTTACTTAGATTGTCCTTATCCGTATCGGCCGTCGCTAATTACTATTCTATATCGATTAAACGGTTAATTAGTTCTATTTCGTCATCGCTAGTACTTAAACGGTTATTAATATTGGTTTAGTACTCTTTAGCTTTTTATACGAAGTATATTACCTACTTATCTATCTTAACAATAGTCTCGTAAGTATAGCGAAGCGCTTATACTACGTCTTTAATAATATTAATAAAGGCTTCCAATACGTAAATTCTAATGCTAATTTCTCCCTATATAGTATCGGGGTCTTAATTAACTAGAGTTAGAAATTCCTAAAAGGTTAGGGGGCTATTCTAATCTCGGATAGCTAACGAAGACTATCCTTATTAAATAATAGGGTAAAAGTTAATAATACGGTTTCCCTTATTGTTTTTATTATCGTTATTAATAAAATTAGTGTAATTAGTACTATTTATAATAATTTTATTTACCTTCAACGTATAATAATATACTTCTACTAACGAGTGGAAATTATTTATATAAAGGGTAAAGTTAGCGAGGTCTTAATAAGGTTATTAATTATTACCCGTTAAGTAGGTAATAAAAAGGGATAGGGATTTAACCGATAAGTCGACTATTTTATCGTTAAATTCCTTAGCGTCGATAGAGATATAATGTACTTGAGAATTCGTAGCTGTAATACTATCGTAACGGGTATCCGAAACTTAATCGAGGCCGCTTTAGTTTAAACGAATATATTAATAAGCGACTTCGTTATCGGCGTACTATTTATAAGGAAGTACGTATTTACAGACTGTATTAGGGTTGGGGTTTATAATTTTATTATTATTCGTATTAGGGTTTAGAGGCGAATTAACCTTAGGGATAAACTTTATACTTTATTTAAGTCGTATAGCGAACTCTAAAAGAATTTCCTTCGAAGTATTAAAAAGGAATAGTTCTCCCTTAGGTTATTTATTGAGAGTATAATACTTCTTAAAAGGGGTAGAAATATCGACTAATTCTTCGAATAATTTGTTGTCGTCTTTATCCTTTTAATTAGGGTTACTTTCGACGTCGTCTAATTATTCGAACGAAGACTCGTCGTTATAGTAATAATTATTATTATCGTAATTAGCGGTATAGGGTTATTCGATTTATTATTTATTATCGGGGATGAGAGGACGGCCTGAAGGCGTATTTTAAGCGGGATTAATTATAATAGTTAACTCTTATCGTAATCGGTAGGGGGAATATCGGGTTTAATAGGTATTGGGTTCGCAATATCGACGAAGTAACGTTCGGGGTTAGAAATCGACGAAGCAATTTATCGGGTTCTCGAATTCAAATTAGAATATTATAATACCTTCTTAGACGGATGTAGATGAACTTTAATTAAGTATTACGATATACTAGTTTACGTAGTTCTGTATTGCGTAATTGGGTACAAATGAATAAATAATTAAAGTTAAAGAAGAAAAGAGGGAGAGGTTGAGATCTGGGCTCTGGAGTTGCACCCTTATATGGGATGCAACTAGATTCTGCTAGCCTCGACCGCTTTCCTTATCTAATCTAATAATATACGTGAATACGACATGTAGGTCGCGGTGCTAATTGAATGGTCGTGCGGTCAATGCCGCCCGTGCAACCAATTAGGGTGCTCGTATCAATGGCACCGGTAGGTCCTGTGGGTATTGCCAATGAGACGAATGGGGTGTGATCCATGGCACTGGATCCCAATCGTCACATATTGTATAGCTTCGCTTATTAGCGTTATTATATACGTATAGGCGCTACTATATAATAAAAGATAAAAAGAGAAAAAAAGAAAAGAAAGATAAATAGTACAATATCCTTGTCAGTTGATATAGATGGCGCTTTATACCCTCCTCTACCCTTGTTAGAAACAGATTGAAATTGTGTTGGTTGAACCAAATACGCCCAAAGTGGGAAGAATGGTCGAGACCCCAGTTCTTCCGCCATTCGGCGCCACGTACCTTAGCATATGCACACCCTCGGCCACACAAGCCATAACGTGAGAATTCGGTATGCGAGGTACGAAGGTGGAATACATGGTGAACCGGCCTTGTACTTATGACAAAGCGAAGGGTGAATGTTGCAGAATCTTGCGCTGTCTTACTGCTGGCTTTATGTTGCCGTGGGGTTGATTGTGGACGAAGAATGGAAGGTCGGCACCGCCGACCAAAAGTCTGTCAGCACCCCGCAGTGTACCCTATAAAGTCCAAAATTGGGACTCGGGAATGTATGCAACCTGCCAGCTTTAGGTAGAATAAATGTTGCGGACTGCGGTATCTTCTCAATGAACCCAAGCCCTAACGAACTCCCCAGTGCGTCCAGTTGTGTGCTTATCTCTGGCAGAATCGGCACATTCCCGTCCCAATTTCTCAAGTTTCTACGGTACGAGGTAGTCTCAGTCAGACCCGCTGGGCCTCCAAAACCACCCCACCCTACCCCACACCACCCGTTTCTGCGGCAGCTCGCGGAGACCCACATTTCATGTGGGGTAAGAGTGGATTGAACTCGTGACGAGGGCGTCTGTAACAGAGACTAGGTACGAGGGTACTAGGTATGGTGAAATACACACAGTACACCTGGAGAGCGAACGTAAGGGGCTTCAACAGGCGAGATTCAAGAATTGTCCAATCAAAGTGTGCGGGGCTCTAACTTGGACTGTGCTCTCACTTTTGTAGTCAATTCCTCAATTCAATTCAATCATGGGCAGAACATCAATCTGTTTTAGAATGCCAAGCAGAAGAAATGGAGCGAAGACAGCATTTCCGCGACCCTTTAAGCAGCAGACCAAGTTGTTCGTGATTGCATTAGCAGCTGTACTCCTGTCTCTGATACCGCATTGCAATAGGGTCCTCTGTATGATATATTTCTATCAATTGCGGAAGTGAAGCTACCTAGCAACTCGTCATGGGTTTCGCAACAGATACGAGTTTGCCTGGAGTGTGTGTACTTGGTACATCCGAGTTGTATGTACCGCTGCTCCACTCTTCCACTTCCCGTCCATCGATGCCAGCACACCGCTGCACTTCAAATTGTGGAAACTACAAGTGGGTCTTACCGTAGCTCGTAAGTGATTTCGCACGCTATACTTCGCTACAATGCCCTGACGTGTCTTAGGTAGCTCGTAGTTGATGATGTAGTGTTGGATGGAAGATTAGTACATAGGTGGATAAAAGCCCCTCAGTCCGGTACTAATGGGTTACCTGGACTTAGAGGTATCTGATGAGAAGGTTGCTCCAAGTACTTGCAGCAATACCGGGGAGAATATGCCCAGAAGCCTTTTGACAACCCTGGATGGTCGAGACGAAGTTCTACCTAAACGGTTGCGACCCGCGAGAGTCCACATTTTGGTGCATTCCAGGTTCCGGCGGGTCCCGCCGGTTAAAGTGGTCCCATTCACCCTCCAGCGAAAAGACACTGTGCTGTCCGTGCTCCCGTCTGCTTGCGGAGATGCTGACAGAGCTCACAGAGGAACCTGAACAGCACCAGCAGACCCTCACCGGGATCCAAAAAGCAGCGCACAACCCTGCAGGACCCGCCATGCAGCATTGATCGGGAGCCACAGCTCCCGCATTGCCCCAATTTTGCGGCTGAAGCATTCAGCGCAGCGAGGTTACATGCATAAGCGTTGGCGTCAGCGGCGGGCCTGTTTCTTTATCTCAACGACATGTCAAATTGCTGCGTACACTTGAAGCGGCATTCCCCCCTCACTTATATACCTCGATGTTAACTCCCGCTTATTAACGACGGATCTTCTCTGCAACTTATTGCTCTGTGTTTCTCCTCGTGTGTTACCGTTATTATCGTTCGCGGTCCGTGGTCCAGACCTGTCACTTCCTTCGCAATCCGGTTCAGCGCGGTCGGTCCCGTGGTATCTTCCTGACGCCTCATCAGTCTTCTTTGAAGGATGATGTTCGCTAGCACATAGCTTGCTTTGTTGAAATTCCTCGACGGGCACTGATCCATAAAGAGAAAACAGTAGCGTGTGCACGGGAGAAGTCTGTGGCGATCTATCAGGACCCGAACTCGGAAAAATGCTTCATTGATGTCCATTGGGTTGTTCGGTGAGTCAGCAATCTATGCTCTGTGATGGGCTAGTAAATGGACCATCAAGAAAGAAAGAGAGTGTCTTGCGAGGCCTGAAGCCTCATACAGAACAGGGTTCTGTCGCCCAGATTTCAAGTGGTGTAGTGTTTCTAACATACTGAGCCGGATCAAACTCACTGGAATGGTGTTGAGGAACCAGTTCTGCTTTCCATGCCTCCCCTTTCCCAATTCAACCATGTGGAATGTCGTGGGGTGAGAATATCTCAGATGATCAGTTTCGAATTTCAAACCCCTGTCACACCCCTACGAAGTATTCTCATTTCTCAGAAAGCTTTAACAATGTTCTGATCAATGTGTCCGTAGAAACCACCTGCGCCAGTGCCCTGACTTTATCTTGGAATGATCGATCTTAAGTTGGAGCAGAGACCATCATCGTGGTATCCATCTTCGCTCTGCTCTCTTCTAGGTTCCGTCTACAAACTGGGATTACCTTCTCGAGACACTCCAAGCTTGTGTGTCTGTAAAGCTCAACAACGTAACCAAATAGGCCAGCCCAGTTGAGTCAGATCTCTCCAAAGTGATTATACTTCAAGCCATGTTTGTCCGCAATCTGCCCTTGTACAATTGAGCTTCCAGCGTTACAGCATCTGCAGTCATCGCCATTCTGGCCAGCACGATGGGATCTCTGATATGGGACGGTGTGCAACAAAACCCAGGCATTTCTCGCCTGATATCTGCTTGATCATCGCTCGCCGTGCGGGCTGCCTAGGACCGTCGTAAGGGTCTGAACCGCCAAAACCATCATGACCACGACTCACGAAGTGATCACCATCTGACAGATTTGGTAAACTTACCTTCACTTCGATTTACAAGATGCTGCCAAGTCCCTCAAGTTCTTGGATCCAGTGAAGGAGAACCACGCCACACGTCTCCTGCCCCACTCCCAGCCGTTGCTCTGCCAAACTCTGAATAGAGAAACTTATTCAGGCCCAAAACAGCAAGGGCTGGACCTTACCGGTGACTTGGGATGAAAACCAGTTTGCCAAAAGAGAACCACTCCAGCCAATGATTGGGCTTGCATCGAATCCCCGAGCCATTCACCGCCCAGTGAATGTTATTCAGGGCCGTGTCAATAGCCGTCAATAGACAAAGCGGTTCCACCCAAAAATCCGTCGTTGCCCCTCCTTATAATCTCCCTCCCTTCCAATTCTTCCTTCTTCCCACTCCTTACATTCCTCCGTCAACTTCGCAACAATAGTCGACAATCACGACCAATCTTCGCCATCAACTCATTTCTCCCTCCCACAATCAATCGCCCAAGTCTTTGACAATCCCAAGCATCAGTCTTCATCATCGTCAACGAACAATCAACCGAAACAATGGACGGCAACTTGACGCACCCCGCTCCGGACGTCAAGACCACCTTGGCTTGGTCGCGCATCTCCAACCAACTCGGACACTGGAACGACCGCAAGGTCATTGCCATTCCTCTGAGCGACTTCCTTCACACCGACCCTGTCATTCAGTCTGGCATCATCGCCAGCTTCAAGTAAGTGTCCTCACCCATTTCTCACCTTACCTTGTACTGACCATTTGCACCAGGAAAGCGACTGGTGAAGAGGGCATGTTTGCTCGCGATCCCGAGTCACTGGGAATCATGCTTCTTGGCCCCGCCAAGCTGTTCAAGCCCGACAGTGTCGTCGTCGACGGCAACCTTTTCTGGGACCCCAAGGGCATCCATGCTTCGGCACCCAAGGAGCAGCAGAAGAAGGCCAAGATTCCTCGCCCCCCCAACGCCTACATCTTGTACCGAAAGGACCATCATCGTGAGATCCGTGAGCGGAACCCCGGACTCCACAACAACGAGATTTGTAAGTTTCTTGTCACCATGACCTACAATGTTTGACCCTGAGACTAACCTCACTTAGCGGTCATCGTCGGCAACATGTGGCGTGATGAGCAGCCGCACATTCGCGAGAAATACTTCAACATGTCCAATGAGATCAAGACCAGAATGTTGCTGGAGCACCCCGACTATCGCTACAATCCACGTCGGTCTCAAGACATTCGCAGGCGCGTCTCGCCGTATCTCAAAATCAAGCTCCTCAACTATGACGCTAATGGCAACCTTCTCTGGGGCACTGTCAACGCCGAGGATGCTGCGCTAATTCGGACTCACTTCCATGGAGTCGTTCGTGTTGAGGAAATGGATGATGGCTGCAGAATTGTCTGCCGTCCCGTCGCAGGATCTAGAAAACTTCGCGCCGCCGTTGTCGACACTTGGATGCCTCGCTATACGGTTGATGCAACCCCCGTCACTGAGGACGACGATGCACAGGCTTTCAACTTCAACGACCCCATGGACCCCTTGGCCGGCGCTTATTTCCCTATCAATGATCACCTCTGGGTCACCGTCAACCAAACCCCTCCCTTCAATGCCCCTCCCCCCAATCCCAACCCACACCTGGATTTCGTTCACCCCGACGGCATGGAGGCAGTTATTCACAACGTTCAGAACATGATCGCCCAGGTCCAGGAGGCCAATGAGGCTGCTGCCGCTAACACCACCTCCGCTGCGCCTGCCGTCACTCAGGTTATGGCTGACAATACCATCAACCCAGCGCTCATTCCCACTGTGAACACTAATGCGACCGTTCTTCCTCACGTCCATACCATTCCTGACAACGCCACCGTTACGCCTTCCGCCACTGGAAATTCGGTTCACGTTGTTACACCCGGTCACCAGGGGTATCACCTCATCCACTGGCCCCCGCTGTCTGAGGAAAACATGGACACCGAGGACTGAGGTGGGCGTTGCTGTCAACAACGGACCAGTTTCTGTTCTTTCCGGCACATTCTATCAGTGCAGTTCAGCAGCATCATCAGTCTCGATCCGTCTTTTCCATCAGCCATTTCAATCAGCAGCTGGATCTCAGTTTTGACATCACCGCAAAGTCACCTGCCTCGTCTTTCTTGGGTTTGGCTCTCAGACTTCTGCATACGACGACACGACTTTGACACCGGCATGGCTACGGCAAGCAACAACGGTCTCGGTTTCTTTTTCTTATGGTTCGCATTTCCTTATTTGTTCTTTGTCAGAGTCACAGCAAGCACACATCTTTCTCGACAGTCGGCGCTGTCTCATCGGCACTAACTCATCCATACTTTTGGCGTCTGTTTTCTTCTTCGACATCTCACCGGTCTTTCGGAAAGGGATCTTAGCAGAAGGGAAAATGGGCGGTGCGCCAGATGCACTGGGTCGGTCAGAAGGGACTTAACAGTCAACAGTCTTTTCATGAGGAAGCAGCATGGTGCACATCATTTGCATTTCGGTTCGGTTCGGTAAAAGGTATCTAAGGTACCACACAAGTCACATGGCGGAGGGCATAATGGGTCGGCTTTGGTCTTTTTCGCATCAGGGAGGGACAGGTCTGGTTTGTTTTTACATGGCATGGCGCAAGGTCAATGATATCCAAGGGGGTCGGTTTCTGGTCTCATTTCATGGTTTCTTTTCCTTTGTTGCTAGCATATAGGAGCGCGGGGTGGCTGGCGCATCATGGTTCGTTCATCAAAGTCTCCGGAGCTTATTTCGCTCGTCTAGGTAGCACAGGTAGATCACACACCAAAAAAAATAAGCATTATTAAAAAAAACCAAAATTCTTCGTCCGTATGCCCGTGACATTCATTCGCTTGACAAAGTCTGCTTTGCCTGCTTGTGTCTGCTGTGCTTCAAGCTGTCCCGCCCTTCCATCACTTGGCTTCGCTGCTTTGTCTGCTTCCCGCGTCGTGCGGTAAGGGGACCAAGTGAGACGTCGAACATTCCGGAGCATCACCAGTAGAGGACCCTGGCCCATTCCCCGGGTACAAATCACGAGGCGGCAGAGTAGCTGTGGAAGCAAACGGACATGGTCTTCAGAACGATTCGCATGTGTGGTATCAAGAGACATACAAGAGCATTCAATCACCAGCCGAGGAAAGTTTCGAGGTTCATGTATCTCCCATTATCATCAACTACAACGCCCTCATCTTCAGTCCGCTAAACCAATCCATTATAATGTTACCCAACACAAGTTTCAGTCTACCTACTGCCGCCCACTCCAGTCACTGCTCCATATGAACGTCTTGCACCGGAACTCCGTGCCCGTTTCCTTGTCGCCGGACGGTCCGAGCGGTCGGGTGCACATGTAGAAGGATCGGCCTATAACGGGACGAGAGTCAGAAGAGTTAGCTTGAGGTCATCAGGGTGGTTAAAGGGAAGGAGGGAGGAGAGCGAAACAACGGACAGAAGAGAAGATAACATCACATACCACAATTGATCCCCGGCTTCTTGGTCACCAAGCTCTGACAATCCTCGCCGTGCTCACACTTGGGAACGACCCTCTTGCCAAGCAGCTTGGACCAAGACTCTTTGTTCTGGATGGGGTCGAAGACCTTGCCTTCCTCCATGGTGGTGCCGGTTGCTTTGTATGTGGTCGGGCTGGTCTTGGATTCGACGGCGTCTTCGTCCCATTCTTCGATATCGTCGGCTTCGAAGGATCGCTTTGGTTGGCTTCCTTTCGCTGGAGATGGCTCGTTTCGCGTTGTTGTTTCGGCTATTGTTGCGGGATAGTGATTGCTTCCGTTGAGAGGGCCAGGTCGCTCGTCTGGGGTGACGGTCGGAGTTGGAGTCTTCGGCTTGAAGAAGCCCATGAGTGTACTCTGCGATGGGCCTGACCCAATTTTCGATGATGGCTGCTTGGTGAGGGCCGCCTTGACTTTCTTCGGTGGCCGTATGGATGATGCAGGTTGCTCAGCTCGTCTTTTTGGAAGGGGGGATGTTTGCGACAATGCTGGTTCGGTTGGAGTTGACTGAGATAACGGCTGCTTTGGCGATGGTGCGGAGCTGGCAGCCTCCTCCTGTAGTGCAGCAATGGCATGCGCGGTGGTGTAAGATGTATTGGTAGGATCGGAAGTGTCTTGGCCGTCGGCGGCTGGGCTGGCTGACTTGGGTGTGGTGGACGGCGTTTTCTTCTTGAAAAACATGTCCTTGATGCTCTGCCGTCGGTCGAACTCTGGGATGAGCTTCGCTGAGGTAGGCAGACAGTCCTTTTGGGACCATTCACGCTGGCGTTGGCCATCCTTGAACATGCCCTCTGGATTCATTATGTCTGTGATGGGAATGGTGGTGCCGTCTTTGCTAACAGTATCGCCAATGGTGGCATAAACGGGGCAGTGGTCGGATCCCAAGAGACCTTCTTGAATGTTGGCATCGACGAACCAGTCTTTGATTCCGGACGTACAGAGGACGTAGTCGATTCGGCTACCAAAGTTGCCAGGCCTTGCGTTCTTCCTTGTTTCCCAGCACGTGTACATGCCCGGACGCCTTGGATGGAACTCTCTGCAGAGATCCCAGAGAACGGGCTTCTCTCGCCCCTCGTCTGGCTCGCCGAGCACTCGGCCACCGAAGACGACTTGGTTCAAGAAGCGGCGTGAAGGCGTTGAGATGAAGTCGTCGAGTGTCATGGCCTCCTTCTTCAACCGTTCTGGTAGGCCGGCGGTATCCATTTCGTTTCGGATGATGTTGAGATCGCCGCAAAGAAAGACCTCCTTCCCCATGGCGACAAGGTTACGAACTCTGGCGTCCATGGCGTCGATGAAAGCCTGACGGAACTCGGTCCTGGTCTCGTCTCGCGTAGCCGGGCTGTATACACCGATAAGGACAAAGGCAGGGAACTCCAAGATGACACATCTTCCTTCGGAGTCGAGTAGAGCTTCGTCTATGTCGCTGGAGAGTTGACCGGGCGTGGGATAACCGCCAATCTGCTGGTCGGCGGGCAAGTCGCGAAATTTTGTGGACGAGTTCGGCGGGCACAGAACGCCAGTAATGCCTTCTTCGGCGCGGATCGGGCAGCATTTCGAGCAACGAGTGTAGATTGCAACTCCCGAGTAACCCTTCTTGTACTTGGGCAGGCTGAAGTACACATCCCAGCCAGGGACGAGGACCATATCGTCTCTCAGGTCTTTCCGCTGAATCTTTGTTTCCTGCATGACCACAATGTCGGCTTCCAAGGTGTCAAACATGGCCTACAATGTGTCAGAACATCCGACCAAATACAGCTTTCGAGTAGGGCACTTGGTCCCACCTGAAACGTGCGATTCTCTCGCCATGGCTGGTAACTGAATGGGTTTCTTGAAACATGGTCAGGATTGGTTCATAGCGGTAACTTGTCGTCTTGTGACTGACCTGATACCATTCACTACACAATTGTTTGAGTTAGACAAGGCAAGACGCAGCAAAAACACGCAAGAGGATCTCACCATTCCACGTCGTAATCCGTAACCCCATTTTCAGGTCTTCGTTCGGTGATACTCTAGGGAGCTGTCCTCATACAGCCAGGGTTAGGGGTACAATAGAGTCACTTTGGTCGCCGGATGCGGTGCTGGGAATTGTAGTGGCCGCACGAGAAGCAAAGGAGGAACATGGGCTGACGTCTCAGTTTTTGACTTTGCATGAGCAAAAGGCTCAGGTCTCGAGATATGTCTCTTTATCAGGAACAATAATCTATCCCTCACGTCGCTACATGGACCGATATCTCGAGTCTCTTGGAGTTTGCCACAACTCGATATATGGGACGGCGCGAACTGGTCGTTTGTCGTCTGTCGTTTGCCGCGTCCACAAGCGAACGACTGGCCCGTGCGTTCTAATTGCGCAGTTGAATGCGGCGGTCCACCTTTGGAGCACACGAAGTCACCTGACAGGCAGCTGCTCAACTGCCAAGACAGCTTTCGTCATCCCGACCGCTGGCGCAAGCTTTCAACGGCAACGTGCAGCTTAGCCGTGTGGCTTGAACTTGACCGCCTTTGCACCCCAGCCACACCCCATGGGCAGGCGCAACCCACCCACCCGAGGTCGAGCCGAGCAATGAGCTGATCGGTCTCTGACCTCACTTCGCACCCGGAGTCACGAGAAGCCGCCAAGCGCAGGAGGGAAAAAGTGGGGCCCGTTGCTACAACCTTTGCTGCTGATTCCGCATCCACCTCGTTACCACTCCTCCAACACCACCTGTAATCGACCACAACGAATACGGACACCATGTTCGCCCAACGCCAGATGTTCTTCGCGCGCCTCGCCGCCAACCTCCGCGCCCCCGCGGTCCGCCAGACCGTCCAGCGCCGCTTCGCCAGCACCCCTGCCACCGGCTCCGGCAAGAACGCCTTCGTCCGCGAGCGTGAGAACGTCAAGCAGCACGCCGCTGAGACCATGGGTGCGCCCTAACCCTCCACCCGCCCTTGTCAATTGCCAACCACGAATATCGATGGACGGGAATGCTAACCGGGAGTCACCATACAGAGCTCTGGCGCAAGATCTCCCTCTAGTATGCGCATTCCCTCCCTCTCTCCCAAATCCCCGTTGCGTGGTTTTTCCCGGATGGACCCCCCGAGCTCTGAAGGAGCTGGAGCTTAAAGTAGCTCGAACGAAGCTCCACCAAGCTCCAATGGAAGCTCGCCCTCGACGATGAACGCATGACAACAACGTCATGGCCGACGCGCACCATCGAGAAGAACGAGGGGGATCAACAGTCAACCTACGGAATGCTTGATGGAGTGAGGGACAGGAAAAGGGGAACGGAACACGATAAGCTAACGAAACTCACCCTTTCTCCCAGCGGCATCCCCCCTGCCCTTGCCCTCGCCGGCTACAACGCCTACACTCTCTACAACGAGCATTGGGAGCACTGGTCCCACCTCCCCCCTCTCGAGGAGCGCACCGAGTACCCCTACCAGAACATCCGCACCCGCAACTACCCCTGGGGCAATGGTGACAAGACTCTCTTGTACGTTTAACCCATCCGAAGCTCGCACAGCCGGGCTTCTCTGCATGGCCTCTCTGAACGAAGGAGCTTTGAGCGAGCCGAGCCCCATCGAAGGAGCCTCATTCTATGGCAACAACTACTGACCGAGACCAACTCTGTTTAGCTGGAACGAGTCTGTCAACTACCACAACCGCGACAAGGTCACGTAAGTGGCTTGTTAATGCGAGCTTCACAACCACCACGTCTGCCCTTGCTTGCTAGACTGGCATCATCCCGGGATCATTGGAAAGCAAAGAGAATTGGGACAAGAAGCAAACTACAGCTAGCGTGTAGTTAGAGCAGGTGGGACGGGACTGTGAATAGAAGTGTGGAAGGGAAGAACATGACGAGTGCTAGAGGCACCATCACGTCCACCGACCCTCAAATTATTATATCCTTTTTACTGCATTATGAGATTAAGCCCTGTAAAGGCATGCCATTGACATCCATATGACCTCATCCTTGATGGAATCCTATGTCTAGGGCGAGAACAGTCTGTTCTACTGCTATAGTTGGGGGACGCCATGAGACAAAGTGCAGTGAGCCTTGATAGCTTGCATCCATTTCTACTAGGGGTATAATGACACGAAACAAGGGGCACACATCCGGGCCTTAATCGCGATGAAATCAAACATCAAACTCTATGGCCATCGACAATATCTTTTCTATTCCTCATCAAGTCATTACAACCGAACTGCTCCATAAAAGCTTCCGACCGCAGCTTCACTGAGCCCAATCCAAACCACCTTATGGCGTACAAGACCACATTTCCTTTATCCGTCCATCATACACTAGAATGCTCGCCCGATGAGCTCTGCCTCCTCAAAGCCATATACCGCGCCGCATACTCCTCCGCTCGAGCATGATCCCCCAGCACTTTCATCAGCGTCGCCCTCTTCGCCAACGTTTCGCACTGCTTCTCGAGATCTTCCGCCGCAGAGAAGTAGTTGAACGCACACTCCAGCGCCTCATGTGCCTTCGTAAAGAGTTCGGTTCTTTTGTTGTTCATCAAGCTCGCCGCCGCCACCGCTCCTGTTGTTTCTCCCGTCGTCTTCGTCGCCTGCCCAGCTCTTCCAGCCTTCCCAGCCTGTCCCATCCTGGCGTCCGCTAGGATACTGTACAGCATACCCGTGTTGAAGGCATTCTCCGACTCCATCGAGCGCGGCAGCACAGCTTCCACGAGCTGTGCAGCGGCAGGGAACTCCCCCATCGCGTTCAGAATGTTAGCCAGAGCGCCCACAGCCTGCCACAGGAGTGTGAGCAGCCGTGCCCGCCACGCGAGGCTCGCTGCGCGCATGGTGATCGAGAAGCCCCGCTCCGGCCTGCCCATGCAATCAAAGAGATGCGCCTTAGCCAGCAGCAGCCGGATGCGCAGCGACAGATCTCGATGGTCATCGCGGAACTTGGCGATCAGCCGCTCGATCTTCTCGTACGCGGCGTCAAAGTCCTTGCGCCGGATCAGCGCCTCGATGTGCAGCGAGTCGATGATGAACACCACGTCCGGGTCGAGCTCCTCCGAGCTGACCTGCAGCAGCTGCGCGAGCAGCGTCTCGGCTGTGTCGAGGTCGTTGTGGTGCAGGTCGCGCCGCAGCTTGACGAGCCCGCGGTAGAGGTACCAGTACTGGTTGGGTTTCGCGGCGCGGAGCGAGTTCTTGTCGATGCCGTCCTCGAGCTTGGCGAAGGCCTCGTCGTACTTGCCCTTGCCGGCGAGGGTGCCGGCTAGGCGGCAGACCATCTTGAGCTCGTCGTCGAAGCAGGCGCTGGGGGCGTGGACGCGCAGGAAGACTTCGCTGGTCATGCTTGATAGGTAGGAGATGCCGAGTCGGTCCCAGAGCGAGGTGGTGACGGATAATTGCGAGCCGAATAGGCTCTTCATGTTTCTTTCGACGATGATTTGCGAGCTGCGCACGAGATGCTCCATGGCGCCGGCAATGCTTTCGCCGTTGGCCATGTTGAGCTTCGCTTCGCTGAGGAGGGCGGAGCTCCGGAGCACGAGCATGCCGGTTTCTTTGGCTTTCGCTCGGAGGAAGGCAAGAGCTTCCTTGCCGCTCCCGATCATGCTGTTGGCCTCGAGATCTTGAACGAGATCTGGGTGTGCTCGCCCAAAATGGTAGAACCAATTCAGGCAAAAGTTGAGGCAGGTGTTGTCCTTGTTCTCTCGGGCGGTGGAGATGGTCTCGAGCATGGTTGCCATTGCTTCCTTGTGGCAGCCAAAATCCGACTGTACGATTGCCAGGTTCATGAGGGCGTAGTGGTAGAAGAGACGGTCGCGGTTTTGCATGGTGTAGTCGAAGTATCTGTGGAGGTAGTCAAACGCTGATGGATAGTCACCGGATCTCCAAGCATCCGAGAAGCTGTAAAAGTTAGCAACTGGTCGCAAACTGCCGGGTTTTGGATACTGGAGGCTTACTTGAGATAATGGGATAGACTGGGAACGACGTGGCTGTCTCTCAGCATAGCATGGAACTTCGCCTTGATCTCTGCAGGTACTCTGGCACCATACTCTGCTTGTTGTTAGAAGGTAATTTCTTCCCCGCAAGTGACAAAGACGTAACATACTCTGTATCTGATCGATCTGGAACTCAAGGAGGCCCTCAACATCATCCGTGCTGACCGGTAGCGCGCCATCTTCTTCACCCATGAGCATACCACCGTATGCTGTCACAGCGATTCCATCCGTGAAAGACCCCCATTCATGCTGACCCTCCATCAAGACCGAGTCGAAACTGTGTCTCCCGCACTGAGGATTCCGTCTCCTCCAGTAAGCAACCGTAGGCTGGCGGTATTTGACGAAAGCCTTCCACAGCTCCGCCGAGTGATGAAACTGTAGTCTTGTGAACTCCAACACCGCTTTCCTCACAAAAGCCCCCAGGGGCGAGTTACGGGCCAGAAGTATCCCCGACGGTGCTTCCTCTCCAAGCTCTGCTATCCGGCGTAGCTCCTCCCTGGTCCGCGCCAACACCAGTGGCCGACGGGAGAAGAACTCTTGCAATGCATCGAGAGAATCGATGCCCCACAGCTTCTCCAGAAATCTGTCCCACAGACGACGGCCGGGCAGTCGATCTACCGCCGGAAAGGGAAGCAAGAGGTCCTCAAAATCTTTGATGGAAACTACCAGTCCGATGCTGCGCTCAGCTCTTTGCCACCGGTTTGCTGCGCCTGGGGCAGATGTCGTCGTGCTTTGCAAATCGCTGTCGAGGATGTGGGAGGTGAGGAAGCTCAGGACCGGAATGATCGCATCGTTGGGTACCGCTTCTTCGACGTAAAGCTCAATCAGAGCTAGCAGGCCAATCTTGGCCGGGGTGAGATAGCGTGCCATGGTCGAATGCGAGAGACAGTTGATGAAAAGAACGATGGGCGCCGTGCCTCACCATGGGGAGGTAACTGAGGATGAACCGACAGAGCGAAAAGAAGTATTGTGAAACTGGTCCGTGAGAGCAAATGGTGTTGAGTCACCAGTTATCGAGTGTGTTTTGCATCGTGCGAGGTAAAGGTCAGAATCAAATGGTGAGAGCCGTGGGCCGTCAATGACATGAGATGAAGGACGTGCGATTCGAGGTTGACGAAGGGAGAAAGAGCGACGTAGTTTGTTTTCGATTCAGATCGCGCAAACGGATATAAACAGATGAAATGATCAATATTTCGCGCATGTTATTCCATCGCAACTTCACCTGCCACTAAAAAGAAAGAAAGAACAGTCCGTTATTTCCTTGCCTGTTTGTTGTCCAGTATGGAAATCGCGAGAATGATTACACGTTCAGGGTTCTCGGTGTGCGTCGGTCAGGCGTGAGATAGCCAAGGTGGGCACGGTGTGCAAAAGTACCCTAACCCTCCTTCCCCCCTTCTTCCTCTTCTCTCACCACCACGCAGGTCAAAATCTACAACGTGATCGATAGACGTGTAAAAAATTATAAGAAATTCTGGACCTGTTGGTATCTGTTCGTCTTTCATCTCAGGCACTTTTGATTCGTACATGATGTTTGTGGGTTCTTGTCTCGCACCCATGTTCACTTCTACTCCGTGGTGCCGTTCTGCAGTGGACTAGATGCAGGGCCGAGTTCAGAGATCTCAATGATCAAGATCACCCACCTTTAGGTTTGAAAACAAGGGAGAAAGAAAAACCCAATGGATTAGGTACTCGCCGTGATCATTCAAGAAGAACGGATAATACTCGCGGTAGTGGTTACTTGCAATGCCTGAAATGGTCAACGGCCGCACTGCAACTCTTGGGCAGAACGAAGTAAGAGGCGTTTACAACACCATCGCCCTCCATTATATACTGCGTACACAAATCGCAACGTGTACCAGAATGAACAGGGAACAAATTCAAAGTACCAATCTGCTTGATTGCGCCAGCTAACGAACGTGGAGTACATGAGTTCGAGGACTACCTCCAACGCTTGTCTGTATCCGATGCCCGCAAATGCTCCCTGTCTGTGTAAAATGCGGTATCACAAAAGCAATAAACATTCCTGCAGCTTAAACCGCTGCGATTCAAGTCCAAACCAAATCCGTATGCTATGATGACCTCCCGAGATATCTCCCTTTATCAATGCGCATGCTGGAGCTCACTCGTTATCTGTCCCCCGGCTTAGAAATGTCGGCCTAGCCCCGAGACTGTTCGACAAAGCGCTGAACCATCCATCGCTAATATCGAACCCGCCGCGCCCTCTCTCAGGAGCTGACGCCGCAGCCCTTCCTTGTTCAACATCAGTGTTTCTCGCCGGGGAGTCAGATCTGAACATGTTGTCTCCGGTCCCAGAAGCCTCACCGCCATCGTCCTCATCACTATCATCATCGCGGTATGGCTCGTACCGCGGAGTGGACGAAGACCCTCGTGCCAAGGACCTGACAACATCGCCTTTGCAGATAGGGCATGTGCGGCGTCTAGTTGTGAGCCATGGAGTTCTGTTATTTTGTCAGCATGCTAATGATTCTGATTCAGGGGGCATATGGGTTATGTCGCTTACATGCATTCCGCATGGAACTCATGACCGCAGGGCAAGCTCATTACCCTGCTAATACCATCCACGTATTCCTCCAGGCAAATGGCGCACTCCCTCTGCCGTCCCATGTACTTCTTCCACTGGCTTGCGCGAGTGGTTCCCTTCTCGTGAGCCGGCACCCTCGCCGCTTGCAGGGCACTGTCCACTCTCAACATGTCCGCGGGTTCAGGAACTCCCGTCGTTGTACGGGACCTTGGTCGAGATCTAGATGGCCCTTGGAGTAATGGCGTCGTAGGGGTTGAGGCGCCGCTGGGAGATGGCACCCTCGACGATTGACTTGGTGAACGAGGAACGGTATGGTAAGTCCGTACCGGGAGACGTTCCACAACTGATTTCGGGGCTCTCCATCTCCGTCTACGGATTTTGGCACGTATTATGAGAAGAGCGTAGACAACTGTCAGAGTAATAAGAGGGCTTATTACCAGAACAAGAAGAGTGTCGAAAAACGGACTTGCACCGCTTGTGGGTGTTATAGTAATCCATAAGCCTTCTCGATTTCCCGCCCGGTTGATTGCAGCTGGAGGTGAAGATGGTTTCTCGGCGTTGAAAGACGGTGCTTCATACGGAGGGAAATCTTCGCCGTCGTCGTCACCAAATATCTTGGACATGAAACCGCCCGAGGAACCTGAGGATGAATCGGAGTTTCGTTGTCCAGACTGCGAGCCCGCTAAGGCCTCGGGGTCGTATCGGCCACTGCCGGGAGTAATGCTGCCTCCTTGCGGCCCGTTTGCATCACTTTGGCTAGTCTTGCCGGGCTGCTTTGAGGAAGCACCGGAAGTACCAGCCTCTTGCTCATCACCGACGGAACTATCACCACCGTGGCGAACAGAGGATGCGCCGTTCTTGGAGGAAGACGAGGCTAAATCAGGGTCGCGCCAATCCTGAACTCCAATCTGGAAACCATCTTCACGGTTCCTGCCGGAGTCTGAAGCCAAGACAGAGTCATCGCCACTGCTCTTGGAAGCCTTGTCAAGACCGGTCTTGATCACTTTATCTTTTTCATCGCTCCAGTCGTCCACTATGACCCAATCCAAAGAACCGCTGCTTGGAGGTCGGCTTTTATCAGTTGCGCTGTCACTGCCGGGGCCCCAATGAAAGAGCCGCGAGAACCAGCTCCTGTGCGAAGGGCTAGATTCAGCACCACTATCTGCCACGCTTCCTTGGGGACCTGTCACCTTGGTCAACTGTCGTTTGGGGTTTGTTTCTGGCGTAGACCTGGCGTGCTTTGCGGACCATTTAGACGATTTTCTTTTCTTGGCCTTGCCAGAATGCTGGGCGTTTGAAACCGGATAACCGCTCTCATCGAGAATGTCTTGAAGGAAGCTTCCCGGTTGCATCAAGGAGGATAGGAGGTGGGCAGTAGTTCTAGAGGTAAAAACAGATGGGATAGTAACGTTATCAACATTACCGCGTGCGGACATTTGAATGAGTGGCCCGCCCTTCTGGTTATCACCAACGATGAGTGCAATGGCTCCACGCCGCTGTGCCCATTTGACCTTTTCGAGGAAACCACAACCACCTCGGCTCAATAGCACAATCTTGCCGGTTATCTCGGCTGTCTCTTGGATCGACTGGATATCTGCATGGCCTGAGCTTGAACTTGTGGGAGTGTCGACGAAAGCATCTTTATCTGTTCGAAATCCTTGGTGTAGGTAATCATCCGTCCCATCATCGACCACCATTTCCATGTCCAACTTGCTCGAGTGTGTTTTCGAGGTGGTCTTGTGATCAACTGCAGGACCGTCTACAATGTTGCTCCTCTTGAACTTTTTGTGATCGGACGTGATACTGCCAGTCGTGTCTCCTGTTGGTGATTGTTTCGGCATCTTGATAGACAGCCGGCCCGGCGCACCCTCCCACCCCACCACATCACTGCAACCAAGCTCGCCTTCACCCTGACCATCTTGGAGATTGTCATCTGTAAACCCACTCCCCGCCCAAAGTTGCCCACTTAGCCCGTCTTTCGGGAGTGGTGGCCCAAATATCGCAGGCCGCGCCGGGAAAAAAGTGCTGTTGTCGTCAAAGAGACTGATGGCTGCATTGGGAGGAAACAGTGTAAAGGGCGCTCTAAATGAGAAGAAGGATCGCAACCCGGACGTTTCAGGTGAAAGATGCGAAACTGCTGGGCTCGCACGGCGGGATGACGCTATGGCGCGACAAAAGAGGAAGACCGAGGCGGAGAAGAAGAGGACCAATATGGCAACTCGTGGAGTGCGCATCGTGGGATCAGGAGCGGCTGATCACCGCGAACACCTAATATACGCCGTGGAACGCCTCCTAAAGCTGGCAGCCAAATCGATGTATCAAGTTGGTGGAGCGGGCGTTGCGATGCGCTCTGGGATCTTTAGTTTATCGGGACCAGCTACTGCTCGAGCCGTCTGTGGCGGTGGGCCCGATCATTCGTATACACTACTATGTCGTCGGTGGCTCGAGTTGCGGGGATATCGGCGTTACTCGATTCGGAGGAAGATGATAGAGGCTAATTGCGCAGGACGTAAGGGCAAAATTGTCGAGGAAAGGACGGGGAGTGTAGTTCACGGTATCGAGTCGCAGGGGAGAAGAAACGGAGAGGAGGTTGAAGCTGGGGAGAAGGGGGTGGAGGGGTTGAGGGAATCGAAGAAATTGGAAATCGAAAAGCGAAGTTCCGGGCAATAGCGGTTTGGATATGACGACCAGATGGAGTATACGTTAACTCAGGAGCGATGGGGCGTGCCGCGATTAATCACACCACACGGTAGGGCCAAGCGCAGCGGGATGAGGTAGGATGATAGGATGACAACCATCATCTGGCGAGTCGAATGATTTGGATCCGTCGTGACTATCCAGCGCTGGCGAGGTAGACGAGGGTGTGAAGGCTCACCCACTGGCCCCGACTTGAACGACGTGTTTGGTGGTTCTCGAGGTGGTCTTCTGTCAGGCCGGATTGGGCGACCAATTCCGTCACGTTCAGCGGACGGGTATTCGTGGGACCGTGGCATGCATGGGGGGACGCACCTCGGGCTGCCAGGTGCTGCTGCCAGATGCCCTCATAAGGGCGCGTTCGGCAACCCAGTAAATGCTCCCAGTAAACATTACTAATCGTTTTTACTAAACCCTGTTCGAAGCGGTCAGTAACAGATTTGCCAGTAAATCGCTGCAAAATCCGTTCCAGTAAATTTTTTGCCCTACAACCAGGAAATGGCCAATAAAATCAACGTATTTCTCTGGAAATACTATTATTCATTTCCTCTCGTCGAAAGGATAGGAAATGTGTCAAAAATCCACTTTTCAACACACGTAATAGCCTTCAACGCAACTACATATATCAATAATACTATTAACAATCTACTATAATACAATTTACCGCTCTAGAAGCTCGTCGACGTCGTCGTCTAGTATAGTGGAAGGTCGTAATTATAGTAATGGCGCTTCTAATAAGCCTCCTTATTCTATAGAGACGGCTAATCCCTATAAATCTATATAGTTGGCGAGGTATCTTTGTAACGAAGGAATTCCTTAATAGCTATAAGGGTCAATTCAAAGACTTAATCCGTATAAGACTTTGTACGTTCTATACTTTAACTAAATAGTTTTATTATTATATTAGATTACGCCCGTCGAAATACGTATTTGCCTATAAGAAGGTATTAATCTTCTTATTTATAATTATTCAAAGCGTTACTTTCTGGTTAAGATCTTTCTTATTTAGTTATAATATTAATACTATTAGTAGATTAATTAACCAAAGTTATAAAAGCTGTTATAGCTTATTATTTATTAGTATAATAAAGCATTTTATAAAATCTTTAATACTTACGTTATCTTTAAGAATTATAAAATTAAATTGCCCCCTACTCAGACCTCTAGCGTTATAGAGGGCAATCCGAAGACCTTTCCCTATTTTCGTAAGGTTTTAAATATATTCGATAGATCTTACTTCGAAGTACGACTTAATATTAACGTAGCGAGGCTATAGCGTAATTGTAAGGGTATGTATTCGACGAATGTGTTAATCGTATATAATTTTAGCGGTCGTATTATATATATCTTCCCTAATTGGGAGGGTTTTGTTAATAATATAAAGGTTCTTAATAATACTTTTATATAATAGGGAGTATATAGATTTTATATTCCTTAAGGCTGGTACTACTTCGCCGACGCGGGGTATAACTCTAGTAACTGTTTATTCGTATTGTATTGTAGTATTCGATATTACTTCAAAGAGAGCGAAAAGGTAGGGCTTAGACCGGCGATAATAGAAGAACTCTTCAACCTTCGTTATAATTAAACGTATATTATCGTTGAAAAAATTATTAGTAGATTAAAAGGCACGTTCCGTATTTACTAATACTCGTCCGGCTTCGGTATCGATATTTAAATAAATGTTATCTTCGTAATTGCGGTAGTGTTAAATTAGTTTTTTAAATACGGTGAACTCCTCGATGAATATTATAATATAGCGACGGATAAAAAGGTGAAACTCTATGACGTGATTGCGAAAGAGTATAACCTATTTAGAAGAATTAGCTGCGATATTAATATAGGGGATAGGACTATAAGAAGGAATAATTTTACTAATGTAAAATTAAAAAGAGGTGTAATTAAATATATAGTTCAATTATGTAATTGTATTGTAAAATAAATATAGAAGGGTTATTATAACGAATTTAAGAAGAGAGGAGAAGTATAGAATAGAAGGTTGAAGGGGGAGAAGAGGGGAGTCAAGTTTGGGAGCAAATAGTTCAATTTGGCGCCAGCCGCCTAGACTACTTTTAAATCGATTAAATCTAATAAAATCGTATTTATTGAGCTATAAATTCAAATCGCTAGATTATTCCCTAAAGTACTAGAGTATGGCCTTCTTAAATCGAATACAAATGTAAGAAGTTTAGTACCTTCGATGTCAAAATATTTTGGATTTTAGATGAATATATTTGATATATCAATTAATATTAGTGCGGTTTTGGCTTCCCGCCTTCCCTACCGACCGAAATTACAATATTATTTGCAATACTTATATTTCCTATAAATTTACTTCAAAATTAATATAAAGTAGATATATTAATTCGGTTTAATTTAACGATTAAAATAGTATAATTCTTATATATATATAATTTCTTTTAGTAGTTTTATTTCGGTATAGAAAAAGTATATTAAAAAGATAAGATATAAAAATCTAGGGTTGACCTATTTCCCGCTCCCATCCCGCCTATACCCTACTAAATATACTATAAATTATACCGCTAATAGCGCTATTAAGGTAGTACAATTCACTACAATTTAAAGTCGATAAGATTAGAATATTGACTAGACTTAGAATAGAAATTTCCTCCTCCAATTACCGTATTACCCCTATTAACCCTCTTCTTTAATAATCGAAAATATACCTCCTTCTTCTTATTAGATATCTTTACGAAGCGGCGCGTTTTTCTATTAAATTCTTCCTATTTATAAAACGTAGTTTTAACGACGGTATTATTAACCTTCTCCTCCTACTTCTTATAGAAGATTTCGAATACCTTATTGAATTATACGTTATAATTAGACTGTAGCGGGGTAAGAGGAGGGGATAACGGTTGAGCGGTCTCTTTTAATACTTCGGTTAGTATATACAATCCTTTAATAATAGTATTATTAGTAGTCTTCTTCTTCTTCTTTTTAGGATCCTTATTAAAAATTACAACTTTCTTCTTGCTATTACGTATATAGGTGGGGACGGGCAAGGGGGATTTATCTTCGTCGTTATTAAATAAGATAACCGCCTAATTTTCCCTAATAAGAAGTAATACCCCTAAAGTTCTAGTGTATTTACTAGTAGTACCCTAATCATCTATAAACGCCTCCTCTATAAATTTATAATACGGGAGAATTTTATTTTTAAATTAGGTAACCTTTTTATACTTCTATTAATATTAGTTAATAAATCTCTACTATAATTAGTCCTATATAATATACTAACTTCAATTAGTAGATCCTATACCTTGTTAAATGCAATAGCCGCGCCGGTATTAATATTAAACCCAAACCTTAATTAGGAGACGTTCTTCAAAATTATCTACGTACGCTATTTATAACGAAATAAATCGACTTTATTACGGATTTGGTATAAAATATTAAAGATGAGGAAGAAAAAGGAAGCTAGATACATCGGATGGAAGAGAGGAGGTTCTTATATACAATGCCAAGGCGGGAACCAGATGGGATGACAGGAGATCCCATGTACTGACAGGTGCTGGCCAGCCGGGCCATTACATTACCCCCCTCCCGGAAAGAAGACTCAGCCCCAGAGTCGAAACAAGAGAAATTGACTAATAGAGTCATCAATCCATTTATCCATGTGATATTACCATACCTAGCAAGGTCCTCAAGATCCCCATTGAAAGGAACAAGTGCGGAACGAAGTAAATAGAAGAAGAGATGAAAAGAAAGATAAACTAGTGTTTTTAATATTATTATCAATAACATTTGAAATGAGAACCCAACAATCTGGAAAGCAACGCGATCTAGAACAGATAAAAGCAAAGACAAGCCCAATATTAACAATCTAGGTGGGCAAAGAAAAGAAAGATCAGAACAAGCCCGACAATCTAGATGGGCATTGACATGTGAAAAGAAAAGAGATAAGATGATAAGGAAAAGTGTCATTCAACGTCATTATCCATCAAATGCTCTCAAGGTGCTCATCCAGAGATCTGAGACAAAATGCGGCGCGAATTATCGGATAACGCATACATTGAGTCCCAAAACTGTAGTAATGAGGCTCACTCAAAACAGAGGAAACGAATTATCGGGACCGTAAGGCTCAACTCAAAGAGTAAGACGAAAGACCAAGACTAACATATAACAAAGCTCCATACGGTCTATCATATGCCGAAGCTCCATAAAGGTCTAAGTCTAATTGAGGAGACGAGATAAAAGAAGAAGAACGTAAATAGGTAGGCGTTTTAATCCAGAAAAGAAACGGCCAAAGAAAGTAATGATAACCTTTGAATGGAGTATCAGAACCATAGAAGTAGGAGAAACAGCTAATTAAATAAAACAGCAGACTTAAACTAACAGCGAGAACCTAATACGCGAAACAGATTATCGGGAAGGAGGCTAAAAGCATATAAGAACCGTAGAAGTACTTACTAATCTAATGAGTACTGAGAAGAGTATCTACCTGGCAAAGTGCGCTGAAAATAGCCATTTTGCAATATTATTAATAATGATGCGGCTCAACTGGAAACAAAATAAAATGCGGCTCAACCAACGGAAACAGGATAAGTATATCTTTGAATAATAAAAGCGTCATTGAATTAAGGCTCAACGGGTAGCCACGCAAGCGGAAGCGGAAGCCAATGCCGGCAGAAAGGCGGAGCGGAAAGATGAGTCCAGATGACGGGAAATAGCAGATACTAAGGGTCCAAATAACGGGAATCCACATCTAAAAACGCAGTAAAATACCGGCGGTCTAGTAATCTATCCGATTGACAACTGGGAGCTCTATTTACCTATTGAAAAGGCGGGGAGAGAGGAGAAGAGACGAGACCACGAGAGGAGAAGGTCCAGATGAAATCCGGGGGAGAAAGCGGGCGTTTTCATCCAAAAAAGAAACGACCAAAGAAGTGATAAATGACAGGTTTTGAACTGGACTATCAGAACCAGAAGGAGAAGAGAAACGGAGTCCAAATAATAGATAAGATAAAATCTAGTAAAGAGATGAGAAGAAGGGGGGCCACGTTCAGATCGCAGCTAAGGTCCCAAGAATAAGGGTCGCTATAATGCTGCATCTTTAACCGTAGACCAGCCGGCCAATTAGTAATAAATCCAATATCATCTAGTAAAAGTTGCGATAATCTGTCATCCCAAGAGGTAACGGTTCTGGCGATGCGCGCCCGCGGTGTTGAGTACGCTGCAGATATCGARATAGTCCGATATTCCGGAATCCGTCGGTGGGGAAAAAGGGGTGTTGGGATAAAATACGACCCGTAGGAAGGATCTTTAATATAATGTCACATAAAATATTAAAGATGAGGAAGAAAAAGGAAGCTAGATACATCGGATGGAAGAGAGGAGGTTCTTATATACAATGCCAAGGCGGGAACCAGATGGGATGACAGGAGATCCCATGTACTGACAGGTGCTGGCCAGCCGGGCCATTACACTTGGCCTAATACTAAACTGCTCAGCTATATCTCTAATAAAATTATTATACACCTAGTCTTTATAACTATTCTAATTAGTTACTCTATTGCTAGCTATATCCTTTAAGAGGGTAAATAAATAAACCTCCTATTCGCCATCCTATATCCAATTCTTAGTAACAATACGGTTCCTCTTCTTACTTCTAGTCTAGGATTAGGACTAGCCAGAAGGGGGGGTAATTTAATTATAGGGAAACGGGTTGGACTAGTTTAAAGGGAACTAGCTAGCCTATAATAGCAATTAAAACCCTATAATCTAGGATTCCTCCTATACTATAGGCCAAATTTGACTATTACTTATTTAGGTATAAAAATAAGCGGGTTTCGTTCTTCAAAAGACACAAAGGAGGGTGTTAATAAAGAGAGAATAATAAGAAAGAAAGCAGGCCATTCTATTTAATAATAATACTAAGATTTATATACACGTGATCAAATACGACAAATTTCTTAATTCTAGTGATTCGAATAGGTTCTGGAAATGCCCTCACGTAAGCGCTAAATGTAGGTCATGGCTAAGACGGAGCTCACCGCCTTACCCAGTTACGAGATGGCCAGTGCGTTGCCCTGTAAAAGGCATTTACTGGAAGCCTTTACTAGAGCATTTACTGGGTTGCCGAACGCGCCCTAACCGGCTGGGCAGAACTTCAAAGGTTGGCAGGCAGGGCTGGGCCTCCCTCCCTGAGTTCTGGGCTGAGTTCCATTGCCGTGCCACGATGCCCCTGGTGGCAACCAACTGGAGATTACAAGGGTCCAATTTTAACCTTCGCAGGCGGATATCACAGGGCGGGGGTTCTCCCCAGATTTCCCGCCAAGCTTGCTGTAACCTAGTCCTCTTCGAGCAATGCTGTGGGAGCTTTCAAGTTGAGTTGCTGACCACAGCAACCGCTCGTCGTGACGAGCACTCAACACTCACTCCACGGCTTCGAAGAGGTCACAGGAGCGCCCCTTTGGGTCTGTAAGAATTGCGGGCACACACCTTTGTAAATCATGTGGATGAAAGAACGGGAGCCACTGATATTCCTTTCCTGGAAGACTCAACATGTACCTTCGCCGTTGAATCTCAGGCTCGGCGCGTTCTTGTGTTCCCTAGTGACATGTAACATCTCCATAGCCAGACGTCGGGATGCTCGAGCTTTCTGGCATAGGCTCCACAAATCGTTTGTTGTGGATGGTGTCGAGTTTTCCGGTCTTGCTCTTCTTAGGTGCAGCAACCTGATAACCTCTGGGAAGAGCACAGGGAAATCTCAATACTTCCCAACATACTCGAAAGTTGAGCAAAGGAGGAATCAAGATGCCTCGAGGGGCTACAATACCGTTATATGCCGAGAAATATGACTGGGAAAGACGTGTCATGCTCGATTCTGAGGTCTCCAATTCCCTTTTCACCAGGAATCACAAAATGACTCGAACGGTCACCAAACACTGGGGCCAACCGAATATGAGCCATCTGTTGGTGAGTCTAAACAGACCAACAGCTACTGAGCTGACAGTGGCTCTTGCATCCCTTCCTTCAAGTCGACGAAGCCGTAGGATGGAATGTGAAGAGGATTGCCAAACTCTCGACGCTACGGTGGTACTTCCCATAGAGTGGAGGGAGCACTGAAATTAGGGGGCATCGGCCTCCGTGACAAGGTACCTGCCAAACACTTGTACGTGGGCTAACGGGTATAGTGGGGCCCGTGCGCGGGGAAATCCAGATCTTTTGACTCATGGGCCCATGGGTCCCGGCCGGCCTAGTCCGTCTGCCCCTCCGAGGGGCGGCCGCAAAGAAATTCCTGTCAGCCTGACGGCCCGCCTATAACGCTCAACCCTTCAGCTGCCCATTGACCCGTATCGTCCTCTGAATGCCGCTTTCGTTGTGGCGATTGGCAATTGGAAGCTCGAGAAGGCATTCATTGCTTAAAATCCCGTCGACCCGCATACTTCCGGTTCCTCGACAGTATTCGACTTACATCAACAACAACAAAGTCAACGTCAACATGGCGGGAGAAGAGCAACCCGTTGCCGCGCCTGCCGCTGCGCCGGCTGCGCAGGATGCGCCCGGCGCCCCTGCCCCGAAGAAGAATGGTTCGTGAGCCTCGTGGAGCTGAAATTTCCCATGTGCACTCGTGGTCACCAACTTACACCCGTTTCTTTGCTCTTGTAGACAAGAAGGAGAAGGCTAAGGCCGACAAAGCCGCCAAGTTCGCCGCTAAGCAGGCCGCCGCCAAAGTGAAGCAGCCCGCTGCTCAGTCCGCGCCCAAGGAGAAGAAGGAGAAGACCCCTGCCCTGCCTCCTTACGAAGACAACACCCCCGCCGGCGAGAAGAAGGCCATCCAGTCTTTCGAGCACCCTCACTTCTCGGCATACAACCCCAGTGCCGTCGAGGCGGCATGGTATCAATGGTGGGAGAAGGCCGGCTACTTCAAGCCTGAAAGCTGCAGGAAACCCTCGGCTGGCAAGTTCGTCATCCCTCTGCCACCTCCGAACGTTACCGGCGCTCTCCACTGCGGCCATGCTCTCGCCAACTCCCTGCAAGATACTTTGATTCGCTGGTACCGCATGAAGGGCTACGAGACCTTGTGGGTGCCCGGTTGCGACCATGCCGGTATTTCGACGCAGTCCGTCGTCGAGAAGATGCTCTGGAAGAAGGAGAAGAAGATCCGTCAAGAACTTGGTCGTGAGAAGTTCACAGACCTTGTCTGGGAGTGGAAGGGCGAATACCATCAACGCATTAACAACGCCCAGAAGCTTATGGGCGGCTCGATGGACTGGGACCGTGAGGCTTTCACCATGGACAAGAACCTCACCGCTGCCACTATGGAGACTTTCTGCCGTCTTCACGACGAGGGCCTCATCTACAGGTCTAACCGCTTGGTGAACTGGTGCACCCACTTGAACACCGCTCTCAGCGGTTTGGAGGTCGAGAACAAGGAGATTACTGGCCGTACCCTTCTTGATGTCCCCGGTTACGACAAGAAGGTTGAGTTCGGTGTCCTTACTCACTTCAATTACCAGATTGACGGTTCCGAGGAGACGATCGAGGTTGCCACCACCCGTCCCGAGACCATGCTTGGCGATACCGGTATTGCCGTCAACCCCGAGGATCCTCGCTACACCCACCTTGTCGGCAAGTTCGCCCGCCACCCCTTCGTTGACCGTCTCCTTCCTATTGTCACCGACAGCTACGTCGACAAGGAGTTCGGTACCGGCGCTGTCAAGTTGACCCCGGCACACGATTTCAACGATTACCAGCTTGGTCAGCGTCACAACCTCGAGTTCATCAACATTCTGAACGAGAACGGAACCCTCAACGACAATGCCGGCCCCTTCAAGGGACAGAAGCGCTTCGACGCCCGTTACACTGTTGTGGAGGAACTGACCAAGCTTGGACTCTTCGTCAAGAAGGAGCCCAACCCGATGAAGATTCCCCTTTGCGAGAAGTCCAAGGACGTTATTGAGCCCATGATGACTGAGCAATGGTGGGTTCGCATGAAGGAGATGGGTGAAGCCGCGCTCAAGGTTGTCGAGGAGGGCAAGGTCAAGATCTCCCCCGAGAGTGCTACCAAGTCCTACAAGAGGTGGCTTGCCGATATCCAGGATTGGTGTATTTCTCGTCAGCTCTGGTGGGGCCACCGCATCCCTGCCTACCGCGTCATCTTTGAGGGTGAGGAGGGCCAACGGGAGAATGAGAAGTCCGAATGGATTGTTGGCAGAACACAGGAGGAGGCTCAGGCAAAGGCTGAGGCCAAGTTCGCCGGCCGCAAGTTCACCCTTGAGCAGGATCCCGACTGTCTCGATACCTGGTTCAGCTCCGGACTTTGGCCTATGGCCATTCTTGGCTGGCCCAACACTGAGAACCTCGACTTCAAGAAGTTCTTCCCTACCAGCATGCTCGAGACCGGCTGGGATATTTTGTTCTTCTGGGTCAGCCGTATGATTATGCTCAGTCTCAAGATGACCGGAGAGGTGCCGTTCACTGAGGTGTACTGCCACAGTCTGATCCGTGATTCCGAGGGCAGGAAGATGAGCAAGTCTTTGGGCAACGTCATTGACCCTCTTGACATCATTCGCGGTATCGAACTCGAGGACCTCCACGCCAAGCTGCTGGTCGGTAACCTGAAGGAGGAGGAAGTCGCCAGAGCTACCAAGTACCAAAAGACTGCCTTCCCCGGCGGTATCCCCGAGTGCGGCGCGGACGCCATGCGTTTCACCCTTCTCTCTTACACCACTGGAGGTGGCGATATCAACTTTGACATCAGGGTTATGCACGCTTACCGCAGATTCTGCAACAAGATTTGGCAAGCCAGCAAGTACGTCCTTGGCAAGCTTCCCCAGGACTTTGTGCCCAAGGCTCAGCTTGACACCGCCAACCTCTCTGTTCCCGAGAAGTGGATCCTTCACCGCATGAACGTGGCCGTCAAGGGCATGAACGAGGCTCTTGAGGCCCGCGAGTTCTCCAGAGCCACCAAGGTGGCCTACCAGTTCTTCTATGACGAGCTTTGCGACGTCTTCATCGAGAACAGCAAGGGTATCCTCACCGACGGTACCCCTGAGGAGCAGCAGAGCGTGCAGCAGACACTGTACCACGCCCTTGATGTGGCGCTGCGCCTTCTCCACCCCATCATGCCCTACATCACGGAGGAGCTCTGGCAGCGTCTTCCTCGCAAGCAGGGCGATGGAGAGACCATCATGCTTGCTCCTTACCCTGCGTTCGAGTCTCAGCTCGAGTTCGTTACCGAAGCTGAGGACTATGAGCTTGGTCTCAAGTGCGCCGGCGGCATCCGTTCCCTGGCTGCCGACTACAACATCAAGTCGGATGGCAGCGCGTTCATCAAGGCTACTACTGCGGACAGCCTCGCCACTGTTAGTGCTCAGCTCGCCGCCATCAGGACACTGTGCGGCAAGGGCGTTAAGGAGGTCAACGTCTTGGGCGCTGATGAGGAGCTGCCAAGAGGCTGCGCCGTCTATGTCATCAATGCCGAGATCACCGTTCTTCTCCAGGTTGGCGGTAGCATCAGCGACATCGATGCCGAGATCAAGAAGATCACCACCAAGTTGCAGAAGACTGATCTCACCATCAAGAAGCAACAAGAGCTGCTGTCTAAGGATGGTTTCGAGAAGGTCAGCGAGGCTGTCCAGGAGTCTGAGAAGCAGAAGCTGGCCGATGCTCAGGCGGCAAAGGAGAACTATCAGCGCACCCTGGAGGAGTTCAGCAAGCTGAAGATTTAAATGTGGGATTTTGGAGTTGGGATCTATTTGAGCATCTAGTGCGGTCCTTGAATGTCCGACAATGCTTGGAGCGTTAGAAAAGTTGTAGCTAGTTTCTCATTATAAAACGGCATCTTTCGGAACTTGAATGTCGGTGTCCCAGCTCCATCTGCATTGACTAGAAAGCTTTGAGTGATAAGGATGTTTGTAGAGCGTAATGGCTTGATGAGCTATTGCTCCTTAATTCACACTGACAAGTGTTTATGCCTTCGTTGTCCTGCTTGTTTCTTGAATAGTGATTTTCCTGTTCTCTCAAGGTTGCTGTCATCTCCTGAGGGTTATCTGCAGGTGTAATCATTCCTTACATGTTTCGTACAGTGCCATGTTAGCGGCCACGGCCCTACGGCCAGGAGCAACGAGATATCTTGTAGAATTGATGCTTCGGCGTTGCTTCATCGTTTGCGGCGCCGCTATGAGGTTTGGATGAATTGAAGTCTTGAGTGGGCCCAACCGGCATGGAATTGTGGGTCAGCTAAAAGGGACGGGTGGGACGCTGCAGTGCAGTTGCGCCCAACAGGTGACCTCAAGCCACAATTTTCAGCCACTAGTGGCGGGGGACGCGGCAGCCCTAAGCGGGAAATCTGGCTGCCGCACATTCCCAAAATTTCGCGATCCTAGATTTGAGAGAATCATCCAACTCACGACAACGCTCCGCCCGGTGACGACGACGAAGGTATTTCCGCTCCACCCCCAACAGTCGGTCCCTTACGGTCATACTAATTTTGTTCGAATACAGCAACCGCCAAAATGAGTAGGTTTTCCCTGATCCTGCAGACACACGACGTATCCCGATACCATTTTTTGATCGACCCCTCGCCAACGACCGAATTGACGATCCGGTCGAAATGTTGCACTGAGCGACTGTAAACTGGACGACATACGGCTCGAAGACGAAATTATGCACGACAACTACGGGAGGATACGATATGGTTGGAACACGATGGGCTGACACGGTCGCAAACAGCTAAGGGAACTTCGAGCTTTGGCAAGCGGTATGTTGAGGACCCATACGGCTCGGCTACATTGTCGGATAAGGGTAACTAACTTTCCAAACAGCCACACCAAGACCCACGGTCTTTGCAGACGTTGCGGGTAAGTCGACACGAATCCGAATCCGATTGAAGAAGGAGAACACATTGGTCGACTGTCGCGAAGATAAACGAGAACCATCGACGACGTCCTCGCGCTACAACAGAACAAGAAATTGACAATCGATTCACCAGTCGCCGTTCGCTCCACAACCAGAAGAAGGTCTGCGCTTCTTGCGGCTACCCTGCCGCCAAGACCCGCAAGTGTACGTTGGACTCTATCATCCTCGAGGGGGGGCCTACCTGAGAGGATCCCCCCGGATCTCGGGCGCAAGTGTCAGGATGCTGACATCAGGGTTTGCAATACAGACAACTGGTCTGAGAAGGCCAAGCGCAGAAAGACCACCGGCACTGGTCGCCTCCGTTACCTCAGCACCGTCTCTCGCAAGTTCAAGAACGGCTTCCAGACCGGTGTCCCCAAGGGCGCCAAGGGTCCCGTCGCTGCTTAAACGAGCGAACTGGGTTGGATTTTCTGTTCTCTCGGGTCGATTAACGTGAACTGGCGGCGGCGAAGCGGGACAAATGGGACGGGATCGTTTTCTTCGGCGGGTGCGGTGTAACCAGGGACTGGGATTATCTACGGATCGGACCTAAACTCGCTTTTTGCTGCTGCTACATCACATCAACGGGCAAAAGGTGCATGAGGTTTCATTTTGCGCGCGCGCGGGAACTCGGTCTTCAAAAGCGTTCTTGACATGCAAGGAGCAAACATGGTCATGAGATACAATGGCGAAACGTCTTTTTGCTGAGCGGAAACAGCAAAGTCTCCCCGCGGACAAGCAAGCTCTCAAGCTTGGTGGTGGGCTGAGTGTCGCCCGGTCGAGCAAGTTTTACTACTCTACAATTCCAGTTCCGTTATTCACCCGAGCATTCGGAACATTTGGGAGAGCCACGAATATCAGATATGACGTGATGTGTGATGGTTATCAATTTCAATATCAAGCCTAATGTTTACCAGCTATTTACTGACCCCTTTCGAAGACTCGGACGCCACCATCTCCTCCGACATGATACAGATACTCCTTTTCCTCGATCTGCCTCTCGCCGCAACTGTCTCCGCCACGCGTAATCCTGACCACGCCGCTCACATCCTTCGCGATGCCAGTATCAAGCAATCTGAGACTAACAATCATCTCTGACTCATGGGCCAAGGACAGAACGAAGGAGGCGTGATCCTTCTCCAGTGTAGTCGTCTGCGAAGCGATCAACGGGTCGTCGGCAGACAACGTGAGGATCGTAGCATGTGATTTCTAATATCATTCGTCATCAGTCGCCTTGTCCAATCTCGGATGCATAGATATCTCCCGTGGGACGACAACTTACCTCTCTGAGATCCAACAGCAAGTCCTTCAACGCCGATGAAACCGACCCGTTCCCATCCGACGTAGCAGCCAGCAAAAAGTCGAGCTGGTCAATAACCAACACAACCTTCTTGTTCTTCTGGCACAGCTCATCCAAAGCAGCGTGTAGCGTCTTGCTCACATCTGTCACCGCCAAGCTGGGGAGAGAGCGCTTCCACTTTTCTCCTCCTGCCAGTCCTTGTCCTTGTGACGATGATCCCCTTGCCTCCGCACCGGCACCGACACCGGCTGTTGCCGTAGGAGCAGGTGATGACCGGAATGGTGGTCCCCGTCCTGGCACTGCTCCTGCTCCTGCTGATCCTAATCCTCCAGCCGCCGCTGGCACAGGAGGTCTTCTCACCGGCAGACCACCACCGCCGGCCGCCGCACCCACACCCGCACCCTCCCCATCAGATCCAGAACCAAACCCAACACAAAGCCCATCAACAAACCCCAACTTCCCCCTCCTCCCCAACCCCTCCAAATCCAACCCCAGCCTGCCCGCGCTCTCCTTCCAAAACGCAAAGTCGCGGAGGAAGCTTACTAGCAGTACTCCCACATTTTCACCCTCCCCCTCACCAGCACCATCTCCTCCATTCTGCACGGGTAGTTCAAGTTCCGGCTCAGCAGCTACTGGGATCCGGGGGCCTAGACGTCTTTGGCCTTGCGGTTGTGGTCGTTGCGGAGCCGAGGAGTGGGAGGAGGAGGAAGAGGAGGGAGAAGATTTGAGAAGGGTGTAAAGGTAGCGGAGGAGGAGCCAGTTGGTGTTGGCGCCGAGGATGCCTGTTAGGAGGATTTGGGATTGGGACTGGGACGGCTCAATCGCGAGGTAGGGTTCCAGGAGAGGGGGGATGTTTCTGGATGTCATTTTTGTGGTTTTGAGTTTGCTGTTTGGTTGAGGGGTGAGTTCGTTCGTTGGTTGGTGTGTATGAACCGAGTAGATGTTGGGAGTGTTGTGAGAATGAGCTGTATACCTCTATAGGAGGAAAAGGATGGTGTTGTGGTTCAGTTGAGCTTGTTGTTAGGGATGTGGTTGGCCTGGCTTGGATGGAAACGAGTGCTGCTTTTTCGGTGACCGAGGACAAACGAGCAGTGGTAAGATGAAAGTAGGGAAGATAAGAAGTTTGCTTCAAAAAGAGTTGTGCAATGACAATGAGTGAGGCCGAGGATAGGTGAGCCTCGTGAGCTTGTGAGACTTGTGATGCAATTGATAGTGGGGCTCACTAGGGAAGGAAAAAGGAGAGAAAATAGAGGGGTCGTTACTAGCACACAGTGCGCATGTCACGTTGCTGTGGTGTTTTGTTACTTGTACCCGTTTCTTCAACACTATCGTTAGTACCTTTCTAGTTGAAAGATCTTTGATAGACAACACCAAGCATTTTGTGCCATACTGAGAACAATCATTTAAGAGTAGCACAATTTTGGCGTCACACAAGCGATCACAGAAGCAAGCCTAAAAGTCACGGAGTTAAAGATCCCATCTAAATGTCAAGTTAATGATGCCCGTAAACTGTTATATGCAAACGCTACTAAAATGGTATCATGCAAGATCCGTACAAGTATCCCAAGTCAATGCACCAAACAACTCCCCTCCTAACACAATCATTAATCATACTCATGGTTAACCTCACCAATCAGTGACAGGTTACCGCTAACAAGGCCTCCAAAAGTCTACCTTGACAATGGCCCTCAAGTGTATTTGACTTTACGGAAGTCCACCTAGAACTTCTCCATAAAGTTCTTCCGGACCGTCCACATCCTCGCTCTCTTTCCGTAGATGTACATCGGGATAGTGAAAAAGAGCAAGATAAGTTGGATGATTCCGATCCAGATAAACACAGTCTTGGGTCCGTCATCCGTGAGCCAGCCGGTCACAAACAAGCTGAAGACGAGGCCGTGGAGGATGTTCTTGCTGAAGTTGAGCGTGACCAGGGCCTCACCCGCATACTGTCTGTAGCTGTCGACGCAGAAGGTGATGCTGGTTGTTGAGCCAAGCGAGCATCCGAACGAGACAACACCGAAAAAAACGGTCGGCACGATCCAGTGGTCACCCAACTGCGCAGACCAGCCGAAACCCATCAAGCCGATGACCGTGGTAATGGCTACAGGCAGAGCCATGACAAGTCTGAACTCTGGCTCATAGAGGCCACCATTGCGCCTGGCCATCGCCTTCACAATGACATCCGATACCTTGCCCGCCACAGCGGTGCCCAGAATACCACCGACAAAGGGGCTGATGTAAACCAAACCCGTCTGCAGGGCATTGAATTTGTAGTGGCCTTCGCGGTAGATGACAGCTACAGACTCGGATATCACAATAAGCCATCCGACTGAGCATGCATAGACGATGGCTGACCAGAGGACGGCTGGATAGGAGAAAAGAATGAGCGGCCGGATGGCTACTTTGTGCCATTTGTCCTTGTTCAAGCGACCATGGAAGAGCTTGAGCTGCTGGACAAACGACTTTGCCGGCTGATCACGTAGGGCCGCAGTATATGGAACTCTGCTACCCACCATGCGGGAGCTAGCCACTGATTGGGACTCGGTATCCGTTTCAGTGTGATCCTGTCCGGCAAACCTCTCCGGGGAGTAAGGTGACTTGGGCTTCTCGATGTTGTCGGACATGTAGGAGACATGGGGCTTTGTCGAGTTATCAGATGATGAAGGTTCGTGAGTGATAAGCTCGGGGCGTGCAGCATGGCTGTCTTCCGCGAGGATACGTGCTGTCATGGGAACAATCGAATCGTGGAGCTCATCGGGTTTCTCAGAAGTCTTCTCTCGCGCCGCGGCCTCCCTATCTTTTTCCGTATGATGCTCTTCGGCGTCGGTAGCAAATCCGACGTGAACGTTTCGGCGATGGTTAGCCGCCGGTGCTGGAGTCGGGCCTTCCTCACTATGGCGAGCGCTGGGTAGAGCGCTGGGTGGCACACTGACGCCTGCGGCGTCCGAACGCCGAATGTGCTGTTTCGAGGACATCCGGCGGAAGAAGCTTGGCCTAGATGACTTTTTCCTTGGATGAGGCACTCTGTCCCAGAACGTCTCGGGAACAAACAGGAACAGCAGAAACCCGCAGAAACCAACAACCATAGCAACAACCCTAAATTGACTTGTTAGAGTTCAAATCACTTGGTACCGACGTTGGGAACGAGAAACTCACCAGAATGTCCAGCGCCATCCCAGGCTCTCGATCACGGCAGCGCTGACCAAAGGAACCAAGTTCTTTCCGCCGAGAAGCAACAGCGTATAAATGCCGATTCGATAAGCTCGCTCGTGGAGGAAGAAGATCTCGGCAATAGTGGCGGACGGAAGGCATTCAACCGGACTGACAGCGATGCCCTGAAAGATTCTTCCAAGCACCAAAGACACGAAGCTTTTTGAAACGGCGCACCATACCGATGTTACGACAAACAACAGAGCCCCAAAGAGGTACACTGGCCTCTTACCGTACAGGATCGCTGTAGGCGAGAAGACCACGGAGCCAAGGCCCATACCCATCATGTAGAGGCCAGTCGTAAGTGATACGCTCGAGACGCTGACATCAAACTCATTGGCGACATCCGTGAAGCCAGCAGCAAGGAGAGGGGTCATGCCGCCGCCCACCATGCAAAAGAGGCCCAGGGAGAGCAGGGCAGAATCTCTGCGCCATGTTGGCCAGTTGAGGGGGTCATTGGCAGATTCTTCTGGTTGAGGTTCGAGAATGATTTTGCCGTCACTCGTTTTCTTCTTTTCGTCCTGTGGTGGTTCTGGAGGCCGAATAACGGCGGTTGGGATTGATGAATGGGAAGTTCTTGCAGGTGCGTTCCGTAGGCCAAGGGGCTCGTTGTGGTCTGCCGCCAGTAGTAGGACCGAGCCTGAGAGGAGGTTAGGACTAATGTAAATGCAGAACAATGCTCCTGGGTAGACTTACCTGGTACTTCGATGGTCTCTCTATCGTTCAAAATGCCCATATTCCATTTTGGTAGTCTTCCCCTCCCTGGGGTCTCCTCGTTGTCCTGCTCCCTGGTCGAACTTCGTCCAAACAACCGCCATCCGCCTTTTTGCGGTGTGCTGCCCGCTTCAGGATCGGGAGCCATTGCTTCAAACTCTTTTGGTGTGCTTCGTATCTGGCTGGACAGTACACTCTGCTGAGATGGATTGGATGATATTCGTAACGTGTGCGGGCGTATTACAACGCGAATCGTGGATGCCGGTGAATATAGGAGACGTCAAGATCCTGATATGATGACAATGACCACGTATATTGCTCTGTCTTGGGGCGAATAAGAAGGATGCGAGATATATGCAAGGCAGAATAGTATGCGGCAGATATGAATGAGGGATGGGTGAAGGGTAAGGCAAAGATGACAGAAAGGCGTGCAGCATGCAGGAAGGAGGGAGACGGAGTTCAAGTAGTCATGGACCGTCGATCTCCAAGGGCCGGACTTTGGTTGTCAGTCAAGGCCGTGCTAGTCGAACTGTAGCTCTCTGGTTGGCAACCCTCCTTCCTCAACAGGCACTAAGATGCTCCAAGATCGTGCAAATAAGAAACAGGAAACAAGGGCACGCCTGGTTGAAACGAAAAGAGGAGAAGGGGTCAAGTGAGCACAGGAAGCGGCGGTTGTTGAGAATAGCTGCATGCTTTTTCGCTCTTGGATTTGCTTGGTTGCAAAGTGCCTTCCACTTGGGTGCATCTTTGGTATCAATGGGTGTCCACTAAACACGCTAAAACACACCAGCGCGTGGGTCGAACCCATGCTGTAGACGGCCCTGCCGTGGGAGTTTAGGCCTGTCCCGGGATGTCCCCAGCCTCTTCAAAACGCCGCCGAGGTCTGCCAAGCCCCGGCCAAGATGGCCTTTTGACGGAAAATGGGACGAACGACCAGGCATCGGGTCATGTTCAAAGGCAACGACTGAAGACTGATCCACAACTTTGCCTTTTTGTCGCCTGGTTTGACTCGTTGTGCTGAGCCAGAGCGGCCGTCAGGTGGACCATGTTGGGCAGAACGACAGGGAAGATGGTCGTCGACGAGGGGTTTCTTGCTTCAGTTCCCTCCATCGGCATCATGTTTGGTCTCACGTCGAGCTGCTGTCCTGAGAGGGTTTCTCAGGCCATTCATTATCTTTGGAGTCCCGAGACTACTGATCAGGCAAACCTGGCAGACCAGGCCGGCGCAAAAAGGCAAAGGATCGACGATCCAGGGTACGAGCCGATGTGGCGGGCTTGACAATCGTCCAGACAAGGACAAAACCGCAAAGATCGAGCGAGGGTTTTTGTGTCTATCGTCCTGCCGTCCTCCTCGACTCGGGCCCCGTGTGCGAGCACCCGAGTCTCCCGTTGGCCGAAAGAAAGCGGAGGATACCAGATGGACCGGCGGGAATGATCAAAGACTAGGATGTAAAGGTTGCTTCGCATTAGCTTACCTCCCGAGTCGTGACAATCGCTGAATGAGTTTATTCTGGATACCTATACAATGCCGTCTTATCGAGTGTAAGTTGTTGGATGGTCGCAAAATGGCCGCAACTGACAAACGGCCCGGGTCACGTTGGGTCGCACCTTGTCGCACCAGCTCACACCATTTCCGAACAGAGACCCTCCCATGTTCCCCCGCACTACTTGTACAGTGCAGGTGTTTGGGTATCCGCAGCCAAATGCGCCAGAGATGCGCCAGAGGCGCGGAGCTAGCAGCGTTGTAGCGACGTTGCCCGTAGGCGCAGATCCCGGGCGCCGAATCCACCTCCTATCTTTGAGGTTCATATCGACACGGGCAGACAAATCGGACGCCGAATTATCTCTCGCAAGCACCACCGGAGGGCCTAAGCTCTTTCGGAAGGAGTTCCCCGCCCGGCGTCGACGACGGTCTGGTTCAGCGGATTTCTGAGCTGTGCGCTCGGATGTCCCCCTCACTGCGGTTACAGATTCAACCCGTCTGTTCCAGTAAAAACTCTCGTTTAAAGTCTCTTGCAAGTCGCAAACACTGCCCGCGCAAGTGATAAATGCGTAATGATGCCGCTGATGACGAACTCAGTGCTCGTGGATGGAATATTCCCAAGCAACAAACTGGCTCTACCGTCTCGCCGGTCATCTCGGCCTCGCTTCCACTCAGCTGGACACCACCTCGAAAAGACCAGAATGCTCACTTGCCCGGTTGCCGGCGCTCACATGTTCATGACCGGGAAGTGGACGGCCGGGTTGGTGTGGTGCCATTTGCGAGATCTCCATGGCTTGCCGCACCCCTGCAAAGAAACGAAAGGCGGAACCCTCACCCCGTTGGTCCCCTAAAACAGAGAGACGAGGGCTTAGATGCGTTATGACGCAACCAATCTGACATTCTCTCACTGCGAGATCCTTGGGGCTCCTCACCTGTACTTAGCTCCGTCTCGTCTTTTTGCTGAATGATACTACTGATAGCGCTGGTGTGAATGGTGACCACCAAATTCCGAGACAGTCTCCAGTTCACCACCGCATCCATTACGCTCTTCCTTTTTTGATCTCGATTAGCTTGCACCCGACAGCATCACACCATCATTGCCGGGAAAAACGACCGCAGAAGTGCCGTCCAATTGAGACCCCAGACAGCCAAAGAGCCGCAACCGAAGCTGTCATCGCGCGACCATGCATTTCCTCTTCTCCTCTGGCGGACAGGCCCTCTCCAGCTCCGGGCGCCTGCTCGGCAAGACCCCAGCAGCAGCGGCAGTGACCTGCAACCAATTTGCTTCGAGTGCTGCGTCCTTTTCGACCTCACGCGCAGTTGCGGCCAAGAACCAAATCTACCAGTCGTGCGTACATCCATTATAGCTTCGCCTCTGTTTTGTTGGAAGGTCACTAACTTAGTCTTGTTCTTGTCCGCAGTGTTCGTAATCTGGACCAGTTCCATACTTACCAGCTTCTCTCATCCTCCTCTCGAACGCCGCTGTTGACGCTGTGGACCACCTCCTATTGCCCTACATGCCGAGTAGTGGAGCCCTTGTTGCGCGAGCTCGTCGAAACCGGAGTCGGTGAAGAAGAGGGCGGCGTTGGCTTTTGCACCGTCGAGTACGATGCGCCTGATGTTATGGAAGCTGGACTGGGCCTTACCTATATGATCAACTCGATCCCGACCCTGCTGAGTTTTGATGCCCAGGAGGCGCAGACGCAAACCAAGGTCACGGATGGTCGCCAATTGGCCAATCGCAAGTTCTTGGAGGAATGGTACGCCAGCTTTTTGGCCGTTGTAAAACTCTTGCTGTCTCGAGGCTAACTTGACTCTACTACAGGATCCGAAACGAGGCGAGACGGCATGGAAATCGCGGAGGAGGCGGGTCTCCTACCAGCATCTTCAGCGGCCTCTTTGGCAAACTGAAATAGTAGCCCAACAAATCACCAATGACAAGTTTCTGCCGAGGCAGATCACAGCGCACATCGAAACTGCACACAATGATCGTCGGTCGACGCACACAACTTCCCCGCAAATTAAGCTTCGCCCGAGCTGAGCGGCTCCAAATCGCTCGACGACTGTCCTACACTGTCGAAGAAGTTTCCTGACAGCCCGACTGCCGGTATCAATTTCTTGGCCGTATTAGTGTCCCCATGCAACTAACAGGACGCCTTCGCTGATCAGATTCACGTGTCACTCTCAAAGGCATATGTCGAATAGGCGCGGAAACCCGCTCATACCGTTAGATTTGCGCTAATGGAAAAAGAAAATCGACCAAGATAACCGCTAATGAAAAGTACAAAAATCCCGGAACTCCCTATGCCTGGTAAAAGACCTCCTCGACTGGTTTCCACCACGACGGCTCTCCCGACTCGCTGTTCTTTGCTCCCGGGACCATGGACTCCTGGAATCCATCCGTCATCTTCCACCACTCCCGAACCTTGGGGTTCTCGCGCATTTTCTCCATATCGCCCCCATAGTCGTAGCCGACATACTTGAAGCTGGCAAAGAGGATGCCTGTGCCGGGGTCGTGGAAGATGCTGTCTGTACACCGAACTGGTTAGCCATGATCGTGGTGGTTATAGCACGAGAATTGCTGATTCCTGTTTCAGCACGAAAGAGGGGTGACGTACAGTCTTGAATGTTGCACTCCTTGATCTGCTTCGCAACCTCGGGCCACACAGCAGCGTGGACCTCCTTGTACTTGTCGATGTACTCGGGCTTCAACTTGACGATTTGCGCAAAGCGACGGCCGGGATAGCGTATCCTTCCATCTGCGTTGGAGGCTGAGAAGACCGAGGAAACTGTGCTTGTCGACTGGCTTCTTTCTCTAGGCGACCAGAGCTTCGGGGCTCCAGGGTTCCAGAGGCCCGGTTCAGCCTCCTTGGGAGGAGTCCACAGTGATTGCCGGGCTGCCATTATAGGTGGTGTTTGCTTAGAAGATTAACCGTGCTGTTGGTTGTTGTTGTTGGACGAAGTGCGCAGAGGAAGCCGGTATTGTGGGAGGAGGGACTGTCGACCACTTTCCAACAAGAGGGTGGGAGGATGGAGTCTTTGTAAGTCCCGTATCTGCGCCCTTGTAACACCCTTCCTGATTGGCGATCGCAGTGCTGGTGTATCGAAGGCGGTTAACGCAGAGCTCGGGGCTGGTTCAGCTCGGCGCAGCTTGGACCGAGACCTGCTTCTTATCGTGTCCGTATCGGGAACTAGTTCTGTTCGTCGACGACTTGCGCTTTAGGAATTTCTCGTTTCTCAGCTTGGACAACAACAAAACTTGTCCGTTCAGGCTATGTTGGCTCTCTTATATCTCCAGGTTGAGATCTGATTGGCGCCACCAGGCGTTGATCACACCGGGTAAGAAAACAAGAAACAACGCAGTGATGTGCAACTGCGTGGCAGGGCGGGCGGGCGGGTGGCAGGTTGCAGCTCGCCTGTGATGGGTGCGCTTTCCGGTTTCTGATAGTTTCGTGTATCGGACACTGTCACCGTCCAGTGGGAGCTGAGTATCTCAGCGTTTCGTTTGGCAAGAAGTTGTGTGGAGGAGAGGAGAACCGCGTGGGGGCTTTAAGTTGTGTCTGGCAATTTTGGATTGTAAAAGACAGAGGAAGAGGAAGAGGAAAAGGAAGAAAACACCAGGGCTACAGTACTATATGTCGGGCAAACTTGCCACTTTAAGCTGGCACGCTTCCATGCACTCGATTCATGCTAGGGCTGCGAACCTTAGTCTACTTCTACTTGCATACCTATAGATGGGTCACCGGACCTACACATGCACCTCTTTTCTTTTCCTCTTCCTCAGCTGTATGTATGTATGTGTGCATGTAGGCATGTTGGTTCATTATGCAATATGTATTCATCCCCAACCGAACAAGCGGAAGACTGTTTCACAGATGTTTATCATCCTCGGGGTGCCCGGAATGAACAAGATTGAGATTGAGACTTATTGCTAGATCTGGTATCACTGTATCACCCCGCTTTATCTTCTCCCGTCTTCTTCAGCTTACATACTACCACGCCGTTCAACCCGTGTCCGAATGGTCTTATAGATATGGAAAAACAAATACCATGGAAACCAACCACACGTCTGAACCGCTTGGAACCAACCATGATTACTCTACCAACCGGTGATTGGCACTTTCGGGGTATCCGGTGGCTCTTGTCCATGGTTACCAAATTACCGTGTGGTGGTTCCTTTAATGGAGGGCAAGGGGGTAGATGTACGCCCACGACGCCGTATGTACAGGAAGACGCCCGCGCTAAGGTATGCGGGCAGGCGCTTCACTTTCGCCTAGGCTTGTGAGTTGTCCTCCCTCGTTTTACGGAGGTCCGTTGTCCTTCGTTGCGCTCCCAGGGCATCTCCCCGCGGACTTGTTTGGCTGATCGTATTATCTACTTGCTCATGAACGCGGGGAATGAAGATTCATTGAAGTTTGGAGATGAAGGCTTAACTCCGCTAACTCCTCCCAAGAGATTCCTCCATGCCGATTTCGCTCTCGCATACAACGGTAAGTCCCAGGTAGTATCACGCGGACAACAAAGTCAGGACTAAACGCAAGGGGAAATTGTATGATGAATCAGAATCGATCAGAATTTGCGGAGGATTTGTAATTGTCAAAAAGAAAAAAAAAGAAAAAAGGTCTGGACTTCCCCAAAAAGTCCAATTGGTAAAGGTGTGGACGTGCCGAGGTGGACAGGGAGACAGGTGGTGCGTTTAGCCTTTAGGCTCTACATTGCGCTAGAGACCGGGAGGTCTTGGTTTAGCGCGGAGTGATGGGAGGCTCGGGGAGGGTATTTACCGGCTTGGTATTCCTTGGAAGACTTGGAAGAGAGACTGATGATCTGCTGCTTTTTTTTTTTCCGATTGATGATTGATGAATAATAAAGTCTCATTCTCACAAGTCCCTTGGATTTGTGAGTGCTCTATGGCCAAACATAAGAACCCCCGCATGCCTACCCCCGGCCTCGGAGCGTTCACAGAGGAATGTGGGAATGGGGATGGGGCCGTTCGGGGGGAGCGGAGGTTCCCCGCGTTTTGTTGAATCTGCAGTGTGCATGCCAGATGATGGTTGTCGTTGGCGCCGTTGATGGATCGGCGTTGAGAATTGTATAATTGTCCCAATGAGCCAATCTTCCGTCTGAGACTCTTCCCTCTCGTCTCAGATCTTCACCTACTATCGAATCGGTGAGACTTGAAGAGATCATGTGCTTATTGTTCTCGATGACTTCTTTGGAAGTGAGGTCGTCAGATCACCACATTGGCCGGTCCCTTTTCTACCCCGACTACCGGTAAATCGCCCCGGTCGGTGCGGAGAAGCCAAGGTTACGATGAATGCAACGCTCCCCATTCCCCCGCTCCGGAAGGGTTGTTTACACCACATTATGTACAGCAAGGGATTTCATGGCGTGATCATGGGGGGCCTCATCTCCAAACTGGCCACTTCAGACTTCAGCGCAAGGTCTAAAGGTAAGGCGAGATCATCGAGGCCGAGTGGGCGGGTTAATATGGCCGTGTAACCGCCTAGAAATCCCACACATGTAGGGACTCAGGACTGTCCACAGAGATGAGATATTGTACAACTTCGAATATCCCGTTGAAGTGTGATGTGGTGTAGATCATGGTTGATGTAAGCGGAGGTGCACTATGGAAGCCAAGTCCAGGATGGCACACAACAGCAACAACCCGTTTCCGTCCCGCATCACTCTCCCGTTTGGGTGAAGATGTATCAGATGTGTTTGCCCAAACGGTAGGCGATGGGCGTTGAGTCTAGTCCAGAGGGACCGACGGCCCAGGGTCATCTCCTCGTCCCAATGCCAACTTGGATTGCAAAACACTTGCAAAGGCCTCGTCAAGTATACACCCGCCTGCTCATGGTAAATGGCAGCCACCCAGATAATGTCTGCAATATGTCCATCCTCCTGACGCCAGTATCCCGGATCCGAACCCCGTGATATCAACCATCCTTATGTGACCAAAGCCGCGAACCCATAGAAGTAACCGAAACAAACCAAAACATAACGCATTCTTCATCCTCTTACTCCTTCAAGCCCAGCATCTCCCTCAAAGCGGCCTCGCTCGCCCGATACCACCTCCCCTTAGCCTCCATCTCATCGTCCGCCCCGCCCGCCTTCTGTGCGTTCTCCCTCCGCCTCTTCGCCTCCCTTGCCGCCGCGCTCACCTGCGCCCTCTTGGCCGCTAAAGCCGTAACCTCCATCTGCAGGCGTTCCATCTCCTTTCTCTTCCTCGGCGCCAGGCTCGACAGCTGCTCAACCTGCCTCTCCAGCTCCCTAACCTTCTGCCTCCGCTCCTCCACCAGCACCGCCGTCTTCGCAAGCGGCAGGTTCATCTCCGGCAGACTCCCCGGCTGGATGGCCTGCTTCGTCCGCAATTCGTCCACCCGCTTCTGCAGCTCTTCCATCTTCCCCGGCAGCTCCCTCAGCTTGACCCGGTCCAGCTTCACGCGCTCGTACCGCGCTGCGAGCTCGCGCGAGCGCGCCTCGAGGTCTTCGATGAGCAGGGCGACTTCGGTCTTGAGCGCCTTGAGCGACGCCTTGGCGGCCACGTTGCTCGCCTCGAGGTCTGCATTCTCCTGCGGCGTGACGATCAGCGGCGGGTCGCCGACGATGGCGCGTATGAATTTCTCTTTGGTAACTTGTTCGACGTAGGAGAAGCGGAGCTTGGCGAAGAGTTCCTTGTAGTGCGCTAGGTCGGCCTCGAGGCTGGCGGGCGTGGGCGCGTCGAGCGCGGAGGAAGCGCTGTGGGCGGAAACGTCCGAGGTGCGCGGGGCGGTGGTGCTTGGTTGCTGGTCGTGCGATTCGTCATTGTTGCTGTTTCTACTGTTATTCTTGGATGCAGCCGAGTGCAATGCGCTTGATATAGGCTCGGAGATCTTGATGATGGTTATTTCGTCGCGCGTGGAGGCGTCGAGGGCGTCGAAGACTTGGAGTACTTCGGCAGCGCGTTGAAGATGGGCGGTCGGATCTGAAGATCCTGATCTCGGTGTTGTTGCTCTTGTCGACCTTGCTCTCGGCGTCGTTGTTCTCGGTGTCGTTGCTCTCGGTGTGATGGCTCTCGGTGTTGTTCCTTGCGGTATTGTTGCTTGCGATGTTGCTTGCGATGTTGCTGCTACTGCCCCAGCCTCTGGAGGCGGCGTTCGGCGCAGACCCATTATTGTTTTGTTAATGTTCTTCGCCCTCCCCCACTGTCTCCTTCCTTCCGTGTCGTTGCTTTTTTCAGCGATGGGATTGCAGGTTGCTCGGGGTTTTCGGTGAAGCTACGCGTGGTCTGTTTTACAGGCGCAGGTATTCTGGAGATCCCGTATTCGGGATATGATTCGGAGCGAGAACGTGAGGAACGTCGTATTATTATTCGCTATAGTTTGCCCGTCTTTATGGTTCGAAAGGATATCGGTGGCGCGCAACTGGACTCAGTGTGTTGTTGGTGTTGAAGTTGAAGATCGCGAAAGATGAAGGATCGCCCTGGGTTGTTGACATTAGCCCGCATATGGCCTACCTCATCCATAGCAGATATCCTCTTTTGGGGAAAGTCACAGCTTATGCGGGCAGTTTTAGCTCCCTCTTAGCTGCATATGCAGCATCTCTCCAATAGGATTCGCTTATAATCCAACATGACCCACAGAGCATATCTGTTATGGATAGAGATCGATCCGAATATTCCGACTAGCGGTAAATACCATAAATATGGTAAATTTCATGAAAAAATGTTCATTTTTACTATTTTTACCTGGTTATGTAATTGAAATCGCATTTTTATCGTATTTTTAGCTGTCAGACAAGCCATACAAATAGGGTGAAAATTGTGCTTTTCGTGCAAATATCGCATTTATCTATAGATAAATACCCGCACTAAATATTACTAGTTATCTAGGCCTTCTAGGCCTTCTAGTATAAAGTGTAAATACGTATATTTAATAACTAGCGCTCTCGTTTATATACCCTCGTTTGAACTCTCTAGGTTACTCCTCCTCCCTCCTATTATTTTGATCGCCGTCTTATATATATTTATATAATTGCTCTTCGATTTGTAATAGTAAATTGTCTTTATCTATAATAGAAAGGCCGGTAAAGGACTTCTAGAAGTTTTTAAACTTCCTCCCATTTATATAGATAAACGTAGCTATATCTATTTTATCGGCGTTAAAGCGGTTGCGCCTTAAGTTCTCTAGAAAGTTTATAGTAGAGAAAGCTCGTTTATTGAAGCGTAGCTGTTATGGTCTAGGGAATGAAGTGTTTACACGAAGTGAGCGAGCATAGCGGAGCTTCTTTTTAATGGGGTGACACCCTTGTCAATTGACCCCTGTAAGTTGTCTTACCTATGATTGGTCTGTCAATTAGACAATCCGTTACTTGGATTGGTTAGAATTTTGGCGGCCTAAGTCCGTGCACGGGGGTCCCCGGGGGTGTCCCCCGGGCCTTATAACCCTAACCCTCTTAAAGGGGGGTCCCCGGGGGTGTCCCCCGGGTCTTATAGCTTTAACCCTTTTAAAGGGGGGTCCCGGGGGGCGTAGCCCCCTAGTAAAATTTAAAAAAATTCACCAAGTCTTTATCCTATTTCTATTTACCCTATACTTTCCTATTAATAGTAGTAAATTTTCTAATAAAAAAGTTGGGAAAAGGAGAGAGGGTAAAATAAAAAAGGAAGAAAAGAAAGAAAGAGTAAAGGAGGGTAATAGTAAAATAAATAAATAAATAAAGAAAAAAAGAAAAAAAGAAAAAAAAGAAAAAAAGAAAAAAAGAAAAAAAGAAAAAAAGAAAAAAAGAAAAAAAGAAAAAAAGAAAAAAAGAAAAAAAAGAAAAAAAGGAAAAAAGAAATTTTAAAATTTTTTGAAAAAAAAAGAAAAAAAATTTTAAAGATAATTTAAGAAAATATAAAAATTTTAAAAAAATTAAAAAAATTAAAATATCTTAAAAAATTAAAAAAATTAAAAAAATTAAAAAAATTAAAAAAATTAAAAAAATTGAAAAAATTGGAAAAAAATTGGAAAAAAATTAATAATAATAATAAATAAAAAAAAAATTTAAACCGGAAGAAAATATATATATATTTTATTAATATTAAAATTGGTAATTAATATTTAATTTTTAATATATAATAGATAATAAAGACTTAAAAGTTTATAAAGAAGATCTAAGTTTAAATTCGTACTATATAGCTAAGTTTTTTAAAATTTATAAATTAAGAATTTAACTTTAAAACGCGACTAAATGCTTCTACCTTAATAGATTAGGAATCTAGCTTTAAAACGCGACCAAATGCTTCTACTTTAATAGATTAGGAATCTAGCTTTAAAACGCGACCAAATACTTCTACTTTAATAAATTAGTAATCCAACTTTAAAACGCGACCAAATGCTTCTACTTTAAAATAGATTAAGAATCCAGCTTTACAACGCGACCAAATACTTATACCTTAAAATAAATTGAGAATCTAATTTTACAACGCGACCAAATGCTTCTACCTTAAAATAGATTAAGAATCTAGCTTTACAACGCGACCAAATGCTTATACCTTAAAATAGATTGAGAATCCAGCTTTACAACGCGACCAAATGCTTCTACTTAAATCGATTGGGAATTTAGCTTTAAATTTATACTATACGACCAAACTTCTAATATTTACGAATTAGGATTTATCCCTAGACCTATAACAGCTGCGCTTCAGTAGATTCTGCCGGGCGCCCCGGAAGACGATGTTATAGTATACTATTAGCTAGTATATTAAATACCCTTACGGTAAAGAGGGTAATAATTAAACCCTATTCGACTAGTATATTCCAAAAACTTATAGGATCGATATTTCTATACTCCTAAATACGCTAATTTAGTATATAAATCCTATATTGAGTCTTGAACTATAAGAAATCCTATACGAGCCGCTCCTTTATAACGTTATATAAAGTACGAATATATAGTTTAATAAAATTTAGGACCGAAGTAGTAAAATTAATAATAGTGGGACGAACGTTAATTATTACTTCTTATATAGTATTTTAGTATAGGAGGAAGCCTAATATTATAGGATGTAATGTCTAGTTTATAGTGTGCATTCCGTGTTCTATCTTATAAGTAGAACATCGTCCTATCTTTTGTAGGTTTGGCTTACTGGGCATATGCACCCTAGCCTGTCATAGTATGTTCTGCTTAAACGGTGGGTTCGATTCCCGGCCGGGGCAATTTCGAGGGCGATTTTGGAAGTCCGTTCTCCTATTAGCACTTGGTTGAGATGCTCCTAAAGAATGCAATGATAGCGATTGAGGATAGTCTATAGATACAAATCGCAGCGACCGAAAGCCCTAGGTATCGATCTATTGAAAGGTGTTCAACTGAGCCGGAAGTTGCACCTTTGGGTAGTGCTATAAGCCGTCGTATAGCAACAAAATCCTTCGTGACAATGTCACCTCCGTTGGGGGACGGAGCCTCATCTTAATGTCAATCGAATTAACATCGCTTTGAGGGAAGGTAATATCACAGGATGTGATGTCTGGTTTATAGTGTGCATTCCGTGTTCTGTCTTGCAAGTAAAACATCGTCCTATCTTTTGTAAGTTTGGCTTACTGGGCATATGCACCCTAGCCTATTATACCTAATTAATTAAGAAGAATTAATTATTTATTCCTTCTAAGAATAAATAAACGTTCGAATTTATACTAATTATTATTATAGAGGGAAATATAATCGGCTTCTTATACGGTCTATATAATATTCTAATATAAAATAACGTAGTTAATAGTCGCCTTATCCGCCTTTAATATTAATTAGGCCTTATAGAAGGGTTTTATAAACCTCTCGAGAGTTTTAAGACTATATTAGAAATCTATACTATTAATAATATTAAGTATTATTCCTAATCGAACCGGTTCGTCTTATTATATTATAGGGGGAGTAGGGAGTATCGCTAATAATAAACTACTATATTATTAAAGGGGATATAGGAGATAAAGGGGTTTTTAATACTAGTCGTTATCTATACAAACTCGCCGTATAAACGTTTTAAAGACTAGTTTAATACGTTGTACTAACTATAGAAATTTATACTATAAACCCTATTTAGTAATTATACTAATTCGGTTAATTAATAGTATAAATAAAGGGATTAAGGGATTACCCTAACTACTTCTAATTTACTTTACTAAAATAGAGACGAATTTACTACAATATACTATTATTAACCCTTTAAAGCGAATTAACTACAATTTTGAAGTATAAAAGAAATTTACGACTATAGAGACTTAATAATTCAATACTTTAAACGGTAGTAAAGAGATTAAATCTTTTATTAATAGTTAAAGCAAATATAAATTATATAGTATTAGAAATACCCGGTTAAAACTACAAGGGCACAGTATGGTTGAGTCGAAGGCAAAGTTAAGATTCTATTTATAATAGAAGATTTTAGGTAAGGAGAAGAAAAGGAAGAGAATTAGATATATACGTGTAGACCCGAATAAATACCCTGGTACGTAAACAATAATAAGACCTATATATAGGTCGCTAATAGCCAATCCCTTTACTCGTATCCCCCTTTACCTATATAATAAATAAGAGTAAATACCTTCAATAGGCTTAAAGCCCGCCTTAATTAGTCTTAATATAAACCTTCTATATTACTTATTCCTCTAATTTTCGTAGTACCTTATAATACTAATCCTCCTATAGGGGTTTAACGGGTATAGTAATATAGCCGGACCGGCGCTATTATATTACCCCCCCCTATATAGAAGACTCGTCCGCGAATCTTACTAAATACTCTATAATAAATATAATAATCCTCTAACAAACTTATTTATATAAAATCCTTTATAAATACCTTAATCCTAATAATTTTAATAATTTGTTATCGCTATATTCCTCCTATTCTTTATTTAATTAGTATATTATTTATTTAGGCGGGCCCGGGGTATCCGTGTCACGGGTCTACTGGGTGTGCACGGCAGTAGGGGTGGAACAGAGCTTAAAATTGTTAATAAGGAGGAAAAGGTCTACAAGTTAGGAAAGGCTTGCAGCCCGGAAGCTAAGTACTGAAAGAGAATAGGTGGCCTGAGGCACCAGCCAACCAAGAAGTATACCTCGGCTCTGCAGCCGGGTATTATATCCCTAGGCGCTAGACCTATTACATTACCCCCCTACTCCCCCTCCCCGCACGCACGCACAAAGGAAAATTGTCATACAGAAATGAAAACCCCAGAATCCGATAAGCGGCCTCCTATCTATACCGTAGAAATGCCTTCAAATACTCCCAAACCGAATATTCGTATAGATAATTAAAAAATAAATAAATAAAATAAATTATTTGCAGCCTATCACTAAAAGGAAGCCCCCGGGAACTATAACATTGCAATACCTTACTTATAACGCGTATGTATACGCTAGAAGCCTGTTAATTCTATGCTTTCTAGACTACTATGTGTGATCCAGCCTATCCATCCGTATAATCCTCATCCTATATTGCTAACGAAGTATTATAATTGTACCGTCCCAAATTCCGGATCTACGGCGTAGCTATAACCTCCCTACTATATATAGAATAATAATAAGGCCTTAATATAAGTCTTAATATAATTATTAATTACTTAGGTATAATTAGGATAGCCTAATACCTTCTCCCCTTGTAGTAACCCAATCTATATAATTATAACCTATTATAACGACTATATAAAGTTGTAAATAAAGACTATTGCTAAGATAAATCTATTTAACGTAGTATTTCTAAGCTAATTCTTCCCTCCTCTAGACTTACAAATCAATTATTATTATCGTAAATTTCGTTGTCGTCCGAATCCCCAACCGGTTCGAAGGTAATGCTCTATAGCCGTATAGCGGCTTTGCCCTTACCTTTATTCTTATTAATAGGGCATTCCTTTGCCTAATATTAGGAGGAGCTATAATTTATACAGCGGTTTTCCTTCTTCTACCGTTATTGTTATTTAAGGGTAATAGCTATAGCCCCGGAAGACGAATTACCCCTATATCTTCCTCTCGTTATTTTTATAGCGCTAATCTATATAGGGTTACCGGCTTCTACGTCCCTAAGGTAATTATTTCCATCCAGACGATAAAAGTATTCTTATAAGGCTTCGTAGCCCTCTAAAACGTCCGTCTTTTCCTTCAACTATAGTTTCTATTCTTTATTGAAGTTACTTATAAGGAAAGTCTACTTTGAATTATTTATCTAATCGTTTTAGGCTCTATCGAAGACTTCGTTGAAACGGAGGAGAAATAGTTTAATTGCTTCGTTTCGGGCCTGTAGAGTTTTGAATAGTTCTTAAGTAGTACGCTTATCGGCGTTCGTATCCCTATAGGACAAGCGGATCTTCTATAGCAACCGGTCGGGAGAGGTGCGGTTTGTAAGCTGTCGGGCGAAGGAAAGGAACGTTTTCTAGATAAGGGGTAAAAAGCTGGAGAAGAAGTAGTGAAATTGAACTTCTAGATTACTAATAGCGAGACTATCGACGTAAAGCTTTGCTTCGGCGGTATAGAGCCAAGCATCAAAATCTTCCTTCTCCCTAGAAAATTTGACGAGGTAGGGAAGGACTGGCTTCGGGGTTATAGGTACGGCGGTCGCCTGGGATGCCTTGAATTCAACTATTTGGCCGATAAGGGTTTAAATAGCGATGGCGAATTATTATTAGTAGTCGCTAGTATTCTAGGCCTACGTAATAAAAACTATTTTATAGAGGCGGGGGAATACTTATAAAGATTAAGAAAAAGAATTAAATACGGTAAAGGATCGTACAAAAGGTCGAGCTCTCCTAGGCAGACGAGCAGGGTCTTGAAAAGAAGTTGAAGAAGAGGGTTAATAATATATTACGGGTCTACTAGGTATATATAGTAGTAGGGGTGGAATAGAGCTTAAGATTATTGATAAGGAGGAAAAGGTCTGTAGGCTAGGAAAGGCCTACAGCCCGGAAGCTAAGTACTGAAAGAGAATAGGTGGCCTGAGGCACCAGCTAACTAGGAAGTATGCCTCGGCTCTGCAGCCGGGCATCATATCCCTGGGCGCCAGACCCATTACAATCCGAATTAGCCTTGTAGAATTCCTAAAAAGCCTTCGGGGTATATTTAAAGTCCGAAGCGGGCTAATACTCTAAATCGGAATCCTAGCCTCTTTAATCCGCGTTATAGAAGAGCTTACTATTAATAACCTTAGAGATATTAATCTTCTCGACCTCCTATTCGGGGTCTTCGTTTATTTCCGTATTAATAAAACTAAGGTATTCAATAGTCTAGCCTAATAATAAGTTATTATTATACTTCTTTAAATAATTAATGTAGAAGAAATCCGACCCCTTCTAATTATTTAAGAGCTTTAATTAGTAGGAGTACCCTACTTTTTCGATAATTTTATAGTAATTATAAGTATTGGGGAAGTCGAGCTTATCGTTGGGCTATATAGTAATTAATTAGAGGCGTTTAATAATAATAATTCTATTACTTATATCGAAATTAAAATCCCTCCTCTTCTTATTGGTTTAACGAATTTACTCCTCTTATACTTTTAATATTACCTCCCTAGCGTATTCTATATATTTATAAATATATTAGGCGTACTCTTAAACTTACTCCCTAATTAATTATTTAGTTTTAAATTTAGCGTTAATAATACGAACTTCCTAATTAAAAAGTATATATATTAGGTAACCGAATATAATCTCGTAAAGGGAAAGGCCGGTACTATTTTAAGGGAAGTTATTTTATACGGCGTCTAGGGCTAGGATCGCCTCTAATTAATCGTCCTAATAGTAATTAATAAAAGGACGCAATTGCTAATCGAAGTAGACGTTTATAATTTCCGCTTATCCCGCCGTCTAATTATATTCCGTAGTAGCCAATTTCTATTTCGTACTAGTCAACCTAAATATTTCGTCGGTAAAAATAAATACAAATTAGGGGCCTCTATTAGAAATAATTTCTTCTAATATATTATAAACCTTATAAAGCCCCTTATAGTATATCCGGGCGGTATTTTAAGCGGTAACTTTCTCTATATAAGGTATAACCTATAATAATTTTATTAAACGGTCTACTATAACTAGAGTATTATTATAACCGTATTTATCCTTAGTATTATAGGGTTAGCCTATATCGTACGTAATCACTCACGTGCTTTATACCAGCGTATAACAGTTTCTAAGACTACTATCGCTATTAGTTAACTAGCTATAGTAGCCTCCTACCGTGGACCCACATCGGGCCCACTACTAGCCGCCCTTATAAGGCCAATCTTCTAAGCACTCATCTGTATTTTCTCCTTCTCTCCTTCGTACAATTACGTATAATTATATCTATTATTTACCCTTTGCTTGTAATAGTTAATTATACCTTTTAACTACTATATTTATAGTATAAACCTTAAATCCGTAGAATTACGCATTTATTAATTAATTGTACAATTTACTCGTATAGGAATTGCCTCGTCGTCGAATTGTAAAATCTAGTACTACTATCGAATTAAATCGCCTTATTAGCAATCTAGTTTACGCTTTTTTATTTAGTAAATAAGAAACTACTCTCTTTATTTAATAAATAAAAGACCTCTCCTTTATTTTATTATAACGATAAATTATCGCCGCAATCCCTATATTATTTATTTCCTTCAACGGCGATAATAATAATTTTAATATTAATAACTACCCTTCTCTCTTTACCAGTAGTAATAGAGCCGAAACCGGTTTACCTAACTTCGCTACAATCTTAGAGTCCGATAGCGATAATAAGCCTTATAATCCCTTTAATTTCAACGATTTTTTTAATACCTTTATAGAAGACTACGTCTTTAATACCGACGTTAGTCGTATTACTTTAGTCGAAGTCGACTTTACCCGTAGAATCGAAAATCTCTTCGGCAAATTCAATAACGATAATAGACTTAAATTTATCCCTTATAATTACTTTGTAACTATTACTAAATTTATTAACGAGTCCGCCTTTTAATTAATCGTCGAACCTTTCAATCGTATCTTCTTCTCCATTTTCGAAGATAACGACGACGTCGCTACCGATTTTATATATTCTAAACGCGAATGTAATATCGTATATAAGGTTATTAATAATAATTAAACCGCCTTTAATACCTTCAACTTCGAATATATTCAATTAAAATAAGAATATACCTAATTTTAATAAGAATTCGAGAATTTTTAAATAGAAATAGCTTCCTCCAATATATTACTTAAGCGTACTATCGAAGACCCCCCCACCTTTAATAGTAAAAAGAAGGATCCTATTTATCGTTATAAGGTATTCTATATTTAGAAATTCCGTATTATTATTTTATAGAAGGTTAATAAAGCCTATTTCCCTACTAAAGATATTAAAATCCTTAAAGCTACGATATTATTAAGCCCCGAATTCCTATCTAATATTTAAGCCGATTTTAATACTATATTATTAGAATTCAACAATACGAAGTAGCGTTAGAAAGACGGCGTTACTTTTATAAAGTATTTTAACGATTATTTTAATAACGTCGACCTAAAGTTCGACGTTAACCGCCGCCTTACTAATTTATATTAGAAGAATACGCCTTTTTCCGAATTCGAAGTCGAATTTACTACCCTTATAATTCATTACAACTTTAATAACGCTATAAAAGTTTATTACTTATATAATAAAATTAATAAACGTCTACGCAATTCCTTAATCTATTACGACCTTCCTATTAAGAACGACTTTATTAAATAGCTCGACTTTTACTACTTTATTATTCGTAACTTCGATAATACTAATTATTATAATAAATTAACTAATTATTTTTATAAGGCGGAGTCTAATACTAGTAATAACAATAGTAATACTAATAGTAATAGTAATAGTAATAGTAATCCTAACGAATATATTATTAATTAAAGCAGTAATAAAATAGATTTTAACGCCGTCGACTTCGCTATTTTTATTTATAAGGAGGTCTTTAATTAATATACTTATAACGGTAAGTATTACTATTACAGCGGCGATAATTATATTACTCGTAATTACTTCGCCTCTATTAATTATAGTAGTAAAGGCCCTTAATACGAAAAGGGTAAGAATAAAGGTAAGAATAAAAGTAAAAACCGTAATTGTAATTATAGCGGTTAAGAAGAAATTTATACTATTGATATTATATCTATTACTATAACCGCTACTCCCGCAGAACCTATTGCTAACAGCGAATATTATAACGAATAGGGAAATAAATAACTTCTATACCTAATTACGTATAAAGGCCTTACTAATTATCTTTATTATAAAAACGAATTTTAAATTCTTCTAAATTAGAGGTTTTAGAGGAGGTTAGGATTTAATCTTTAAATAGTTCTACTTCGCTAAATTTAATACTCTTATCTTCTTATATTATAATTAATTTACGTAAAAATTATTATATTTCCCTTATTAATATTAATTATTCTACTTTTACTTTTATCGACCGCTTATTTATAATTAAGTATAACTTTTTCCGTTTCCGTCTCTTTCGTATAAAAAAATTCATTTTTATTAATAGAGTAATTAAAAGTATTATTTCTAAGGAAATAATAACTAAACTTTATATTAACTATTATAAGGAGATAATTACCTTCTTAATTTATAATATTTCTAAGAACTATCCAATTATTTTAGGTTTCCTATAAATATAATACTATAAACCCAAAATCGACTACGAATAATATAGGTTGCGCTTTAACAACCCCGTTTACTACGGCCGTTATTTACTTTCTAATTTCTTTAAAGATTAGACTTCGGTATTTAGAATCCTTCTTAATAAGATTTTTATAACTTCTATTCGTAAAAAGCCTACTACTTTATCTCTCTTATTTAAGAAGGAGGAAACCGAACCTAAAAAGGAGGAGACCGAACCCGTTACTCCATCTCTCCCTACTATTATCGAACTTACTCTAAAGCCCTTAATTATAGAGATTCCTAAGGTCGACTCTAAAATTAATTACCAAACCGTCCCTACTCCTATTAGGGCACTAATAATTAAGAGAACCGGGTTAAAAGTCGGTATTACTAATACGGCCGCTCTCTTTATTAAAACTAAAAACCCCGTACTTTATAAACCTTACGTCCGCCTCGACGGCCGACGTATTTTTACAAATACGAAACGCCTTTACGCCCCTTATTATTACCGTAATTCTAATTATAACTTCAACCCTAATAATATTAGGGAGTTTAACGCGGCTACTTTTAATTTCGTCTACGAATTATAATAATTATAATTATACGTTACGAATTATACCCAAATTAAAAAATTAGTAGCCGTAGCAAAGATTTAAAATATAGATTTAATTGAAGAAATAATTAATAATATTATAGAGAGAAATAGTCAATAGTATAAGGAAAGTCTTCCCCCTATTCTTTATAATTTTATTAACGAAATAATTAGCGTTTATTTATTAGAAAACTCCTATAAAACTGTAATTTTTGCTAAAACTATCTATTTTACTAGAAATTTCGACGATGACGTACTATTCTACGAAAAGACGATTCGACGAATATATTTAACTAAAATCTCCGAAGAGGATGCGAAGAAATTCTTCAATAAAGCCGACCGTCCTATTAAGACGAAGGAGGAGATTATTACAATTTTAAAAGAATTAAAAGGACGCCAATATATCGACGAAGTAATAGCTTTTCTCCCCTCTTTAACAAATAAAGTCCCTCCTAACCGTTCTTATAATTATAAAATCGAATTCTAGTCGGGCGAAATACCCCTTAATATATAACTATAACGAATATCGCCTATTAAAACTATTATAATTAAGAAATAAATTGACGAGAATTTAAAGAAGAACTTTATCCGCTTATTATAATTTATAACCGCTTTACTTATTTTACTAATTAAAAAACTAAGTAGCGGTATTTGCATTTGCGTAAACTACTATAGTATTAATAATATAACGTTAAAAATTTAATACCCTTTACTATTAATTAAGGAGACCTTCGACGCTATCTATAGGGCTAAAATCTTTACTAAGCTCAATATTATTACTACCTTTAATAAAATTTATATTAAGGAAGGGTATAAATAGTTTACTGCTTTTATTACTTATTTTAGCCTCTATAAATCTATTATATACCCCTTCGGTTTATAGGGCGTACTAAGAACTTTTTAGAATTATATTAACGACGTATTATACGATATCCTTAATATCTATACTACTACGTATTTTAATAATGTTTTAATTTATTTAGATAACGAGGAAGAGTACGAAAAATATATTAGGGAAGTCTTATAACGGATAATTAAAGCGGGGTTTTAAATCGATATTAATAAATATAAATTTTATATTACGTATACAAAGTATTTAAATCTTATTATTACCCCGGGAAGTCTCGAAATAAATCTAGAAAAGGTTTCTACAATTGCGTTTTAGGAAGTTCTAAATTCTAAAAGATCGCTATAGTAATTCCTAGGCTTCGCCAACTTCTATCGTCAATTTATTAAATACTTTTCAATTATTACCGGCCCGCTATACAAATTAATTAAAAAAATAATAATAGACTAATAGTAAACAAAGTAGTACTAGAAGTCCTTCGAAGCCCTTAAGAAGGCTTTTAATAGCGGACTAATACTTCGTATTTACAACTAATTTAAATAGACTATTATCGAAACGGATATTTCGAATTAGGTTTACAATAGTACTTTATTATAATATAACGAAGAAGGTATTCTTCGTCCTAGTACTTATTTTAATTAACGACATTCCTTAATTAAATATAATTATAATATTTATAATAAAGAATTATTAATAATTATTAAGGCCTTAGAAGAGTAGCGCCCTAAATTAGAAAGAGTATAAAAATTATTTATAATCCTTATAAATTATAAAAGTCTAAAGACTTTTATTATTAATAAATAGCTTACCCCCTATTATATATAATAATCCCAATTCCTCTCTCATTTCAACTTTATAATTAAATACCGACTAGGCTCGCTATAAATACGTCCCGACGCCCTAAATAGGAAGCCAAAGGATTTACCTAAAGACGAAATCGACGAACGGCTATTAATTAGGAATAAAGTCCTACTCGATTACAATATCTTTATTAATAGAATATTCGTTTTAAAGGACGGAAGGGAGGAGGTTAATATTAATACCAAATATGCTATAGTTCGTTACGGATCATAGTAGATCTACCTTACTAGACTGATTATGATATAATTAGGGTGTCCTCCCTTAAGGATAGCCTTATATTATAGCAGTATAAGAGGGCTCGTCCCGCTATCGCCTTCGGCGTCAGTTCTAATTAGTAATTAATTATCTACTTACTATATCTTACATAATTACTTATAATCGCTGTATAAGGTTCCAAGTAGAGGCTCCCGGCAATACTAATAATTATTATTAATCCTACTATTACTATTTACGTATTATCCCTTTGCGTAATAAGTAGTATATACAATTTAAAATTGAACTTTCGTTTTACATTATTATTCCCTTTTTTTCTCTTCCTTTAAAGGGGAATCTCGTAGGACTACGTCAAAGTCTCTTCGCCTAATAGTATTACGTTAACTCTTTTACTATACCCTCTAACCCTTCTAATTTGAATGTCGATATAAATTTATTATCGTTAATTAAGTCCGTCTCTTATAATTAGGACCTAGTATAGACTATACTCGCTAGGCAATTTAAATTCTTTATAAAAGAATACTTAGAACTATACTATAATAAAAGAATTATTAGTCTAGTATATTAAGCTATTGTAGAGGCTATAACAATTAGCCCTACTAATTAACTTGGCAAATAGTTTTATAACGAAGATTATAATATCGATAAGATAAAGGAGTTTGAGGTTAAATAGGTTTTCGAGCTAAATTTAATAGACGAGGCCGTTAAGGCTACTTATTACAAATAGAAAGAGTTTGCTCTATTTAATGTATAGACTTATAAGGTTCTTACTAAGAATTAAATCCTTTTTAGTATTGATAAACCTATTACTAAGGCTGTTCAAAAGTAATTTATTACTAAGTAGAAGAGAGTTATTAAAGTTGTTAAAAATATTATTCTCTTTAATGAAGTAATTCGCCCGTCGTTTCGCAACTCTATTACTAGTATACTAATTAATTCTTATAATAATAGTAATTCTATACTTTATTCGACTTTATTACTAACCCCGTCGGTCCGTTATATTGGTTTAGCCCTATCCCTAGTAGAACTTTCGATTCCGGCGTTAATAATACTTGTAATCCTGGTTAATTCGGCCCCGATTTAATTAAGGCTAGTAATATTTACGCTAGTTATAATAGAAATCTTGTAATAATTAGTATTATCCTTCGACCCGACTACTATAATATTTCTAATGGTTTTTAGTACTATTAAAACCGAACTATACGTATAATTATTCTAGCAATTACTAATAAAGGACTATCTTCAATTTTGTACCTAAACGCCAATTCTTCTAAGCCCTTCCCTAGAATAAGTTCGTCAAATATTCCCTTAATACGCTAATTTATTTGGAAATACTATATTATATTCTACTTTCCTAATAATTCTTTTTTAATACGTAATCTATCTTTAATAGTCTCTTTAATAAACTTTTTATTAAATTCTACCCTTAGTATTAAGCTTAATTCTAAGTTAGCTTAGTACTTTTCCAGCTTATTAATAATTCTAACCTTCTTTCTAGTAAATCCCCTCTTAGTAACCCCTATAGTTTATTATAGGAATTTACGGCTTGCCTAACCCTATAGACGTTAAAGTTAGAGGTAATTCTTCTAATTCTCGTCTAAATTCTACTTCTATAATTATTAATAAGTTTATTAATATTCAATTTCGCTATTTACTTATTTAGGACGCCCGGTACGCTAATATCAATTAGCCTTTTAGAAGTCCTTCGGTTATTAAGCCAATCCTTTATTAAATTTATATTACTTCTAATAGGATTATCTCCTCTTTTAGTATATTTAGCGCTAATATAAGCTTAATTAATATAAATAATATTTCTAATTATTAATTTATATTAATAGAGGAGTCTACTCCGCTAATAGCCGGTAATATTACTAATTTAATGCCTACCGGCCCGTTAAGATCCGCCGCTAAATTAACGCCTCCTAATATAACCCCTAATATAAAGAATAGTACTAGTACTATATTTGCTTCGGACGTAACCCTATTGGCTATTTTAGAAACGCTCTGTAAATTAGAGGTTGACTGCGATAAGAAGGACAAAATTATTGCCGATTTAAATAAGAAGGTTAAGCAATTGTAAATCCGCCCTAATTATAGGGGATATATAATAGCCACGTTTAATACTATTGAGTCTTAGAAGTTAACGGATACTTCTATATTCTAGTCCAATCTGCTTATAAATTGTACTAATAAGAGTACTATCTTTATAGAAAGTAGAACGTAATACTACGAAAATTGTAAATTATAGATAAAGTATATCTGTAAGTAAATTAGAATTAGCGTTGACCGCTGCAATATAATTACTACTAATTTTAGTAATTTATTATATAGCGAGGCGATTAGATAATAGATTAGTATCCTATTCTAAAAGGAGAAAAATCGTATATATAATAACTTAGAGGAGTTGTTTCGTATTATTAATGCCGAATTTAGTATTAAGCCGGACGAAGCTAGTTAATAGTTGTTGAAGGGTATTGATCGACGAGTTGAAGCGTTACGAAGAATCGAGTAGTATAATTGAATAGGGTATTCAAAATGGAGTAGAATGGTATGTGGTTTGTGTGGAAAGGTAGTAAATTGGTAGAGATATCGATAAAATGATGTCTGACTATTCAAATCCTTCTTCAACGAAGGATCCTTCCCTTCTTATAGACTTTCTGGGTCTTATGGTTGTGCAGTCAGAAAACCGACTTTACCGTTGAGTTCTTTGTCTTCCGTAGAATCCGAAAACGGTCTGTTTTCTTTGGTACGGTTGAAAACTGGTTGAGAAACCGGTTTTCAAAGTTGGAAGGTTTTAAGGGTTAAAGAACAAAGGATTTCCTTTGTCTTCCTTTTTNGACTTTACCGTTGAGTTCTTTGTCTTCCGTAGAATCCGAAAACGGTCTGTTTTCTTTGGTACGGTTGAAAACTGGTTGAGAAACCGGTTTTCAAAGTTGGAAGGTTTTAAGGGTTAAAGAACAAAGGATTTCCTTTGTCTTCCTTTTTCACTTCCGGGCGCCACCCGCGCCACGATCGAGATTCCCAACCTTCCAGACCGCCCAGTGCAGTCTGGGCCACCCAGACACCCTGCACGAGGGTTAGGGTTATATATAAGGTGGAATTTCAACCACGAATATAAATTCGAATAAAATCGAATAAATTCAACNCCACCCGCGCCACGATCGAGATTCCCAACCTTCCAGACCGCCCAGTGCAGTCTGGGCCACCCAGACACCCTGCACGAGGGTTAGGGTTATATATAAGGTGGAATTTCAACCACGAATATAAATTCGAATAAAATCGAATAAATTCAACTATAAATATAGGGTATATATATATATTATATATTACCCATATAATAAATCTTATACTAGTGCAGTATAATATGGACCCGTAAATCCGTTATAAATATATAATTATTATATAATATATATTAAGACCAATAATAGTTTATAAAGAATTAATTTACTAAAGTAATAAATAAGAAGTACTCTAATATTTTTAAGGAATTTGCTATAGAATTCTTCGAATACGTTTGTATTTAAGGAAATTCTACTAATTTCTAATTATTAATACGCCTTTAGAACTCTTTATATTCCGAATTGTAATTTGGCTATATCCGCTCCTTTATTACTAACTTTAGAGGAGAATGGTTTAATAATGCTAGTAATAAGGCCAAAATCCTCTATAAGAATTATAATAAGATTAAGGGTAGTATTACTTTTAATACCGGTTCGCCTATTATAGGGTTAGCCTACCTGTAACCTACCCAGCGCTGAGTACTACTATTACGATGTGCTAGAATGCTTCGGTATAGTTTAGAGCTATGCCGTCCGGTTACGTATGTAGATACGTGACTTCGGGTTGGTTCTAGGGCTCTCGCCTATATAGCTAGCCCTCTACGTATACTTCCTTTCCCCTCCTCCGTATAATAATATATATTTTACTCTATTCTTAATTATACTTCTGCTCTATAATAGTTTATTATACTTCTTTAACGTTGCGCGCGTAAATAGGATTTTAAGATTCGGCCTATTATCGAAGTACGAGCGTAGGCTTTATTCTTCTTTTAATTGAATAAAAATCTATATCTTTATAAATATTATAAGAAAATTTTAATCCGCCTATTTAAAGACGGGGTCCATTTATAATACTTATAATTTCTATCGATTAATTCGATAGGTAATATCGAATTCCTAGAAGTATTAATATTTAGTACTACTTTTATAAATAACTTTATTATAATTACTACTATCGGCTCCTTTTAAATTACCGACCCGTATAATACTAACTTTTATAAAACCCTCTAAATAGTTTTTACTACTTCTAACGGCCTTTCCGCTTTTATAAGGGAGGAATAGTATATTACTAATCTTTCTACTAATATTATTTTCCGCAATACTTCTCTCTCCTTCGGCCGCTTATTTAATATTAATTTTATTATTGCTTTCGTCTAATTTTAGTCTACTTAAGAGGAATTTTAATTTCTCTACGAAGCGTATACCTAATTTAAGGCTAAGAACGTTCGCCTCCTAAATAATAGTATTCTCTTTAAAAAGAAGTATTCTATCTTTAAAAAGACCTATATTAATACTAATTAATATATTAGTGAATTCGGATTAAATAATAAAGCCTTCTAATAAGCCTTCGACTCCGCTATTAAAGCTATTAAATTCCTATAGAAGAAGTTTAAACGTATTAATTCTATAGCCTTTATTCTTAAAGACGTTATAATATCCGCTTCTATTATTAATAGTTTTATAAATTACTCCTCCTACGCCTACGTTAAACTTTTCGATAGCGAAGGCGAAAACCTTTTAAAGAAGGCTAAGAAGTACTATATTTAATATATAAGGATTACTTTTATTTGGTTAGATAACTCCTTATTCTTCTTTAACGAGCGTAAGAAATTCTCGTTTATTACTAAATCCTTTGAAGACGCCCCCTTCTCCGCCTATAAGACGGCCCTACTCTATATCGTCGATTTCGATTTAAATAAAGAGAAATAAAAATAGAAGATTACTAACGCCTTTATTAAAGAGGAATTTAATATTAAATATAATAATAATAATTTAATTACTTTTACTTATTACGAATTAAACGACTTTACTATAAATAAGAATATATATTGGTCCGACTTTAAAGATTAGTAGACCTAGATTATCGACTACTATAACTTCGACGACGCTATAAAAATCTATTTTTTTAGAAATAAAATTAATAATAAAGTTCGCGTTATTTTTATTATATAAATTCCCTAGCCCTCGGGCTCGGATTACCTTAAATAGCTTACTTTAATTTATATCCTTACTTAGCAATTTAAAAATAATATTTATTATTCCAAAATTAATAATTCTTTTTACAAACCTTATAGCCCTACTTCTAGCGCGGCCTCTTCTTCTACGGCTATTTACATTATAATTAATTATAGCAGCGACGCTATAGATTTTAATAAACTATTCGCTATTAATATTATAATCCGTATTATAATCCTTTAAAACGTCTTTAATTTCTATATAAAGTTTAGCGCTTATACCTACTATAGGCGCTCCAATTACTACTCCTCTACTTATTATAGTAAAATGAATTTCCGTAAGGAGTTCCCTCCTTTTACCCGTAATAGCAGCCGCGGTTATAATAGAAGAAGTAGGGGCAATTCTTATAGTAACTATAATTAGTAATTCAATTAGTCCGGGTACGGCTAATAATTTAAATATAATTAATAATTTTATTAAATTAACGCTATAGTCCTTAATAATACCTAATTAATTCCCTAATATTAATAAGGCTTTATTAGCCCCTTCTTAGGTAATAAATAAGGAGTTATCGATTAAGGAAATATATAGCCTCTTCGTTAAATTATATTTAGAGGCCGGAGCCTATAGAAAGAAAAGGAAACGTCTTTATACCGTTTAATATTATAAAAATAAATAAATCTTCTATAAATAGCCGTTATAAATAATTAAATACTTTAAACCTCTTTATTTACTTTTCCGACGGGCTATATAAATTATATTACTCTATTCTTATTAATAGCGGCTATACTATTCTTAATTTTATTAACCGTTCTTTTATTTACTATTACTATTTATTAATTTACTATTTTACTACCCTTAAAATCCTTTACTTTATTAACAGGGGGGAGGTAAAAAGTAGTAATATTATTTACTTCTCTTAATTTATTATATAAATAGGCCTATACTACAAAATTATCGATTTCCTTATTTACGACTTCGCCCTTAATAACTTAATTATTTTCAGTTACTTTTAATTCACTTATTATTCGCTAACGATTTTATAGCCCTTTAATACCCTTTCCTTTACTTTTATTTATAAAGCCCGCGGTTATTTATTAGCCGGTTTGTATTAAAATCTACGTTACGCTTTATCTTTATAGACGGCCTCCTAACCCTTTAATTTAAAAGTAATAAAGGCTAATATAATAGTATATTATATTCCTATAGTCGAAAATACTAAAGACGAGGGCGATTTTTGCCCTCTTTCGTTAGCCGAAGTTATTACCCAAGCCTTATTAACCGAAGAAGCTATTTAAACCTTTTTAATTATAAAATTTATTCCTCTAGCTTTAAACGTAAACTTTTCCCCGGCTTTAACTACAGACCCCGGCCCAGTTTTAATAATATTATATTATACTTCCTTAACCTCTTTAATTTAATAAACTTTTTATTACCGCTTTAAATAAATTATTAATTAGTTTAACCCTAAGCCTATCGGTTATATTTTCGTAAACTCGGGCTAAGCGTTTATATTTTCAATAACCTCCTTCGCTCCCCTCTACCTTCCTTCCTTTTTCTATAGCCCTATCGACCCCGAAGATATTAAAGAGCTCTTAGCGCTTAGCTTTTTCGAATTCGCTAACCGCTTTAAATTTTAAATTATCCGAACAATTTAAGTTAATATAAAAGAAAATATTAAACGTATATATAACGAGGAATAAGCGGAGGATAATTTTAGTAAATTAGAGCTTTCTATTCTTAGCGACGAATTAATAGTTTAAATTATCGAATAAATCCTCCTTAATTACGGTTAATAATATAAGAAATTCTTTAATTCTAATTTTTACTTATAGATTAACGCCTTCGCGGGCTAGGGTATAGAAGTAGCCCTCCGTACTACCCGAATTTCAAATTCTATCCCCCTTAACGGTACGAATAGGGATTTTATTAAATACAAAGGGGTTATTAACGAATATTTTATAATTAACGGTATTACTTTTAATAAAATTATATTCAAAAATATTAATACTTTTTATAAAAAAGCGGATAAGCCCTATAAGACCGACGATTAGATTTAAATTAAATTCCCTAATTAGTATTAGTACTATACGAATACCTTCCGTTAAATTACGGCTAAAATATTCCCCCCTAACCGCGTTTATAATTTTAAAATCGAATTTAAACCCGGAGAAGAAGTACCCGCGGTATACGGCCGCGCTTTTAACCTAGATGAATTTAATATTATTAAACAATAAATCGACGATAACCTTTAAAAGAAGTTCATTTGGCCTTCTTAATCTTAAGCCTCTTCCCTAATTTTCCTCGTTAAAAAACCGGGAAGCGGAATCTATATTTGCGTCGACTATTATAGTATTAATAATATTATATTTAAATTTCGCTACCCCCTTCCTTTAATTAAAAAGACGTTTAATACTATTTACTACGCTAAAATTTTTACTAAATTCGACGTTATTATTACTTTTAACCGTATTCGTATAAAGGAAGGCTATAAGTAGTTTACTACTTTTATTACCCGCTTTAATCTCTTCGAGAGTTTCGTTATCCCCTTTGGCCTTTAGGGCGCCCCCGGCGCTTTTTAGAATTATATTAATAATATTCTTTATAATATACTTAATATTTATACTACTACTTATTTTAATAACGTCTTTATTTATTCGGATAATAAATAGGATTACGAACGCTATATTAATAATATTTTTAAACGATTAGTAAAAGTAGGCTTTAATATAGATATTAATAAATATAAATTTTATATTAAGCGTATTAAATATTTAGGGCTTATTATTACACTAAGTAGTATTAAAATAAACTTAGAAAAGGTTAAGGCTATTATTAAATAATAAGTTCTAGAATTTAAAAAGTCCTTTTAATTTTTCCTCGGCTTTATAAACTTTTACTAATAGTTTATATACTCCTTCTCCTTAATTACGGCCCTCCTCTATAAATTAACTACGAAAAACACGCCGTAAATCTAAACTAACCGCTACTAAACCGTATTCGACTCCTTTAAATAGGCTTTTATTAGCGGCTTTATCCTTAAAGTTTATAATTAGATTAAGAAGATTATAGTAGAAACGAATACTTTAAATTAGGCTATAAGCAATATACTCTCCTAATACGACGATAAAGGTATTTTATACCTTATCGCCTACTTCTCGGCTAAATATAGTATATAAAAATATAATTACAATATTTATAATAAGGAATTCCTCGCTATTATTAAAGCCTTCGAAGAGTAGCACTCCGAATTCGAAGGCGTTTAAATTCCCTTTAATATTCTTAGCGATTATAAAAATCTTATTATTTTTATAACGAATAAATAGTTTACCTAGCGGTATATACACTAATCCTAATTCTTTTTACAATTTAATTTCCTAATCCGCTATACTCTTAACCCCTAAAACCTTCGCCTAAACGCTTTTAATTATAAGCTTAATAATTGCCCTATAAATATAGAAGATAATTACTTCACCGTCCGTTAGAAATAATTCCTCAACCTTTTTTAATTCGAAGAAAATTATTTTAAAATTAATAATCCTATAATTACCTTTAACTTTTACTTCCTTAGCCTTAAAGACTTCGATAATTAATTAATTAATAATTTTATTTATATTAATTACGAAACCTCCCCGTTTCTATAGGAATTTACAATTTATTTATCGGATAAATCCCTTCGCTATTAGCCGTTATTAATCCGTAAAATCTTTAACCGCGCCTTCTTTAAATACTACGTCTTCCCTAATAAAGTAGTAAAGTAATACAATTACGTTATTATCAACCCTAAGGATAAAGAACTTTAACTCTAATTAATTAGTCGGTAATACAATTCGCCTAATATAAGCCACTTAAATAGAAATATTATATATAACTTATTTATTCGCAAATTCTTTTAAAAGGGTATATATTATAACGTCTACTTCTTTTATAAAAATTACTTCTTATACGCGAAGATAAAATTTCTTAAACACAGCTCTACGGATTTCTTTAAACTTATTACTATTTCCTTAGCCCTATAGAAGGATATTTCAATCGATTATATTACTCTACTACTATTTAGCGAATACTTCGGGCAAATCTTCTACTATATCGCTATTATTATAAATAGGCTAATAAAGATATAGTATTATATCCCCTATATTACCCTTAAAGCGGAGGAATTCGCCGATTACTTTATTAATTGGATTTATTCCTTATATAACCTACTTAATACTATTATATCTAATAAAAACTCCTAGTTTATTTTCTATTTCTAAACTACCCTCTATAATTGCCTCTCTATTATACGAAAATTTAATTCCGCTTTCTATCCTTAAATTAATACCTAAACCGAACGTATTAATATAAATATAGAATAGTTCTTATACTTCTATATTAATTAAATATAAATAGATTAAGTAAAGTAATTTCTATTCGTAGAATTTTCGGGTAATAATATTATTTCCTCCTTTATAAACATCTTTCTATTCTTTATTAATTATAACTATTATTCTTATATAGGTATTAAACTTCATTCTTCGCTACCTTCTAACTTTTCTCCTACTTAATTAAAGGAATACTATAAAATTATTAAATTCGCCGACTATTTTTAGAAGATTTAAAACTTTATCTCTTAATAGACCTGTTGTATTTAGGAATAATATAAAGTTAATATTAATAAGTACTATATAGATTTAAATAAATATTAAGTAAATAATTTAGTCCTTTTCAATATTATTAACTTCGTTAATAGCCGCCCCTATTAGAAGTTTTCCCCCCGTTAGGAGGGCCCCTTCTATATTATTAAGGCTAATTTTTATTAGGTTTATTTCGATTTCCCGGCTAATATAAAGTATTTACTAGTTTTTTATATCTCTATAGTCTAATATTAAATTAGCCAAGGCTTTTTTAATTAAAACATCTCTTTAAATATTATTACTAATAATAGCCGTATTATAATATAAATAAATAATAGTATAGACGTCGTCGAATAGGACTTTAAGCGTTTAATTAATTACGGCTAATTCGGTAAGAACTACTACTAGTATTATTAGGTTAAATAGAAAGGGGATTACCCCTTTATATAGGAATTTAAGAATTATATTATCGATTACGAGGAAAGGGTTCTAGAATTCTATTACAATTACCCCTAGGCCCTTATACCTTTAGAAGTCTACTCCTAACTTAATTATTAATTATAAATAGACTTTACCGAATTAGAAACGGATTTAGATTTAAATTCGGACCCGGGTAGTCTTAAACCCCTATAGCGCTACTTAACTCCTAAATTACGCCGCCGCCCTACCCCCGGGCCTCCTTAATATTATTTATTCTACTTACAGTAATTACCCGAAATTATTACCGCTACTACCCTATTCTAGTGCGAAGAAGAGGGCCTTACAAATATAATAATATAGATTTTAAAGAAGTTATTAAACGTTTAGAAAAAGGGGAATAATATATAATTAGATTTTTCTTCGCTAAATAGACGGAGGGGGGGGATAGTATTATAGGGTTAATTTACTTATAACCTACCTAGTATTAAATATTACTATTATAATATATTAGAGTACCTCGGTATAGTTTAGAGCTATACCGTCCGGTTACGTACGTAGATATATAACTTCGGGCTAGTTCTAAAGCTCTCGCCTATATAGCTAGCCCTCTATATATACCTCCTTTCCCCTCTTCCGTATAATAATATATATCTTACCCTACCCCTAACTATGCCTCTGCCCCGTGATATCGCCTAACGATAATAATGAGGAGGATATTAATTTTAGCGATTATAGTAATTTTAGCGGTCGTAGTAACTTTGGAGATTATAGTAAATTTAGTAATTGTAATTATAATTATTAGTGTAATCCTTAGCGTAGTAATAGCTTTCGCTAGGGTTCGTACGATTTCTCTTATAATAAGTATAAGGACGGTAAGTTTAATAGCCGTTATAATAGTAGAGGACGTTAGGACTTCTCTTAGCGCTTTACTAAGCCTAATAATAATAGTAATTTCCGTTGCTTTTTTAATAGACTTTACCGTATATATTTCAATTTCCAACGTCGTTAGGAGAGTAGCCCCGGCTATTATAGGGCAGAGGTATAGTTAGGGGTAGGGTAAGATATATATTATTATACGGAGGAGGGGAAAGGAGGTATATGTAAAGGGTATGACAGGGCAGGAGTGCACATGTCCCGACAACGCCAAACCTATCCGGTAAAAGATAGGACGTAATTCTGCTTGCAAGGCAGAATCCGAAGTGCACACTATATAGGCAATACAATGCCACGGCCACAACCCCGTGACACTACCTCCTCTTTTAAAGCGGATTTTACATCCAAGAGAAGGTAATTGCCTATATAGCACTACCTGAACCAATAGTTCCAATGGGGTAGCCGCTGATATTTTGGTCGCTCCGCGCCCTCCAAGCGCGGGCGGGCGGTTTTAGCAATGTCTTTCATTGAGTACTCGCTGTTTTCCCACGGTATTGCTACCAAGTCCCCTAAGGACCGAGCACCGTGGTCGGATGCACTCGAAAAACCCGCCTTTCCAAAATGCCACTGCGGGGAATTGAACCCGCGGCATCCCACCGTTTAAGCAGAATTAACTATGACAGGGCAGGAGTGCACATGTCCCGACAACGCCAAACCTATCCGGTAAAAGATAGGACGTAATTCTGCTTGCAAGGCAGAATCCGAAGTGCACACTATATAGGCAATGCAATGCCACGGCCACAACCCTATGACAAAGGGCTAGCTATATAGGTAAGAGCCCTAAAGCTAGCCCGAAGTTACATATCTACGTACGTAACCAGACGGTATAATTCTAAATTATACCGAAGTATTCTAATATATTATAATAGTAATATTTAGTACTAGGCAGGTTATAAATAAACTAATCCTATAATATTATTCCTCCCTTCCGTCTATTTAGTAAAGAAAAATCTAATTATATACTATTCCCCTTTTTCCAAACATTTAATAACTTCTTCAAAATCTATACTATTACGTTCGTAAGGCCCTCTTCTTCGCATTAAAATAAAATAGCGGCGGTAATAATTTTAAGCGGTTACTACAAACGGGATAAGCGGCGTTAGGGAGGCCCGGGGGCGGGGCGGCGGCGTAATTTAGAGGTTAAGTAGTACTATAGGGGTTTAGGATTACTTAAATTTAAATTTGAATCCAAATCCGTTTTTAATTCAGTAAAGTCCGCTTATAGCCGGTAATTAGATTAGGAACGGACTTTTAAGGGTATAGGGGCTTAAGGGTAATTATAATAGAATTTTAAAACCCTCTCTTCGTAATTAATAATATAATTCTTAAATTCCTATATAAAGGGGTAATCCCCTTTCTACTTAATTTAATAGTATTAATAGTAATTCTTACTAAATTAATTATAGTCGACTAGGTATTTAAAGTCCTATTCGACGACGTCTATACTATTATTTATTCGTACTATAATACGGCTATTATTAATAATAATATTTAAAGAGACGTTCTAATTAGGGAAATTTCGGCTAATTTAGCATTAGATTATAAAAACGTAGAAAATTAACGAATACTTTATATTAACCAGAAAGTCGAAATAAACCCAATAAGAATTAATTTTAATAATATAAAAGGGGCCTTCCTAATAGGGGGAGAACTTTTAATAGGGGTAGCTATTAATAAAATTAATAACGTCGAAGAAAATTAAATCGTTTACTTAATATTTATTTAAATTTATATAGTACTTATTAATATTAGCTTCGTACTATTCTTAAATACGGCGGGTCTATTAGGAAATAAAATCCTAAATTTTCTAAAAATAGTCGGCGAATTCAATAATTTTATAATACTCTTTTAATTAAGCGGAAGAGAGGTTAGAAGATAATAAAGAGCGAAATTTAATATTTATATAAGGGTAATAACTATAATTAATAAAGAATAAAAAGACGTTTATAGAAGAGGAAACAACGTTATTACCCGAAAATTCTATAAGCGGGAACTATTTTACTTAATCCGTTTATACTTAATTAATATAGAAATATAGGAATTATTTTATATTTACATTAATACACTCGGTTTAAATATTAGTTTAAAAATAGAAGGCAGAATTAAATTTTCGTATAATAGAAAGGCAATTATAAAGGGTAATTTAAAAATAGGAGATAAATTAGGAATTTCTATTAAATATAATAATATTAAGTAGGCTATATAAGGAATAAATTTAATTAATAAAGCAATCGGCGAATTCTTCTACTTTAAGGGTAATATAGGGGATATAGTACTATATTTTTATTAATTTATCTATAATAATAGCGATATAATAAAAGGTTTACCCGAAGTATTTATTAAGTAATAGCGGAGTAATATAATTAATTAAAATATCCTTCTATAAGGCTAAGGAAATAGTAGTAAATTTAAAAAAACTCGTAGAACTACGTTTAAAAAATTTCGTCTTCGTATATAAAAGGTAGCCTTTATAGAAAAAGCGGACGTCGTAGTATATACCCTCCTAAAAGAATTCGCAAGCGAATAAATTATATATAATATTTCTACTTAGGTAGCCTATATTAAACGAATTATACTACCGACTAATTAATTAGAATTAAAACTCCTTATTTTCGGGGTCGATAATAACGTAATTATACTACTTCGCTATTCTATTAGAGAGGACGTAATATTTAAAGAAGGTGTAATTAAAGACTTTACAAATCAATAGCGGCTAGCGGCGAAAAGATTTATTCGATAAGTAAACTATAAATTCCTATAGAAATAAAGAAGTCTCATAATTAATACGGATAAAATTATTAATTAATTAATTATCGAAGTCTTTAAAGCCGAAAAGATAAAAGTTGAAAGTAATTACCAAATTATTAACTTTAAAATAGCCTTCTTCGAACTAAGAAGGGTTGAAGAATTATTTCTAATAGACGGCGAAGTAGTCGTCTTCTACGCCTACAGAGCAATTATTAAGCTTACGATTAAAAACGTCTAAGCGAAAGTTCTAAGGGTTAGGGGTATAGCGGATTAAGAAATTGAATTATAAAAGGAATTAGGACTAATATATATACTATTAGGTAAATTATTTATTTATTATAAAAGTAATAAGGTTTTTATAATCGTTAAGAATATTAAAGGGAATTTAGGCGTTTTCGAATTCGAAGTACTACTCCTCAAAGGCTTTAATAATAGCAAAGAATTCTTTATTATAAATATTATAATTATACTTCTATACGTTATATTTAGCCGAAAAATAAATAATAGAATATAAAATATTTTTATTATTATATTAGGAGAGCGTACCGCCTACGGCCTAATTTAAAATATTTATTTTTACTATAATTTTTTTAATCTAATTATAGATTTTAAGGACGGGGCTACTAATAAAAACCTATTTAAAGGAGTTAAACGTAATTTAATAGTAATTAATTTAAATTTATAACGCATCTTTCGTAATTAATTCGTAAAGGGGGGCTACGATTGAAGAGAAAGAATATATAAACCGTCGGTAAAAATTTGTAAAGCCGAAGAAAAATTAGAGGGATTTCTTAAATTTTAGAACTTACTATTCAATAACGGCCTTAACCTTCTCTAAATTTATTTTAATACTACCTAGTATAATAATAAACCTTAAATATTTAGTACGCTTAATATAGAATTCGTATTTATTAATATCTATACTAAGGCCTACTCTTACCAATTATTTAAGAATATTATTAATATAGCGTTCGTAATCCTATTTATTATCCGAATAGATAAAGATATCGTCGAAATAAGTAATAATATAAATATTAAATATATTATAAAGGATATTATTAATATAGTTCTAAAAAGCGCTAGGGGCGTCCTAGAAGCCGAAGGGGACGACGAAACTCTTAAAGAAATTAAAGCGGGTAATAAAAGTAGTAAACTACTTATAGCCTTCCTTTATACGAATATAATTAAAAGTAATAATAACGTTGAATTTAGTAAAAATCTTAGTACGGCAAATAACATCAAATATTTCTTTAATTAAGGGAAGGGGGTAATAAAATTTAAGTATAATATTATTAATACTATAGTAATTAATATAAATACGGACTCCGCCTCCTAATTTTTTAACGAAGAGAATTAGGGAGGAGGTTTAGGATTAAAAAAGTCGAATAAACTTCTTTTAGAAGTTATCGTCGATCTATTATTTAATAATATTGAGTTTATCCGGGTTAAAAGCGTAACTATATACCGCGGGTATTTCTTCTCCGGGTTTGAATTCGATTTTGAAATTATAAACACAATTAGAAGGGAGTATTTTAATTATAGTTTAACGGAAGGTATTCGTATAGTATTAGTATTAATTAAGGAATTTAATCCGGATTTAATTGTCGGTTTTATAAGGCTTGTCCGCCTTTTTATAGAAAATATTAATATCCTCGGAAGTAATTTTATTAAGGGCGATACCGTTAATTGTAAAATATTTGTTAATAACCCCTTTATATTTAATAAAATCCCTATTTGTATTATTAAGGGAGATAGAATTTAAAATTCGGGTAATATAAAGGGCTATTTCTATATTTTAAAAACGACGCTGAAACCGGAAACGCCGATTTCTGGTTAGGAAGTGCTCCAAAACGAAAATAGATAACGGCAATCGATTTAGGAGGGTCGTTTACCCCCCTTGCGATATCCTACGACGAATATAGCGATAGCGTTAAACCGTCGTTGCCGATAACGATTAATAGAGGTGTGCGTAGATTCGAAAATAGCGTTTACAACCCCCTCGGAGGTATTTCCAATTATAATAACTCCGACGTTATATTTATTATAAAAACTTTAGAGAAAATAGAGAACGATAATAAAACTATAAAGAGATTTATTGCTTAAACGAATAAATCTACGGACTACAATACTATTTTGCCCGAGGACCGTCGTTAAATTTAAAAATTACTTTTTAAATTCGCGAAAATTTAGGCGAAGAAAAGTAAGTTCCGGATACTTAAGGCAAATAAAATTGGCGAGAACTAGTTTATTACTAAAAAGGATTTCGACGACTTGAAGAAGGATATTTTTAAAGAATTTAAAAAGGGTATTTAAAAAGCGCCGAAGAAATAAGCCGATATTATTACGAAATTACTAAGCAAAATCGGCGCTACCTTTTAATAATTAACTACTATTACTACCCCGAAATTTATCCCTTCTAATTATAAACGCTAGTTTATAATTAAAGGAGTTTCGATTTCTATTTAATATATTAAGTAATCGAATAAGGATATAAAATAGGCGATCGAAAACGCTTTAAAGGAGAAATAATATAAAAGAGTCCAAACGGCTACCCGAATAGTAATAAGCGGCGACTATATTATAATCTTCGATAAACCTATATATAAATAGTATTAGAAGTACTATATTTAGGCGAAGGAGGTTTTCGGAATAAAGGCTATTATAATCCTTAATATTATAGGAATTCTAATTAAAGGAATCCCCTAGGCTAATTTCGACGGAAGATCGGATAATATAATATTAAAAGAAATAAAAGAGAAGAATAAGGAAGCGGATATTATTTATATAAAAGTTTAGAAAAGACGCGACGGAGAAGATAGGGGGATAATTTTAATAGAAGTTACGATTATAAAGGTAGCGATTTTCCTTTAAGAAAACTTTTTCCTTTAAGACGGCGAAGCTTATTTATATAAGCCGTTTTAAATTGCAATTACCGTCTAATAATATTTTAAATACTAGGGATTTGGATATATAGCGAGGTTTTATTGCCTAAAGGATATTTATAGTCGTTGCGGTTAATTTAAATATAGTAGGGTTCGTTTTAGCGAGGAGAATTGCCTTTCGAATAAAGATAGTTCTTTAATCTATTATAAATTATATAGGAAGTCGGAGTATTTCGCCTTCGATAAGAAGTAATACCCGTTCGTTAGAACGGCTTATATAAAGGCCTTAATTATATACGTTGAAAGGCCCCGCGGTTTTACTATTTGTAAAGGATTAATTAAACCGGTATTAGAATTAATAATTAAACTAGAAGAAGATATTATTATTTTCAACGCCCTTCTTAATTCCCGTTCTATTATAGCTTTAGAGAAATTACTTATTAGAAGTATAAAAAGAGGCCGATTTAAGAATAAAGTAGTCGGAAATAGCTTTCGGCTAAAACTTATAGGCTAAATTAGCCCAATAGACGCCTTTATATACTTTTAAAACGTTAGCAATTATATTTATACCGGCTCTATAACTATTACGCGTACTATTACTACTAAAGATATAACCCTTATTTTATCTACTACTAAATTAGAAGGAATCCTTTTATAGGGTAATTAATAATTTAATTAAAAATATTCTATTAGAATATAGGGAAGTTATATAAGAGAGGGAAATTTCTATTTGAATAGGAGGAGATTTATAATATTATAATAATTTAAGAGCCGGGTAGAAATTTAAATAGGGATATTTACCGGCCGAAGGGTAGTAAATATTATAGCGTTAATTATTTAAAAAAGGGTAGGGCGGCGATTTATATAAATAAGAAATAGAATTTTAAGGATTTAGACTTCTAATTGGGGAAGGATTAGGCCGTAGCGATATTTAAAAATTTACGGGAACCGATGATTATTTATTCTATTTATTCCCCTATTTTTATAAATAGTACGCCGGAATATTAATAAGGGTTTCCCCACTTCGAATTCTTCGAGGAGAGACCCCTAAGGGGCTATTAAGTAGCTGTCGGGGATTTTAATTTTTATTATCCCGATTAGGATTTAGAGAATAGGATTAGTTTAGGAGCTGCGAAGCTTCTTATTTAAGTATAATAGTAGAAATTGAATTTATTAACCCCTCGTAGGGAATTAATACAATTTAATAATATAATACAAAGCGAAAAAAATAAGACGATTAATTATATATAAATATTGTGTAGTATCGAAATTAAATATTAGGGAGCCTAATAATACGAATAAACCGGTTCGGATTATTATTTTTAAGAAATTTAAATCCGAATTAGAAAACGGAATAGGAAGGCCGAAGAAGAAGGAAGTTATAATTAGAATTTTATAAACGTAAAAAAGGTATAGGATATAACGGAAAAGCGGATATTAATTTCGGAGGAAATTATTATAATAGAAAATTTCGAATTAGCTTTCAATAAATTTAATAGAGAATTTATTAATATTATAGAGGAATTCGTCCTATACCGGAAGAAAAGTTAAGGAAAATAAGCGGATTAGTAGAATTTAGAATATAAGACGGCGATAAAAAATATATAATAGAAGTAGTAAATATAATTTAGGAGTAGAATACCTTTAAATTGGAAGAAATTTATAGAAGTAGTAGTAAAAAAAAAATAATTTATTTCGAAGATTTAGACGGCGAAGTAGTAAGATTATATTGCTTCCGTATTAAAGGATTTAAATAAATTCTAATTATTAGAGAAGTAAATTCGAACCCGAAGTTATTATTTAATAAATCCGCTTAAATTACTAACCTTTAAATTTAGCGAAGGAGTAGACGAAATCGAAGACTATAGTAGTAAGGCGAATATTTTTGCCGATTAATTCTTCCTTAGGGTAAATATTTTTATAGATTATTTACTAAATTGGATTTAATTACTAAATAGCGATACTTTAATAATTATTAATAATTAAATTATTAAGGGAGATATTAAAGAAATCCTTTTAAAGATAGCGCTAAATAAAGCGCTGGGTATTAATTGGTTTTTAAATAAGTTTTTAAAAATTTGTAGGGTATTATTCAAATAGGCTATAGCGGTTTTCGCTATAATAAGCCTTCGGTTCGGATATTTCCCCTAATAGTTTAAGAATACGAAAGTAATTATTTTAAAAAAGTTAAGAAAAAACGCTGAGTAGTAAAAATTAGCCGGCGTATAGAAGCCGATTTTATTATTAAATAATGTTGGAAAAATTTTCGAAGTTTTAATTATTATAAAGTTAATGTAAGCGGTAGAAGAATTCAATTTCCTCCCGGAAGGTTAAATAAATAATTAAGTAGGCCGTTTAATAAAATTTATAATTAGGGTAATAACTGATATAGTCTATTCGGTTTAGAAATTTAAAGCCGTAATGTCTCTTATACTCTTTAATTTAAAGGGCGTATTCGATAGAGTTAATTATAAATAGCTTTTGTATACCTTATAGGAAATATAATTCTTATAATAACTCTTCAAATAAGTTAATAATTTTATTACCGGAAGAAAAGGTTCCCTTTTCTTCGATAATAAAATTTCGAACCCTTATAATATTATAGTAGGAATGTTTTAGGGTTCCCCCCTTTTATTAATCCTTTTTATTCTCTTTATTACCCTATTATACCGTAAGTTAATTATAATTAGGAATACAATTATAATTAGTTTTACTAATAATATTAATATTATTATAGTAATTAAAATAATAGAAGAAAATTATAAGACTTTCTAAGCGGTATAGGAAATTTGTTCTAAATAGGTAGTCGAAAGAGGGATAGAATTTAAAACGAATAAAATAGAATTTATATATTTTACGTAGACGAAGGAATTATAAACGGAAATTCTCTAAATCGGCGGAGTAGTATTTTAATTAATAGAATCGATAAGATTCTTAGGGGTTTAATTAAATAGGAAATTTAATTATTAAATATATACGGAAGTAGTAAAGAAAAAAATAATTATATAGACGAATACTTTAATGCAATTAGTAGCGAAAATTTAGGGTTATTCCTTTATGTAAACGAAGGAAATTTATATTAAATATATTCGAAGTATTATTATATATAGAATATTAATTTTTTATTAATTGACTAAAATCTATAGGAAATTACGAAGGATAGTAATTGGGTTGGTTAAATATTAAATTAAATATTTGAAAATTATTGTTAAGGCGTATAAAACTACGCCGGTAAAGAATTTAAAAATGGAAATATTTTGTTTATTATTCGATTTTTATTTTAATAAAAGGGTAAAGGTTTTCGAAAAAAGGTTTATCTAAATAAATTAAATTGAATTCGTCTAAGGGATTATAGTTTGGGTAATTAATTATATTTAAATAAGAATAAGAGGTCGATTATTTATTAACCGACTTAAAAGTAGTATTATTAAAATTAAGTAGGTTGAAGAATAGGTATTGACGGAGAAATTTATTATATTAGCGGTAGGATTACCTTCGGAAACGGGAATACCTTTACCCCTATTATAAATATTAAAATTAATTATTATCGACCGAAAGGAGTAATTAGAAGATATTATAAGAAGAGAGTAAGTATTATACTATAATTATTAAATAATAGCGGTGGTAATTAAATTAAATCGGCGGTATAAATTTATTATTATTAATTTTAATACGAGGTTTAGTAATAATATTATTAAATAGTATATAATTAAGGTAAAAAAAAAGAAGAAGAAGAAAAGTTAATTATTAGAGGACGATAATAAATTATATTTATTAATAAAAGTATAGAATTCCTTTTTTATTTAAGCCCGAATAGGAATTATCGGGCTTTAGTCCTTCTTTTTCCGGAGGAAGGTATTAAACGTTATAACGCCGTTTTATTCGTACGGAATTAGGGAGGAAACGTTTAAATATTTCGTTTTTAAATATTTATAGATAGAGGAATATTAGATAATAGTAACCGATTGGCCGTAAATATAAGAAGAACTCTAAGTTTATTTGGATAATAGAATTAAAGTAGAGAAAATCCTTTTATAGGTATTTAAATTAAATAAATTAAATAAATACTATTTAATAATCGAATTAGAAGGGGAATAGTGTAGGGAAATTGCGTAGTACGTATAAAATTATTTATTTATTTATAATATTAGAATATTGAGATACGGGAACGAAGGGAATAGTAAGGAGATTAGTTGAATTAATTCCGGCTTATATTTAACGAAGAAAGTGGAATTATAGAAGAATTATTTAATTAACGTTTAAATATAATTAACGAAGGTGTGAAGTATTTTTATTATTTCTATTAAATTGTAAATAATTTAGTAATACTATTCGTCTTAATTAGGATTTATTTTAGTAATATAGGGGCTATTAATTACTATAGGCGAACCCGGGGGATTATTAGTATTAAGGCTAATACTACTATTAGCCGTATTAGTAGAAATAATACGAAAAAGAGTAGTAGTAAGGCGGCGGTCGATTATAGACCTTTTGTAATAACCTTTCTCTTTATAGTCCGCGACTTTTAAATTATTAAAGTAATAGAGAGAAGAGAAGGTATCCGGTTAGTTTAGGAGATTATTATCGGCTAAGCGAATGCGTATAGGGTTGAGGAAGGATGTATAAACCCGTTAGAGGTTTTTAATAGATTTATTAGGGTTGGCCGGAATATTTATAATAATAATCGCTGCTATTTAAACGAAATTACGCTTATTATAGTAGCCGAGGGGGATATTAAGTATATATTTTAAGGCGGCGAATAAGTATAGAGTAATTTAAGACGTAATATTTAAACGATATTAGAAAAAAGTAATATTATAATACCGGGAAGGATATTTATTTTATTTATTAATTGTATAGGTATATTTTATAAGTATTATTTAAAAGCCCTCCTAATTTAAAATAGCGATATTCGGGGTATTTATAATACGGTTAGCGAAATTTAAAATATAATTAAAATAGGGAGGAATACGAACGACGTTAGATAATAGAATTAATTAAAGAGGATATAAGAGTATAAGGGCGGGAATTTTACCGGTTATTAGGAAATTAAAATATAGGATTATAGGATAGAGTATTAGTAACGGTAATAGGATTTTAGGAAGGAGTTGTAGGAGCGCTAGGGATTAGGGGAATGCGGCGAAGAGTAAAAAGCGCAACTTCGGGGGGCTTAGGCAAAGATTCTACGAAATAAGAAAGGTCGGGGCTTTAACCGGTTTAAATATTGAAATTGCGAATATTACGACCGGGGGTACGGCCGGGCGCGCCGCTAGACGAGGAGGAAGTTATTTTAAGGATATAGTAGTTTGGGGAAGAAGAGGAAGGTTTAAGGCCGGCGTTTAAGGAGAGTTTATATAGACGATAGAGGAAGTTTTTATATAAGTATAAATTGTAGTAGGGACGGGAGGATAGGATAAAGGGGGAAGGAGTAAAGGAGAGGGGGCGGAGCGGGAGAATAAATAAGAGCGAATAAAGTAAATAGGGACGGGACGGCGGCTAAGGGATGGGAGGAAGGAGTAGAAGAAGGGAGTAATATTACGATAGTTCTAGTATTAGGTAGAATAAAATAGAAAGTACGTTTATTCGCTATAGCGGTAGGTAAGAATTATTATAATTAGAAATTAGGAAGGAGCGGTACGGCCTATTTGTAACCGGAACGGAGTTAGGGGTTTTTATCCGGCGGCGTTTATCGCCGAACGGTTTTTCCTTTAGAGAACTAGGAGAAGTACCTTATGCCAATTATAGCGCTATAGATATATAGCTAAGGAATAAGATTATTATTATTTCTATATTTTAACCCGCGAGGGCGTTGATCTATGGGTAGAAGTTAGAGTTAAAGAACTTCTTATATTATTAATTATAATCGAAGAGGATTTATTCGATAATTTAAATTATTAATTCGTTATTAAAAATAGAAAGCTCTAATTTATTAAAACTATTCTCCGCTTATTCTTCGTCGTATATATATTTAATATTTTCTTTTATATTAGCCTAGGTCGTTTAAATAATTTAAAATTTGAAGTAATTAGCGAATTCGAAAAAATTAGGCGCTAAGAACTCTTTAATATCTTTAGAGTCGATAAAGTTATAAAGAAAGGAGGGAAGGTAAGAGGGAGCGAAGGAGGCTATTGAAAATATAAACGCTTAGCCCGAATTTATAAAAGTATAATTAATAGGTTTAAGGCTAAACCGGTTGGCGATTTATTTAAAATAGTAATAAAAGGTTTATTGGATTAGAGAGGTTAAGGAAATATAGCGTAATATTATTAGGGCCGGGTTAAAGTCTATAATTAAAGTTGGGGAAGGGTTTATATTTAGGGTTAGAAGAGTAGACTCTACGGTTAGAAGGGTTCGAATAACCTCTTTAGTTAAGAGGGCTCGGGTAATAATTTTGGTTGGCAAAAGAGGGTAAAGATTACCTTCGTCTTTAATATTTTTAATTATAAGAATATAGTATATTATTATATTAGCCTTTATTACTTTTAAATTAAAAGGTTAGGAGGCTATTTATAGAAATAGGGCGTAGTATAAATTTTAATATAAATCGGCCGGTAAATAACCGCGGGCTTTATAAGTAGAAGTAAAGGAGAGGGTATTAAAGGGCTATAAAATCGTTAACGAATAATAGGTAAATTAAGGGTAGCCGAGGATAATTAGGTTATTAGGGGCGAAATTATAAATAAGGAAATTAATAGTTTTATAGTATAGGTTTACCTATATAGTAAATTAAGAGAAGTAAGTAATATTACTGCTTTTTACCTCCCTTCTATTAGTAAAGTAAAAGATTTTAAGGGTAGTAAAGTAGTAAATTAATAAATAATAATAATAAATAAAGGAACGGTTAATAAAATTAAGAGTAATATAATTACTATTAATAAGAGTAGAGTAGTATAATTTATATAATCCGTTGGAAAGGTAAATAAAGAGGTTTAAAGTATTTAATTATTTATAATGGTTATTTATAGAAGATTTATTTATCTTTATAATATTAAATAGTATAAGGACGTCTCCTTTTCTTCTTATAGGTTTCGGCCTCTAAATATAATTTAGTAAAGAGGTTATATATTTCCCTAATTAATATTTTTTTATTTATTATTTAAGAGGGGGTTAATAAAGCCTTATTAATATTAAAGAATTAACTAAGTATTATTAGGGACTATAGCGTTAATTTAATAAAATTATTAATTATATTTAAATTATTAACTATACCTAAACTAACCGGACTACTAATTATAACTATTATAGGAGCCGCCCTTACCTCTTCTACTACGGCCGCGATTACTATTACGGGTAAAAGGAGGGAATTCCTTACGGAAATTTATTTTGCTGTAATAAGCGGAGGAATAATAACCGAGGCGCCTATAGCGGGTATAAACACTAAATTTTATATAGAAATTAAAGACGTTTTAAAGGATTATAATATAAATTGTAATATTAGTAGTAAATAGCTTATTAAAATCTATAGTATTACCGTTATAATTAATTATAATATAAATAGCCGTAGAAGAAGAGGCCGCGTTAGAAGTAAGGCTATAAAGTTTATAAAAGGGATTATTAATTTTAGAATAGTAAGTATTATTTTCGAATTATTAAACGAAAGTACGGATTAAAGTAAGCTATTTAGAATAATCCGAACCCGAAGGCTAAAGAATTTATATAGTAAAAATAGCGCGAACCTTATCGTTAATTTTATTTTTGAGGAAGTAGACCTTTATAGCGTCGTCGAAATTGTAGCGGTCGATAATCTAGGTCTATTAATTTTTAAAATCGGATTAACGTATATTTTTACTTATAATAAAGTTATTTAATTCGCAGTAGGCGAAGGTAATTAAGTTATTATTATTATATTTAATATTAAATTCTTCTTTAATAAAAGCGTTAGTAGTCTTCTATTTCTATTTTTCTTTATTTGAATTAAAGTCGATAATATAGAGTAAAACCGTTTTATAAGTAGAGAAGGGGGCGCTTTCGAAAAATTTAGTAATAAATAAAAACTTTTTATATTTATTAAAGAAAAACGAAGGGTTATTTAATTAAATAAGGGTAATTCTTATATATTAAATACAATACTTTTTAGCCTTCTTTAAAAAATTTTTACCCTTATTATCGAAAGGTTTAACGTAAGCGTGGGAGGAGCGGTCTATAAAATTATTAACGATAGAAGCGGATATTATAACGTTTTTAGGAATAGAAGTTATAGAATTAATACGTTTAAACTTCTTCTATAGGGATTTAGTAGTTTTAATAGTAGAGTCGAAGGCTTATTAAAGGGCTTTATTATTTAATCCGAGTTCGTTAATACGTTAGTTAGTATTAATATAAGTCTTTTTAAAAATAGAATATTTCTCTTTAAGGAAAATATTATTATTTAAGAGGCGAATATTTTTAATTTTAAATTAAGTATACGCTTTGTAGAGAAATTGGAATTCCTCTTAAGTAAATTAGAATTAGGCGAAGGTAACGATAAAGTCGACGTTGAATAGGCGATTAAGAAAGAGAAAGGTATTGCGGAAAATAATATTAGTAGAGAGATTAATAATATATTATTCCTCTTTTATAGAAGTAAGAAGGCTATTAGAAGTAGTAAAAACTATTTAGAGGGTTTTGTAAAGGTTAGTATTATACGGGTCGGTAATTTAAAGGGAGCCGATAGTAGTAGTTATAATAAAGTTATTTATAAGGGTAGTATTGAATATTAATACCTCTAAGAATTCAATATCGCCTATTGAGTTAGTCGATAGGAATTATAAATATCGCGAGCGGACCCCGTCTTTAAATAAGCGGATTAGGGTTTTTTTATAGTATTTACAAAAATATAGATTTTCGTTTAATTAAAAGAAGGATAAAGCCTATATTTATATTTCGATAATAAGCCGAATTTTAAAGTCCTATTTACGTACGTAGTACTAAAGAGGTATAATAAATTATTACGGGGCAAAAGTATAGTTAGGGGTAGGGTAAGATATATATTATTATACGGAAGAGGGGAAAGGAGGTGTACGTAGAAGGCTAGTTATATAGGCGAAAGCTTTAGAATTAGCCCGAAGTTATATATTTACGTACGTAACCGGACGGTATAATTCTAAGCTATACCGAAGTATTCTAGTATATTATAATAGTAGTATTTAGCGCTAAGTAGGTTATAGGTAGGCTAACCCTGTAATACCGGCTGTTATATATATTTGGAAGAAGTTAAGTAAATTATTAGTGATAACCCCGAATTATCTATTAAAATTGTATTTCTAGAGGAAGAAGGATTTATATATATCGGCGAGGACGAGGAATTTATTAAAATAGATAATTCTACTTATTATTCCGATAATATAATTAGTTGTAATTACCTTTCGGTTCTAATTTCTTATAATATTTTATACGTTTCTATCCTTAAAGTATCCGTTTACGAAGCAATACTAATTCGGTTATAGAATATTATTGTATTACTTATAGACGGTATAACCTTAGATTGGAAAAAGATTGCCTATTATAATTAATATATATTATTTACTTTATAATTTAAATAAGTTATTAAAGTAGTATCCGATATAATTCTATATAAGAAGTAATAATGCTATAAAAAAAGAATAATGTATTTATAATTAGATATTAAGCCTAACCCTAGCGATAAGGTAATACCTATTTATTTAAATACTAGCGCTTCTTACTCCCTAGTCGATTGTAAATTTATTAAATTATTCGCTAGAAATATTAAATATACTTCTATAGAAGGAGTATAAGTGCGAAGCGTTAATTCGATTACTAAGATTAATACTTAGGTAGAATTTAATTTCTACTTATTAGGAAAGGTTAATAGTATATTAGTAGATAGATATTTTTATATTAGGGCTAATGTTATCGATAGGTTATTAATATAATTATTCCTAAGAACTGAATTCTTATTAGAGTATAGCGTTAAAATTGATTTCAATTCGAATTTTTACTCTTTTTGCTCGGTATTTAATATAAAGGTTCGAAGTTATCCTTATGCAATACGAGAAGAAGAACGTAAGGAATCGTCTAATTACTTATCGGAAGTCTTTATATATAATAATTACATTTTATAACTTGGATAAAGCGGTATAATACTTATTAAGTACGGTTTAACTTTAAGGTATTAATTTAATATTCTTAATAAAGTATTTTCGTTTGAAATGATTATCCTTAATTTCTTAAACGCTACTTTAAACGCTAATATACTTAAAGTAATCCCTTTTAATAATAATATAGAGCGTCCGATTTATATTGAAAAAGGTATTAGATTAGGTATAATTCGGAGATAAGCGCTAGGGGAAGTTATAATATTAATCGAGTTGAATGAAATCGAATATTTAAAACCGATAATCGAAGTAGGATTAACGGCGGAATAATATATAAATTTCGTTAATTTGCAAGCGGAGACCGATATTAAAGATATTTTTGTGGTAGTATTAGAACGATAAGCGTTAATGAGTAATATAATCGATAAAGATAATACCGACGAATAAAAAGAAGTAATAAGGAAGGAGGTATTTAATATTCTTTTTTAGGGTTTGAATAAATTAAATAATATACCTTCGGTTTTGTTTAAGGTTAGAATAAATATTTATAATAGTAATAAGGAGTTTATTAATAAAATTAAGAGTTTCTTAAATAAATATAATAATATTTTTCGCGATTATAATATTATACTAATAGCCGAGGAAGATAAAATACGTATTAACTTCGTCGAAGGATAGTAGAAGTAATATTGTATCGTTAGAATTTACCCCCTTAGTATTAAAAATAAGGAATTTTTAAATAAGGAGTATAAGAAAATATACGCGTAGGGCAAAATATCCTTTATATTATAGCCTATATTTATTATATATCCGGTCTTTATTATATAGAGGAAAGTAAATAGTATTGATAAGGGGCGTATAGTCGTAGATTTAAAATCCCTCAACGATATTATAATATTAAATATATACCCCCTTCCGGATTAAGATAATATTACTAATATAATAATAGGCAAGAAGTATTTTACTATTTTTAATACGGTAATATTCTTCTATTAATTTCCTATATTTATTAATTACCGGGACTATATAGTAGTTATTAATCCTTGTAGTTTAGAAAAATCTAATATAGTACTTATAGGTTTTAAGAATTCGCTAATTTTCGTATAGAAATTTATAAATTGCTTCTTCTTCGATTATTAATAATTCGTTTGCGTTTATATTAATAATATTATTATTTATAACGATAATTAAGAGGAATATTTAGCCTATATAACTACAATTCTCGATATTTTAAATAAAGTATAAATTTATATTAATATTAATAAATTATTTGTAATATACCCGACGGTTTAATTCTTAAGATATACGGTTAGTAGGGAAGGTATTACCTAAACGGATAATAGGATTTAAGCTTTCTAAAAGTTGAAATTCCTGGATATATTTAGTAATTTAGAAATGTATTTAAATATAGTAAGGTAATTGAAGAAAAGTATTACGTAATTTAAAATAAAGGTAATTTTATTTAATAGGCGGAAGATAGAATTATTAAAACGTATACGTAAGTTTAGAAAACTATTTATAAGCGCTAATAAGAACGCTCGATTAATTTATACTTTAAAAATCCGGTATAAATTAATAGAGGGAGAATTAGAAATGTTTAAAGTTATATAGGAGAATTTCTATTAATAAAAGGTTATATACTACTACGTTAAAGGAAAATACTTATTTATTAAGACGGATGCTAATAAAGAAGTATAGGGTATAATAATTTTTTAATTAGTAGGAGAATAGGACGGAATATTAATCCCCGGTATAAATGATATTCCCTTTAACGATATTCGGCTAATCTATTTCTTATTAAAGATAACGATTATAGCGGAAAAGAAATATAATTCGACGGAAACAGAAGTCGTAGTAATAGTATAAGCGCTAAAGAAAATGAAGAAGATAGTCTAATTTAACGAATATTTAATTAATATTCTAACCGACTACGCGTCGACGATAAGAATTATTAAATATATTTCGCTTTAAATAATAGATTTTAATAAGGCTAACCTTAAGCTTACTAATACTACTAATTAGGCTTCCTAATTTCGTTTATAAGTATTCTACATCTTAAAGCCGCTTAATATTATTTCCGACGCGCTATTACGCCTACTAACTACTAAGTAAAACGCCTTCAAAAATAATTAGGACTTAATAGACGAATTAGCGGATATTTAATTTTATTTATAAATTATAATAGTAGAACTAATCCTTTCGGACGAATTTTGTAATAAAGTATTAAAAGGTTATTATAAAAATACTAAATACGCTAAAATTATTAAAGCTCTTCAATATACTAAATTAATTTATAGTAAAAAGAAATTAGGTAAATAACCCAATCTCCTAGTCGGACTATTCGACCTCTAAAATAAATTATTATATTACGTTAACTATTATAATAAAAAGAGGTTATATATTCTAAAATCTTATATTAAAGAGGTATTAGAGCTAATTTATAATAAAATGTACTATTTCGGAGTAAATCGTATAATAGAAATATTATCGACTTTCTATTTATATAATAAGACCCGCACCGTTCGTATTTATATTGGTTATTATAAAACTTATTACTAGAACTAAATAATTTAATAGCCTAAATTAGGAAAGCTATAACCGATTAAATTAATATTCTATCCTTTCTATATTATTATAATAAATTTCGTTACCGATATATTTAAGGTTAATATAATTAAATCCTTTTAAGTATTACCCGGGTTCCCCAAATTAGATATTATATATATTATAATATATAAATTTAATAAAAGGGTATTCCTTTTAATAGGGTATAAGACGTACAGAACGAAAGAGTAGGCCGAAATCCTATTACGAATATTATAATACTATAATTAAGGATATTCCTTTAAAATTATTAGCAATAGGGATTACAAATTTATATTAATACTATAAAGGGCGGTATTTAAATTCACCGGTACGAAACTTTTCTTCTCGACCGCTTACTACCTATAAATAGATAAGCAATCGGAACGTACTAATTAAATAGTAGAAATCGCTATTAGAATATAGTATACGTCTTTAGACGACTTATAAATAAGAATATTATTAATAATATAATATAATCTCAATAATTCTTACTAAATAGCAATAAGAATATCGCTAAATAAATTAATTTATAATTTCCGCCCGTAAATACTATATAATTTATTACAAAGTAAAAAAGTCGGTCTATTAAAGTATAAAACTTTAAAAATCGTATATAAAGGCCTATAGGAAAACGTAGTAGCGCTAATCGACTTCGTAGGCATTTAAGTAAAATTCTAATATAACGAATAATATACGCCAGTAAATTTAGAAATCGGTAATACCGTTTACCTTCGGTTAGGCTCCGGCTACTCCCTTCCTAAAAAATCAAAATTAAAATAGTCCTTACAATAAGTAAATCTATATAAAGTCCTACGCAAAGTAGGATCATTAGTAATAAAGCTAAACTTTTAACTGAAGTTATATATCTATCCTATTATTTTAGTAGCGCAATTGTAAAAGCCGGCTCAGGGTAAGGATCTGTACAAGCGTAGAATAATTAAACCTAATCCTATTATAGTAAACGGATAAGAAGAGTATAAAATCAAGCGGTTATAAAGTAAGAAAATCGAAAATTAATTAGCGAAGCCTTTATTAGAATTAGAAGTAAATAATTAGGTAAAGTATTTAATAAAATAGAAAGGATAAGAGGCGAATTACAACGACTAAATTAAGAGAGAGGAGTTGAAAAATATAATAGAATTAATAAGAGAATTCGAAAGGAGAGATCCCTTATTTATAATATATAAGAGGGGTTAGCAGTATTATTTCTATCGTTTTTCCTTTTATTTTTCGTTTTCTTTAAAGGAGGGGGAAATATTCGTATTTCTACTTACGGCGCTTAGAGAGTTTTTTCCTTATTTTTCTTATTTTTATTTTATTTAATCTATTCGACGAAAGTTAATTCTAATAGATAAGAGGTATTATTACGTATAGAGGATATCGGTTAATGCTAAAATTGACGTTAAAAGTAATTATTACATTACGTATAGTAAAAAAGGTATTACTAAGTAGGCCCTAAAGTAATAAAAGTAATATAAGAATTTCGAATACGAAAACCCTAGAATTAATTTTTACCCTTACTTCTTTCCTCTACCTTTCCCCATTTTTAATACTACTTTTTTAGAAAAAATAATTAGTATTACCTAATAGACTTAATAAATTAATAAATACAATAGCGCTCCCTATAGAATACAAAGATTTTAATAAAATAGACGATATCTTTACTAATCTAATCGAAAATAAGAACGATATTATTAATATATTTCTCAACTACAATAATTATTTTGAAGATTTCGTCCTCGGATCTATTAATTTGGAAAATATAAGCCCCTTATTTTACTACCCTCTCGGATAAAATACCTTTAATAGTTTAATATTACCCACCATTATTATTAATAAAGTTAAAACTATATTTTTCTCTAACCGTTTATTATTTTATTTATATACTAGATTTGCAATTTAAATTTACTATATTAATTCGAATTTAACCTAGCCTAATTAGACCTATATCCCTTTCCCTTACAAACTTTTAAAGAAAGGATATAACGTTTATAAAAATACCGGTCTAATATTATACAATAAGGCTAATATATAGAATAATAACCGCCGTAAAGTCCTATATCTATATTTCCGCTACGTCCTATTTATTAAAGTAGATAAGTCTATTATATTAATACTTTATTCTATTATTCCTAATTCTAATATTTAAATCGATTTCGAATTTACTATTTTATACGTTATAGCTTTTTAACTATATTACCCTATTAACGTCCGTACCCTTATTATTAACTTCGACGTCGAATTTACTAATTATAGTATTTAATAAAATTAAACCCGTTCCGATAATTACAATATACAAATTACCCCTACCTTTTCCGGTTTAAATATTCGTTAAAATTGTAAATTCTCTACCCTTATAGTCGATTACTCCGAATTCGCCTACTATTTAATTATCCTTAATACCCGCCAATTTATTACTTATACCTTAGCAGAAGCCGAAAAGCTTTTTACAATTCAATTAAATCTATATAAGGACTTCGCTTTCTCTTACACTTTATACCTCTCTATTCTAATACCCGGCCTTATTATTAGCGATTCGCCTATTTAGCGCGATTTTATTATTAGTAATAAGGTTAAGTAATTACTCCTAGCAATTAAAAAGGGTTTACCCAAAGCAGTCGCTCCTAAGTCTACCCCTAGGAAAACTATTAATAAGAAGGAAAAAGGGTACCCCTTACTAATAATTTATTAATAAGCCTTTAAGAAGGAGGTCGCTCGCTTTAGCCTCGACTTTAATAACCCTAATATTAATACCGTATAGACGGAATTCGGCGTAAAATTAGAAATTCTATTTAATAAAGTCGGTAGCCCTATCGGCCTTAATAGTAATCGCATTTAAATTCCTAAAATTAACTAATCCTTTATACAAATTAATTACTTATATAAAATTAAGACGGAATTGGCTAAAGTTCTAATTGAATTTACCTATGTTATTACTAATAATTTTAATACTATTTGTAGTATTGATTAAATTATTAAAATCCCCTCTCGCGCCCGTATTCTAATTATTCGCCTAGCCAATATTAATAATAATTTTAATAGTACTATTATAGGATCCCTTATTATTATAGGATTAGCCGACCTAGTTTAAATCCTTAGTATAACTACGGTTATTTATAGTATTAGCGCTTATTTTAATATACCAATTAATATCCCTAATCTCTCCTATAGGAATATCGAATAAATAATTCTATAGGAATGTACTCGTATATAGGCTTATATATAGTAGGAGATTAATAAGGTTATCTATTATAGATAATTAGTCGGCTCCTATTCTAGTTTAACGGTATTTTAAAATTTACGTAATATTTCTCCTATCGGTTCCTTAGGAGTTTTTTTATACGATTGCTCTTTTACCTCTTATAATACCCTAACGCCCTAAAAGTATTATTAGCCTCCTCCGCTAATTTAAAACGTTTTCCTAAACCCTAACGACCTTTATAGTAGTCGACGCTAAATATAGTATAAGTAGGAAATAGAGGGTAATTAGTAAATAGAGGATAATTTAGATAGCGAGGGTTATATAAGTTATAGTAATTATAATAGTCGTCGTTGAAGTATAGGTATTCTTCCGGATATTGTATTATCCTTCCTATATATAATTAGATATTATATAGATAGAGAGTCTTTTTTCTAATAGGGGGGGAAATATTATAGTTCGTTACAGATTATAGTAGATCTACCTTACTAAATTGATTATAATATAGTTAGGGTATCCTCCTTTGAGGATAGCCTTATATTATAACAATATAAGAGGGCTTGTCCCGCTGTCGCCTTTAGCGTTAATTCTAGTTAGTAATTAATTATTTACCTACTATATCTTATACAATTACTTATAATCGCTGTGTAAGGTTTTAGGTAGAGGCTCCCGGCAGTACTGATAGTCATTGTCAGTCCTACTATTACTACTTACACATCATCTCTTCGCGTAACAAAATATATTTGCGAATTAGAAATTATAAACGAGAAATTTACTAATAATTTAATTATAAAGGGTTATAAAAAGTCCGTCTTTTTATAAAACGTCGTAACCTATTTATCGGATCCCAACCGGAAGGTATAGTCTAAAGAAATTAAAAATTAAATAAAGAAGGTATCCTTCGCCGAATATAAGGCGATCTAAGGATGGGCGTACTATTGTAGTACTATTTTTGTTAACCCTACGGATATTGAATTTTAATTATAATTCCTTCGCCGTATTTATAATTCGCCTTCGGCTAAATACCCAAACCGTAAGAAAACCTACTTATTACTCTTGTAATCTTTTTTCTAATTAAAGATATATATTACTATTAAAGCCTATTATAAGGCCTATTTAATATATACTAAATTTAAATTATTATAATATACCCCTTATAATTTCTTAAAATAGTTAGCGGTTCTATTCGCGCCGTAGAAGGACATTTCAATCGACTATATTACGCTGCTAATACCCTACGTCCGTCGAAGTTAGGAATTTAAGTACGTCGCCGTAGTAATTAATCGGTTAACTAAAATAAAGTACTTTATCCCTACCGTTAACTTTATAATTAAAGAATTAGCGGATCGCTTTATTAAATATGTTTATAATATCTACGGCTTTTCTAACTCCATTGTATTTAATTGTAATTCCTAATTTATTTTATAATTCTAGAGAGCGCTATTTTCGTATTTAAAAATAGTTCTCAAACCCTCCTCCGCGTTCTACCCAATTACTAACGGCTAAACCGAATGTATTAATGTAGAAATAAAGAAATATTTCCGTCTTTATATTAATTAAGTATAAAATAATTAAATAAATTGGCTACTAATTGTAGAATTCGCTAGTAATAATCTAATTTCTAAAATTACTAATATTTCCCCCTTCTTTATTAATTATAAGTTCTACCTTCGTATAGGCGTCGAATTAGCCAAACCTTATCCTCTAAAAATATTTGTAATATAATAGGCGGAATATTTTAAGGTTAATAAAATTACTAACTGTTTTAAAAAGGTATTAGATTACGTTATAAATTAAATAAAAGAAATATAGCGGCGGTATAAAAATAATGCTAATATTTAATAGTCGGATACCCCGAAGTATAGAATAGGAGATAAAATTTTATTTAATACGGAGAATTTCGAAACCGGGCGCTTATACGCTAAATTTACACCTCTCTTCAAAAGTCTTTTCGAAATCCTTAAGGCGGATAATTATAGAATTATATTCAAATTCCTAATTAATATAAAGTATAGCCTAACCTTCTATATTAATAAAATAAAACTATAGGATAAAGTCGGCATTCCAAAATAGGCGGCCGTAAAAGAATAGAATGTTTATATAAATTATAATCGGATTATAAAGAGGATTAATAATAGGGAAGATTCGGTCGAATACGACTTTGAGAAATTTAACGGCTACCGGAAGAATAAAAAGGGCTATTAGGAATATTATATCGTTTAAATACCCTTTTATAAACCGTTATAATAACCGTATATTAATGTAGCTATAGCCCCCGACGTAATATAAAGGTTTTATAAAGTATATTTAAATAAACTGTACCCCCTAAATTAGGTAGCGGCGGAAAAGAAATGGAAACGGTTATTAGGAGTAGGAAGGGAACCGGCCGTAGAAGCGGAGGCCCCGGTTAGAAAATATAGGGAGGGAGATAAAACTCCGGAATAGAAGTGGTCGTTACAATTAACCACTATAAAGGCTTTTTACAATTAGATTAAACGTTTAATAAGGATTTCTATTATTTTATATAACTTTAATTAACTATATAGCTTCTTTTAGTCCGGGGAAATATTATAGGGTTAGCCTATATCGTATATAATCATTTATATACCTTATACTAACGTATAATAGCTTTTAAAACTATTATCGCTATTAACTAATTAGTTATAGCGGCCTCCTACCGTAGACCTATATCGGGCCCACTACTAGCCGCCCTTATAAGGCCAGTCTTCTAGGCATTCGTTTGTACTCTCTCCTTCTCTCCTTCGTACAATTACGTATAATCATATCTACTATCTACCCTTTGCCTATAATACTTAAGTATTTTCTTAAAATCGATTACAATTGAAGTCTATTTCCTAATAGGCGGTAGGATAAGGTATAACTTACCGGGAATCTTATTTCTAAATACTTTACTAGCCTTATAAACTATATAATTCTTAACGAACTAATTAATATTTCCTATTATACTAAGCTACTAATATTGTTTAATTAAGATTATTTATATTTTATTTCGGCCGGAGTAAGCGGTTATTAAAGTAGAATATACTTTATCGATAATCCGGATTCGTAAATTATCTTTATCGGGGATAGCGAAGCGGCCTTAATAAATTAATAGTCTATTTACTATTATTATAAATTTAGGGTTAAAACTATAAGCGTATAAGCAGTATTCTTCTAAGGATTCTTCTTTATAATTAATTTTTATAATTGCGTCGACTAATTAGTAGCCTTTAAATTCGACTGGGTATAACTCCAAATTATTAATATCCAATATAAAAATTAGTACCGATTCCTTTAAAAAGCCGTTCAATATAGTAATAAAGGCCAATACGACAACTTCAACTCCTTTATCGGTCGCCAAGGGTTTAAATATTTAAAAGGTATAATACGCCTCTTTCTTTTCCTTCTAAGTTTTAAAGTCCTTTAATTTGTATAATAGTACATTAATAGCCGTATTTTTAATACTAAGGCGGTAAATAATCTCAAAATAGTATTAGGATAGGAATTCTACTTATCCAGCCTATTATAAATTAAATAGTCGTTTCGTACCAAAGTATTCTAATACTTAATAATTTATAATAATTATAAAGGGTTTCAACTACTTTAATCCAACTAATTCGGGACATTAGGTCTAAAGGGCTCGGATTATAATAAACAATTCTTTATTATAAATTGGGTAGTTGTATTCTATTTACTATATAGTCTCTAAGAAGTAGGTAATAAGGTACTACTCCTTCGTATCCTCTTAATATTAGGAAAAGATTTTAATAAGGACCTTATTATTAATATCCATTTTAATTCATATTTCTATATCATATTAGAAATACTTTAATAAGGGAATATCTATTAATAACTACTTTAAACTATTAAACGCCGCTTAATACTTATCGGTTTATATAAACGCCTCGCCTTTTTTAATTAAATTAGTAAGGGGGCAGGCCACCCGGCTATAGTCCTTAATAAACTTTCGGTAAAAATTATAAAACTTTAAGAAAAATTATACTCTTTATAAATTAAAAGGCATAGCCTACTCTTTAATAACCTCTACTTTCTCTAAGTCGACAGAAATATTATTACATCCTACAATAAAGCCTAAGAATTTTATCTTTATAATTTAGAATTTACACTTCTTTAAATCGGCTTACAAACCTATATCCTTTAATTTAACCAATACTTTATAGACGTAATCCTTATACTCCTCGAAAATATTAGAATAAATAAAAATATTATTAATATACGCAATATAAAAATCTCTTAAATAAAACCTTAAAATTAAATTAATAAAGGCTTAGAAATTAGCAGGGCCGTTAATTAAGCCGAATAGTAATACTTTATATTTAAAAACTCCTATACCGGTACAAAAGGTAGTAAACTCTTCGTCTTCGGGCTTTATACGGATATAATAGAAGGCTTATCGAATATCGATTTTAATAAACTACTAAACTTTAACAACCTTAATTAGTATTTCGTCGATTAAGGGTAATAAGTATCGGTCTTTCTTAATAATAATATTAAATTTATAGTAGTTAATATAAAAGCGAAAGCTATTATTAGCTTTTTTAACGAATAGGACTAGCGTAGTTTAAAGGGACGAATTCGCTTCGATAAATCCCTTAAATAAATTTTCCAAAATATATTTCCTTACTAATTTTAATTCGTTTAACGATATTTTATAAAGAGGGTTATAACTAAACTCTTCGAAGCAATAGCCTTCTTCGAATTTAATTTTATAATCGTATAGTCGGTAGTTGGGTAAAATATTCGAATCGTACTTATTAAAAATATTAATATAGTTATAGTAATATTTAAATACTATTTTTAAGGCTTCCTCGCGTAATTCCTTCTCGTCGCGGGGTAAGAATTCTTAAATAAGGTCTTCTATTACGCATTTCTATTAAATAAACCGGTCGATTTCCAAAATACTTATTAAATAAATTATATAATTATCTTTAGCGGTAAATTATATAAATAAATCGCTATCGAAAACGTATATCTATATTAATCGCTCCTTATACTACCCCGTCGAATCTTTTTTAAATTTATATATATTTTGGCTATCGGAGCCCTATTTGCCGTTGAGCGGTTTAACCGGTTGGATTCGGGCAAATTAGGCGGGTTCTAAAAATAATATTATAAAATAAATAAGATTAATTAAATTTCTCTCTATTTTATTTAATGGATTTAAGTATTTAAAAATCGAATCGGGGTTTTAAAATAAATAACGAAGTCGGGCGTAGCCTAATTCGCTAATCTTCTCGTCTCGGGTATATTTGAAATCTACTAATATAATAGGGATTATCTTTTTAAGTTCGAAAATCGCCGTTTCTATTTAAATTTTAAATATACACTTTTCAATTTCTTTTTAATATTAACGTATTTTATAATTGTATTAATTCTTTACTTCTTAATTTAATTCTTTTTTATAATAGTTGGGAAAAGGCTAATCCGCCGGAATAGGTATTAGAGTAGCTATATAACCGCTTATAAATTTAAGCGCTACGCGGCTGTTATTCCCGCTGTTTATTCGTTTTTTATTTTCCTATTCTATAAATGCGTTATAATAGGCTATATCTTTCTAGTAATTTAAATTTATAATATTAAAACCTCCCGGGCGGACCTCAAAATTAAAATTCCTCATTTATTCAGGGTCGGGCTTCTATTCGGGGGGGAAAATTAATTGATAATTCTTATAATCTACTTAAATATTATAAAGGTTAAGCTATTTATGGCCGATAATAACGTTGTAATTTATATTAATAATTATAAAGTAATCGAGGGGTATTATTTAATTTTAAACTCTTAAAGTAGTTTTAACGACCTCTCTAATACTTTAATTAGTTTTTCTTTAATAATTATTAATATTTCGAATAGGAAAGTCGTTCGTTAATTTTATTAATAGACGTTCTTTTAATTTATTAGTAAATATTATATTGATAAATAAATGACCGTTTACTCCTATATCAATTAAAGCGTTAAATATAGATAAAGATATTCTATTATTAATTATAATATATTAAATAAATATAGGATCCCCTCCTAAGTAGTGCAAGGGCATAGTATAGTTGAGTCGAAGGTAAAGTTAAGATTCTATTTATAATAGAAGATTTTAGGTAAGGAGAAGAAAAGGAAGAGAATTAGATATATACGTATAGACCCGAATAAATACCCTAGTACGTAAGCGATAGCGGGACCTATATATAGGTCGCTAATAGTTAATCCCTTTACTCGTATCCCCTTTTACCTATATAATAAATAAGAGTAAATACTTTTAATAGGTTTAAAACCCGCCTTAGTTAGTATTAGCGCGAACTTTCTATATTATTCGTTCCTCTAATTTTTGTGGTACTTTATAATACTAGTCCTCCTATAGGGGTTTAGCGGGTATAGTAGTATAGCCGGACCGGCGCTATTATATTACCCCCCTTTATATAGAAGATTCGTCTACGAGTCTTACTAAATATTCTATAATAGACGTAATAATCCTTTAACGAATTTATTTATATAAAATCCTTTATAAGCGCTTCAATCCTAATAATTTTAATAATTTATTATCGTTATACTCCTCCTATTCTTCGTTTAATTAGTGTATTATCCGTTTAGGCGGGCCCGGGGTATCCGGGTTAGCCTCGTAGAATTCCTAAAGAGCCTTTAGGGCGTATTTAAAATCCGAAGCGGGCTAGTACTTTAGATCGGAGTTTTAGCCTTTCTAATCCGCGTTGTAGAAGAGTTTGCCGTTAATAACCTTAGAGGCGTTAATCTTCTCGACTTCCTATTCGGGGTCCTTGTCTATTTCTATATTAATAAAATTAGAGTACTTAGCGGTTTAGTTTAATAATAGGTTATTGTCGTACTTCCTTAAATAGTTAATATAGAAGAGATCCGATCCCTTTTAATTACTTAGGAGTTCTAGTCGGTAGGAGTGCCCTACTTTCTCGATAATTTTATAGTAGTTATAGGTATTAAGGAAGTCGAATTTATTATTGGGCTATATAGTAATTGATTAGAAGTATTTAATAATAACGATTTTATTACTTACGTCGAAATTAAAATTCCTCCTCTTCTTATTAGTTTAATAAATTTGCTCTTCCTATACCTTTAGTATTATTTCCTTAGCGTACTCTACGTATTTATAAATATACTAAGCGTATTTTTGAATTTACTTCCTAATTAATTGTTTAGCTTTGGATCCGGCGTTAATAGTACGAGCTTCTTAATCGAAGGGTATATATATTAGGTAACCGAATATAATTTCGTAAGGGGAGAGGCCGGTATTATCTTAGGGGAGGTTATTCTATACGGCGTTTAAGGTTAGGATCGCTTCTAATTAGTCGTTTTAGTAGTAGTTAATAAAGGGATATAATTATTAGTCGAGGTAAGTATTTATAATTTCTATTTATCCTATTATTTAATTATATCCCGCGGTAGCTAATTTCTATTTCGTATTAGTTAGTTTAAATATTTCGTCGGTAAAAGCGGATACGAATTGGGGGCTTCTATTAGAAATAATTTTTTTTAGTATATTATAAACCTTATAGGGCCCCTTATAATATATCCGGGCAGCGTTTTAAGCGGTAGCTTTCTCTGTATAGGGTATAACCTATAACGATTTTATTAGGCGGTCTACTATAATTAGAATATTATTATAATTATATTTATTTTTAAGCATTTTTTTGAAATCGATTACAATCGAAGTCTATTTCCTAGCGGGCGGTAGGATAAGGTATAATTTGCCGAGAATCTTATTTTTAGGCACCTTACTAGCCTTATAAATTATATAATTCTTAACGAACCGGTTAATATTTCCCGCTATGCCGGGCTATTAATATTATTTAATTAGGATTATTCGTATTTTATTTCGGTTGGGGTAGGCGGTTATTAGAATAGAGTACACTTTATTAATAATCCGGGTTTATAAGTTATTTTTATCGGGGATAGCGAAGCGGCCTTAGTAAATTAGTAGTCCGTTTACTATTATTGTAAATTTAGGATTAAAATTATAAGCGTATAAATAGTATTCTTCTAAAGACTCCTCTTTATAATTAATTTTTATAATTGCGTCGATTAATTCGTAACCTTTAGGTTCGACCGGGTATAATTCCAAACTATTAATATTTAGTATAAGGATTAGTACCGACTCTTCTAAAAAGCCGTTCAATATAGCGATAGAGGCTAGTACAATAATTTCGGCTCTATCGTCGGCTATTAAAGGTTTAAATATTTAGAAGGTACAATATACCTCCTTCTTTTCCTTTTAGGTTTTAAGATCTTCTAACTTTTGTAATAGAGTATCGGTAGCCGTATTTTTAGTACTAAAGCGATAAGTAATCTCGAAGTAGTATTAAAATAAGAATTCCGCTTATTTAACTTATTATAAATTGAGTAATCGCTTTATACCGAAGTATTCTAAGGCCTAATAGTTTATAATAATCGTAAAGGGTTTCGATTATTTTAACCCGATTAATTCGGGACGCTAGGTCTAGAGGGCTCTAATAATAGCGAATAATTCTTTATTATAAATCGGGTAATTGTATTCTACTTACTATATAATTTTTAAGAAATAAGTAATAGGGTATTACTCCTTCGTATCCTCTTAATATTGAGAAAGGATTTTAGCGAAGATTCTATTACTAGCGTCTATTTCGATTTGTATTTTTATATTGTACTGGAAATACTTTAATAAGGGGGCGTTTATTAATAATTACTTTAAACTATCGAACGCCGCCTAATACTTATCGGTCTATACAAATACTTCGCCTTTCTTAATTAGGTTAATAAGGGGGCGAGCTATTCGACTATAATCTTTAATAAATTTTCGGTAGAAGTTATAAAACCCTAAGAAAGACTATACTCTTTACAAATTAAAAGGTATAGCCTACTCTTTAACGACCTCTACTTTTTCTAGGTCGATAGAAATACTATTACGTCCTACGATAAAGCCTAGGAATTTCGTCTTAATTATTTAGAATTCGTATTTCTTCAAATCGGTTTATAGACTTATATCCTTTAATTTAACTAATACTTTATAAACGTAATCCTTATATTCCTCGAAAGTATTAGAATAGATAAAGATATTATTAATATAAGCGGTATAGAAATCTCTTAGGTAAAGCCCTAAAATTAAGTTAATAAAAACCTAGAAATTAGCAGGGTTATTAGTAAGGCCGAATAGTAATACTTTATATTTAAAAATTCTTATACCAGTGCGGAAAGTAGTAAACTCTTCGTTTTCGGGCCTTATACGGATATAATAAAAGGCTTATCGAATATCGACCTTAGTAAACTACTAAGTTTTAATAATTTTAACTAACGTTTCGTCGATTAAGAGTAATAAATATCGGTCTTTCCTAGTAATAGCATTAAATTTATAATAGTCGATATAGAAGCGAAGGCTACTATCGGTTTTCTTAACGAATAGGATTAGTACGGCCTAAGGGGACGAATTCGCCTCGATAAATCCCTTAAATAGGTTTTTTAAAATATACTTCCTTATTAATTCTAATTCGTTTAGCAATATTTTATAAAGAGGGCTATAACTAAATTCTTCGGGGCAATAGCCTTCTTCGAATTCAATCTTATAATTATACAATCGGTAGTCGGGTAAAATATTCGAATTATATTTATTAAAGACATCGATATAATTATAGTAGTATTCTAATATTATTTTTAAAACTTCTTTATATAATTCCTTCTCGTCGCGGAGTAGGGGTTTTTAAATAAGGTCCTCTATTACACATTTCTATTAGATAAACCGGTCGATTTCGAAAATACTTGTCGAATAAATCGTATAGTTATTTTTAGTGGTAGATTATATAAATAAATTACTATCGAAGATATATATTTGTATTGGTCGCTCCTTATACTATTTTGTTAAATCTCTTTTGAGTTTGTATATATTTTAGCTATCGGAATTCTATTTGCCGTCGAGCGGTTTAGCCGGTTAGATTTAGACGAATTGGGCGGATTCTAGAGATAATACTATAAGGTAGGTAAAATTAATTAGGTTTCTCTCTATTTTACTTAACGGATTTGGGCGCTTAAGAATCGAATTAGGGTTCTAGAATAAATAACGAAGTCGGGCGTAGCCTAGTTCGCCAATTTTTTCGTTTCGGGTATATTTGAGATTTATTAGTATAATAAGGACTATTTTTTTGGGTTCGAAAGTCGCTATTTCTACTTAAAGTTTAAGTATACGCTTTTCGATTTCTTTCTAATATTAACGTATTTTATAATCGTATTAGTTCTTTACTTCTTAATCTAGCTCTTTCTTATAATAGTCGGGAAAAGGCTAGTCTGCCGGAATAGGTATTAGAGCGGCTATATAATTATTTATAAATTTAGGCGCTACGCGGCCACTATTCCCGCCGTTTATTTATTTCTTATCTTCCTATTCTATAAGCGCGTTGTAATAAGCTACGTCTTTTTAGTAGTTTGGGTTTACAACGCCAAAGCCTCCCGGGCGGACTTCGAAGTTAAAATTCCTTATTTATTCGGGGTCGGGCTTCTATTCGGGGGGGAAAATTAATCGACGGTTCTTATAATTTACTTAGATATCGTAAAGGTTAAGCTATTTACGGCCGATAATAACGTTATAGTTTATATTAATAATTATAAAGTAATCGGGGGGTATTATTCGATTTTGGACTCTTAAAGCGGCCTTAACGACCTCTCTAATGCCTTAACTAGTCTTTCCTTAGTAATTATTAATACCTTGAGTAGGAAAGTCGCTTATTAATTCTACTAGTAGACGTTCTTTTAGTTTATTAGTAAATATTATACTAATAAATAGATAACCGTTTACTCCTATATCGATTAGGGCGTTAAATATAGATAAAAATATTCTATTATTAATTATAGTATATTAAATAAGTATAGAATCCCCTCCTAAGTAGGGTATTAAATTGAATTTATCCTTTCCTTATTTTTATCTATCCTTTATTTATTCCGCAACCGATACCTCCCTTAAGAAGGAGTCTAATTTACTTAGGGTATTCAATTTCCCTATTTATTAGTAGTAGGCGCGGTTTTAATAATAGGGGTCGCCGGTTTATTACTACTAATACCGTTTTTATAAACTAAGTAGCGCTTAATAATAGTAGTAACGCAATCGCAGCACTCTTAATTATATTAATCTTTTTGAGGATAATTACGCTTAATATAGCCGTGCTCTTTGTAAAGGAAGTAACGACCTTCGTTAAATAGACGGGTAGTTTCTTCAATACGGTTAGCGGTAGAACGGTTATTACCTCTACTACTAACGGGTTTGGATATAAAAGAATTAGAACTACTGGATTTTAATCCGCTAGAATTAGATCCTTTATTACTACTTCCTTTATTATTATTACGTAAAGAAGAAGTAGAAATAGCCTTAATTTCTTCGGTAATAATTTTAAGTATTTAATTAAAACTAAAATAATTAATATAATAAGTTTCGAAAGAAATAGAAGGGTTGCAATATTTTACGCCTATTTACTTCTTATATTCTACGGGAAGGCGTTGGAATAATTCGCACTTCTATTCGGTTTTAAGGCGTTAGTATTCGCTAGCTATACGGACGAATTTATTCTTAAAGAAATCGAAATTATCAGTATCCTTTATTTTAAATTTTATAAAGTTAACGAAAGCCTTTTCGTCTTAATTAGAATCGTTATACTCGTACTATAAATAAATTATTAAATTAGAATAGGTTGTAAATTAGTCGGGGTGAGTTTCGCGGAAGTAAGGCATTAGGTCTTTAAAAGTAAAGCCGGCCAGACGACTTTTAATATAGAGGAATTTATTACGGTCGGTAAAGTAGTAATTAGTATTAATTTCGAACTTATCTTAAATTAAATTATATTAGGCTTTAAAGGGTATATCGTCCTCTTTATTTTGGTTGTAAAATTTAGGAGGGTCGGCTTACTTAGTCGAGAGACGGGTACGACGAAGGGGGGCAATCGTTTCGTCGTCGTCGTTATCGGGGGAAATAGTTGTAAAACGAATAGTCGAACGGCGAAGGGGAGCCGTATTAGAATCCTTTTCGATATTGGGAAGGACTATCTCTTTAATTAACGTCTTATTATTAGGTTTGCGAATACCTTTGAGAACGTTTAAGTCGGCAATAATTTCCTTTAGGGTTTAGATTTCCTCTTCTTTATCCGCTAAATAGTCTTTAAGAAATTAGACTATTTTAGGATTGGAGGTAGCGGTTAGTTCGCCGGTAAAAGTATTTGAGAGGGCAGCCTCTAATTCGGGTATTTAGTCGTAAATAATATAGAATTTAGTGTTTAAAGACGAGGTAATCTAGCGTAATTCCGATACTTATTCCTTTAAAACTATAGTTATTGTAATTTAGAATTTGAATTTATAGAATATATTAACTAGGCAATTAACGTACAATTTAATAAATTTAGCTTCGTTTAAGTAGCCGTTGAACGGGAATTCTAAATTAGGTAATAGAGCGCAATAGGGGACATAAGGTATAGCATTGCAAATAAAGAATTTAGCAAATTCCTCTATTTTATCCCTTAAGTCCTTAACGAAATCCTTTAAATTAAAAGTAGTATTATATTTATTAATTTCGCTGTTAATATACTAGTCGAATAAGTCGAACAATAGCTTAGATTCCTCGTCGTCCTTATTCTTAATTAAAGTATTAGTTAGGGCCTCCGAAAGGGACTTAAATTAGTTATATAAGTAAAGCAAGGTCTTCTTACGAAGAAGGGTAGATTTATTACGAGATTTCTCTTCGAAAGGGTAGAAGCCGTTAAAATACTCCTTATTAAAATGTATAAAGGCCTTCGCATTTTCCTTAATAATAGAGTCGATACGCTTAAAGGTAGACTTCTTCTTTTTATTAATACTAAATTTAATAATAGCCTCATCCTTCTCTTTCGACGACTCGGAATCATCTTCATCGTTAGCGTCTCCTTCGTAGAAGGTCTTATCGCCGTTTTCGGGCTTAGGGCTTTCGCCTTCTTCGCCGAAGAGATCGCTATAATTATCCTTTTCGTAATAATCTTTATCGGGGTCGCCCGAACCTTTAGTTCTAGCGCTAGCATTGTTGCGAATTAAGCGCGGGGGTGCTATAATATCTATTATTATTATTATAAATTTCGGTTCTTTAGATTGCGACGGTCAATTCAATTATTTATTTCGGTTTTTAATCGTTAGGATTTAACCTTCTTAGGTAGTTATTGGGTTGACCTAAAATAATATAAGGGTATAGTATAATTGAGTCGAAGGTAAAGTTAAAATTCTATTTATAATAGAAGATTTTAAGTAAGGAGAAGAAAAGGAAGAGAATTAGATATATACGTATAGACCTAAATAAATACCCTAATACATAAACGACAGCGGGACTTATATACGGGTTACTAATAGCCAATCCCTTTACTCGTATCCCCCTTTACTTATATAATAAATAAGAATAAATACCTTCAATAGGCTTAGAGCCCACCTTGGCCAATATTAGCGCGAACCTTCTATATTACTCGTTCCTCCAACCTTTGTAGCACCTTATAATACTAGTCCTCCTATAGGGGTTTAGCGGGCATGGCGGCATAGCCGGACCGGCGCCGTTACAAGTAGGGTATTAAATTAAATCTATCCTTTCCTTATCTTTATCTATCCTTTATTTATTCTATAACCGATACCTCTTTTAGAAAGGAGTTTAATTTATTTAAGGTATTTAATTTCCCTATTTATTAATAGTAGGCGTAATTTTAACAATAGGAATCGCCGGCTTATTACTACTAATACTGTTCTCGTAAATTAAATAACGCTTAATAATAGTAATAATATAGTCGTAGCGCTTTCGATTATACTAATCCTTCTAAGGATAGTTACGCTTAGTATAGCTACGCTCTTTATAAAGGAAATAACGACCTTCGTTAAATAAACGGGTAATTTCTTTAATATAATTAACGGTAAAGCGATTATTACCTTTACTATTAATAGGTTTAAATATAAAAGAACTAGAACTACTAGATCCTAATCCGTTAGAACTAGATCCCTTATTACTACCTCCTTTATTATTATTATATAAAGAAGAAGAAGAAGTAGCCTTAACTTCTTCGGCAATAATTTTAAATACTTAGCCAAAACCGGAACAATTAATATAATAAATTTCGAAAAAAATAAAAGGGTCGTAATACTTTACGCCTATTTACTTCTTATATTCCGCGGGAAGGCGCTAGAATAATTCGTACTTCTACTCGGTCTTAGGGCATTAATATTCGCTAATTATACGGACGAACTTATTCTTAAAGAAGTCGAAATTATTAGTATCCTTTATTTTAAACTTCGTAAAATTAATAAAAGCCTTTTCGTCTTAATTAGGGTCGTTATATTCGTACTACAAATAGGTTATTAAATTAAAATAGGTTATAAATTAATCGGAGTAAATTTTGTAGAAGTAAAGTATTAGGTCTTTAAAAGTAAAACCGGCTAAATAACTTTTAATATAGAAAAATTTATCGCAATCGGTAGAGTAGTAATCAATATTAATCTCGAATTTATCTTAAATTAAGTTGTATTAGGCCTTAAAAGGTATATCGTCCTCTTTATCCTAATTGTAGAATTTAAGCGGGTCGGCCTATTTAATAGAAAAGCGGGTATAATAAAGGAGAGCAATCGTAATCTTATTATTATTATCGTCGACGGGCGGAATTATAGTAAAGTAGGTAGTCGAATAGCGAAGGGGAGCCGTATTAAGGTCTTTTTTAATACTAAGGAAAATAGTCTCCTTAATTATAATTATTATTTTATCCTTAAATTTATAAATACTTTTAAAAATATTTAAGTTAGTAATAATTTTTTTTAAGGTTTAAATTTCCTCCTCTTTATCGGCCAAATAGTCTTTAAGGGATTAAACTATTTTAGGATTTATAATTAAAATAAATTTATTAGAGAAAACCTCCTTTAATTTAAAAATTTAATTATAAACGGTATAAAACTTAATATTTAAGGACGAAGTAATCTATTTCAATTCGGATACTTATTTTTTCAAAGCTATAGCTATTATAACTTAAAATTTAAACTCGTAGAATATATTGGCTAAATAATTAGTATACAATTCGATAAACTTAGTTTCGTTTAAATAATTATTAAACGGGAATTCTAAATTAGATAGTAAAACGTAATAGAAGACGTAGGGGACGGCATTATAAATAAAAAATTCGGCGAACTCCTCTATTTTATCCTTTAAGTCTTTAATAAGGTCCTTTAAGTTAAAAGTAGTACTATATTTATTAATCTCGCCGCTAATATATTAGTCGAATAAGTCGAATAATAATTTAAATTCTTTATCGTTTTTACTTTTAAATAAGGCGTCGGCTAAGGCCTTCGAAGAGGACTTAAATTAATTATACAAGTAAAATAATATCTTCTTACGAAGGAGGGTAAATTTATTATAGGACTTCTCTTCGAAGGGGTAGAATCCGTTAAAATACTCCTTATTAAAACGTATAAAGGCCTTTACGTTTTCCTTAATAATAGAATCGATACGCTAAAACTTCTTATTAACCTTCCTCTTCGTATTAACGCTAAACTTAATAATAACCTCGTCCTTCTCTTTCGACAATTTAGAATTATTTTCGTCGATAACGTCTCCTTCCTCGAAAAAAGTATTATTTCTATCGCTACTTCCGGCTATAGAGGTTTCGTCATCTATATTGCGGGGACTATTATTAATATAATCGTCTTTATAATAATTATCGCCCGGGCCTTTAACTCCGGCGCTAATATTATTATAGGTTAAATATAGGAGTACTATAATATCTATTATTATAAATTTCAATTCCTTAGACTATAATAGTCAATTTAATTATCTATATTAGTTTTTATTCGTTTGGGATTTAACCTTCCTAAGTATTATTAATTAGGTTAATCTAAAATAATATAAGGGTATAATATAGTTGAATCGAAAGTAAAGCTAAGATTCTATTTATAATAGAAGATTTTAGGTAAGGAGAAAAAAAGGAAGAGAATTAGATATATACGTACAGACCCGAATAAATACCCTAATACGCAAGCGATAGTAGGACCTATATATGGGTTGCTAATAGCCAATCCCTTTACTCGTATCCCCCTTCACCTGTATAATAAATAAGAGTAAATACCTTTAATAGGCTTAGAGCCCGCCTTGGCCAGTCTTAGCGCGAACCTTCTATATTACTCGTTCCTCCAACCTTCGTGGCACCTCATAACACTAGTCCTCCCATGGGGGTTTGGCGGGCATGGCGGCATAGCCGGACCGGCGCCGTCACAAAAACGCCCCGTTATAAACTCGTATATCGCCCGCCGGGCTATAGTATATATATCGGTAACAAAACTATTAATTTTAACTATAATATTAATTATTATATTATAAACTTCTAAAACTATACCAGCGAGGTTCACAGCGGTATACTCTATAGCTTCTATATAGCGGTTTGATTAGAAGAAAGCAATTCTATCGTTAGGTATCGAAAAGGAAATATTGAGAATTCGTCTACTAGTATAGTCGTCTAATTTATTAAAGAATACATTAATATAATTAGCTTTATCAATATACTTTTCTTTTATCTCTACCCTCATTTAATTATAGATAAAAGGTAGCCAATTATTCACAATAGAGGCCGAATTAGGTAGGATATATAAGGGGTTAAAGGAGTAGAGGAAGGCTCGTATAAGGGATAATTCGAATAAGTTAAAAAGTCGACTATTGAGGAATATAGTCTTAACTGTATACTAATCAACCTTCTTTACTTACGCGGTTATTAAGGAGACGGCATAATTATATATATCTTTATAGTATTCAATTTACTAGCGAAGGCAGTAGTCTCAATACTATTAATAATCGCTATTAAAGTAATCGTACAAGCGGGTAATATTAAACGCGCTAATCTATTTACAATACGTATAAATAGCGATCTAATATATACGCCCGGGTTTATCGCGTAGGGTAAATTGGCTAACAATATACTCATTTCGACCGTTTCGTATAGGAGGCATAGTATTAAGGGGTAGAATTACTAAATTACTAGTAATAAGACGAGTCGAGGAGGCTTGTCGATATGTTGAAAGGTGTAAAGATGGCCCAGTTGTGCCCAATATTTTAAGGTGCACGGACGGTGGCACGGACCATTGAATTAGCGGTAAATTCGGAAAATATGTAATTACCTGAAAAAATGCTCAATTTTCAGAATGGATCGATCCCTACATCGACCACATGTTACTCTGTCTTAGATCTTGGCTATTCCAGTTCAGGTTTGGATCTTGTTTGAGGGGTATCATCGAGTCAAATCCTCCGGAATCCGACATGTTCAGCAAAATGACAACGACCAGATCGAGCCACACCGCCCACTCGATGGACAGAATTGAGACGGCATCGCAAGTGTCTCTGTTCACGAACACAACAAGCTTCCAGATGTTTCTTCTTTTTGCATCAACATGGAAGGCTACACATCATCGAGCATCCTAGAGAGCCCCATCGTCAATTTATGACTGAATTTGGTAGTCAGGTAATCCTTCGGGTACTGGATCCCTGAACCAATCAGTTTCAGGCTTGGTTCCCCTGTGACTATGTGCTGACAACGACCATTGGGCATCATCCAAGAGAGGTGGGAGGGGAAGGGCAATGCATCCAGATTTTGCTTGGCTGTTGGAGATGGAAACGATGAATGGAGAATGGACCAAATTAAACGAGGTGAGGGTAGCGGTAGGTAACGATGATGTTGTCTTGCATCTCCTCGTTGGAGACGATACCTTTTGATCCAAAAAGGGCAACTGTTTCGCAGTCATCTCAAGATCCACAGAGGATATATGGAGAGCTCTTCAAAGACGGAAGCATACACAAGCTACCGTGGTGCAGACTGCTGCAATCATGGTTGTTGTCAAGGAAAGAGGCAGCTTGTGACAACCACTAATTTTGAGCCCATACATCCGAAGGTTAACGGGGGCTTCTCAAGGCGTTGAGAAAGACTCCATTTGGCTGCAGTGAGTGCTGAAAGAGGTTGGACAGTTCGATCCGTTGGGTAAGAAGTCACAGAGTCAACCAGCGAGTGCTCCTGGCTAACCCTTTGGTGACTGTAGATTCGTCATCAAAAGACACGCAGACGCCACAAGATCGATGTGGATGTCAGTGGATGTCTCTAAGTCCCAAACGAAACAACCCTACACACGAACAATGTCCATTTTGCAGGAGTTCCGCTTGTTGTGTGGGGGGGGAGCCTTATTCCCAGGAACCGCTCGATCGCGAACATGTGGCAGCCTTGATGTTGATGATGCTACCATCTTTCCGAACCAGGGGTGATTCATCAGCTTTAAAAGCGGATGGCGGACCATTGTTTACTATCTGACTGGAGCCCCCACCCCAAACCACCACTGAAAAACTTAGCTGATTGCAATGTAACCCAGAGATCCAATTTTATAAACTGGCCTTGCATCAGGTTGTTGACTTGCCGTGTGTATGCACGGTGATGGGCCTTGCTTCCGGGCTGAAGCCTTCACAACAACACGAAGATGGTGCTGCCGAATCGGATCCATGCCCTATGACAGTTTTGGTATTGGCTTTGGTGACAAGGGCCATTTCACATGCGGTGGATCGCTGTTCGGATAAAGTTGCTGGGCTGGTCAAATTCAGGGTTGCTTCCGGCCGACCCTAACGATCCGATCAGGCAGGTAGGGCGCAAGGGATACCTAACGGCTGTGATTCTTGCACTGTGTATCGCAATGGCGCTCATGTTGCTCCTGTACCGCCATTGCTAGGGAACATCGTCTTCTCATCTTCCCAGCTGTGTAAGCATAGAGGTACCGTGTGGCTGAATGTTCGACTTCTTTCTGAGAGAGGGTCAACCGTCGGCAGTGATCCTGCGCTTAGCCGTCCGTCCATGACGGTCCGTGAAGTTAAGCGGTGTTGTGTTACCATGTGGCACAGGGCCTGGCCAGTGAGACAGATCTGGCAGGAATCGCGGCTGCAGCTGGGGCTTGTTGCTGTCCACACTGTTTGCTCCCCGGACCGCAGGGTAAGGGGCACGTCACTGTTCTTTCCCAGAGGTTGACTGCATGGCTTGTGGTTGGTGAAGCCTACATGAAGTGGTTGATGACTTGCTTCTGCAAATAAGAGAATTGGGAAATGGGGTGGATGAAAGCAGGGGGTTTGGAACTTGGCTGCATTTCCAGCCTGGAGAGAGTTAACGAACGTAGAGGGGTATGGCGGTTGACCTGTCAACCCTCTAACGTAGGTAATGACGACGAAGGGTTGCTATTGACTCTTCGAATGTTTGGTGGTAATAAGGAATTGAAAATGGAGATGTGAAGTGGGAAAAGTTGGTAAAATATGCATTATTGTTCATGCAATACAGAGTTGTATTTTAGTCAAAACTACAGCGTACAAGCACAATGCCAAACTACACTTTGGCGATAAAGACAATCCCCTAGCAATATGGTCAAGTGCTGTCATCTTTTCAGCAATGTTAGCGGGGTTAGCATAGTTCACTACCATCAAATCCTCCCATCATGTTCGATTGTTAGCGAGGAGCATTATCGAGGTTGGGGCACCATGTACCCTCAATATCACTTCTCATATTTCGAGCAACAGCCAACCGCAGGCGATATTTCCAACCTCCACCCCGATCCTCTTTCTTGCTAGACACGGCCCATATATCGCAACTTGAAAGCCAGGTTTCAGCGCCTCATGCAATCGCTGCATTGTGACAGGGCTCAGAAAAGCAAAGTTCCATCCCATCAGTCAGCATGCCCCTTTGCAAGCAAAACACGCCATGGCTTCAACTTCCCAAACCATTTTGACGGCATTCTCGATTGATTTATGGAGACTCTTTCGAGTATATCTTGTTCTCAGCACTTGTGTCAGTTACCTCTGGCGAGTTTATATGTAAAGAGGGCTCCCCATGGACAAATCTCTAGTCCCCTTTCAACATCAAAATCGTCACAAGCGGAAGAAAAAATAAGGCATTATCCTCCTATCACGAAACTTCGAGGAATTTTCTACATGTCAACCAGCCTTAACTCGTCTGTCTAGTATATCTGATCATCCCTATCGTGTAACCCCAAGGATCAACAACATGGCGATCTCCCATGATCCGCCCAGCGTCCTGATCGGTCCGGGCGATTTTCACACTGGTCCCTACTACATTATTATTAGCGGAGTAAGTGTACACTTCTGATCCATATTCAACATACCTTTAGCTTACAGCCCTCTTAGCTACCGGAACGAACAAGCTGGCAAGATGTGAAAGACTTCATCAAAAGCCAAATCCCAAGAAAACTCGACATCTACGTCAGCATCTTTGGAAAACGTCAGGATTCGGGATGGGTCCGTGTTATAGGCTTTAAGACGTTTAATCATGTGAGGAGTATGTCTTTTCAAGCACAAAGCCATCAGATCATTCACGGCGCTCTCGCTAACCTCGCGATTCTGTGATCAAGGAGTTCTGAGCGAGTCACTTTTCCGAGGCCGAGAGATACTCGCCCATAACCCCGGCTATGACGAGACTGGAGCCGGCCTCGTCCTAGTCAGAGCTCCCTTTTTCAGAGATCGAAGTCTCTTCATCAACCCGGAGGCGTTGGCTGATCCTACTACTACCGGCTCGGTTCAAGCAGCAGAGGAGTATACCACCAAAACCACACCGACAGCATCAAACCCCCCTTCGGAGCAGTCCTATCCAGGAACTTGCGGTACCTCACAACAAGCACAAGGACAAGCCCAAGAATTTCCACCCACCCCCCCAAACACCCCCAGAGCCTCCCGCTCAATCTCCGAGCCCTCTCTCTCCGGATTCCGGAAACTCGCAATCACATGGCGGGAAGAAGACTCTACTAGTAAAGTCTCCCCAAGCACCCAAGAAAAAATGGGTTCCCAAATCAAGTCCGAGCTCGCCCCTCTCCTCGCCCCCATCCTTGCCCGCGGCGGCGGCGGCCCTATGGACCCTCTCGAGACACTCGAATGTTTCCCTGGTATTGCTTTGGCAACGTTTAGTTCGCATGAGCTTGCCAGGCGGGCGATCAAAGTGCTGAGACAGTCGGAACGGTTGAATGCGAGACCGGTGGTTGATGAGGTGCCGGGGGATGCGAGGTCGCAGGGGCAGACGCAGATGCAGATGCAGATGCAGACAGCGGCGGCGGCGGGGGGGAAGAAGAGAGGGGGTAAGAGGGGGGCTGGTAGGACTGTTTCTGCTCCGACGGCGGCGGAAGCTGGAGTTGGGGCTGGGAGTGGCGTGAGGGGGGGTGATGAGTGCCAGGTTCGTACTAATTCCTCGTTGTTTTGTACTCGCATGCACAAGTACTTGAAAGGCTAATGATGATGAGAAAAGCAGACAAACCAAGGGAAAGATAGGGAGAAGACGGCAGTGGGATCTCTCGCCATCGCTGACAAGACGATGACCTCTACAAGGGGGACTGTGACCACCACAACGGCTGCTCGCAAGACTCCAGCCGTGCTTATCGTCAACGGCAGCTGGAAGATATAAAGCACAACAACCCCGTACGGCTTCAAAATAGGCTTTTTGGCACAGAGAGAAGGCTTTCTCATGATCTAAAATGCAAACTCTAGAACGAACACATGATGATGATCAGCAATTGACTCTCAGCAGATGGATATTAGACTTTCAGATGAGAACATAGGAAAAGGCACGCATACATGAGGAACGGTTGATGAGCATGATGAATACGAAGCTATAAAGCTACGAATAGGTGCACACAAGACGGAGTTCGGATTGGCATACCCCAAGTTTGTTGTTTGTGAACAGTCAGGCGACTGTTTAACATTCTTTCCTTTCACTCCCTTGTTTTCTTCTTGGGCTGCAGCAGGCACACAAGATGGGTTTACGAATAATAAATGATCGTATTATTAGAATAACAACGCTATAATGAATCTAAAAACGTTTCCCAACCTTGTTGATGGAGGTATTAACCTGCTCCTGTTTTACCTGATGATATAGAGGCGATGGACAAAGAACCATGCTCTGTGATGAATGACCCTGTGTATGCTCATCTTATAAGGCACTGCTAGGTTTACCATGTTGTTCCATGCTTTTGCCGAAGCCCTGTTCGCTGAATAACAATGCGTAGAAGCGTACCGCCTTCATAACAATCGCGCGTCCGATAATGATACGTGACAAAAATGCAATATGAGGAAACAAACATCCTGTCCGTTACAATAATAAAACAAAAGCCCCATGATCTGGGATGATGTCCCCACTTACCTGACCTTTGCTTCATGAGAAACGCCTATATCGCCGATCCTTTGCCCCGAGAACGTGGTCCGTCATGAAAGTATCCGTGAACAAAACAAATGGCCACACCAAACGCCGCCCAAGGAGTAGAAATCAAGGCGATGATGATAAAAAAAAAAAGAGGGCCAGCAGACCAAAGTGAAAATCTCAGTGCAAACCCTCAACCACCTCATAGGGTTGTTCCTTCCGATATCCTCGCCCGTACTTTGCTGTGATTTCCTCGCCATCGCGCATGTCCCTCAGGGCCACCAACATCACTCTCCACTTCCCGGTGATCTTCATCACCTTGAATACCGCCGACGGGTTAACGCCATCATGACGAACCTTGCGAACCCAGTTTCCCATCTGCTGAGGATATATCTCTGCCACCAGTTGGTCGTGAAGATCAGGTCGGCGGACCTCCATCGCCCACTCGTAATTGTGTCTGTTGCTGTCGTGATTGTTCAATTGAGCATGGCCGTTGGGGATATTTGGGTAATGATGATCGGAGTTGTAAGGAGCGCCTGTCGTGTGTGGTGGTCGCAACTCGCCGACGAGCTCGCCGAGAAATTCATCTGCCTTGAAGGAACCAACCGCACGTACACCTGCACCTCTGGATCCGTCTTCAGTTATGCGCGGGATTTGTGGGAGCCTTTTCACCAGACACTTGCAGGATGACTTCTCTGTCGTCATCCGTTTGCTGTTGTTGCAGAGGCTGCAGGCCTTCTTGTCTGACTTTAATACAGACATAGGATCCGATGGCCACGGGTCAGTCCAACCGAGTGGTGGTGGCTGTATCCCCCAGTTGTACTTGAGACGGTCATAATAATTCGCCTTGATGAGTTTGAACTGGGACAGAAGCGGGGAAATCTCATCAAGAGACAACTCCGATGTATCCACAGATTCCCAGGCAAATTCTGGCAGTTCCAAGTACTCCCAGATGGACTTCTCTAGAATTTGGCCCATAGCGCACATCCTTCGGACGGCATTGGTGCTAAGCTGAGCATGGAAGTGAGCAAGCTGGTCCTTGAACATCGCCAGTTCCAAGAACCTATCGTCCGAGGGCAAAAGGCACAGGAGCCCATCATACTTCCCACAAATGGTCCGCCAACATTTCCCTTCACGAACGTAGTCGTTGAGCTGGTTCCTACCAGCTACGTCCCAGTTGAGCTTACGGAAAAGCTCACCCCAATCGATATGAGATGATACAGGGCGATCGGAGACGTCCTTTGGACCGTTAACCTGAGCTGTGGTTTCGATACACTCCGAGAGCTTCATCTTAAAAAACCGACGGAGGAAGACATGTAGCTCCTGGCTGATCTGTTCTGCGTCGTCAATATGATCAAGTAGGTCGAAGCCGCCTCCGGGGATGGATACCGATCTAGAGTACTCCCTCCAATCCCTGACCAGGCCAGCCAACCTCAAAAAGGCTGCTTTACTCCATACCTGTTCAACAGGGGGGCTCTTGGCTGTTCTGAGCAGATCGGCAAGGTGCCCGAAAGAAGTTGCTTCGTTGTCCGGCTTCGTTCTCTTGACCGATGACTGTGTTGATATCTCTGCAGGCCTCTTAAGTCCAACTCCGGAGGCCGCTGCATTATTCAAAATTGATGGACTCTCCGAAGAAGTCTGATGAACGTAAGATCCGATGATTTGGGCAGGAAAGTTACTCGGCTTTAGTGCAGGTGGAGGCTGTAAGATTCCGTATGAAGGTTGCTGAGTATTGAACGTTTGCGTCTGAAAATCCCGGTCAAATGCCTGAATAGCTCCGTCGAATGGTTGGAGAACAGGCGGTCCTACAAACCGAATATCTGGTATCTTAAACAGCGGCGTGGGTCCAGTTGCCACAAGAGGAGGTGCTGTCGATTGCTGCAACAGGGGGAAGGTGGCCTGTACTCTCGGATGCTCTTGGTACTGATCAACAGAATGACCCAAAGCCTGAGCCTGAGAGGGATTTAGAATCACGGACTCAGATCGCACCATGCCGGCTTGTTCTTGCTGTTGTACAAGCATGGCAGTTTGTGAAAGAGGTTGTATTGGTAGGAGAGCAATCTCCTCTTGCTCTGGAGTTTCCTGCTGTACTTCCTGAGGTGCCTCTGGCTCTGTAATAACCTGCTGTGGTTCGGAAATGACCTGCATTGGGCCACGATCAACCCGTCCTGAATCAAATACAGACGGATTGGCTTCAGATATGTCCGAACCTGGTGGTTCATGAACCGTGGTAGAAACCGTGCTTGGTTTTGAAGGTGGTACTGCCGACTCTAGCTGTTGAGAGCGATAATTCTCGGCGTCTTCGGGTTTTTGCTGCGGAGGTCCCGAGACTGGGTGTTGTTGTTCACGTTGCTGATCGGTTGCCGGCGCAGAGTCCGATGGTATGCTGTCATTTAACAAATGGCGCCCCGGAGAGACGGCCCCCGATTGCTTAGGCTGTGCCATCATTGCCATGGGCTTCGTCTTGGCTGGGAGTGCCATTTTGTCCATGGCCATCGCATCTGGATTTATGCGAAAGTCTTCGGCAGAGATTGCAAACTGATCGGGGCAGGCTTCGTCGCAGAATGTGTAATTGGGCGGATCGTCGGGTGACGATTCGTATTCGACATTGATCGCTAACGCATAATTTGGGCCAAGATTAAGAACTTGATGGTATGTACCCGGCTCAGTAACCACGGCCTGGCCAGGAACGCAATAGTCAAGTGTGTACTCAACCCCCCACTCGTCCAACTTGGCAGGAGGAATATGGCGGCTTAGGTGACGGAGGGCTTGCGAACAGCCGCGCATTTCAGGAAAGTCGTGGCGCATCCGTTCTTCCAGCTTTGTAGCAGAACCCGGCTTGACAAAGCACCAAAACTTATTTTCACCGGCGCGTAACAAGTTCTCCGACCGAACGTGCGCATCTTCTCGATGCATGACCGTGATTGTCTTGCCGGTAAGGTTGAAGTAGATATACTGGGTGTTGATGCCTTCTAGGACTGTCGGGCCTCTGCGTCTCAGCTTTTTCCCCGGTGACAGCTCGACATCATCGAATAGCGGGTTGCCGATAATGTATGGTCGGGCTCCATTAGGCGGGTGTGCGGCCGTGGAGTTCCACAGATGCTTCTGCTCTTTTGATGACCAATTTTGCTTCTCGGTCGTAGGGAGGGGAAACTTGGGCCACCTGATTCTCGGTTTCTTCCCAGTGTCAACCTTGACCAGGCCTAGATTGTCCTTCTTGTAGACAAAAGAGGTCGCATGATGCTGATCTGGTCTGCCAATTTTACCAACTCGGAGAGGCGGAAGATCTCTGACCTGAAGCTTGAAATAGCCTCTGTCCTGCACATCGGGATGAAGCGAGCATTGCTCAAACAGCTCCTCGTTGAGGACATGGACGTCCTGGTAGGTGCAGTCGAAGAGAGGGGCGCTGTCCTTGGGAAGGAGAAGCAGCTTGGGAGGCGGGAGCTGAACTGGCTCTCCGGGCCGTACTTCTACATTATGACTAGTGCCGCAACTTGTTGACGAGTATGTAGGGATACTGTTTGTAGTTGGGGTTGGTAAAATGACTCGAGGGGCCGGTACAACGGCGTGTATCTCGTCCTGGGTTGGCGGTTCCGGCTGTGAGCTCTCTTCTCTATTGACTGCGCCAGCTCCCGCATCCGGGACAGCATATGGGACAGCTTCTGGGATAGCTTCTGTGTGCCGGTGCTCTTGTTGCTGGTATTGTAGCTGGTTTTGCTGGTCTTGTTGAACTTGTTGCTGGGCTTGTTGCTGGTCTTGTTGTTGGTGTTGTAGCTGAAATTTTTGCTGGCTCTGTAGCTGGGCTCGTTGTTGCTCATCATGCTGATCATGTCGTTGGAGTTGTAGCTGGATTCCTTGCTGACCGGGTAGTTGCTCTTGTTGTGGTACTGCTTGTTGGGGTTGTAGCTCGTCTTGCAGCTGAGCTTGTAGATGGTCTGGCAGCTGGTCGTGTTGCTGGCCATGTTGCTGGTCTTGTCGTTGGGCTTGTAGCTGGGCTTGTAGCTGGGCTTGTAGCTGGGCTTGTAGTTGGGGCTGTAGCTGGGGTTGTAGCTTTGGTTGTTGCTGGACTTCTTGCTGGCCTTGTGGATGGTCTCGTTGTTGGCCTTGTAGGAGCTCTTGTTGTTGTACTGGTTGTTGGGGCTGTAGCTGGTCTCGCTGCTGGCGTTGTAGCTGCACCTGTTGTTGTGCTGGCTGTTTGGGTTGTAGCTGGAATTCTTGCTGGTCTTGGAGATGGTCGTGTTGCTGGCCTTGTAGTTGCTCTTGTTGTTGCTCTTGTTGTTGGGGTTGTGGCTGTACTTCTTGCTGGCCTTGTAGATGGTCTCGTTTCTGGTCTTGTTGGATTGGTAGCTGGTCTTGTTGTTGCTGTTGTTGTTCTACTGGTTCTTGCTCTAGCTGCACCTGTTGCGGCGCTTGATTCGGTTCAACACTCTCCGCAGGAACAAACTGTTGCTGATGGTGGACAATGGATGAGACGTCGACGTTGGATATGGGAGTGTGAGGACCATTGGTCAATGGCTCTTGAGAGATGTCTGAGGATAGGAAGGCTGACACATAACCGATACGAGCTATGATCTGTTCAAATAGATCTCGGGCCGCTTTAACATCAGGCGGTTTGACTTTCCTGGTCGGCGTTTCTCCCTCGTCAAGGTAGCGGCGCAGATCGTGGCTTATCCGGGCCAGGTCCTCACGGATCGAGTCGACCTTTCCCCGTTGTAGACCCTGGCCGTCCATCGTTATGTTGCACGAGGTTGTGAGCGCGGAAGCTCACCAGAGGCCGAAGTTGAATTGCCGCAAACCAAAAATGATGTACAAAGCCGCGGGACCGACCGAGGTGTAAGTGGAAGCGGGATGGATTCCACAAGCGTTGGAGGGGAAGGGATGGAGTGTGAAATCTGGGCGAGGTGGTGCTCTGGCCCGTGACGCTGCAGTGGGTCAGTAAGTCGATCAGTGGAGGCGCATGCGGTCCTAGGGCTGACCTAAATCGAATTTTAGCATCCCAAATGCACTAAAAACTCGGAAGCTTTCCGGCCGCTGTGGAGAGGAGAGGGAAACTGGCTGCACGGCCCATCCTCGAACGTGAACCTTTTCCGTTTCTGTGTTTCGTGTTTGTTTTACCGTCTATGTACAACTGAACTTAAGGAAACAATCGCTTGTTTTTGGGAGGGAAAATTACCTACGAACCTCAATGTCAGTTCACAGGCGGGGAGAGCCTTTCCTTCCAAAACGAATGTCACAGATGACCGGGCAAGTTCAGTCAATTCCAAACGAGAGGCAACTACGTTGGTAGTTACTTCCTTTGACACGATCGAATCATGCGTTCGGGCATGTTTCCCTTCTCGCGCGTCCTGAATTTCAACGGTCAAGTCGGTCAAATTGAATCCATCTGATCCCTTTCCCGAATCGTGAAATCAAATGGAAAGTTCCGGCTTGGCCTGCCATCCATCCTGTTATGGTCTCACTACAGTGGCCTTTGTGAACCCCTCAACTTTGAGATGCGTCGGTTGCGGGGAGGGGTGTTTCCAGCTTTATCGATAAGGCAAGCCTCCGGGCCCCGGTCAAACCTGGAAGCCAAGAGCCGCCCGTTTCCACTTCTGCTGCAATCGATAAGCGCAACGAGCCCCACTTGATTGTAACCTCATGCCTTCTCCTTCTGGATGCCTGCCGCGCCCCTTGCTTTGCATCCGTCGTCACTGTTGGATCTCGGTTGTCGAACTCGGCCCGCCTCGCCAGCCAGTGTCATCCAGCATGGATGTCACAAGAACTTCCCATTTTTTTCTATGAACACTTTTTGTTGTCCATCAATTCTTCTTCTACGCCTTTGGCAATTTGCAGGCGATTGCTGAAATCCCATTGTTACAAAACACCATTGTTCACCATGGCCAACGACACCATAATCACGGATGATTATGTCGCCGAGCTCCTTGCCAAGGAAGCGAGCGAGGCCTCGATAAAGTATTCCTCCATGGGCCTCGAAGCTTTTAGATCGACAAAGTACGTTTGAATCGCCGCGACACCGGGAGTTGAACCATGACTGACCTCCCTTCACCAAAGACCTGCGAACAAGGCAAAGCCAAATACCAATTTCTTGACTCGAATCATTCGCGAAACCGACTCCCACAATGCCGCAATCAAGGCCAAAGAAGCCGCCGAGGCGCAGGCGCGCTTGTCCGGCTTAGAAGAAGCAGAAGAGAAGAAGCGACTTAAAACCAACCCTTCGCTACAGGACATACGACGACGGCAGTTAGGCGCAATCTCCTCGTTACTTTCCGGGCAAAAGAAAAGGCGTGGAGTTGAAGAAGACGTTCGGTCGAGCACCAGAACGACGTCATCCAAAGACCACAGGGACAGTAAATCTGGCGACAGGGATAAACATAAACGGGGCGAGAATCGACGTTCGGACGACGAGGATACAAAAGATACATCGCGAGAAAGGCGCCACCACCATCACCGCCACCGACATCATAAGGATGAAGAGATGTCCTCGCGCGAGGAACGGCGGCACAGAGACAGATCCAGATCGCGCTCTCCACGACACCGCGAGCGCAGACACCGACATCGGTCTCGTTCCCCGCTCAGCAGCGACCAAGAAGGTGCGAAGCACAGCCGCTCGTCGCATAAGTCCCGAAGCAGCAGATCCGAAAAGGAGAGCCGTTCCCGCAAGGACCGTGATATAATTCGAGAAAAATCATCCACCCATAGACGACACGGCCGGCTGGCTGAAAAAGATATAAGCGAAAACGAAGATTCGGACCCGCTTGAGGACCTCATCGGACCAGCAGCACCACCACCTGCTGATGTTTACCCTCCGCCTGTTCGCACTCGTGGAAGGGGAGCAGGAAGGGGCGGAGCCGCTATGGATGGAAGATTTGCGAACGACTATGATCCAAGTGAAGACATGCAGCTGGATGAGAGTGACCTCAAGGTCTCCAAGAATGACGACTGGGATGACATGGTGGAATCTTTCCGTGACCGGCAAAAGTGGCTCAAGCAGGGCGCGGACAGACTTCGGGCTGCTGGCTTCTCGGAAGAGGACATCAAAAAGTGGGAGAAGACCGGTCCTAACGGGGAGAAGGATATCGAGGACGTCAAGTGGACCAAGGCTGGAGAGAAGAGAGAATGGGACAGGGGCAAGGAGGATAGCTAAGCGAAAAGCATTTCGGGCGTCAATTATCAAGAGTTATAGGAAGAAACTGGCAAGCAACTTATTTGCATCATGTTGAGGGGCGTTCTTTGTATTATTGGTATGGGAGATTCTCATGGGGCTTAGCATTATAAGGGGAATGGAGTTTGAGCTGATAAAATGCGGTGATTTGGAATGGTGGCTCATGGGATTTGGTTTTATGATTACAGCGAGCGTGGTATCACATGGAGCGCGTCACATTAGGGGTTCAACGATATGCTTCGGTTGCTTTTCCTCTTGGCCCTTTCATGTAATTTTCCTCTGCTTCTCAGAGGCTCTAGATCACGTCGCTCATTTATGCGGGTAAATAGACTGCAATACTTTTGATGAACATGCTGGCTATATTGTGTGCCATCCTTTAGTACGCCATGTCAATGCCAATAAATACTCGTCCAATGTTTGGCTGCAAGAGAACCAGGTTCCGTACATTGCTTCCTCAACTTGGACTATTTGATCTTGTTTTTTTTGCTGGCCGTCGATGTTCCAGCATTGAGCATTGTAGATCTAATTCATATGCATATTTTGCTTACCCAGTCCATATAGGAATTGACACAACTGAGCACACAAAGGAGATGAAGTCTTTACAAGGCCCGATATCCTAGTACGAAAGTGTCTTGCTACTCACCCTAATACAACTTTTGACTCTTCAGACATTTTCAGACATGTACTTGGCACGAGTGCCATGTGTGTATCCTATAACCCAGTCTATCATGTAAAATTACAAGTTCATTGACAGTACCACAACCAGCTCAAGTGCTCCTAGAGCAGACCATATCCTGCATCTGTCGATCTACCCGCGCTGTCTTCCTCAGACTCCTGAATATCGCGGTTCTGTTGTGATAACCCCCCCTCCTAGGTTCATCAAAGCCCATACAGTACGATGTACAGCCTTCAGTCCTTTTGTAGCCAACAGCCCAAGTCCACCTCGCTACTGATGAACAGACATACGGCCCCCCTATCATTCCTGCTCCAAAGGTCCCCACGTAACCTTGACCTTCTCGCCATGCTTATTCTTAAGCTGAGTCTCCGCAACATCAGTTTCCACAACTCCAGCCTCATCAAAGTCATTAGTCGCCCATAACCTCTCAACACAGAGCTCGTACGGCCCCGGCTTCCTGTCGGTAGTCGAAAACCCAATCGACAAGACCTTCTGGCGCAGCATTCCCGTCTGCGGCTCGATGACCTTGCCATGGTTGGTCCGCACGAAATCGTTCCACTTGATCAACACCGTCTCCCACTGGCCGGGCTTCTTCACGAACAGTCGGTGCTGGTGCAGATCGAGCGGCACCACCGACTCGGTCCGGACGTTGACAAAGTAACTGCGCGCGTCCGTCTTGACGCGCATCGCGAGGTAGGCGTACGGGTCGATGTCCCACAGGCCGCGGCCGAAGATGGTGGGCGGCCGGTCCAGCGTCCGGAAGCCGGCGTAGCCTGTCCGCGAAATCTCCCGCCGGTCCGTGGGCAGCTCTAGCGAGATGGTGCCGTGAAAGCGCGCATAGCTGCCGGGGATCGGGGTGTACGGTTTTCGGTCGCCGGTAGGGTCAGCAGGGGTCGAACCGTTGTTGTTGGGCGGGGGAACCCAGTCGAGATGGGCGGTCGAGGAGCCGCCCACGTCGGCGTCGGAGAGGAGCTTGCAGTCTGCGACTGACTCGGGCGTCTGGAAGTTGTGGATCTCTCGTGGCCCGGAGGCGCCTTTGATGTTCTCCGATTTGGCAACTGCGTAACCAACCAACCAGTCAGCCTTGTGTTAGCAACAATGGTTGACGTTCAATGGTGCATAAGAGCTTGAACTGGGGAATGGGTTCGGGTTCTCGTACCGATGTTGGTCAACCGCGAGAGCTCGTCAAGACTCCGGCTCAAGAAGCTCTTGAACGGAAGGGACTGTGTTGCGCGCATGGTTGTCTCCTATGCTCGTCCAACGGGCCAGCTCGAATAGACGATAAACTGATAAGGGTGATGGAGCCAGTCGGCTCAATACCCCGGGCGCATTTCTCAAAGTTACGGAGGCACTTGTTCAGGAACCGGGACGAAGAGGCCGGGGTCGGTGGGTTGGCAGTCTCCAATTCTCCGCATCTGATCGGCGGGTTGAGGAGCTTTGACCAGGTTGTGGTTTAAGGAGCTTAGCAAACGGCATGCTCACAAAACCCTAACCCCGGATTGCTTTACCCCAGAGCAAGTTCGCCGCAAACCAGGTGTATTCGCTTTAGTCCCGCTGATATGTCTTGATGATATGGATCGTTCGTCAAATAGCATAATACGGGAAGCATTGCGAATGAACATACCACTAGAAGGCGACATTGTGTGCTTGGTCTTCCCGATTAGGTGATGGGGATTTGGGGACATCACTTGCATGCCCGCGCGGATGCGGCTCCGCTTTTCATCGGCAACTTCCGACTGCCCTGGCCTCCCGCAACGACATCACATCAAGTGGTTGACGAAACAACATCCATCGCTCAAGTTGCGTTTCCGACTTACGAGACTTTTCATGTTTTCCTTGTTATTTAAGCAATATGAAGCGTTTATCCTGTTGCAGATCTCCATTCCTGCCTGAATTCGCGGTCCATGCTACAGAAATGAGTTTACTGCTGAAGTTCTCGGCCAGTCGTCATCAAAGTCCTTCACTCCCATGTCACTTATTCCTCGACACTATACCTGGCCAGGCGTTTCTCGATACCCGCGGGTATGCGAATTTGCATACATCACTTTCGTCATGGGTTGTCCTCCTCAAGCAAGCTGTGTGGACAACTTCCCGTGTCTGCTGGCAGGGCCACAGTGGGGGAACGACACAGGGATCAGCAACTGCAGTACTCAACGTCGCCTGTCAAGTCGGCGACATGTTTGTCGTCCAGGTCTTTTCGTCCGCTGAACAAAGAGGTTTCTTTCCTCAAGCGAAGCGGCACATGTCCCGTTTGAACCTTGCCCTGGCATCTGCTTACATAACCAACATTCCTTCTGCCATCAGGCTCGAACCCTTGACGAGACACTCCTCGATATCTTGGACTTGGGCACCCGACAACATGCGACGCTTTGCTGGTCTTAATGTCCTTTTGAGTGGCCATTTAGCCGTTTCTGTTTTTTTGCTTAACCGTGCTTGGGATCAAACTTGTACGTTTGCTCCTCCTCAGTGTTTCCAACACACCGAAGGAATTACTCTACAGCGGGTCGCGATCTTCGAGGGGTATGAGGCTTTCGAGAGCACTTATTCAATTTGGTAGAGTTCTTTTAATGTCAGACGAGTTGCTTCAGTCGGCTGATATCCTTTACCCCTCTTTTCTTCCCATAAAGCTCACTGGTACCGAGATATCATTGCCAGTCAATCTTGCTGGGGATACCTTCATCTGAATACAATTTCGCGCAAGATGCCGGTTCTGATTGGATTTCACAAACGGCGACGGCCTGATATTCAAAGGATTGCCCCTCAGACCAGTAGTCTGCCAAAGGTCATACTCCAATTACACTTTAACCTCGCCTGACTTTGATGCTGTGGCCCTTATTGTATATCTTGCTGTGCCGCCCTTCCCAGTCGTGTGTTGCACCCACTCAATCTCAGTCCCTCGAATTTTGGCGTTTCGGATTGTTTGTGCTTCAAATTGTTCACCAAGCCGGCGTTGACGTCGGCGCTGCTATTTCATCCTTTTCAACCCGCAACTTTGGTTGGAAAATTAACGACGATCTATAGCAAACTTTCTGCCCATTAAATTGTGAGTATCCTATGGGCCTGTCTAACACTTGTACTTTCACCGACTCGACTTTTACCCCACGTATACCATCTTGAGATGACGTTCGACCCTCGGATTCAAACGAGCAAATCGACGGTCAGTCTGCCACTGGGTCCCTGACCGAAAAACTCGGGCTACGGTGAGATATTGGAGAGTACTAGGTACTCGCTCCACAACATTTAAAATAATGGGTATTTTGGGATGAACGAAGATTCTCTTCCAAAGGTCACCTGAACGTCAGGCAAGATAAACCCCGCTTTCAACCCAGCTTCGCCAATAACTTATATATTCCAAGCCTCCCCCTCTCCTTTTTCCTCCTCCATTACGGCTGCCAGGTGGGGCTTCTTTCATTGTTCGATAGCTTCGTCAAAGAAAACGACTTCCAGATTCAACTTTTGTTGAGTCATCACCCAAAGCAATGACCCATCAATATGCAGCCTACCCAAATCCAGCGATCTAGGCCTTCCGTCATGCTCAACTCGGCCTCTATTTCCTCGAGGACCTTGACGGCCATACCCACAAGGGCAGTTTCAGAAAAACAAACAATGGGTGCTAATATCCAGCCCTATTGATAAGCAAAGAAGACCGTTTATTGGACGTCGAGGACAATAGGTAGGTCATATTTGGATTTGGGGACCCACCACAATTTTCCCCCCAAGTAGCCTTTTTCCTTCTGACCCGTGGATTTTTTTCCTACCTAGAACTTTCTTCCCCTCGCCAACCTCGAATTCCTTGGAGAGAAGGTTCACTTGCCATCACCAGTCTCACGAGCGGAACTTTGCCTACATTTACCTCCTCATCGCGGTTTGGCTTCAAGGTTTTGCCGCATCACTCTACCAGTCGCTGTCCATCGGCCTTCAACAACGCTTGCTTTTTGCGCAGCGTCGACCCCTTCCATCGCAGCTCAGCCGGTCACCAAGCGCGCAATCCGGGCTTTCGCAAAATCGCATCAACCACCTAGCTTTCCCAAGGCGGGAGAAACAGTAAGTGGCTCAATTTTCCTCATGTTTGCGTTCACCAGCCCTTGCGACCCAAGATTCCACCCGTTTGTGCTGTTCGCACAGAATTCACAGTGGTTCTCTGGCTCCTTCCCTTTCCACAGCAACTTCCATCTGGAGGCGCACCTTCCTTGCGTCTGCAGCCACATTTGGCACGAGCGTGGAAGAGACATCAAGAATGAACACCGCATTCTCGAAATTATCTCCTCGCCGACAAGTTCTGCTCTTCCGTCTGGGTGATTGGACACTCTCCTTCTTTCCTCTCATGTCTTGCCGCGTCTTCTACAATACTTCATCTGCCCCCATTGGACCTCAGGCTCGGCTCACACCTTATTGCCATTTCACTGTCGCGATCTGATTCTTTTGGTCTTTTCTCCGATCTGTCGGCGTGCTAGTAGCGTGCTCACACTTTTCATAGCAGGCCACAGAGGCGTTCCATCTCGACAAATCTCCCAATGCCGTCCGTCATCAACAACGAGATGGCAACTCACGATGACGAGTCATCGTTGAGTTTCTCAACGGAGTCGTCAATCGGTATGTGCTCCCCTTCTTACTCAGTCGATCTTTGTGTGGTTTGGTTACCTTTGCCCACGACTAAGTGGTCGCATGGGCTATGGGTTTGATGTTTCCTTAATGAAAGAGAAGGACAAAAGAAAACAGATTTCCTGAGCGAGAACAGTGACCACAACGAAACGGAGTGGCATCCGTCGAGTTACTAAAGACACCAACACGGGGTGGCACCCGTTAAGATACCAATACAGGCACATGTCAAATACTCTCAGCAAACTCAGGCAACTGTTTACGAATGGAAATCAGAAATTCAATCACGGCGTTCTCAAAGCATTCACGTAAAACAAGGGTATCAGAAAAGGCCTTTTGGGAGAAACGCAGTTTGCGACATGGTGTTTGTTCGATGAGCTTATCACGCTTTTGTGCATACTAACTCTGGCTGTCAAGACAATGGTGGCGGCTCACAGAACAACACCCCGTCTGACGCCTCCGAGTTTGGAGGTAACAAAGGGCAGTATCACACCAGCATCACGCCCACTCGTGCTTCGCAGAGCTACCCCAACGGTATCATGACTTCTGCCACCACACCGAAGAGCAACCTGCAGCGTCGTTCCGTCACGTTCGTAGAGCCGGACCCGCCGGCCAGAGAGCATTCCCGGATCACGTACACCATGGTCAACAACACGCCTCCTTCCACGCCGAAGGATGATACATTCGACGCTCAGTACCTTTATCCGCCGAGCGCTTGTGTGTTTGTTGCAAAGTAGGTCATCATTTGTAGCAGTGGGCACATTCATCCGCTAACATATTTTGTTGTTCAGCCTTCCCGAAGCTCGGGAGGATGAGGATCTTAAAGCCGCGGTTACGAAGGAGTTCAGCTACTTTGGATTAGTATACGTCAAGATTCGCCGCGACCCCTCCAACATGCCGTTCGCTTTCTGCCAGTATACAGTACGTTGATCTTCTTCGTCTGTGGAAGGGTTTGTCTGACACTGGAACAGGATGAAGACCATGCGAAGAACGCGGTGGTCAACGGAAAGGGTATTATGATCCTTGGTCGCCCTTGCCGAACCGAGATGGTCAAAGCCAACCGTAAGCTGTTCTCTCCGAATGTCTTCCTTTTCGTTTCCGCATACTGACGATCACCCAGGCACCTACGCAATCAACAGACGTGATCACAGAGACATCACTGTCCATCAAGCCATGCGCGTGCTCGAAGCTTATGGAGAGCTGAACAAGTGCTACGTCTTGCCCGCCAAACTTCAGCAGGAGCTCGGGCTTCCCCCGACTGTCGTCGCGGGGTTCACGGTCTTTGACCCGACTCGTGACATGGGCATTGTATGTATCACATTTCCATTCGTTGTGCTCCGCTCATATCAGATGCTGATTATATTTGTTAGGTCGCCAAGGAGAACCCAGAGTACAGGATCGTGCCGTACGATGAGGAAAAGAAATCCATTACTCCGCCTCGCGATCCGAACAAGGAATTCCTCAGGCAGTACGATGTCGATCGGCGAACCTTGTACATCGCACACATGCCGCGGGACATTGAGGAGACAGAACTGGAGGATCTGTTTAGTCAGGCCGGCACCATCAACAAGTGCACCATCGTGCGGAAGGACATCCCTTCTTACTATGGTGCCCGCCAGCACCACTATGCTTTCGTCGAGTACGAGCATATCGGCGCTCCAGATGAAGCCATTAAGCGCTTCGTGAGTGTTCCATTTCGTCGTAAACATGAGTTCGATGCTAACCATTGAGCACAGAGAGGTTTTGAATTGCGCGGCCACCCATTGAAGGTCGAACGGAAGACCACCAAAAGTGTTCGTCGGATGGTTTCGTCTCCCTTGACTGGCAGGGCTCCTGCTTCTTCCGACACGTACAGAGGCGGCCCTCGTACTCCCAACACGCCGTCAAGAAGCTTTTTTGCTCACAGATCCGCCATGAAACAATCGAGCGTCCCGGAGATCGCGACTCAAGGGTCAGAGTCAGCTCCTATGTTGCTGGCTTACTCATCGGAAGGATCGCCCACTCAGCGCAAGAATGCCCACGCAGCCCACGGCTTCCACCTCACGGATGGTCCTGCCATGAAGGATGCTTCTATCCAGAAAGCATCGACAGAGCCGCTTGCTGTTAAGCCTGTCAAGTCGATGCCCAATTTTGCTGCACATGGCGTTCACGGTGGTGCCATTCCTGCCAACGAAGTCGCCGCTGGTGTCTTTCCAGGACCTTCTGCCAATGGAATCCCCGGTGGCGCCGTGCCGGAACCCCAGTTTACAGCTCTGCCTCACCCCACGGCCGATGTGAACGGTAGACCGATTCATCCTATGCAGCCTTTGCCTATCACATCCTGGGATCAGCCCCAGCCCACCTACCCACACGTTGGCTATATTCCGGACTGGGATATGCACGCGTACATGACTGGAATGCCCGGCACTGGCCCGGTCTTGCCTCCCAATGTCCAGCAGGCTCCTCCTGATCTGGTGATGCATAACTGGACTCCAGAGTTTGCGCCGCCCATCCCCCTCGAGTGCGTTCCTCGTGGCTTTGTCCGTTCGCACTTTGCCTACCATCCCATTACGGGACAGCACTGTGCCGTTTGGATCCCAGCGGCTGCCCAGCATCCCTCGGTCTATTGAGGAGATGGGAGCCATCTTGACTGGTCCATCTTTGCCGACTCCGTTGTCGCTCTAGGGTGCGAGCTTTCCACAGTGTCTACAACACTCGGGGCTTCTCTACTTTGTTTTGACGACTTTGCTGGTATACCTTGATGCTCCGCATCCATTTCTTTGGCGTTTTCTATGCTGTCTTGAAAGTCATGGGCTTCTTTGGTATACCGAGATGGACCACGTTCTGATAACGTATCGGCATATTTCTCATTTTCGGTCATTTTCGTTGTTCGCCATGGTCGTATCTTCCTTCTCGATTATGGTTCAACCACCATTCAACCTGTTTCCGCGGACTTGTCAAAACTATCAGTTTTTGTCAGGCATTGGGTTCGGCGTTTTACCTATTGCGGCGTTCTTCCTTGGAGTTGGGCGATAGAGTCATTTGCAGCGACTTGAGCATATGCTGGTTTCGGCGCTTGGTGGTTATACCCTGGTTTTTTTTCGGTTGGTGTTGGTTGGCAGAATGGTTGGTCTAACCTAACCGGTTTTCGATGATCGTTAGTACGTTTGAGTGGTTGATGTTGGCGCAGTCTGTTTGCGTCCACCTGGATTGTTTGATTAATGTTGGAGCTTGAATATTGGCCAGAATGCCTTCTTTTGGTAGCTTGAGTATTCTCAAGTCTACTCAGGCGGCCGATACTAAACCAGGCGTGGACTTTTAGGGAATAACAACCAGGACTATCTCAAGGGGTGTTCAGGCAATAGTTTCGGGTCACACCGGTCGAATATGGTTGGGAATGTCGACAATCTCGTGTATTTGGAAGCAGAGGAAGAGTTGGTTGCCGTGTCCTGGGTAAACTCGTATCTGGTTGTCGCAGAGCTACTCAAACCACTACCACATCCACATTTTCTGAGATAGTGTCCCCAGACCAAATAGATAGAAGAACAAGTTATTTGTCGCGCAGCAACTGCCCCGATCAGACACTGCTCTCTCCGCACCTCGAGCCTTTTGTCGTTGTTGAGTGGAAGTCAAAGATGACCCAAATCGTTGTCACACACTGCCTCGGTGGTCGGCGTCCAGGTCGTTCAAAGGCAGTATGTACCGTGACGTGATTAGGGAGGATGCTGGTGACTGATCCCGAGTACCTACGCGAGGTAGTACTACTCCAGCCGGATGGGCCGCTCTCAGCCGAGATGTTGGTGAAGAAAGTTTACCACTCAGGTGATGCAGAAGGAGAGTTGTATCACACTCCCTGTCCTCCAGGGATGCCCTGCTTCTCGAGTACAGCTGTGGTGAGGTTTGACAAGCGAAGTGTTTTGATACTAACAAACCCCCACCTAATCGATGTATCTCACAGTTAGTAGCTTATCTTCTTGCCCCCACACAGGCCAAGCCACCTACACAATCACATCGGCAACCCTCTTGTTCCAGGCCTGCCCTGATGACCGCGAGAGAGGTATAAGAGCGGAGGGATGTTAGATATTAGAATAAACCCCCACGGCGTTTCGAGGCTCGATGACTGATGGGTCCGAAATTCTACAGGGCTGTCTTTAGTCGTACGTAAATGCTTCTCCTACACGAGACGGCATCGATTATGCAGAAGACAAAAACTCATGTACCTTCCCGCGCCTTTGGTGGCCAAGAGTGCATCTTGGCGCTACTCGGGGTCTCCTTGGTAGGAGAATTTCACTTCGCTTTTGGCGGAAACCAGGGACGACAATGAACCTGTCCAACCTCAATAATCACCAGAACAGTCATCTGTCAGTTGTTTGGACTTTTATTCGCTGCTTTGTCGCTTACTTTTCGACTGTTCCTGCTTGAGTTCTTATCGAGTCCATCCTGGAGCAAGCGCCGATCGTTTCGGCGGAGAAGCCAAAAACCGAAAGCCCCACTATCTCGCTTAAAAGAAAAGAGAACCTCGACAGTTCAACAACTTTTTCCTACGCAACATCGTCCTCAGCAACCACCGAAATCTGTCTGTATTTCGAGCAGAGTCCTACCAGAACAATGGGCCAACCATCCTCCGAGGCGTCGAACGCCATCATCTATACTACCTTAGGAGTTTTCCTGTGAGATGACAATCACCAAACCCGGTTCCAATCCAGCTCGGTACTGGGGAGCGTTTGTACTGACTCATCGCCGCAGGATCATGGGAACCGGTGTTGCCTGGACGCTGAGAAACCAAACCAAGGGGGAGTATCTCGCCGGCAACAGGACTCAGACGGGTTAGAAGACATTCCTGCTAGGCCCAGACAAGAGAGACAGCTATTCTCTCTATTCTGCCGAGCCATAACCTACTCAAATAGCCTCCCGTTGCCACTAAAAATGCGTTGAGCTGGAACTAACATCTCTCTCTCTCTCCTAGCTTTTCCGCTCGCTCTGAACTTCATCGCTTCCGGTGAGTGAGAGCACACAACGCGACAAGGGGCACTCAACATCGACAATTGAGGCCTCTACTGCAACATGAAGATCAGAGCGGTAGCAACGCACCGAACAAAGGCATTTCGACAACAGCGAGAGATGAACGAGACGTGCCGCTTCGAAACTCGACCTTAACAACAATGGTTCGAACCGAGCCAAGAACGCCGGTGTTGAGAGAGGTATAAGTTGAGCAGACTGACAGCATAGGTTCGTTCGCACCAAGTTTCCAACCTGTCTTTCATCTTCCGAGGTCGTATCCCTCGTGTCTTCGTTTTGGCACCGTCTCCCCAGGTGGTGTCAGGAAGGATACTATGGATATTACTCAAGGTTAGATGAAAGGTTGCGGCTCACTACGGGCGCCGAGTCAAAAGCTTGCTCGTCTGGATCCAACCTCCCGCTCTTTTATCCTCGTCTTATACCAGAGTCTCCTCGGGGGCGATGGTATTTCCGAGGATAGAGAGGATAAACAGGGAGGAGATCTGGCGACTTGCTGGACGACGAAGCTGAGATTGTACCGTGATTACTCGATCAAGTTAATGCTTGCGTGGGAAACGTGCTGCCGCTCCGATCTATCCCCTCCCCCTACTCCCCCCTCTCCCCTTTACACTTGTGGGTTGGAAAAACTAACCTGCGTAGCTCTCGGATCTGGTATCCTTTTCACTTATCCAGAAATTGCCACGCTGGCCGGTCTTCAGGGCGTGATTGTCTATGCTTTGGCTTCCGCACTCCCGCTGTTCGTCTTCGCCTCATTGGGCCCTATCATCAGACGCAAATGCCCTGAGGGTTTCGTCCTCACGGAGTGGACCAGACAGCGCTATGGAACCGTCACGGCCTTGTACCTGAGCTTCGTGACGCTGGTTACGCTCTTCCTGTACATGGTTGCCGAACTGTCCGCTATTGGTCAGGTTGTCGAAGTCTTGACTGGCCTTAACGGGTTGCCGGTCATCATCGTCGAGTGTGTAATCACGACCATCTATACCTGTATGTGTCTCGTCTTTGAACCCGTCCAACCTTCGAATGATCGAATAAATGCTGACGTGGATGCAACCTGCAGCATTGGGCGGATTCCGAATCTCTTTCTTTACAGACAACATCCAGGGAGCGATGGTGATCGGACTCATCGTCGTCGCAGCCATTGCCATCGGCGTCGAGACCAAGATCGATACCAGCCTGATCGAACCCTCGGGTCTTCTAAAGGATAACCTCTTGGGTTGGCAGCTTCTCTACATCCTCCCGGTTGCCATCTTGACGAACGACTTCTTTTTGGTAATGTCTTTCCTAACCGAACAAGGACCGGCCCGTTGTCACTTGACTAACACCCAAGCAGTCCAGCTTCTGGCTCCGTACCTTTGCCTCCAAGACCGACCGTGATCTCTGGATCGGCATCACCCTCGCCGCCCTTATCATCCTTATTATTATCACCATGATAGGCTGCACCGGTCTCATCGCCGCCTGGTCCGGCGTCTGGCCCGGCTCGGACCCGGAAAACCCCCTCCCCGGTTCCGTCGCCTTCTTCGGCCTGCTTGAGAATCTTCCTGCCTGGGTCGTCGGCTTCGTCCTCGTAATGTCTGTCACCCTCAGCACCGCCGCCTTCGATTCGCTTCAGTCCGCCATGGTCTCGTCCGCCAGCAACGATCTGTTCCGCAACAAGCTCAACGTGTGGTGGATCCGCGTCGCCGTGGTTCTGATCATCATCCCCATCGTGGTCCTCGCCATCAAGGCGCCCTCGATCCTGCAGATCTACCTCGTTTCCGATCTCGTCTCTGCCGCCACCATTCCCGTGCTGGTCATTGGCTTGTCCGACCGGTGCTACTGGTGGCGCGGCTTTGAGGTGGTCGTCGGCGGGTTGGGCGGTATCTTCACCGTCTTCATCTTCGGCGCGATCTACTACAACGACGCATACAAGGGCGCTCAGCTGATGCTGCTCGAGGAGGGCATCTACCAGGAGGGCTGGGCTGCGTTCGGCGCCTTCGTGGCTGCCCCTGTCGGCGGTCTTTTGTGGGGCTTCGGAGCCCTTGCGCTTAGACTGGCGGTGCAGTGGGCTCAGGCCAAGAGAAAGGGTGTGAGGTTCGACGCCCTTGACCGTCCGGTTGTGGTGGAGGGTGACGGCGAGGCGGTCCAGTATGTTGCTGGCGGAGACTTGGAGACCATCTTGAGCACTGGACAGGAGGCTGGGGCTGGAAAGATTCCTGGCAAGTTCTTTTGAGCGTTGTCTGTATGCTTTGCACCCTGTTATCAGGGCGCAAAGGTCTTGGAGATGCATGGACGGCATGCTTGCCATGACCACCCAGTCATCCCTTATCGGGGCGAGCGGGGGAATGGCTAACGACAAAAAGGGGGCTGGGACAGTGAGGTTAAGGAGGTTCAAGCTGTGGAGGTTGAAGGATTAATGGGAAGTTTTGGCGATGGATAATATGGGGGGTTGTGTTTTGGTTGAGCTTTCGATTCTCTTTGTCGTCACACGACGACGACTTTGCATCATGGACGCGATTATAACAGATGTTGTTACTTCACTCGTTGAATCAATACGACACATTCGCTCTCCACCATTCGCTCTAAAGTCTCCTGTTCTGAAACATGACGTACTATTTCCGGGCCTGCTGCTTGGATTGAATGTTTCTGTCAACCTGTCGAAATGTGTTGCTGTTGATGTTTATGGCTTCAACGGTGGTTGTTCCGGGCTATGCTAGATGTACAGTGCAAGGGCCTAGAATGCTGCAGCTTGGCACTGCCTGCCGCGAAATGCGCCGCGCCGTTTGGCGATCTGGGCGGCGGTTGGACCGCTGTTCCTGACCGGCCAAAATCCAAAATCCCCATATGCCGGAATTCGCTAGCAGTGAGCGGAGCCAACGAGTGGACATCCAATTTCATCATGAGCACCCCATACTGCGGTTGCGAGCCAAAGTAAAACCCCCTTGTTAGGTACCGTGCACGAACCAGTACAAGCAAAGCTTCGTGGCTCTGTATGGCCACTCGAGTGCTAGAGATCATCAGCGACCTGACCCACGCGTTTTACTTACCCATCTCACCATTCCTCCCCAACGGGTAGCTACCTCTATGTTCATGTGGCACATTCAAGCTTCACCGACTGACAAGCTGTGTAGTTCTCAATCGTTGGGAGCACTCGAAAAGTTGACACTGAGAAGAATGATGGACAGGAGCATCGATGTCTTGCATCATGCCAAATCGCCGAATCCTTAGCGCGGCTACAAGTGGACCGAGCTTTCCGGATGGTCGAGATGCGCACGAGGCTCGGCAGGGGAAGGGGACATGGTCGGACAATTCGACAGCCCGTCCATCCTGGCCGCCAGTCGATTTTCGGACAACAACCCATCCTGTCGGGCTCTGACGACTGCCGGGCAGCCGTTGCTGGAAGGCTTCTTCATCCGCCGGCACTCGACTGTCGGTCTGTTGATTCCTCTTGGCCGGCGTTCGCTAAACACCAAACCAAACAAACCGCGCAACCGGGCAACCGGGCAGGGGACATCGGGTGATCGCTAGATCGGTGTTGCTACAGTACGTACCTCCTGTGTCTAGACAGGGGATATAAATTGTGCATTTGGATCGTTGTCCACGGATTTTCCCTTCGATGTTTTGACTACCAGATGTTTACGCAGCGACGGCTTCAGCTTCTTGTCTATCTCCGTCATCACCGGAGCTGCTTGAGCACAGCAGTACTGAACTGGGCTGTCCGACGGTGTGCTTCCTTCCCTCTCCTTTTATATCATCATCCATAACGAAAGAATCGCTTCTTCTTCGCTTGAGCGAGTTCCACCTTACAAATGGCTCTTGGCCTATTTTCGCCTCTGGAAGCCCTGGCGGGTTCGTGGACACATCAAATTAAAACGCTCCAACGCCTAGCAACGATGGAGACGATCCGGTCATTAGGACCCCCTTCTCCTCCCTCCCCGTCTGTCTCGGTCCTCTGGTGCTTGTGGGCAGTGTGTATGTCGGCCTGTTTCTTCCCTACGGCCACCGCAGTGTTCCGCGTTCTCGCAGTGTCTGGTTAACCCGTTTCCAAAGCCATCCCCGCATACTTGCAGGTCACTCCTCAGCGAGACCCTTCTTCACTCCTTTTGCCCAATCGAGTGATTGGGGAGCTAAACAAGCACAGCACCAGAGCTCATCCGTTCGCTCATCTGAAATTTCGGGAACCGGTGGATATCAGATTTGCCTCGTGGGCAGTCTGGATAGGTAGTTGGACTGCTTGGGACTCAAGGGTAGTCCTCCAGAAAGGAATCTCACTTCGAAACCGTTGCTTCCGCTCCAAGTCCTCCTTCAGTCTCCCGCACCGGACAACGGGGCCTTGCCTTCTTTCGCTACAACACATCACCACTTGCAATTCGCAGACACGCATCTACAAACGGACTAAACCCGGACTATCGTCACTCATTCGCTCTATCATCGGACCAAGGCAGATAGCAAACTGCGTCTCTAGAAGCTATTCGTAATCACTCTCTTCCTCGCCATACAGCTGTCCATATCCAACATTCATACCGGATCTCGCTCACTGAGTCTGCTACATCTCGCTTTACGCAACCTCGCCGTTCGTGTTTCGCCTATACACGTTCACACATTCTTTCCCCGGATGCCGCATACTCCGACACGATATACCAAGTTTGACGCTCTCTGAGACAAACCACCAAGTCCACCACACCACTTCAACCAGCATCATCAGCCTCACACTCTCGGTTATCACTTTACGCAATCTACGACGGTGGTCCTGCGTTACGTCGATTCTCAGACCATATTGACGACGTGCGTCCGGACTCTCCCGTGGCAAACAAGACCCCCACTCGTTCTTTTACCCGCCCCGTCGACAATCCCGACACCTTCAAAGTTTCCCTCCGATAGACCTGGATTAGATCTTACGGACGCTAGCTTACTAAGGATACTCAAACTCTTTGGTGCTGGATATTCACAACAAGCATATCGATTCACTATTTTACTCTGAAGGGGGCTGGGTCGCCCAGGACATAGGATTACTGGCTCGGGGCCAACACCAACTGAAGTTAATCCTTTCACGATGGCACCAAGTCATCGAATATTCGCCCTCCTTTTCCTCTTGCTCGGGATTCTTGTCCTCCCCTCTGCAGCTGATCAGACCAAAGAAAAAGCATATGTCTATGGCACTGGCACAGATGGAGAAACACGACAGCTGGCTGTCGACCGCAGGCCGGCACTCTATACCGGTGATTTTGGAGACTGCTTGGGCGGCGAGAGTCTGTTCAACGTCACCAAGTTCGATGGCGCATATTTTGCTGATAATATGACCATTGTCCTCCATCTCGACGCTACAAGCAATATCAGAAACGAGTCAACCATGAGTGAGCAAGGTCCCCAGATAGACAGAAATCGGCTCTAGCCATGCTAACTGAGCTCATAGTGTATATCTCCGTTGATGCATGTAAGGCTATAATGGGAATTCCTCTACCCGTCTTTTCACAGCTGACAATCGTGCTGTAGATGGCGAAAACAGACTCTCCATGACCTTCAACCCATGTCACGCTATGATCAGCAGGTAAGATCATAGCCCGCTGAATCTTTTGTAAGATCCTCCACTCATTCATATCTCGCCAGTCTCTGTCCCCTCGTTGCCAGCAACCCGGTAAGCGCCTATGTCATGATTCCCGTCGCGCCCCGAGACGTAAGTGGAATCCCGGACATCGCCTACGCGATTCCAGACTTCGAAGGCACCCTGAAGCTACGGATATTTTCGAATTCAAGTATGACGGAAATAGGATGCTTCCAAGCGGTCATGAGGAACGGGAACAGCTTTTCCCACCCCGAAGCAGTCTCTTCGGCTCTAGGCGCATGCATGATTCTAGCCATAGTCGCCTCTTTTGCGACAGCCGCGTATGGCGTGAGCGTTACTCACATGAGGATGCACTACGCCCACTCCTTTTCCGTTTTCATCGTTTTGGAAACCTTCCAGGCCATCTTCTTCTCAGGCGCCCTCTCTCTAGACTGGCCCTCGGTCCTGACGGCTTGGTGGAGCAACTTTGCTTGGTCTGCCGGCATGATCTACACTACGAAGCTGGTGAACTCTGTCGATTCGTTTGTGGGATTTAACGGCAACTCTAGCCAGGTTGGAGGCGCTGGCTCCGCGGTTCTAAATACCAACGGGGGCTTGATATCCCAAATTTACGGAAAGGCCGCTGAGAAGACAGCAGAGACGCTCACGAAGAGGCACGCTTACAATGCCAGCAACCCCTACGACTATAACTGGGCCGGAGACCCTGTTAGCCTTGGCTTGCCTATTCCAGGCTCCTGGTTTGGGTTCTCTGGAACGCTGTCCATGGTCAAAATCCCCGCCGCTGACGCCGTTCTTGTCGGACTCACCTGGATCATGATCGCGATCGTCTTGGCGGGCGTTGCCGTCGTGGCCCTCAAGGGGTTCCTCGAGCTTCTTGCGCTCACGAAGATGATGAACGCGGACAGCCTGCCTTACTTCCGCAGCCACTGGATCGGATTCACGGTTCTAGCCCTCCAGCGAACGTTCCTCGTCTCCTTCTTCGCCGTAATGACTCTCACGATGTACCAGTTCACATACGGCGGCTCAGGGGATGCGAATGTCATTGCCGGGGTTTCTTTTGCGGTCTTCCTCATCGGCGTCACCGTTCTGATCGCTCTGGGAATTCACGCCCGTACCAAGTCCGGCAGGTTCGAGTGTGGCACCGAACAGCTTATCTTCCACCGAGGAAAGATGCTTGGCTGCCTCCCCGGACTGACTCCGAGCTGGATGAGAACCCTGAAGGAGAACGAACTGGAGGTGCAGCCAGTGTTTTCCATCCCGCTCTTCCGCATTCGCCATGTCGACGACGACCCCGAGCGTCCGACGGTCCACGAAGACCAAGCTTACGTCAAGACATGGGGCTGGATGACCGCGAGATACAGGCGCACAAGGTGGTGGTTTACCGCGTTCTACGTGCCCTACCTGTTCGCTCGCGCAGCCTTCATCGGAGGCGGTGCTCAAAATGTCTATGCGCAGATCTACGGCCTGCTAGTCCTCGATATCGTCTCGTTCGCCATCATGGTCGTCATCAACCCCTTCGAAGGCGCTCGCAACACCGCCATGGGTATTTGGATTCTCAGCATATGCAAGATCTTCACCACAGGCCTTTCCATCGCGTTCCTCCCGGAGTTCGAACTGAACAGGATCATCGTCACTGCTTTCGGCATCATCATCATTGTCATCCAAGGTTTCACGGTCGTCGCTTTGTTGATCCTCGTCGGTCTCGGTATCATCTCGACATGGATGTCGCTCTCTCGAAACAAGGAGAGATTCTTCGACGAGCTGGAATGGGCCCGAGTCCGGTACTTCGAGAACATGGAAAGGAGAGCACCAGACATGCCGCAGCCGAAGCAAGAGAAAGACAAGAACCAGGAACCAGCAGCACCGGTAGAACCTTCGTTCGAAGTCGCCAACGTGTGGCGCATGTCCAAGATCGTGGACGAGGAAGAAGGAATGGGAGGAATGGAGGAGGCCAAGGACGTCCGGCACTCGTCATCGGAGGAGGAAAGCATCGGTGAATCAGAGGATACCCTCCCCGTCCTGGAGGAAATCCCAGAAAACGACAACGACAGCACAAGCTCGCTCGATACGCCGCCCGGCCCCGCGCTTAACGCGCCCTCCCACCCAGGTAGCCGATCAGTTAGCGCCTGCTCGACTGCTCGGTACAGCACGGGCAGCGTACCGCGGAACTCTCGCGCCTACCGCAACTCGCGATCGTCGCTCAACGGGCACCTGGACGCCAAGTTCACCGACCGCCCGGAGAGCGGCGTGTCCAACCGGCTGAGCAGCTACAGCGGTCTTAATCGCAGCAGCAGCTTGAGACCGGTCAGCAGCGTTCCAAGCGTTTCCTATTCCAACAGGGCTTCCAGTACGTTCCCGGCGACGGGATTGTCGACGCCGAGCAAGGATACACTGGCCAAGTACGCGGAGCAGCGCAGATACTCGACGCCTCAACCGTCGGCGGAGATCTGGACTGATAAGAGCAGTGCTGCCAAGAAGCGGCATAGTGTTCATCCTTGTTGATTTTTGGGTTTAGACGGTACGGATGGATGTAAGGAACTGACACGCATTTTGAAGGGTCATGACTATCCTTTATGTGGTATGTGACGTACCATACAATCACTATCTGATGCTGAGAACATCAGGAGGTTCTTTTTCTTTTCCATCTCTTTTTGCATAGCTTGCATAAGGGCGGCGTTGTGGAGGCAGGCTATTTCTTACACTCGTTCAGTAACTTTTAACGACCATAGAGAGGGCAGGACATAGATGAGGGTGTCAAACGAAGACAGAACTTTTTGAAGACCTAGACTTGACGGGTTAAGATATCTTACATATCTACTTTTTAGTGTAATAGCCATATCTTTGGTGTTCTTCTGATTCAGATAGAGAAGAGGGATGGGGTGAAGCTGTAATGAAGAAGGTTCATGTTCATGTCTGCTTCGAGCGTAATACCTGCGTTGGTTTTGGATAATTAAGTGTAGCGTAGCGGTTTCAGTATGTATACATATTACATTGAACCGCAAAATAGGGGCACGCTGAAGCATCTCAGCCAACCAAGTACAAAATAAAGCACAGTATGTAGGAAGAAAGTGGTCCCTGAAGAAAGCGATCAGGATCTTGTGCATGCATGCTGTACCCCACGCTTCCAACTCCCGAGCCGCCGCCCGCCTGCCCCAAAGTCGGTCCATGTTGAAGGCATTCCCCTCCTTGCTATCCCCACATTGTCACCCCTGGCTCGGCTATCAGATGGAGGGGTTCAACGGATAAGCCCCATGGGCTGGGTAGCGCCTAGTTATAGAGGGGCAAATACATACATAACTTCATCGGTGAGAAGGTTCCTGAAAGCAAACACTGCACTGAATCTAGAAACCAAAGAAACACTTGTAGTGTGACAGGGTGAGTTTATTAGAAGCATCTTTAACCCATTTGGCTGAACACTTGAGGGCGATTTACGGTGTAAGCGTGGATGATTTTCAGTTATGTAGGGATACACCGATCAGCAACCCTGGCCAAGAGCCATCAGACGGAACCGCTACGCGGCTTGGTAACTGCTTTATAAGTGATTTGTTGGAACATAGTCAGATCAGTCTAATGCATCTCCGTTTTGTCGGTACCTGACAGCGGTGAGTTTTGTCGATCTTGTTAGCTATAGCGTAGTGGTAACTGGCTGAAACCAGAGGTACATACGTGGATAGACGTGGATAGTCAAGATGTTAGCGGCAGTGAAAGCACCCCGTGATTGCGTCACGTCTGATCTAACCACCACTTTCCCGCCGCCGGTTTATATATACCCGAGTGAGCAAAGGCTAAAGTATTGGGATTTCGGTGAAGAATTGATCCTCGTTAAAAGCGGAATCCTAATTGTTCATTGTCACTTTCTCACCTTCGATTCTTCTTGTGCTCCTCTCCTCCTCTTCTCCTCTTGTATCCCGGACATCCTGAACTGCAACCAACAATCAACATCCCGAGACATCATCTCATCTGTCAACATCAAACAGCCATCCTCTCACCGAATTACTAAACTTTTTACAAGAACAAGAAAAAAAAACAAAAAGATACAAAAGACACAATGGCAGAAAACACCTCCACCACCACGGGCAACAACCCAACCGCCAACCTCCCTCCCCTCCTCGACCTAACCATCGACAACATCACACCCAACACGATCCGGATCAACTCACAGGCGTCCGATGCGCGGCTCAAGTATCTCATGGCGCGGCTGGTGACGCACCTGCACGACTTTGCGCGCGAGACCCGGTTGAGCTCGGACGAGTGGATGGCGGCTCTACAGTTTCTGATCAGCTGCGGCAAGATATGTAGTGATGTGAGGAATGTAAGTTACTGTTTTGACATTTTTACTGCTGTTTTATCTATGCATGAGGGGCGTTTCCTCTGGTTGTTTTACATGTGGCAGAAAAGTGTGTGCGTTGCAATGGGGAGAGAGGAGAACCCGTAAATCCAGGAAGCAGAGAGAGAGAAGAACGTTTAGTCACGGATGGAACAGAGTTATATGCCGGAAAGCGTTACGATGATGGACGTTAGTTAACAAAACACCAGGAATTCATCCTCCTCTCCGACGTCCTCGGCCTCTCCCTCCTCGTCGACAACATCAACCACCCCACGCCCCCAGGTGGCACCGAGGGATCCGTTCTCGGCCCCTTCCACACGCACGACGCTCCCGTCCTCCCCAACGGCAGCAGCATGACTTCGGACCCCGAGGGCGAGCCGATGCTGGCCCTCTGCACGGTCAAGGATCTCAAGGGCAACCCGCTCCCCGGCGTGACCATCGACATCTGGGAGACGGACAGCTCCGGTCATTACGATGTGCAGCATGCCGACCGGGACGCGCCTAGCGAGCGGTGTGTCATGAAAAGCGATGAGGAGGGCAGGTTCTGGTTCAAGGGCATCAAGCCCGTCAGCTACCCGATCCCTCACGACGGGCCGGTGGGCAAGTTGCTGGAGAGGCTGAATCGTCACCCGTGGAGGCCGGCGCATGTGCATTTCAAGTTTGAAAAGGACGGGTGGGATCCGCTTGTTACGTGAGTATATGATCCCTTTTGCCCCCCTTTTCACCGAATCCTTCCTTTTGCTAATGCGCATGTCTGGCTTCAGCGCTCTATACCTGAAGGGTGATCCCTATGAATCATCAGACGCTGTCTTTGGTGTCAAGAAGAGCTTGGTGGTCGAACTAGGGAAGGTGGACGCGGCCACGGCAGGAGAATACGGCGTGAAGGAGGGGAGCTGGCTCTTGAAGCACGACTTTGTGCTTTCCACCAAGCAGGAGACTGAGGAACTAAGAGACCGGCTGGCAGTTGAAGAGCTGGAAAAGCTGGGCTTGAGGATGAAGCTGGTAGACCACTTGCCTGTCCCCGAGCTTGACTAAATCTAGCATTCAAAAGCTCAACCCCTTCCTATCAGTGCTTCTCGTCCAGATTAGTAGACTTCACCAGCTTCACTACTGTCTCCAGGTAGCCAGCGGTGCCTCCGTATCGATCCACAATGACTCCAATGTCAATAGCCGACACGTCGCCCTGCCGCTTGCGCCCAACTATCGCTGTATTGCGCGTGCTAGGGATCCTTAACATCTCCTGTTCGGCTACCCAGCCGCAATCCGTGGTGATCTGGGTAACCCACGAGACGAGGGAAGAATATGATGAGTCGGCCTTCTTCTTGTCTTTGGGTGCTGGCGCACGAAATCTCGCCCCTGTCAGGTCGTGGCTGCAGCAAGGAATCATGATGAAAGGACAATCTGATATGGCGGCCAAAATGGGCGTCCAGGGCGTCAACTCATCGGCATGGTTGGATATGATAAAGGTGCCCTTAGGAAACCGGCCGTCATGGACTAGCTCTTCCCGGAAATCTTCACTTGAGATCTCCGCAATTCCGCCCCTGCTGACAGGCGGCGGTAGCAAGACTAGCTGCTGTAAGGACTCCTGAACACCTGTGGGGGTTTCTAGACGGGTGCTGTACGTTGCCCACGATTTGCGTGACCTGGCATCGAAGCCCCAGCCCTTGAAACCTTCCAGATTCAAGATATAGACCAAGAGGCCGTTACCACAGCCGATATCAACGAACCTAGGGAAAGAGTTCTGTCCGTACATGTCGGTCCACAGCTCGATGAGAAAGGCAGCGATGCAGAGGTCTTCAAAGACATGCTTGGTAGGATCGGTACTTTCGGCCCATGACTCGATCAGAGCGCGGGCGTATTTCTGCTTCAAAGCCGTATACGTGTTTTGCACACGGGCCTGCGGTACCAAGAGATCATGGTGCACCCGTTTCTGATAACCGTCAGCTTTGCCTTGTCCATGTTTATATACGGCCTGAAGCAAGTGAAGGGCGGTTCTCGTGAGTTTCTCGGGGCGCTCGCCCCCTTCGAAGTAGAGATAGGAGACAGAAACAGATCCGCGCGTCTCTGTGGGAGACCACTCATGATGAAAGGCTATTCCCCGGACTGTAGGGTGATAAAAGGGCATCTCGGCCTCTGAGGAGACGTGGGGGAGATAAACAACCAGGTGCCTCTGCAAACCGCCCTCGGAGTCACTACCCTCACTCCGGTAAATGAGACATGTCTGATCCATGGGCTTGTCCCTCATGGTGCTCCGAGGAATAAGCCGGCGAATCATATATCGGTGAAGCCCAAAGCCGTCGAAGGATGGGAGGGGGGGCGCGTCTCCCAGCTCAGATGGAGGGGTCTCCAAGCCGTCCTTGAGATTCTTCTTTGTGTCATGGAGAATATCAGCGCGGAAGAGCCAAGATGAGTTGATGTTTGGGTTCTTGATCAAGTTGAGCATGACATCTTGAAAGATGACTGGGTTGAAGGTGCACTCATGACGAAGGAGGGGTCGCCAGTCTGGTTTCGCATCACCAGTAGTCTCCTGCCGAACGACCGGGACGGCATCGGCTGCCAGCTCTTCCGGGGCAAATTTAGGCATATGTACTTCTCGATACTGTTTGTTGTTGATGGAGCACTGCCGGGGTAAAGAGTTGGCCCGGATGTTGGGTTGGGGTTGCCAGTGACGGTCGGTTGTGACTGGAGTGCCGTGACTGGGTCCAGAATGGCCTGGAGAAGGCGCGAAGCCGATGGTACCTTAGGTTGGAAAATGGAGGCAAACTCCGATTTTGACAGGCGGTCTCGAGGCGATACAGACGACTGGGGTCCCCCGCAGTTTCCCCGTCCGCCACCTGGAATCTACGCCCAACAGGGGGAATCTACGCTACAACTGACGTAGGTATTCCGTCGACACAGCCAGCCCTGTCAGCCTCACATTGTTGGGTACCTTATGATTTGGTGAAGCTGCTCAACAATGGCAGCCGCGGGCAGGTTGGCTGGTTGGTAGTTAGTAAGACCCGGAAACAGCGTGTTGGCCGTTGATCCCTAGAGTTTCAGGGCAGTCGTGATGGGCTGCCGCTGGGGCTGAGAACGATGGGGAACGATGGTTGAATGCAAAGCGCCAGTTGCCCGGATGTCGCTACAATGTGCGCTTCTCGTTGCACAACATGACCAACCCGTCACCAAACCTGCACCGGATCGAGTTTCAGGAAGTCTCGTGTGACGCGATGCTCGTGGCCGAGGTGGGGTGACTTGGTATGTACACCCAGCCTACCACTATTAATCGTAAGGTACCTGATGCGAGGCCATGCTGGGCACTTGATTCATCTGATGAAAATCACCTTCAGCGACGACGGGGGAGTTGCACATCTGAACGGGCTTTGCATTTCAAAACGAGTTCAGCAGCGGCCAACGTGGGTGAGTAAACGGCGGGCCTTGCCGTCTAGAATGTGCTGGCAAACCTGCCAAGTCCAGTACGATCCGAAAGCAGTGTGCAAACGTAAAGTCCGTAGAATGGAACAACCAACTCGTGCCATGCAAGGGGCCAGCTGCGCGGGACAGATGTTCCCTCCTTGTATTGATTAACAAAATCAGGGTCCGCAGCTCACCTGACTGATGGTGTGTCACTTCCGGTGTACCTCACCCTCTCGTGGCCCGCCTTACCCAGCGGACAATAATTGATGCCTGGTTGCCTGAGCTATGACCGGGAGGGCCCCGACGCCCCACTATTTCCACTATCTCTTCCCCTCAACCTCTTCCCTTTCCATCTCTCTCTTTCAATTCCCCGTTTCTCCATCAACAACTCCAGCATCCATTCACCGCGCGCATCCATCTATCATTTAAAAGTAGCCTCCGCCGGCACTTTTTTGACCAAGCAACTTCGAGACAAGCTCCCAACAACCTCTCAACCTACCAACACCTCTCAGCGAGACACTACCACAGTCGTCGGTCGCTGCATCCCCGCCCATCAACAGAACCCTTTCCCCAGGTACCCCGCGAACTTCGAGTTTATGTCAATCGAAAATCTCAAGACCTACGGTACGTGGCATCTAACCGTACCTAATCGTACCCATATCGCCCACGGCCTTCCTCCCCTCTCTGCATCGGCCACCAGACGGCGCGACCACAGCACAGTGATGTGATGCTCCACGTCATGTCCGCCATGGCTGATGTGGACCCCCATCCCTCCCTCCACACCGCGACTCGAATCTATCCCCCCTTTGTTCGCATCCAAAGGCGCAGCTATACTAACGCGACATACTTTAGACCCCTTCGCCGAAGCCGACGAGGAGGACTCCGGACAGACCAAACAAACTCAGGAGTACATCCATATCCGCATTCAGCGTACGTGTCACCCCACCGTCATCCCAGATGACATGTCGCCGCCCTATACCAAATGCTGACACTATCCTCCAGAGCGCAATGGACGCAAGACCTTGACTACCGTCCAGGGTATCCCCAAGAAGTTTGATGCCAAGAAGATCCTAAAGGTCGTCAAGAAGGAATTTGGTAAGTGCTTGATGCCCCCCTCATCTCCATCTCCATCTCCATGTTGGGCTATCACTAACTCTGCTTGCAGCCTGCAATGGCACCATCATTGGCGATGAGGACTCCAAGATGGGCGACGTGATTCAGCTCCAGGGCGATCAGCGTGCCAAGATCAAGGATTTCCTTACCAACAAGGACGAGGGCCTCGGTCTCGATGCGAAGACCATCAAGGTCCACGGTTTCTAAAGCCTCACATGCTCGTCGCGCCGACACCGCCGACAGATACGCGGGTCAGGGAGCCGCCCATGTGGCAGGGGTCGCTGACGTAACCCCGTCAAGCGACGCATTTCGCCTACGGGCCCTCTTATGGCGCATAGACATGATACCCCAGGATGGTTAACCGGCTTTATCTTGCTTTGGTTGGTAGACTGATGGCAGTTGGAGGACTTATTCTTAGCGAGGCGGATCTTTTATTCGGGTCGTCATACGCAGGAAGCGTCCAATTGAATGAAATGCAAGGCTACACATTGCCTGCGCGTCATGATGACATGCCGCAGCGCTTGCGGTCTTTTGACAGTTCAATAATACTTCATGATACCTCTTCACTGTTTATGACTTGTTCAGATTTCCCTGTATTGTGATACCATGCTATGAAGTGATGCTGCTTTTCTCCTTTCTGATGAATTCCCGACTCCAAACTCCGGTACAATGCTTGCTACTGTGCCTTTGACTATGTAAACCAAAATCGAAGCAATAATACCAACCAACCAACAATACCTTCCGTATCCTGCCGAGACCCCTTTTAGTAGTCCCTAGCAACAGTCCCGTAATCCATGATCTTTAAAGCAACTTTTACCAACTCCTGCCAAACCTTGATAACAAAGGTCCACAAGGGGATTTGTGGATAGTCGGTCCGGTTGGAGTGTACCTGCGCCAGCAACGCCACCATACTGATAAAGCTGGCCACGGAAAACGCCCGGATGGACATGCTCGTCTCCTTGCGGATGTTGATCTTGCGCTGCGTGATATGATATAACAGCGTCAGCATTGCCGAGATGCCTACCCATGCCGGCAGGAGCAGTCGGGGGTCTTGCGAGCCGGCCGTTAGGTAGAGGATTTGGGACGTCAGGTAGGCGTTGAGTGTCGTTATGGTCAGGAGCCGGACGATGGTCGCTTGGGGGGTGTAGTTTACGAGCCTAGAGAATGGGGGAGGGAGGAGTTAGTTATGGGGTTGGTTTGACTTTCAGGGAGGGGAAAGAGGGAAGCAGGAAAGGGGGAGAGGGGCAGGAGGAAAGGGGTGATGGGAGGAGAGAAATGTGCCCTGCTTACCATCGCGACATGAGGCTATCTGTGAAGAAGAAGGAGAGGTAGGCTGATGCGCCGCACTAGATTTTGGGGAAGGGTCATTGTTAGTTTGCTGTATGAATTCTGGGTTTCTTGGATGTAGCGATCGGCTCAAGTTGTGCTGGTTCGTGAATTGCTTACCCATACGATAGCCAGCAACGTTTCCGTCAACCGCAGCCTTGCCTCAAACGAGAGGTCAGAAAAGCCTGTTGCAGAAGCTACCGGGCTGTAATTACAGTTCCCATTTCCACCCCCAGAGTTTGTAGTACTACTGCCACCGGTAGCACCAGTACCAGCACCAGACGACAAGAAATCCGGACTCCCCATCATCATGGCACCACCGTCACTACCAATACCGCCCGCGCAGCCCATCATGTCTCCTCCTCCTGCTCCTCCTCCACCTGTGTTCGATGTTGCACCACCACTCCTGCCTACACCTGCTGCTACTACCCGAGCGAAAATATGCTGCCAAGTCGTTGGACTGCCGCCGAAAACGATCAGGTGAAGCATGGCCAGCAGCCGGAGCGCGCTCGGGAGACCCCACCAGATGGCAGGGAAGGTGGAGGACTGGCGACAGAGCCAGAGGAGGAAGTGCCACTTCTTGGGCACGCCTAGGGCGACGGCGACGCGGGGTTGGAGGAGAGACGAGTGGGCTGTCATATTCGGGGGTTTATCGACGTTCTTGTTGTGACTGTTGTGATTCATATCGGTCGTCGGTGTAGCTGCTGCCGTCGCCGTGGGCGTCGCTGCTGTTGTCTTGGGTGTTGTTGTGTGGGAGGCATTGTTGGCGTTGTGAACATTGGCGCTGTTGGCTTCGATGGTGTTGGGGTGGTGATGATCGAGAAGATGGTAGGGCGGCGGCGGCGGCGGAGGAGGAGGGAGAGGAGGGGGCGGCGCCCCTGGTATTTGATGTTGTTGATGGAGCTGGGGCAGACGGCGGACGAGCCCATTGCCGTTCGTCGTCGCTGGCGCCGTGGCGGCCGCGTGGTGTGTGCTGACACTGTCGTTGCTTCTGCTCTTGGGCCGGTCGATCGTCGTGGGGGGATCAAAGTTGGAGGTGTGAGTCGCTCCCCGCTGCTGTGCGGACGACTTTGCTCGGTTGCGCATGAAGATGTTCTCGTCTGCCCATACAGCGAAACTAAGGACGCGCGTTGACTGCTTTTCGAGACTTGGGGGTTCGTGGACTGGCGCGCAAATGGCTTGAAATAGGAGTTGAAAACCTGGTCTGTTGGTTCGGCGAGACGCTCGATTGGTTTAACTCGCGCAAGGTAACTTGTCGTGCGGGATGAGATACAACAAAGTTGAAGTCGATGTGCGGTGTCAAAGTCGAACAGGAAACAAACCAAGTGGCTTTCAACGTGTAAACCACGACGGAAAGCGGGCGATCCCTGAGGTCATTAATCGACGTAGCATGCTGCATGGCAGCTCCTCCTCATGGCAGCTCCTCCATCCGCAACCCTTCAGGCCTAGACCCTTTCATCGTCGTCGTGCTGGGGTCTCCCTGGCGGAGCACGCCGATTAGATTACGGACAATTATTGGTCAGCGCAATTGGAGAGCTTTCTTGGAGAGCGGCACGGGCGGGGTGGTGGATGGTTCGCAGCGGGCGGCGGGCGTGCTGTGCTGGGGGCGGGCCGGCGTCTCAATTCTCCAATAATGGCCCGCCGAACCGAGATCCGTCGTGGAAATTTTGAGCGGCTCCGACCCCGTTCGACCCCGTCCGCGCGGCACGTACAGGTACCTCGACCGCCGTCAGTTGTGGATGCTGTAGGTACGTTTTGTTGGTGGTTTCCATTTCCCCAGCGCTTGCCAGGTCCGTCGCGCGCAAGAAGCTGCCGAACGGGGAATCCGCACAAGCACGGATCCCGGATCTCGTCTCGTTCCAAGTCCCGCTTCGAGCTCCGTCCTCCGAACCGCCGCCCATACCCCAATACCGACCGGCCGGAACTGACCATTGGATCATCCCGTTAGAGACGAACGACAGCATTGGTCTCCAGCGCAAAACATATTCTACGGCTTGACGTCACACGGAAAGTTGTTTCGTGCGCATACACCATATCTCGAACCCTACCGAAGGACAGGGTCGTGACGAGCCAAGGTCGGCCGTGAGGGAAAGAAAAAGCATTAGAGATGCTGGCAGCAACAAAGCTGGGCTTGCGCGCCCGCGCGCCGGGCTCGCTGGCGACGACGACAACCTCGCCAGTGATGGCCGTGGGTCGGGCTCTCTTCTCTACTTCAGAGAACAGGGCAGCCGCCAACAGAAGATCCCATGCGGCTATTCGCAAGCACGCCGGCAATGCCATGAGGCAAAGCAGCAAGCAACCGTCGCCGAGTTTAGAAAAGTCTAGGATGGACCCTAGCAAGGCGCCCGCCATTCTTCTCCCAGGTATTTATTTTCCATTCACCATCCTGATCCGTTCCTATATAACAGGCAGAAAGAAGAGCCATGGAGGACTAACGAGGGCCACACGTCACCTCCCGCGCGGAGGTGATATGGATAAACCCATGAAACAGAAACCTTCGTCGTTCCCCCCTTGTCCCGCTTCCCGAAACAGTTCAAGCCGCTCATGTCCTACCTCTGGGGCATCATCCGTGTCAAGACGTTGGACTTTTTGCTGTCCAGACAATACCGGTTCTCGTCCATGCCCGGCTGGAGACAGAAGCCGCTGCTCTCGCTCAAGAAGGCGCCTTTGATCGCGCAGACCAAGGCCCTGCACCGGCAGATGAACGAGGCCATCGCCTCGGGCGACGCGGAAATGCTGGAGAAGATTGTCGACTCCTACTTGTACGTGCCGTTGGCGGTCAACATCGAGCAGAGGCCCAAGGGCCGCACCTGCACCTGGGAGCTCGTGCGCTACAACAAGGAGCCGCGCGTCGTCTCCCACAAGATCTTCCCTCTGCAGGGAACCAAGGATAAGCTGTTGTGGCAGGTCACCGTGTCCATTGCGAGCCGTCAGCGCCTGGTCCAGCACGAGAGGGGCAAGGTCGTGCCCGGCAGCGAGAAGGAGCTGGATCTGGTTGAGAACGTGGTGATCGGAACCATGGTCAGCAACGAGACGTGGGCAACGGTAAATGAGTGGAAAATTATCTCTACCGTTCAGCCCATGACGCCAGAGAAGTGGGAGCGGGAGCAGGAGACGGTCAAGCTGCTGGCTGAGGCGGGTGCCGGGTCGAACTAGCTAGAGAAGACATACCCCGGAGAGTTCCATGGTGTGAGAGGCGTTCGGTGTCGGTTACTGTGTGGTGATGAGTAGGGACAGCCTACAGTTGTACAATTACACACAACGGGTTAGAGAAAAACAAAATGTACATCAAGCTTCTAAGGTCCAACAGGCACCAAAATCTGGCGCGCGGCTTACATGAATACGACAACAGCTGTCCTCCGAGCTGAAGACGCTGGTACGAGATATTAAGCTTGATGCAGCCCTGACAGGGCTGATGGCAAACGTCATTATGATTTAGCATTTAATCTCCGAAAAGCGCGAAATGGTATACATTGATGGTCCCCCGTACACACAAAGAACAGATTGTGATGGACCGCATAAAGATAAACCAGGACAAAGACAACTCCAACCAAGCCCATTCCGGGTTCGACAACCAACTTCACTCGGCCTCGGTTGCTCTCTATCAAACACACCAACAACTTCCTACTCGCTCCCTTGTTCACCGACTGCTTTCATTAACAAACAACGGTCTTCATGTTGGTCGTGTCATTTCGTTCCACTGCCTCTGAAAAAAAATATCCGTGCCTTGTCATTATTCCATTTTCATAAACAAACCATTACTCCGCCTTGTGTAAACCCCAAGAAAAAAGAAAAAAAACTACGAACGGTCGTCCAACTCACGCCTCGTCTTCCTCCTCGATCGGCGCCGGCGTTGCCCTCTCCCGTCTCCTCTTCGGCCTCCGCATCCGGTTGCTGCTGATCTGGCTCGCCGAATCATCCGGTGCCAGTTCGCTGATATCATCTTGCAATCCCCATTCGCTCTGGTTATCCTCAAAATAACCACCTTGGCCGGGTCCGCCAGCGCCATATCTTTCACCGCCGGCACCAAGCCCGTCCATCATCTTTTCCTCATCGGCCCAGGCGGGCCGGTCATAAGCGCCACTGCTCCCGCTCAAAGGCAACACGTCAATCCCTCTGTACCCGAGTCCTCTCTTCTGCTGCAGACTCATGGCCAGCGCTGCACCTCTTCTCCTCAACGCATCTCTGACCCCCATGGCTTGCTCGTGAAGCTTCTCAAAGGCATCTTCGAGCGCTTCCATGCCGTTGAAGATTTCGCGCTCCAACTCACCCACGACCTGGATCTCTGTTTCCTCGTCGTGGCTCACCGCTCCTCGGGAAGGGTAGGATGAGTTGTTCGTTGTCCCGCTGACAAACGAGGCGGGTGTCGGGCCGCGGGAGAAAGGAGTGGAGGACAGAGGGCCACCTCCCATGCCGGGGCTGAAGGGAGTGTTGGTTCTGGAGTTGCGGATACCTGGGCTCATAATACGAGGAGACGCAAATCCCCTCTCTCCCATCCCGTTGGCTGGTGTCGGTCCTCGGGAGAAAGGAGTGTCTCGTTCGTATCCATCATCATCTGCTCCGGACCAGAGAAATCCGTCAAAGCGACCTGATATCAGGATTTCCCACTCGGAAGTGTTGATGTCGGAAATCGTGTAGAGAAGATCGTGCATGGCTGGGTTCTTGACGAGATACATTGCCGTCTCGGCATCGCGTGGGGCCTGAGATAGGCGGTATAATCTCTGCAGAGATAGACCCGTCTTGACCACAAAGTCGTTTCGAGGCTTGCGTAACGGGGAGGGTGTCGGTGCCCGTGTTGCCGGGTGAAGATCCCGCGAGCCAGACAACAGAGCATTGAAAAAGGGCCGGTCGTCGGGGTCCAGGTTAGTGAGGATGGCAAAGGTTAGCGTTTCGTCATCTACCTCTTGGGGCAACGGGGCAGGGGCTTTCTCGCAGGTTTGCATCCACCTATCGACGGCTGCCCTGACGCGCTTTGTTTGACGCAAATAATGTTCCCTGAACTCTTCGGCGATGTCAGGGTCCATGTTGATGGGAGACGTCGGTCTCGGAGGAAGTTCTGCCAGATCCTCTTGAGCCTTGCTTCCCAGTGACGCGAGGTCAAAAGGCGGCCATTGTGGCAGATCGACCCGGCCGCTGACCCTCTCAAGGACTTCTCCCCACCCTAGACCTCTATGCGTTTCGTCCGAGTGCTGGCAAATAATGCACGGGCAGCCATCAGGGCAAAGATCGCGGGAGAAAACATTCTCCAGTCGATCTAAGAGGCGACGAGCAACGGTTCGATGACCAGTGGCAACCGCAATAGATCCATGGTTCTTGAGTACAGTCTGGTACTGGTTCAGCAGGTTGAAGAAAGGTGCAAATAGTGTCTCAGCACCCTGCAAAGGCGGGTTCGATGGTCTGTTGCCATTTTGGCGCGGCAGCACGGCAAGGAATGTCTTTGGGACAGTTTGCGGCAAGCCGCCGTTCTGCAGGAGATAGTCGACTCGGGTTGCTTCCTGAAGGTTAATGCTAAGAGGAGGCGGTGGTGGCGGCGGCGGCGGCGGCGGTGCTCGCTGAGCTGTCGTGTCCGTCACAGCCTCGGAGGCAGCAGTGAAGTCAGATGGAGCGTCAAACCGCGTTTGCTTTTGTTCCTGGGACACAGCGGGAGGCGGGAACTGTGGCGTTTGCGTGGGCGTCTTTGGTGATGAGTCTGGGGCGGACTCGGGCGACGAATCGACCTCAATCGGTGGTGGTCGTCTGATTTGAACCGTATCCGCCATTGACTCCATCGTAGACCCCTTGACTGTCGAAAGGTCCGTTGAGGCATCGGTATTCTCTGTCGGGGTGGTTTCGGGTGAATGCCTGGATTGGGAGGTAAACGTCTGGGACTGTGTTTCCGTGGCTTCGCTGGACACTCTGGAAACTTTGGAAAGCTTTGATCTTGCGTCAGATCGTGATCTCGACATCCGATTTGAGCTTCTGGAATCCGATCGTTCTGGAGCCTGGTCCCCTTCCTTCACAGATACTGGAGTCCCGGATCTCCTCCTCCTAGAGCCCGACAGGTCTGTTTCCGGTGGGCTAGGCGGCCGATCCTCTTTTTCTTTTCGTGATTCTTTCCGAAGAGAGGAAGACTTCCGTGGCGCCGAACGAGAGTCAACGGACTTTGACCGCCTCTTGTCGCTGTTGCCGAGGTCGGTGCCATCAGGTGTGAGCGGATCCGTACGGGTGGAAGAGAGATCCTCTTTGCTGTAGATGAGGTCTTTGCTGTGGACTTTGCTGAAAGTAGGATACGGTATGTTTGGCCGATCGATGCTCCGGGCAAGCTCCGGAACTATATCGGTCATGGAGCTCGCGGCCCCTGACAGAATCGAGGACCCTTCCTTCTCCATCTCTTTTGGCCGATGGCGGCGATAAGACACTGACTGGCGCGATGAACGGGAATTGGTATCGCTGTCCGTGGTTTTCAACAACCTGGGAGTCCTGGATGACCGCTTTTCTCGAAGGAGGGACGGTTCCCTGTCGTAGTCGCGATCTCTGTCCCGTTCCCTGTCCCTATCCTTCTCTCTGTCTCTGTCCCGCTCTCTTTCCCTGTCCCTGTCTCTGTCTCTGTCTCGGTCTCTGTCCCTGTCTCTCTCCCTGTCCTTGTCTCTGTCTCTGTCTCTGTCTCTATCCCTCTCTCTATCCTTATCCTTGTTCTCCTTCCTGCGTTCTCTATCGCGGTCGCGGTCGCGGTCTCGATCTCGATCTCGGTCACGGTCCTTGTCTCTCCGTAGATCACTTTTGGATCGGTGTGGCAGTCGGTCCTCACGAACGCGGCTGTTATTGTCGAAGTCGACATCCTGATCTTTAGAGGACGGCATGGTGAAGCATAGCAGGGTTTAAGCAACCCGCCCTACCAGTGACGGGACGCAGCTGCTGTAGCTTCTGGCGGCAAATAACGGTTGGGTGGGTGGGCTGTTTGAGGGGGGGCCTGGTGGGCGTTGGCCTCGAACCAGAAAGGTCGAGGGCGGTGTTGCAGTGCGCTCCGTATTCCTCTGTCGGGTCTGACGAAGGACGCGGTGTAATACGCAAGAGCGCAGAACCAAGACAGGACAGCGCAGCGCGGTGACTGGGAGACTGCCCGGGCGGTAGGCGAGAAGACGCTGTCACAGTGTGTTTTGGTCGGGGAGCAGACGATGGTGACTGCGGGTCGGGTCGGGTCGAAGTAGGATGGCGGTTTGGCTGGTCTAGCTGGATCAGATATTGCTATACTTGTAAGGAGTGTATCATTGGCCACAAAAGGCTTGCGGAGTGGGATGGCGAGTAACACTGGCTTGCAGTCGGTGGTATGAATGTAGTTGGATCGCTCAAATGTTCAAACTCGGGCTGGTTTGGTCATGCTCACTTTCACTGAAGTTCTTCAGGTGTCGAAGGAATCCGGGCAGCGCCCCTGCCCTGGGCTGGCGATACCTTGCCGGGATGGTAACTGATCTGACGACGACGTCGGCCCCAGTTCGTTTGCACACTGTGCGGTCTGGCAGACTCTGGGGGAGGGGCAGCGCCGGGGATAGGCTCAAAATAGTAGATCGTCGGGTTGCTGTGCTCCCTCGCTGCCTAGGAAGAGCCTATCGCTATCACAGGGCTATCAGAAGAGTTCCAAGCAAACGTCAAGTTTTCACTGTGTGATGCGCCAGTGCCGTGGCTGCCCAAAGACTCTGGAGCCTTCCCAGAGAAAAACTCGACTGCGCCGAATGGTTGTTTTCCAGGTCCAACCTCCATCACCACAGGGCGTTGCACGGGGCATGACCCACCAAACGCCGTTCATCCCAATTGTTGGGTGTTCCAACGAACCTTTCCCTGCTCTTCCATCCCATGTGTCTCCTTACACCTACCGTCGTTCAGATGAACACCGCATGGATGGCATCACGGGCCTTGCGAGAACAGTCAATATAGTCAACATCCTAATGAGATTTTAGTACAACACGAGAGCTTGTCGGGCATCAGTGCCATCAGTCCTGGGTTCCTTGAATCAACGCTTTGAAGCCGGCAGGCCGGGTACCCGCTGGATGCAGCGTCCGCCGCATGTTAAGCGCTTTGCGATGTTTAAACCAGTCCACATGGACGGTAGAGAGGGGTTGGCACATTCAGCCGCCAACCAGATCAAAGGGTCCCCCCCTCGTCCAAGGCTCGGAACCACATGGGCACACCATCAACAGCAGAAAGGCGAACAACAGTCGAATCAACAGCAGCTTCATGACATTGGGATGGGCGGGTGTAAGGTAACTCGCTTGCTGCACTGTCCCTGACACGGATCCTTATGCAGGGCAACAGCATGCACAAATGCAAGCCAGACCGGCGCGCGAAGAAGCTGCTGACGATGATGAGCGAGAGAAAAAAAAAAGCTTCAAATCCCATTTTGTTCTGTTCTACCTTGAGGTATCTGATCATCATATCGCTTGGAGTGTCCTCCATATCCATCCCTTTCATCCATCCCATCAACGCCGCAACTGTGAAGGGATCATCATTAACCCAGAAGCTGTAGGGCTAGAAACCATCAGATTCCTCATTTCTTGAATGCCCTTTTACGCTTCATCTTCTTTTTATCCCATTTTTGTTTTCCTGTTTTCGTTTCATCATTTCGTTGCCAGATTGACCACTCAGCACTTGATGGTCTTTTGGCATAAGTCAAAACCATGCAACCGCTGAAGAGTCCATTTAGAAACGATCGAGGAGACCCTGGCTCTCCAACAAGAGAACGATCTGGTGGACAATGGAGCGCACGGATTGCTTCTCGCAGTCAACGACAAGATCGGGCTTGGCGGGGGTCTCATACGGATCATTGACACCGGTGAAGTTCTCGATCTCGCCGGCGCGGGCCTTGGCGTAGATGCCTCTCTTGTCGGTCTTCTCGCAGTACTCGAGGGGGGTGGCGACGTGCACGAGGTAGAAATCGCCGTACTTCTCAACCAATTCGCGGGCGTTCTGGCGGGCCTTCTCGAAGGGGGCAATGGGAGCGGCGATGACAGCGGCACCGGACCTGGTCAGCTCAGAAGCCACAAAGGCGATGCGAGCAATGTTCTTATCGCGGTCCTCGCGGTTGTAGCCCAGCTCGGAAGACAGCTCGTGGCGAATGTTCTCGCCGAGGAACAAGGAGACGGAACGACCGCCCTGCTGGTTGAGCGTTACTTGCAGGGCACGGGCGATCTGGTCCTTGCCGGAGTTCGGGTAGCCGGTAAAGAGAACGGTGAAGCCCTGCTGGGAGCGGGGAGGGTGCGACTCGCGCAGCACCTTGACGACCTCGGGGTAAGAAAACCACTCGGGAATCTCACGGCCACTGCGGAGGCGAGCGCGCAGCTCGGTTCCGGAGATGTTGAGGGTACGGACGCCCTTGGGGATCTCGTCAACGGGGGCGTACTCGTCGCTGTCCGGAAGGTAGGTCATCATCTGGAAGGGAACGACCTCGATGCCGAGCTCGTCACGGTACTTCTCAACGGCGTACTGCGCATCGTAAGGGCCATAGAAGTCGACACCCTTGCTGTTCTTGCCAGGACCGGCGTGGTCACGACCGACGATGAAGTGGGTCGCACCGTGGTTCTTGCGGATGATGGCGTGCCAGATGGCCTCACGGGGACCTCCCATGCGCATGGCAAGGGGAAGGAGACCAAGAACGGCCATGCCATTGGGGTATCTGGGAAGGAGAGCCTTGTAGACGCGCACACGGGTGAAGTGGTCAATGTCACCGGGCTTGGTCAAGCCGACGACGGGGTGGATGAGGACGTTGGCATGGTGCGAACGGGCAGCGCGGACGGTCAGCTCTCTGTGGGCGCGGTGCATGGGGTTACGGGTCTGGAAGGCGACGACTCGGGACCAGCCGAGCTTGTCGAAGTGGGTGCGGATCTCCGCGGGCGAGTCTGTTATCCCATCTCACGTCAGTATATCGCAACATTGCAAGCCGATTATGGGGAGAAAGGGGCCAAGAAGAGGGGGCTTTGCTGCTCACATCTGAGGTCGACGAAGTCATAGTGCTGGAGCTTGTTGACAGCCTCGAGCTTGCCGCCCACATAGTACTCCTTGGCAGTCTCGTTGAGGAACTTGACAGCAGGGTGCTCCTCATCTCCTCCAAAGACCTCCTTGGCCTCGAGAGCCCTGAATTTCGCAATGTTAGCTCTTCTGTTCTGTCACACTTCCACCCGCGCAGATGTCTCGAGTATCACAAATTGACCATTCGCCAAGCAATGACGCAACCACTTGGCGCGCATTTCATCCCGTAGATTCTTTGATCCCACGTCTTCCAGATGCGCAAACAACGTTCACGCGCATCCGGCGTGTACTCGTGGTGTGAATCCACCCCCACTGCAATTCATATCTTTGTTACGTACTTGTCAGGCTTGTAGACATCATCGACCGTCAGGATGGCGAGGTTGCGGTCGTCGCGGAAATCGCGCAGGGTGATGCGGGCGCCGGCCTTGAGGCCGAGTTCGGAGACGGTTTCCTCGGACACATCGAGGGTGATGGGCATGGAGAAGAGGAGGCCGGAAGCGAGGCGGTTCTCCTTGACGACACTGGTTGGGGTAAAGTCTCGTGTTAATCGGCTGCTCTACATCCAGCTGGAGGGGTAACAAGTAAACAAGAGAGGCACGCACCCATTGTAGTCTTCCTGGTTCATGAAACCTATTGTTCGCCGAGACGAATTGAGCTGTTAGCAACTTGTCCATCATCTCCAATGGCCATTTCCAGCGTTTTTTGTCGTTATTTGGAGTAACGAGCGAGGCGCAATGGATGATGGTTTGGTATGGCGGGGTTCGTCCTTTCTGAGTTCCATAACCCCACCATCATCACCATCCAGAACCGGAGGACGGGCACGGTGATGAAATGTAAACCCAAGACAGGACCCAAGTACAACAACAAGAACATACCTTCAAGAGGAGAGAAGCCACCGTTGAGAATCAACTCAAGATCGCAAAGCTGACGCTCGGAGAGGAGCAGAGCGGGAAGAGTCTCGGCCTCAGCCTCGAGCTCAGCATGGCGAGGGAGATCGCGAGCGATCAGGTCCTTGAGGACGCCGCCATGGGGTGGGTTGGACATTTTGGATATGTGAATATGGTGATATGATATACGAGATCTGGATCGGGTAAAAGTTCGTGGTTTCGGCGCAAAAAGGTAAGTTGCGGCGGCCTGACGAAGACCTGTTCGTTCACCAGAGAGAGAAGGAGGATGGTAGACTGGGACAAGGAAGAAGAAGAGGAAAGAGAAGAAAGATGGATAACCTCTTGGGGGACTGACGATCCAAAGTGGATTGTCGTTCGTTCTTATGATATGTAAGTCAGAGAGACTGCCGCTAAAGAAAGGTAGCGGAGACCGGGGTGGGTGGGCACGAAGATGAGAGTTTGGATATGCAAGTACATCCAGATGTTAACGTAAAACGGATGGAACCGGCGATTTGGAAGGAGAAAGAAAGGGTCCGGATCTGGATTTAGTCACGAAAACATCCAATCCCCCCAGACAAACACCTTCTCGGCCAGGGAAAGAAACCTGAGCCGTGAACCCGAGAGGAGGACCGTCACCAGCGTATTCCCAGACGGAGGGGCTCCGAGAAACCGGAGTCAGCGCGTTACAAATCAACACATGGGTGCGGCGGGACAAACTTTCAGGCCTGCCCCCGGTCAAGGAAAAGAGGCTCTCTGGCTGTAGATTTACCCACAGTAACGTAGTAGTTATCGATAGTGTTGGTAGCTGTTATGCCGCTGAGAGTGAGAGCGATCGTGAAACATATATCCGGTGTATATCATTTGTCGGACGAGGGTTGGTTGTGGGGGAAATGCTCAACAGGGGCATCAACGTCGTGTAAGAGGACATCATGTAACCTTTCTCTCCACAGGTATGCGATACATTCGACGTGAAAGCGCCTCTGTTTTTCAAGAATCTCCCATCTCACCCCGCCAGCCGGAGATAACTCGTGCCGGCGCGTGTAATGATCTCCCTGGAAGGACTTTAGCAAAGCCTAATTATAGCAAGCGTGTTCTTGTTCGTCCCGTCCGGTCATCACTAACACAAATTTGGTGAACGGTCTTTTCTTGTTAGGTTCTCAAAGTTCTCCAAAAAGTTGCAGGAAGCAGCATCAAGCAAGTACCAGCTACCTGAACCCAAACCTCCGGTTCCCGGAAATGCCATGGCGGCGGATGGGACGAACTGCACGAAACTCGTCGGTTTCCATAAAACCAAAACGGAGTCCTCTCCGCATTAGTCGGAGTCAGACAAGGCGAGTCAAGAAAATATCCAGGCGTGAGAGAAAAAATATGTTGCAATGTTGGGTTTAGCTCGGATGACGTGCTCGGGGGTCGGCATGGCCTGCTCACCAATGACAAGCCATTGCTGTTGGGAAACCGACGACGAACCATTCTTGCCACTTGTGGTCCTGCTTCACAACGACTCCTTGCGATTTGGTCTTTTGCCAGCCGGCATGGAAACAGTTGCTATGGCAGTGCAATGGAGAGTGTGATGTCAACCGACAGACGAAAAGGAAAAAAGACTGATAGGGATCAAAACTTTGGGATCAGGTACAGGAGAAGACCTGGAGCCATGTCGTCAGCCATCAAGTCTAAACTTTGTCATGGCTGTTAGCACAGTACCTTCAGCGAGCGCTGGTCTCGGCAATCTGCAACTACTAACCATTCAATCCCAGGTCCTTCCTTAACAGCCACGGTAGCGATGAAACTGGGTCTCCGGCTTTCGGACCCCGCGTTGCGCAGTGGGCAAGCCCCCTGGGGCTGTCGCCCAGAACCCCGTTGGAGATCGAAATAGGGGCAAAACTGAACATTAACAAAACAAAACAAAATAACAGCAGACACCCACATAAACGACAACATGTTGCCACTGACATCTTCAATCTTTCAAATCATGATTATTCTCATATGTATTATCATGCACCACATATTAGCATTAGCATATCCGCCAAAATATCAATATTGTTTTAGGACAATGGAGTGCTCAGCTCAACAGCTTTAACCCTTTCCATGGCCAAGAACACTCGGTCACCAGGGCAACGTTTGCGGTAGTACTCATTGCAAGCCTATGGAGAACTGGGTGATTCAAGGTGGTGTATTATTATCCGTCTAATTGCGACCGAACATTTTTCTTTGAATGAATCCCGTCGCATTCGTCCCGTAACAGAGAAAAACGAAAACATGACAACGCCCTGCTTAGACTAGCTGGTGCAAGAAAGCAGTAGATTAGAAAGACGTACAGAAATATGTGCTTGAAAAGACTTCCATATAATCACACCAACAAAATATCTATTCTCAATCGGAAAGTTTTCACTGCCCAGCGGTCGTAAGAGACGTAACCACAACCAGCAAGCTGTGCAGTGCTAACTTTGTCACATAGCGCCCGTACAACTGTAGCTGTCTTCTTCGCCATTGCGCTCTTTTGAACACCCTTACAATGGTCCGGTGCTGTGGTTATGATGGTGATCTAGCGGGCCCATGCCGGAGTCGATGGGGTTGTAAGTAGGGGACGGCGCAGGGGACGTGTACTTCCGCGTACTGCTCGAGGAGCTTCCATAACCAGTCGTGGAAGTAGCGGATTGTGACTCCGTTTCTGTAGCTATTGTTAGTGAGTATATCTCAAGAAGGGAGGTGCAATCGATCCATACCACTTTGTGTTCCTTGAACTGATGTTGTGTCCAAGCTACCCGAGGAAGTTGGCAGTGTCGGGCCGGGCGAGTAGTAAGTAAGGAATGTAGTCTCGTTGCAGGATATCGTTGGGAAATAGCTGGAAACTGGACTGGCCGTAGGAGTTGAGGTTGGCAAGGCTGAGAACTCAGTACTGTTGCATGGGCTTGTCTCTGGAGGCGGTGTCCACTCTTCTGTGCATGTCGTATCGTAAGGTACGGTTGCGGTGCCATTAGATGTTGGATAAGGTGGCGTAACGGTATCAGAGGTCAAAGCTGCACTGCTTGCACCTGTTGAGATTCCGGATGGGCCCGAGGAATGAGAGCTGCTCGGCGTGAAAAGAGGCATCGAGCCACTTCCAGCCGTGCCTGTTGGTGAAGGAGCAGTGGAGTTAGTAAAAGGATATGGTGCCGAAGTTGCCTCAGCAGACGAAGTAAGACTACCAGTTCCTGTCAATGGGTAAGAAGAACCGGATGAGACTGGAGCCGTTGTGAAAATGCCGGATGGTCCCGATCCCGAGCTTGGTGGTGTTATTGGGCCGCCGGTAGAATCTGAAGCCAGGCTCGTGTTTGAAACCGGATATGGGGCTGAAGTGTAGGGTCTTGATGTAAAGATTGGGGATTCTGAGCCGCTGAATGAGCCAGTAGGCCCGGCAGTAGGTCCGCCAGAATTGGTGGAGTTGGACAATGGGTATGGTGCTGAATTGGAGATGTCGCCTGTTGGAGAAGGGATGGGGCCCGTTCCAGAGTTAGAAATTGTTCCTGTCGCAGGTGTAGTAGAAGGGAGGACACTACCAGTTCCTGCTGTTCCGGTTGGTACGTTGCTTGTACCATTCGAGAGAGGGAACGGCGCAGTGCTAACGGGTGCGCCAGAGGAGGACCCGACTGGCGTTGTGAAAAATGGAACAGTCAATGAGCCAGTCCCTGGGGGTGCTCCTGTTGGTGCTGGCTGTGAAGTACTGTTAGTCAATGGATAAGGGGCAGAGCTACCAGCACCAGGTTGATTTGTTGAGATTCCTCCCGAGGGGGAAGAGCCGACAGGGCTAATCGACGTCCCGATGCTACCAGTTGGACCTTGAGTCACCGTCGAGTTTGATAATGGGAAAGGAGCTCCGCTGGTAGGTGACGTCAAGGTAGGACTTGTCAGAACAGGACCCCCAGAGCCCGTCAGAGGGGCCGTGGTAGTCGCGTTCGTGAGCGGGTAGGGAGCATAAGTCAAGCTTTGTGAGGTTTCATGACTGGGTGCTGCTGTCCCAGAGCTCGAGGGTGAAGGAGTACCGGCTGTAGGGTTGCTCCCGGTAGTCGAGTTGGACAATGGGTATGGGGCAACGCTCGATGAAAGACCAGGACCAAGTCCGCTACTCGGCACAGAAGTTCCCGTTGGTCCCGGGGAGGAAGTCGAGTTGGTTAGTGGGTACGGAGCATTGCTCGTAATGACACCAGGACCGGTTGGGAGTGCTGTGGTACCAGATCCAGGAATGGCGCCGCTGGGTATGATGGAAGGAACTGAAGGTCCAACACTTGAGGTTGAGTTTGCCGCTGGGAAAGGAGGTCCTTTCGTGGGGAACTGCGACGTGGGATAGAGAGGGGTGCTTGACGGGAAGGAAGCACTGCCACCCCTTGTTCCAGTAGAGCCTGCCGGAGCACTCGAATTGCCAGCAGGATATGGTGGTGAAGCTGTCGCTCCTGGAGCCGTTTCCGAAGTTCCGTATCCTATTGTTGTAAGTGGTGAGCTCCCAGTAGAGCCGGATGCGGGTGTAGTCGAGTTTCCAAGGGGATACGGAGCCGAGGAGCTGAGAGCCGACGATGGAGCTGTTGGGCCGGAAGAACCTGTCCCAGCCGGTGATGTACCATTAGGGTAGGGGTAGGGCGTAGAGGTAGAAGTCACACTGGGCAGCACGCTCGACGAGCCTGTCCCAACTGGTTGTGTCCCAGTGGCAGTCCCAGGAACGGGCAATGTTCCATTAGAGAAGGGGAATGGAGCAGATGAGAGGGGGGATGAACTTGACAATGGACTCGAAATTCCTGTGCCAGTAACTGATGTGGGAGATCCTGTGCCGGTAATTGGATACGGCAATGTCATGTTTGAAAGAGGGAACGGTGCCGAGGACGAGAGACCTCCGGTAGGAATAGGGCTAGTTGATCCAGTGCCAGGTATTTGAGGGTTAGTACCTGTCCCACTAGTAAGAGTAGGCAATGTCGTATTTGGATAAGGATATGGCGTGGATACTAAACTTTCAGACAAAGCTGCCGAGGTCGATGCTTCACTGATTGGGCTCGTTCCTGTACCAGTAGGGCCTGGTAAGCCTGATGTTGAATTCGTCAAAGGGAATGGGGCATTTGAAGCTTCAGGACTGCTGGTAGATGGCAGGCCGCTCGAAGCTCCAGTACCAAGAGGAGCACTGCTGCTCGGAAGGGGGCTTATAGGCAAGTCGGTGCTCGTTAATGGGATACCGCCGGTTGCTGAAGGTCCTGTAGCCCCAGGAAGTGTCGTGGTTGAGTTTGGGAAGGGATATGGCCCTGATGAGTTACTAGGTGCCAATGAGCTCAGAGGTAAAGCAGAAGTGCCAGTACCAGGAGCTGTAGAGCCACTCGTGGGTCCTGCGTCTGAGGTTGGTGCACTACTTATCACGGACGGGCCAGTCCCCAGAGGAGCCGTGCTTGCGCCAGACCCAGGCACAGGGTTTGTGCTGTTTGGCAAGGGATAAGGGACGCTGGGTGCACCAGTCTGTGTGGAAAGGGGAATAGTGGGTATCCCACTTCCTGTACCAATATGTGGTGATGATGAATTTCCGGCAGGATAAGGAGTGGTGACTGTCAGAGCAAGACTGGAACCATATCCAGAGGATGAGCTCAGAGGAGCTGATGCGGTAACATTGTACAAGGGCGCTGAGCTTGACATAAGCGGTGCGGAACCGGAAGGAGCTGCTCCCGATGGCAGAGGACCTGTTCCGGTGACCGGCACAGTACTGTTTGTGAGTGGGAAAGGAACTGATGGGGAGCCGGGAGTAGAGGTCGGTAGCACCGAGCCGATGGGGCCTCCAGTTCCCGTAGATCCTGGTACTAACGGAGTGGTACCTGTTCCAATAGGGACAGTCGAGTTAGATAAAGGATAACTAGTGGAAGATACCGGGGCGTTTGATGATGCAGGCAAGGTCGAAGAGCCTGTACCAAAACCGGCTCCGGTGGAACTGGGAATAATTCCAGATGAGTTGGATACCGGAAAGGGGGCTGTGAGAGATGACTCTTGGGAAGTGACTGATCCCGTTGTGCTTGATTTAGTTGGACCCGTGAGAGGTGCAGATGAGTTTGTGACAGGGAAAGGGGCCGAAGAGGATCCTGATGGTAGAATGCTTCCGGACACAGGGGACGTGAAGCCAGTGGTAGGTGCGCTCGTGGGACTGGAGCCGGTACCCGGCAATGTACTTCCGTTGGTTGATACACCAGCGGGAAGACCAGAGGAGTTCGAGGTTGGGTAGTAAGAACTCAATGATGTTGGCACGGAAGCACTTGTACCAGAGGGTGGTAATAACGTCCCAGATGTTGGGAATCCCGAGGTTGAATTCGATGCCGGGAAAGGGGGAGAGCTAGATCCCGAGGGCAGGGCGCTACTGCCTGAAGGGCCAGTAGCTGTGCTATTAGCTGAGATTGGGAAAGGAACTGACGTCCCCGTCAAGCTCGATGAAGAGCTCGGGAGGCTTGAACCACCGGATGCTGGGGAGGACGTTGCCGCAGGCGTCGGAGTATAGGCTCTAGTTGAAGATCCACCAGTGGGCAACGAGACACTTGAGCCAGTGGGACCGAAGCTGGTACCTGGACTCGAAGAGTTGGTGAATGGAAAGGGTTCCGATGCGGCCAGTGATGTAGAACTGCTTGATTCCGTGCTAGGCGGTACTGTTGCTGCCCCAGTGCTTGAATTTGAGAAAGATGAGCTCTCAGGGCCAGCACTGATGCTGATGGAGATCACTGGACTAGGTGAGGTCGATGTTGTGGTACCTCCTGACGTAGGGTTTGCCGTTTCTGAGGCAGAATTGGCTGATGTAGTAGATACTGCTGATGTGGTGTTGAGTAAAGATGTTGTGTAAGAAATACTAGAAGACTGGCTGCTATAACCTGAAGAGGTTGTCCCGGCGCCAGATGTTGAAGAAGATGCTAGCGTGGTTGTCGTGAAATTCAATGTAGGCGATGCGGAAACACTACCTGATATTGATGCAGACGAGCCAGACGACGATGGTGCAGAGGAGCTGTAACCTGAAGACGAAGACTCAGGAGACGTGGATGAGGAACTGTTTGTGAACCCAGAAGATGTAGTGGTAGGCATGGAGGAAGAGAGCCCACTCTCGGGAGCTGTTAGACTCGTCTGAGCAGTGCCTGAGCTCACAGGACCCGTTGAGCCCGATGAGCTCGTAGGAGGGCGTGGCGTCGAGGGACGGGTGGTGGTACTTGACCCATACGCATCTGTCTCTGAAGTCTCGGAGCCGGTTGAGGACGATGAGCTCGAAGTCTCAGATCCATATTCTAATAAGTGTTAGTGTTCTGGCCCGGTCTTGCTCGGGCCTTGTTGCGGGAGACTTACCTCGACTGGTGGTAGTAGTTGGCTCACTAGATGCTGATGTTGTCGAAGAAGGTGGTGGTGGTGGAGGCGGGTGATATCCATAAGGTGGATAACTGTAAACTTTCTCCTCTGGGGTGTAACCGCCATAAAGATCGTAATGAGGGTCATTGGCCTTGTTGGCATGGCCTTTGCCAAGGGCCTGACGCAAACGAGCCAAGAATCCCGCCTCATCTGCCAACACTGCAGGGGCGGAGCCGAAGAGGACGGTGGCGGACACAAGGCCGGCAACAGCTTTGGAGACCTTCATCTTTAGGGGTCAACTCTTGCTTCCTCCGACTAGACCGGTGATGCAACGGCAGTGGCAACCGACTAAGTCAGGCAGTGTCCTGAGCTTGGTGTGATGTCAAAATGTAGAGCAGGTCACCTAATGATGTTGATTAAGGATACTGTGAACAGAAGGGACTGGCCAGGAGGATGGCTTAAAGAGGGACCAGCATGAAGCCAAAAATTCAAAAGAGTGAATGAACAATCCCGCCGGACGATCTTGATAAGAATGTAGGGCAGAACGACGACGGGATGGCGAGATCCTGTGTTGAAGGACTGGATCACGTTCCTCTAAATGAAAGGAGGAAAGTCAGGAGGAAAAGGAGGAAGAAGTGAGGAAGAAGGGGTTATTGAGACAAAAGGAAAGAAAAGGTTCGGGGAAGGACGGCATGAGAGGAAGGAAGTAGGCGAGGAGGTGGTCCTTCTACACACGCGAAACCCGAGGGAGAGACCTAGACAGATATAGAAGGAGCACCCGTTTCCCGAACCACTGCAGCAGCTTCAGTTGCAAAATTCTCCGTGTCCCAATCAATGACTGAGGCAGGGTCGTTCGAGGTTTCCTCATGTTTCGTCGCGTTCAACTCGAACAGCTTACCTGTATGCCCCCCTCTGACCTAACCGTGGAATCACGGTACTGGCACAGTTTGCAGGGTTAAACCGTATAATAGAAATAACTAAAGAACTACGGTAATTATTTTATATATGGTTTACACCAGGGAACGGTTTGTTTCGGAAAGAATAGTTAATTCACGGTAATATACACGGTGATTTTTAGGGAACGGTGAGAAAATGCAAACGGTGCTTAGTCCTAGGTGGGCCTGCAGCTACCGGAGCACTTGGGAAAGATGTACTTGGGAAAGATGCACTTGGGAAAGATGCACTTGGGAAAGATGCACTTGGGAAAGATATACTTCAATGGGAAAGATGCACTTGGGAAAATTTGATGTCAATTGATTACTTGGACTATCTAAGGAAAAAATCGATGGAGAGAGAGAGAGAGAGAGAGAGAGCTGGGCATTCCAACTACCTAAGCATTGAACTTGCGATACCACTTGGCTACACTTCTACTTGGAAGACTCAATCTTTTAGTAGATAGTTGCCCAACTCCCAACTCCTAATTCTTAGTTGAAGGAGGAAAAAGAAGAAGTACAAAATTTTCCGCTCCGAGGCGGATCTTATAGTAGTGGAAGGTAGTCATCGTCGTTCTTGCCTTCTTTCCTTCTTTCCTTCTTTCCGTCTTTCCTTCTTTCCTTCTTTCCTTCTTTCCTTTCTACCCGTAGAGATGCTCCAAGTTTTTCCAAGTCGTTTTTTACTATTCCCCCATTACCAACTAGTTTCTCACAGTTCCTAAGAAATTACCGGTAGAAAGTATCAACGGTTATTATTACTAATTGGAATTTGGTAGTTTATTCATTTCAAAGCGTTATTTGACTGGGATTTAACGGTTCCTATGTCAAAACGGCTGAGCAAATGTCTTTCCGGTAGAAATTTCTATGGTTAAAACATCTAACCGTCGCGATGCAACACCGTGAGAATTTTCAATCGTTTACACGAAATAAACTGTAAATGCACGGTTCCCAGAAAAAAACAGTAATTTTACCGTTCAGCCAAAGGGGGTTGAGCAGCTAAGAGTCGTCAGCGGAGGGGTCGTCACCTCCACTGCACGGCTGGTTAAACTTGACCGAGAGCACCTTCCTGGCCCAGATTGCCGTTACCTTCTTTCCAACCAGGGGAAGGGGCAACCCTCCGACGTACACCAGGTTGACCTGGTCTTCTCTGTTAATGACATGTTAGAACTGCTCTTCACAAAAGATAGACCTGCTTAACCGGGCTGAAACCTGAGAGACACTAACCCCTTAATCTTCGAGACCTCAGTTGATGAACTATTGGGTTCAAGTTGAGGTCATCAAAAACCACCTACCAGCCTTACTCACTCCAGTGAGAGAGATGTTGTGCCTTTTGGGGGTCCCCTGCCCCTGTTCCTGGCTCCAAAAGAGGAGAAGGGAACTGGGTGCCGACAGCTTGACAAGCATCACAATGCGACTGTGTGTAGGGGGAGGCTTTGAGTCTCTTCTATTCGGACAGGGACACGACAGAGGACTTGGGGAACTGGAACATCCCGAGATTGTACCTGGACTTGCCGAGTGTCCATGACGATAACGCTTCAGTTTCCGTCCTTGAGTTCCAGTCTGACTGACGATGGCCTTGATGTGCTGGGGATTTCCATGCACGGAACCTTGAGATGATATGGCATCTCCGAGAAAAGCTTCCAAGCCTTTCCTTTTTGCTCTAGAATGTTGCTTGACTGCCCCTGTTTGCTTGTTGTTCGGTGATGTTGTGTCCGTCGATGCTCTCCCGTCGCCCCTTCCTGCTACCTACCGTACGTACACCCATTCCATCTGCCTCTTCCCATTTTTGTGGCATTAGATCAACGACCCAGCTGCAAATTTTGCAAAGGAGAGCTGCGTGATCTGAAGTGGAACTGAAATCTCACCTCGCCTTCAGAGGCGCGTGAGGGACAGCATCAACCCAATGCTTATCTGCAGGTTATGTTAACCATAGTGATCTTGGGTCTTTGGCGAGTCTTCTTCACTTATTACGACATCAAAACACTTCCTTTTTCGGCTCCTAGCTGAACTGTGCACTCTCCCCCCTGTGTCATCTCGCTCCCGTGGTAACACCATCGAACACAACGCCACAGTCCTCGCACGATAGTCACGATGCCGAGATAGCTATCCGCAAACTGGAGGTTTCCCGGGACTACCTCATCAAGCGTGCGCAAAGGTCTCCGGATCAAGGTATAAGATAAAATGAGGAAGAAGACTCGAGTCAGGAAAGGAGCTAGCCGTTGGCGATTGAGCAGCGGCCGAGTTCCAGTTGACAATCCATCAGATAGCGCCACATCGGCTTAAACTCCGTGGGCGTTGATTGAGCGTGTGCAGCAGTCCGTGGGGCGCCGTTACAAAGCCAAGGACGTCAAAACAAAATGACAAAGGTACTTGGAGTATGTAAGCAACCGGTGGAGTAGATTGGGTGTTCCTGAAGGAGTGTCACACATTTGGTTTGTGGCGCCGTGGGAGATATAGCATGTACCAATGTATCGAGAGGTAGATGCTGAGAGGACTACCTCTTAAATATCTTGTTAGTGGAAGCTATCGCAAGCATTTGACTGCTCACTTCCATGTCGGGATCCGATGTTTGTCTGTGACAAGAAAAAACAAAAGTTCTAGGACTCAGATGTCCTGTCGGTTCACTCTCTTGCCTGCACTTGCGGAAGAAGGCCCTGTCAAGCTGGCCGCCGCTTTGGTCGGGGAGATCGGGTTTGTGCACCATCAAAGTGCCTACCTGCATGGCGTATCCGGCCGTTGGAAAAATGACGGGAAGAAGAACTACGCCTCGACCGCGAAGCAAACTGACAAGTACTGCAGCCGAGCCCGCTCAAACTGCTTCCCCGGCAACCCTTGAGATGTTTCGGTTTAATTACTAACCGTATATGAGCTTCGAAAGTGTGAGCAACACAGGTTTGGCAACCTTGAGACACTCATTATCTCAAAGACAACACGTGCAATACACTCTGCTCCAGTTCGAGACAGTCTTCACTGTCGAGGCTTGTTTTAGAACACTCACTCGAAAGCCACGCTGAAAACTTTGGAACCCTCATGGAATTAAAACGTGCTTATTCTCGTATTCAGCGTGGTGAGGCAATTGCCGGGTGGAAATAATGTCCTAGCCTCCCAATACTCCGAAATGAAGAGGCGGATGAAAGTTTTTGACAGAAAACATTGAAAAGCCTGTAAGTCGGAATCAAGCGAGGGCTTGAGCTGGTCGCACAGCATCCTGCGCTGTCAAAATGCCGTACCTCTTCGGCCAAGCAGATGCAACATGCAACACCACCTTCGAATTGACCAACTGTGTCATGTTAAAGATACCTCCCGCTCAGGGATGTGTATCTGTGTGATGCATTGACCAATTTCGGTCTTCTGCTCTGGTACCATCTCACTCGGCTTTCTTTGCCGCTTCACGAAGACCAGGAGCTGTGCCACCGGTCATCTCGGTCTCCTTGTTCTCGATATCGGCCGCCCAGAGTGCCGCACCAACTATAACAGTCGTTAGTTGCTTGTATTTTTCATCAGGCAAAGACCTAGTTTGGTCAAGTGAAACTTACCGGCGTTCGTGAATGAGAAGAACACGGAAGCAACCGGAATCATCTCAAGGAGCGTTGCCAGAATACCGAAGCTATTAGGTACGTTGTCAGCGAGAATTCAGTCGAGAAAAGCATCGCTCCCTTATGGCATCAGCTGCTTCTGTGGATAGACCAGCCGATGGAGTTTCTTGATACATTATAGGACATATTTCATGCAGAAACTCGATCGCGGCAAAGTTACTTACGCTGAATATGGGCCTGCATGCTCTGAAAGCCACTGCGCCTTTTGGTTCGGGGACCATCGCTTGAGTTGAAAGTACTGACTCCAAGGTCAGCATCGTTATCTTTTGATAGTTGAGCAGAAATGCATTGCAGGTGTCATTGACTTACCCGGTCGTGAACCGTGCTGCCGCGAGAGCGTCCTATCGGACGTTAGTACCACATCTCACATGTAAACAGAGGACGAGCTCGTACCTTGCAAGACGATGAATGCTACCGTGCCGACAACTATTCAACTTTTGTTTCAGCATATGCAACTCTTGAGAAACGTAGTGCATTGGTGGGGGGAGGGGGGCAATTCTCTTTGTACCTGGAATGAAGTTGAGCGGCAGGTACATGACATATCGAATCAATGCCTTGGGGCTGAAACGCTGGAAGGGATTCTTGAGAACCTTTCCCAGTCTCTGAATGGGATCTCTGCCCGACTTCAGCTCTCTGCCTTCACTGACGAGATTGGTAGCATCCCTGGAAACCAGGGTACCGTCAAAGGTGTCCAAGAGGGCATCCTGCATGACAAAGTTCCTGGAGAGGAACGAAATGACTGCAGAGCTCTCGTTCAAAACGAGCACTGCTGTGGTGAGGACCGCGAGCGGCCCGTTGACGAAAGTCATAAGAGCGAGTTGCGGTACGTAGGTGAAGAAAAACATGCCCGTCACCACTCCTACAGAAAGCGTCACGATAGGGGCCAGCTTCTTAAGGAGGGGCTTCCAAAGGCTGCGATGGCTCAAGAAGTAGAAGATTCCCTAGAATAGGAGAAAGAATCGTCAACATGATATTCCGGCCGAGAGGTTTCACTATGAACGTATGCGAACACACCTTGATGGGATACAAGTAGGACCCGCTCTTTGCGGCATCGTTGATCAGGGCTTTGGCTCGGTCATAGTCCTCTTTCCTGTTCGCATCACTATGCGTCAGTATCCAGTATTTGGCTAGGTGATCTTAAAGGACGAAGGTCTTACGCGACTTCCTGGGCCTTGGCCTGGACTGACTCGACAACACCCGACATAGTATCGCGAGTAGAATTGGATAACTGAAGGTGTGAGACTGGTGATAATCGTTTGCTTATGGACAGAAGATAAACGGTATCGCGGTCGAAGCGCTGGTGCAACTGTAGATCAAAAGCACCACGAAATTGAACGGATCGTTAGATAAGTGAGATTTTTAGGTTCTCGAGAAGAGTGCGGGGGTTTGAAGGACACAAATTGTTGTCGAGCGAGATGGAAGACATTCAAATGAACAGTATCAGATAAAGTCGAGGGGACGAGGCCTGATGCCCCAACTACGTCATCTTGCAGTTCAAAGACCGTTTGCAAAGTCTTGGCATTCAGGCACAACTCCACCTCCCTTGCTCCCAGGTCCCTTGTCTCCATGACCTCAACTGTGCAACTTCGACAAACATCAATTCCAAGCCTGCCGTGAGCCAGCCAGCCAACAGAGAAACCTGCCTGTGACATAAAAATCAGTTCCTTCGCCGATAGTATGCGCTTACACCTGAGTTTATTCATCCTTACACAGCTACTTGGAGTAGGGCATGATAGTGTATCATCATGTATCGGACTGAACACCACACCACATAAGTACATGTCATTCGGAAGGTGTTCTCGTGATTCTTCTATAAATGCCAGCGCCGCCAGCATCCGTGCTATCCAATATTTGGCATTACTTTGGTGAATCTGCCAGACAGCTAAATGTATACACATCCCTCTGCCACGCTGCTTTTGTCACGCCAATATGAACAGGCTTCCCACGAGGGCGATAGACGATGTTCTTGTCGCAACAGAAGCCTTCACACGTAGAATACATTGTAAGTTGACCCATTCCACCCTTCCCACCCTAAGGTGGTGTCATGATATCATTCCGTTTTTCTAACCGTTTTTCTAATCATTTTTACACCGAATTTGATACAGAAAGTATCCACCGTCACAATAGCCCATATGTATGTGAAGTCCGTATCCCCAGCTGAATCATGATCCACTATACCAACATCCATCAATGCCGTTGAGATATTACACTTCGCGTAAGGGAGCGTTGAAGATAAAATAAAATATAATGGGAAGGAAAAAGAAAATAGCAGCCACGACCGCATCGTTCCGGTAAGGCATACTGGGGTAGGTCTTTGTCTATGTGGCCTTATCCGGTTGACCCAGCATGATTCTGCGTTGCAGAGCAAATGAACCCCTTCTAAATTAAAAAGAGGAAGAGTCTTTGAAAACCTTGCCGTGTATGTCCAATGCAGTCTCTGAAGCAATTACAAACAATAGCTCTAGGGAACGGGCGCGAAAGGTTGACGTAGTGATGTTAAAAGGGACAAGTGACGCATTTGAGGCGGGGACGTCATAAGCCATGTTGGCCTACGAATAAAAGCCCTCAACCAAGTAAATGACGCCGAAGACGAGGAAGGCAACAGCACCACCGACAGTGACTAAAGTGCAACGGTTAGCATGCGTCTATTCAAAGGAAAAGTGTTATCAACTTACTAACTTTCAGGCTGACCTTGCCTGCAATAGCCTTTCCGCCGATGACGGCAACACTCGTGCAAATACCGTGGCCCACAACAGCTCCGAGCGTTACCCACCAGTAGTCCTGACCAGCCGCCATGGCAATGGTTGCAATTTGGCTGCGGTCGCCCCACTCGCCCAAAAAGGTCATAACGAAGGTTTGGACCCAGGCAGGGCTCAGAAGAAGAGACACAAGGTTGTTAAAACCGGCGAGGCATTCCGTAAGGTTTCTTCCACGCGGCGATGCATTTCGTGCATCGGGGGAGCTGGAAGGGCTTCGAGGCGGCGTCGGGAAGCGGGACTTGGAGCGAGACTTGCGGTTACCAAGACCCATTTCCAGACTGTAGGGAGAAACGCTCGACCTCCTACGGCCCTGCTTACGGGCAAGCTGTTCCTTCTCCTCGAGCTCCTGTTCAACCTCCTGCATCTCGGCGGAAACGCCTTCATCGGGACTCATGGCCATACCCTCGCGGAGCAACCGAGCTCCAAAGACAAGGAACAAACCGGCAGCCAGGAAGTTGGTGATCTTCTTGGGAATAAGTGTGGGCACGGCGTGTCCCAAGACGGCTGAGAGGATGGTCATGGTGATCAAGGCAGAAAAAGCGCCGGAAAACACAACAAGGCGGTCGTGCTTCATAGCCATCAGGGCAGCGACGAGGAAAGTCTTGTCGCCGATCTCGGAAAAGAGGATCATAGTGAACGAAAGGAAGAAGGAATGGAAAGGCCTGATGACGCCTTCGGTGTCCTTGTCGAAATCGCCGAGGCTGGCTCCCGTCTTCTCCCCACTGGAAACGTCTAAATGATCGATTCTACCCGCCGAGTCAGGCAGAGGGGGGGATTTATCGTGGGTCTTGTCGGGGAGATCTGCTGGTTTCTGAACTGATTGTTAGCTGGGCCCCGGTGCAACCTGGTACACATGCTAAGCTCACCTCGAAGCCCGTGACATCGTCTGCTGCCTTATCACCATATTTGTCCTGCGTTACTTTGTCGATCTTCTCCTGCTCAACGTGCGGCAGGGGAGGAGCTTCCTTGGGGGCCTGAGGCTTGTTTTCGACCTTCTCGCCAGTCTCGTTCTCCTTCAAGATCCTCTCCTTGGTCTTCTCGCTTACACCACCGCTTGTACCTGTGGTGCCTTCTTTAGGCTCCTGTCGGTTGGGGTCGTCCATCACTCCATCGTTGGTGTCGGGTATCTTCTTCCCGCCCACAATTGTAGGATCTTCTGGGCGGTCTTTCAAAACAGGCAAGTCCTTGGTGGTTTCGGGAGCAGAAGACTCGAAGTCGACGAAGGGGCCCGCGTGTGGCTTCCCATCCTTGCCATCAACAGGCGCATCTTTAGTGCCGTACTTTTTAACGGCTGGTGGGACGTCGACTAGGGAATCGATAGCCGCATTTTTCTCGAGCTGTTTGCTGCTCTCTGTCGTCGACTGCGCGATGACGGCAGTGGCCGCAAGGGAGGGGATAAGAAGCTGTCGCAGTCTCATGGTGGCGGCGACTTTAGGTCGGTGTCTTTCTTGTTGGAATCGGAGCAAAAGTTGCCAGAAGGCGGATGTATATCGGTAGCGTTGCGATCGGCGTTCTTCGCAAATGTGGTGATCGTCAGGATATCGAGAAGAGCTGGCGCCGGACCAAAGAAGGTAAAGAAGCAGAAACTGTTGTCTCACCACATCAAGTCAGGGAGGTAAGGACAGTTAGGAGCGATCGAATAGCGGACAGATGCTGATTCTGCCCAATGTCAGTTCCCAAAGGCGGAATCAGAGCAGAACTGGCCAGAGGCAAAGGTTGCGATAGAAGTTCTGCGGCCCGTTGACAGATGGAGTGTTTAATCAGGGGTTCCAGCCTTTTGGAGCTTTTCTTGGAAATGCTGGGGTTGATGCACGAGAAAGGGTGCACGTCGCACAGCCACGCGCGCTTGGATTCCGTCCCCCCTACCACTGCCACTGGTCGCCCATTTCCAAGGAGCCAGCTTGCCCACGGACCGTACGGTATCAAACAACAACCGCGGCGGGCAACTTTGGAGGCACTTATCTCAGCTATCCCCTGACTAACAAGGTCTGGCTTGTTTGGCTGCGACAGCCCGTTAGTGCATGTTAGAGATCACCGGAGGTCAAGGGTAAACCGCCAACTGACATCCGACGTTCACCAAACAACTTAGTAGACAATTGGTGAAAAACTACCCGCAAGGAGAAAGCGACGTCAAAGCCATACAGTAAAAATTCTGTCCAAGATTTTGGTTATATCATTATGTGAGTTTATTTCCACGAGGCCATATCACCAGCCAGCCAGCTGTATGTAGGTTTCGTCGAAACCCTTGCGGATCGCTGTAACAACGGATGCTCATGTTGCAGCCAGTGTTTCTTGAATGCGGCTCCCGACGGACATATTTCCTCGTCTCGTGGAAACTGTACCATCACTCTAAGTCTCTAACACATAAATAAAATTGGACGCTGGGGCAGAAGATATTTGAAAGATCGCGGTCTTCAAAGGTCCCGGTAGTCGGCACACCTTTTGCTTTGGGCCTTTCCAGCGACTCAGTCTCCGGGAGTCTGGATTCACCTCTTACCAGTCTGACACCTCTTCAGACGATCATGTGTGTACAGTGTGTACAACCTTGCATCCCTCTTGATTGGGAGTGAATGCCACGATGTTGTCCTGTGGACTCTGAATACTACTGTCCAACTTCCCTCCAGAAAAGCCGCGGTAACTCCATAGCTAGGTAGTGTGACGTGAAAACTTCCGGTTCGGTAGGTCGAGGTCTGTTCAGAGCTTTGAATGTCCAGATAGAAAACAGAAATCCGAGGTGCACTGAAGAGGTACCCTTAAAACACGTACAGTGGAGCCATTGCCTTGAGTATCCCTCTACCCTCTCAGGCCTCTCCATTCCTAGGTAGCCAAGTCGACACCAATCACTTGTGTTGAAAGTGGGAAGGGCTCACCACGTCTTGTTGATTGTTGGACGTAGGAACTCACATTGCTCGAAATCTCGGTCTTGAACTACAGGCAAGTAGAGGTTACGGCATGAGGTTGCGCTTGCCCGCTGCAAGGCGCGGTTCACGTAACAATGCCCCCTGGATGGATGACGACGCTGCTATGCGGTCACGTGAAAGACCAGGGCCTGTGTGGTGGTGGGGCTATTGCTTAGCTTCCCGTCCTTGGCAAAAGAAAATTGAATGGGCCTCCCTCCTCCAACCCCGAAATCGTCACAGCAAAAATCTCAAAACAAACTTCGTCGACGCGGACTGAACCCTAACCCCAACCCTTCTTCGTTGTCGTTGACGACAAAGCACGCGCATTTCCATCTATCTTCCTCGACAGTTGAGCTCACGAAACGTGCTGCTCAGAGAATCAGTGAGGGGAACAATGACGGGACGCGGGAGAGGTCGTCCTGGTACGCGGCAACAGCAACCGGCCGAAGGAACGACGGTTGCTGTTCGGCGTACCACGCGTCTTCAGCAGCAATCTCCGCCACCTCCTCAAGGGGAGCAGGCAGAGCAGCAGCAGTTTCAGCAACAGCAACAGCAGGTTCAGGATGCTCAGATTGACCCAGCTATCACTGGTACTCAGGAATCAGAGATGCCTCCTCCTCCGGTCCCAGCCCCGAAAGGCCAAAGCAAGGATTCTGAGCAGGCTTTTGTTGAAGTTGCTCGTCGAAGCACGCGCCGTGATGCCCGTGCTGGGAGCATGGTGAGCGTTAATAGCGTTCTTACACGTGTCTCTGGGACGGACGCCTTCTCCTCTCAACCAGAAACCCCAAGTAAGAGTACATGGTCTGTTTGCCAAGAATCCTCATATTAATCGTCTACAATAGGTCTCGCCCTTCGTAGAGGCACTTCAACATCACTCACTGGTGCCCCGGCTCGTGGGGTATCCATTCACACAGCTTCCGAGTTGGGCAGAACTCCGACACAGAGGGGAAAGGAGAGGCTCTTGATGAGCCGCATGTTGCCACATCTCTCCGCTTCGGCGGACAAACTATTCGCTCTACTGTCCGCAATACCCCCTCAACAGGGAGACCCTGATGAGCAGGGAGACCCTAATGAGCAGGCAGCTTTGGAAGAAGAGTTCGAAATGTACCGCTCACGTTATATCTCTAACAACAGCGAACCCAGTATCAACCTCAAGCACGTTCTTTCGACCATGGAAGTCGACCCTAACTCACCGGCCGGCTCTGAAGCCTGCAAGATTGTGACGCTCGCCAACCTTGCTACAATGTTCGATCGAATTAATGCGATCCAGCAGGGTAATGCCGAAGACGCCTTGGCCGACTTGCAGGTCTGCGATGACATAATCGCCCAGTCTCTGGTAGTGGATGGAGTTGAGAACTCGGCGGTCCTTAAGCCAGAGAACATCATGACTCAAGTTGTGGAAATCCGGACGCTTTTGTTCATGCTCACCCTCCGGAATTTCGAGGCGCAGAACCAGCTTCCCGTAAGCCGATCGGAAATATTGGCGGATACGTTCTGTCAAGAGATCCCAAGTGTGGAAGCAGTGGAGGACTTCAAACAAGGCAACAAGGATGCTTTGCCGCTGAAGTTTGTTCCGGGCATTGACCCCAACGGCGACCCTTGGCACAAGGAAGAGTATATTACACGGCTGCGGTCGATCTGCGAATACCTGCCCAATGAATCCATCGACGACGCCGCACTTCATGATTGCTTGGAGCAAATCAGGACATTGTATGACCCTGACTTGTCTCTACGGGTTGTTAGGGAGAGCCTGGAGACCTGTTTCCGGGAAATCAAACGACAACTACAACCTGTGCCGCCGGGGCCGTCCTACCCAGCTACACAGTATGGCGCGCCAGATTCATCGGCAGTGGAATCACAAATTCAGTCTCAGCTGGAGAGCGAGTCACTGGCAGTTACTGGGTATGTATAAAACCTCCTTGGCTACGTGGTCTCTATGCTAATATGATATCTGTTACAGGCAAAGACGATTTGATTATTTGGCTTCTCTTCATGCTATACAGCCGAATCAGGAATCCGAGAACGGTGCTTCACAATCACAAGAGGATATCCTCGGAAGAGCCGATGAAATCCAATCGAGCAATTATCCCCCAATTGGGCGCGCCCCATACCCCCCTAGCTTCGACGCTCAACAATCGTCACCTTCGGCGTACCCTGGTCATCCGGGCGCTTTTCAAAACGGCATTATTTACGCACAATCCGCCGCCCAGCTAGGCCGTGCTAAGAGAGCTTCTCCGGGCGATAATGATGGTGTAGTCGATGGAGCAGATGCGAGCAAACCGCCAGCCAAAAAGCCAAGGACCCGTCGCAAGAAGCCTGCTGTCCCCACTCCCGCCGCAGAGGGTGCAATGGGGGATGTTGGGACGCCGTCTTCATCCGCCGCCGCTGCTGCTGCCGCTGTCGCTGCTGTGGCTAGGTACCCATCGTTCACCGGCACGCAGGCCGAACCCGACTACGACGCGGTGTCGCAACGCTCGAGGGCGCTCTCGGAAGCCAACCGCAAAGCCAGAGAACCACAGAGTCGGTCGCCCTGGCTTCGCGACGATATTAGGATGCTGGTCAAGGCAGTTGATGCGTACAAGTGCAAATGGAGCATCATTGAGAAGGAAATAAAGGAGGGCAATATCCCTTTTGTGCGCCCTCGTGACCAGCAGGCTTTGCGAGACAAAGCTCGCTTGCTAAAGCAGGACTTCCTAAAGTGAGTAACTTGCCACCCTGTTATGAAACCTCACCTGATCGTTACTGACACGCTTGGTAAAGGGTTGATTCTATTTTGCCTGCGTCGTTTGATCTCGTTGTGCTGGGTAAGAAGGAGAGAAATGCGGTGATTGCATGCGGCAAGAATCCCGACCGCAAGGAAGCCGATGTACTGAACGGAATCCCCATCAACACTCAGTATCAACAGCAAGAGCCAATGCAGGAGCAAGCAGACGCCGCAGAAGCGGAGGACCAAGCGCAGGTACAAGGCGAGGAACAACCGGAGATGCAACTCGAAGCACAGGCGGAGGTACAGACTGAGGCGCAACCCGAGGCTTCGGCAGTGGTTCCAGCTGAGGTGCCTGTTGACGCAGAAGCGATAGAAGCTGCTTCCACATCATAGGGTCCATTTGGGCATCTGATCGCTGATGCTACGCAGGTGAGGGACGCAGCAGAAGAGTAATACAGGAAGCTGTGCCTACGGGTACGCCCAAAAGCGAGCAAGCAACCATATGGGAGAACAAATTATCTTTTATAAGCCAAGGCAAGGATTTATGCTCTTTCTGAAGAAGACGAAAAGGAAGAGATGGGTTGCAATGGATGGTCGGACCAACTGTATCCTTAAGTGTGGGCTGGGGCTACCGTTGGAAGAAACAATCAACAGCGAAAAGTGGCTCACGATTATGCATTCTGAGTAAGGTAGCCAGTATCAAGCTGTCATTCAAGCCAACAAAGAAAGGCGGCCAGCTAGTCCGAGTTTGGGTTGTAAAGCTTAGCACTGAACAGATTCAGGAGCATCAATAGAAATTTTGAGATAGCGTAGTGTTAGACTGTTGAGACGCAGTGTTAGCACTGCTGCTGTATCCTCATAGCGGTTATTACTAGCGATCTCGGTCCCATCTTCCTTCAGAAACACAAATGCCACGGAAGGTTGAATACTGTCAAGTCTGTTTTCCGGGATTATTATTCCGTGTGATATTATAAGTGACTGATCTCGATACTCAACCCAAGAGGAGGGAAGCAACTGTATACATAATAACAAGTGGTCTGTGCACTGTAACACCCCTTGAGGTTGACGATGCACATGGAAGCTCGCAATTGGCTCCTTCCGGGGGGCTTTCAGCCTCTCAGGTGCAGCGTGGAGCACGGACTCCCTGACACCTCAGTGGACTCCCCCTCGACTGTGCAGTGGAATTGGCAACGTCGCGAGTTGGGGATATTTGCTGGCCGCACCGAACATTGCAGCCGCTACTCCGTTATTTCGTACCTCTATTGTTCTAGCCTCGACTTGCTTACCTGAACAACAACATCCTGGGTTTCCCAAATCCACATTACACCTCCAGCACCCATCGTCGCCCTGCCCGCCATGAATTACGGCAAGAAGGACGAGGATGCTGAGACGGGTCTGGTCAAGGTTGACCGGACCCAGGTCTTCCAGGAGGGTGAGTCCAAGTACCTTGACAGCTGAGTGAGGCCTTGTCGTCGGGTGGACGTGGCCCTTAGCTCCTAACCTCCTCAAGACTGACCGGTTCGACATACAGCCCGCCTCTTCAACAACTCCCCCATTCAGCCGCGCAAATGCCGTATCCTCCTCACCAAGATTGCCCTCCTCCTCTACACCGGCGAAAGATTCCCGACAAACGAGGCGACGACGCTGTTCTTCGGTATCTCGAAGCTCTTCCAGAACAAGGATGCTAGCCTACGACAGATGGTCCACCTTGTCATCAAGGAGCTCGCCAACTCGGCCGAGGATATCATTATGGTTACCAGCACCATCATGAAGGATACTGGCGGTAGCACCGACGCCATCTACCGTCCGAATGCCATCCGCGCCCTTTGCCGCATCATCGATGTAAGCGGCCATCCCCGAGCCCCTGCAACGCGCCCCTCGACCCCTTAATGGCTAGCCAATGTGGAGCTAACCCCGACCCTTTGCAGGCCACCACAGTACAGTCTATCGAGCGTGTCATGAAGACGGCCATTGTCGACAGAAACCCCTCAGTATCTTCTGCCGCCCTCGTATCATCATATCACCTTCTCCCCGTCGCCAAGGACGTCGTCAAACGCTGGCAGAATGAGACCTCGGAAGCGGCAGCTAACACCAAGTCGACCGGCGGCTTCTCCCTCGGTTTTGGATCTTCCAATAGAGACCTGCCCATCAACAACTCGACCATGACCCAGTATCACGCCATTGGTTTGCTTTATCAGATGCGCATGCACGACAGGATGGCATTGGTGAAGATGGTGCAGCAGTTCGGTGCTCCCGGGGCCGTCAAGAACCCCGCCGCTCTCGTGTTGCTCGTCCGCCTCGCCGCCCAGCTGGCCGACGAAGACCCGCACCTTAGGAAGCCCATGATGCAGCTGCTGGATGGCTGGCTCAGGCACAAGAGCGAGATGGTCAACTTCGAGGCGGCAAAGGCGATCTGCGATATGCGGGACGTCACCGACGCTGAGGTCACCCAGGCAGTCCATGTCCTCCAGCTCTTCCTTACCTCGCCCCGCGCTGTTACCAAGTTCGCCGCTCTTCGTATTCTTCACAACTTCGCTTCCTTCAAGCCGGCGGCCGTTGCCGTGTGCAACCCGGACATTGAGCTCCTTATCTCCAACAGCAACCGCTCCATCGCTACGTTTGCCATTACTACTCTACTTAAGACCGGAAATGAGGCGAGCGTGGATCGCCTGATGAAGCAGATCTCTGGCTTCATGTCTGAAATCACCGACGAGTTTAAGATCACGATTGTCGAAGCCATCCGTACTCTATGCCTTAAGTTCCCCAGCAAGCAGGCCGGCATGCTCCAGTTCCTCAGTGGTATCTTGCGCGATGAGGGCGGCTATGAGTTCAAGCGCGCTGTGGTGGAGAGCATGTTCGATCTCATCAAGTTCGTCCCCGAATCCAAGGAGGAGGCCCTCGCTCACCTTTGCGAATTTATCGAAGACTGCGAGTTCACCAAGTTGGCAGTCCGTGTCCTTCACCTCCTCGGTCTTGAGGGACCCAAGACATCTCAGCCCACCAAGTATATCCGATACATCTACAACCGGGTGGTCCTCGAGAACTCCATTGTGCGCGCCGCGGCGGTTACTGCCCTCGCCAAGTTCGGTGTCGGCCAGAAGGATCCTGAAGTCAAGCGCAGCGTGGAGGTTCTTCTTACCAGGTGTCTGGATGATGTCGATGACGAGGTTCGCGATCGTGCTGCGCTCAACCTCAAGCTTATGAAGGAGGAGGATGAGCTTGCCAACAGGTTTGTCAAGAATGGTAAGTTATCGCATACTCTCTGTTACTGTTCGCCGGAAGCGATCGTATACTGACATGTCAACAGACAGCATGTTCTCGCTGCCCTTTTTCGAGCACCAGCTTGTCACGTATGTTACTTCTGACGACAGGTCGACATTCGAGGCGCCTTTCGATATCTCCAAGATCCCTGTCGTTACCCGCGAGCAAGCAGATGCCGAGGATAGGACCAAGAAGCTTACTGCTACGACACCTTCTCTCAAGCCACCCAAGGTCGGACCCACCAAGGCGGCTCCTACCAGTGCGGAGGCGGCTGCATCTGCGTCGGCGGCTGCGCAAAAGTATGCGCAGGAGTTGATGCAGATCCCGGAGATGGCGGAATTTGGCGCCGTCCTCAAGTCGTCGCCGGTGGTGGAGTTGACCGAGGCGGAGACCGAGTACGTCGTTGGAGTTGTCAAGCATATTTTCAAGGAGCATATCGTGCTCCAATACGAGGTCAAGAACACTCTTCCCGATACCGTATTAGAGAACGTCTCTGTCGTAGCTACTCCCTCGGAAGAGGAGCTTGAGGAGTTGTTCATTATCCAGGCTGAGAAGCTCGAGACCGGTGTTCCCGGAAAGGTGTATGTGGCATTCAGGAAGGTCAGCGGTGAGGGTTCGCTACCAGTTAGCACCTTCTCCAACGTTCTCAAGTTTACCAGCAAGGAAATCGATCCCAGCACCGGTGAGCCTGAAGAAACCGGATACGATGACGAGTACGAGGTTGCCGAGTTTGACCTGGCGGGAAGTGACTATGTCATTCCCGTATTTGCCAGCAACTTTGCGCACATTTGGGAGCAGGTTGGTGCTTCTGGGGAAGAGGCGGAGGAGACATTGCTGCTCAGCAGCATGAAGAGCATAGCAGGTACGTAAAATCCTCTGGTTTTTGGTTCTTGCCAAACCCATTTACTAACATTCTACAGACGCAACCGAACAACTAGCAAAGACTTTGTCGCTACAACCCCTTGAGGGAACAGATGTGCCCCTTAACCAGACCACACATACGCTCAAGCTCCTCGGAAAGACTGTCAATGGCGGCAGAGTGGTTGCCAACGTCCGTATGGCCTTCTCGGCCAAGTCGGGTGTTACTACTAAGATCACTGTCAGGAGCGAGGAGGAAGGTGTGGCTGCTTTGGTTGTGGCGTCTGTTGCTTAAAGCTTAATGAAATGGGTAAGGTATCAGCTATGACCTTGGCCTTGGTAACTTGAGGGATGTTGGTTGTTTGGTGTTAGCTTGTTGTCCGCATGGCGTTTTACCCCAAACTTAGTACTCTATTATTACTTACGTCATACTACTTGGTAGAGAAAGACAAAATCACGGAGTTCTTTCTTCTGGATAGCATGAGGGTTCTATATGGCTCGTGGCTGCTCACACCCGACGGTGAACAAAACTGCGAGATGCGGACCGTAGGGTTCATCCTGTTTATATGGTTAATCTCAGGGTTTCGAATCTCCCCGGTCCTGCGTCCCTATTGACACCGGTTGAGGCAGGTGAACAGTGGTGATCTACTGGAGACCATCTCCCCGAGTTCAAACCTGTGCAATGAATCAAGCAATCATGGAGGTCATTTTTTTAACCGCGAAATGTGTACACACTGGTTCTTGTTAAAGAGATCAGGCCTGTACATTTATGCGCCTTATACAGCTAGTATACATGGCGTATCTCCGCTGTCAGCTGCCCCTGTCAATCATGGTTAAGGCCTTAACGGAGGGGCCATCAGGGTTCACTGTGCAAGGAAGGATTATCACGCAAGCTTTGGGGTTGGGACCTGGGCCGCAACGTTGGAGTCGGAATTCATGCAAGCGTAGAAATCACACGACGGGAAAAAAGGTGCGACGTTGACCTCCCTCTTAACATGGCGCGAAGTGCGGCGCGTCATAACCAGCGAGAACAACATTGCACAACATCTTGAAAACAAGCAAATGTCCCGTTCAAAGTGATATGTCGTACCGGGCAACCTGCCCAGCTTTGAGCCTGCCGAAACAAAGGGAAGCTGCTGAGGGGGGCCGTGAGGGGAAAGACAACTCACGCGCGCAGAAAGTGTTCCACTCTATGCCGGATCCCCGTTCTTTTTGATAGAAGATCCACTTTATTTTCTCCTTCTCCGGCTTCGAAATTCTTTTATTTACTTTGGGATCATTGTCCCCTCCCTATATTTCCCTCAGTCTCCCTTCTCACAAATCTCGGCTTGCACGCAGAAAGCACCTCCAAGCAAACTGTCTTCAGCGAAAGCCTGAACGAGGCATTGGCTCATTGCCTTGATCTTCCAAGGCCGCAAGCTTCGGTTGCTTAGCAACACCAAAGAGCGATACCGGACGAACAACCGTTATCAGTCATCCGGACTTCTGGCGTTCACGCGATATTCCACCTCCCAACGCAGAGATTCGCCCATTCGAGCCTCACGACATACTGGATCGCTAGACGCCACGAATATAAAACCCTCGATCCAAAGTCAAGATGGTTTACGTGCGACAGGAGAAGCTGCCGAACTTGCGGCAATACAAGTACTCGGCCGTCGACCACTCTTTGACGTCCAAATACATCCTCAAGCCATTCTACACCAATGTTGTCATCAAGCTCTTCCCCATGAGCATGGCGCCCAACCTGATCACGCTCACGGGTTTTATGTTCGTTGTAGCCAATTTCCTCACTCTACTATGGTACAACCCTACCCTCGACCAGGATTGCCCGCCTTGGGTCTACTACAGCTGGGCCGCCGGTCTATTCCTCTACCAGACCTTTGATGCCGTTGACGGCACCCAAGCGTAAGTTCTTCATTTTCTATCAAGTGCCTGGTCTATGGAAACAACGTCGACTAATCATGAATTCCAACACAGCCGCCGTACTCGCCAATCCGGACCTCTCGGTGAACTCTTCGACCACGGCGTCGACGCGCTCAACACGTCTCTCGAATGCCTTATCTTCGCCGCCTCCCAGAACATGGGCCAGAGCTGGTACACCGTCGGGACTGTCTTCGCCTCCCTGTTGACTTTCTACGTCCAAACCTGGGATGAGTACCACACCAAGACGCTCACCCTCGGCATCGTCAACGGGCCCGTCGAGGGTATCCTGATCCTCGTGGGCGTCTACACCCTGACCGGCTACCTCGGCGGCGCCTCCTTCTGGCAACAGGGCATGCTCTCCACCCTCGGCGTTCCCCAGACCCTCATCTTCGGCACCACCGCCCTGACTCTGCCCAGCTGGCTCTACAACCTTTCCTTCACCGAGTGGTACATGGTCCAGGGCACCGTCGTGCTCGTCTACAACACGGTCGAATCCGCTCGCAACGTGATCCGCGCCCGCCGCGCCCGCGGCGACCGCTCGCGCTACGCCCTCGTCGGTCTCTTCCCCTTCTTTGCCACCTGGGCGCTCGTGGTTGCCTACCTGTTCCTGCAGCCTAACATTCTGCACGGCCACCTGGTGCCCTTCGTGCTCTTCGCGGGTATTGTCAACGCCTACAGCGTCGGCCAGATGATCACGGCCCATCTCGTCAAGCTCGACTTCCCTTACTGGAACGTCATGGTGATCCCGCTCGGCCTGGGCGTCTTCGACTCCCTCGGCCCCGTCATCCAAACGTACGCGCCCGACGGCCTCAAGAACCTCGGGTGGCCCTCGGCCCTCGGTGACGGCGTCTACCAGGTTGCCTTCATGTTCTGCATGCTCGGAATGGCGGTCGGCGTGTACGGCAGCTTCGTGGTGGACGTCATCGTTACCATCTGCGATTACCTGGACATTTGGTGCTTGACTATCAAGTACCCCTACGTGGAGGGCCAGGATGATCCCAAGGTGTCTAAGCAGGTTGAGGGAAGCAAGGAGGAGCTCAAGGAGAACAAGGGCCAATGATTGTGCCGATCTCTTCTTTTTCTGTGATGAGAGGTGACATGATGGAGAATGGAAGCGGACAAGTTAAGAGGGGGACAATTGATTGACGGCAGGCAGTGCGGGACCCTGAAGTGATAAGGGCATAGCCAACTCACAATGAGCGAGGGCGCGCGGAGGATATGGATGGAGGAGGAGGATACAACAAGGATATGGAGGACAATCGTGCCGGCAACCGATCGGAGCACCGATATATACGAACCATGTCACTATCATGACATTCCGAACTCGGAACATGATAGAGGTGACTGCATTCGTCCTTGGGTTTTCTTTTTATGACGAAGACACGGATATATACGATACATGATGATGATTATCTGCTTTCCTATTTTTCTTTATACTACCGGGAAGAGGGTGGGTTTTGATTAGGTGGGAGAGGGACGGGAGAACGAGAGGGATCTGCCGCTAGGCTCAAGAGAACAAAAAAGAGGGAAGAGGAGGAAATGGGTAAACACGCACATACGCAAACGATAGAATCCACGTCATGTATTTCTAGCGTTGCTTAGCGCGGCGTCCCCCGGGACCATGTTTCCAGTTGCTATTACTACACACAACGTATGAGATACCATGGGGCAACAAGAGGTTTCAAGTCTGGTCATGGCTGGAAATATTGGGATTTGGGAGGCTCGAAATCTTTTAGACATTCACGGCAGATAGAAAGAGAGAGGTATCTAGGCACCAAACAAGCGATATATATAGGCTATAGCCTTGGCGTTTCCAGCTTGTGATGTTTGTTCTTCATCGCTTAGGTCAAAGACATCGTCATATACAAATTCCAACAGATAAACCAACTCCGCTATTCCAAGACAAATGCAAGTGAGGTTCCCATAATTGCCCCCCCAAGATACCACCACCCCCTTTAACACCTGTCAAACTGACGAAGGTATGGGCTTCGTGACTGAAAAACAAATACCCATTCATCCAATATTCCACCCAGCCCTCGATATGCTTGTATGTGACTTGATATGCACTCTCTTCATCCCTGCTCATCTATTGGTTCCTCGTGTCTCCCTTTTCCTTCGCGTGATATACACCCGGTGTTATTCGTCGTCCTATACGGTGCTTCTGCCGGGGTATCTCCGTCCAGGATGCACCTATCCCCATACTTCTCGGTCGCAGCTCGGGAGCCACCGTCTCATAGCAACTCGTCGCTCCCACTTGCCACACTCTGCTCGATCGCCTCCAGAATGGCCCTCTCCTCGAACACCGGACCCTGGCCATCACACTTTGCCTGGCCCTTCAACAGCTCACTGACAGCCTGAATATCGACCAACCCGCGCTTGAAGAGCTCGTGGCTCTGCATCAGGTCCCAAGCCGCACCGGCCGCCAACAGGCGCTCCCCGCTCTCGCTCTTGACTACCCGGTGGCTCGGCGTCTTTTCGTTGTGGTTCTCTAGCAGGTTCGAATAGAAGTCCGTCGGCTTGTACGACATCGGGCCCGTCGTCATCGGCGTCCCGGCGCTCCCTAGCGGAGACCCGACGGCGGCAGCGCCAGCGGCCGCAAGCGACGTCGCCCGCAGTATCTCGTTCTCGGTGCTGATCTTTTGGAGGTCCTGCTTCAGCTTCTCGTTTTCTGACCTGGTCAACTGGGCTTCCTCCTCCAGCTGTTGAAGACGGTTCTCGAGTTCTTTGACGTGGCGTTCTTTGCGTTCGCGGAAGGCTCGTTGACTGGATATATGGGAAAGAAACGGTTAACTAAGGTCCTGTGGTCACGAACTTTTTTCTTGGGATGATCTGTAGGACCCAGCCTATTGGAGAAAAGGAGAAAGAGAGAGCCAACGTGGGACAAGAGGGTGCGTGAGACGTGTGACGGCTTGATTCAAGGGTTCCTCTCCTTGTCTGACCCGGGATCACCAAGATAGGACAGGCAAGCAGACGGTAAGAGAGGCGGTGTGTAACGTACGCGGCGCGATTCTGGGCTTTCCGCCTCGACTGAGCGGGCGTCAAGTTTTCGTCTTCATCCGAGTTTGAGCCCTGTCTGCGGGCTCGGGCTTCGTCGGCGGGCTCTCCTTTGGCATTGTTGAGGGATTGTAGGAGGTCGGCTGTGGACTGCTGCTGATGCTGAAGGTGTATGGCGCCGTTGATGGGCTGCGCGGTCGGAGGAAGCTGCTGGGTCGGAGGAGTTGGGGGCCCGGCAAAGGTTGTTGGTTGGGTGTTGAATTGAGCAAACGCCTCGAAGTTCTGGAACTGGTCATGTGGGAGCCCGTTCGGAAATTGGTCGAAGAGTTCCTGAATAAGGAATGTGTAAGCCATTCGATTGCCCGGGAAGATCGTGCGCTAACGGGCCGGGAGGTGCAGAGAGGGACACGAATGGCATGCTGAGAAACGCAGGAACGACGTAGTAAATGCCACTCGGGTCCATATGAAGCGATATATCCGCAACCCCAAGAGCCTGCTTTTTCATCCGCTTCTTTCTTCCGGTTCCATCTAAATCGAAGCATGGAACTCACCTGTGGAGAGGCGTTGAAGTCGTCCGAAGCGGCCGAGTTTGAATGCGAAGGGGTGAGGGGAGGAATACCGATGAAGTGGTACGGCGGCTGGGCGCCGGCGCCGGCGAAGTATGCTGGGTTTGTATAGTCCATCGTCTGATAAGCTAGTTGATGTGCTCGGGGTATCGTATCGAGTGTTTGTTAATTCGATATCGTGTTGCCCTGATGTCTTCGTATCCAAGAAGGATTGTGCTCTCAAAAACCGAACGAAAGGACCTGCGCAGTTGGATGAATGATCACCAAAGGAACAGTGGAACGAGTGTGAGAATGTCAGTTTGTTTCTGACAGCCCAGGAACTTGTTCGGTCGAGACCGAGATCGAAAAGGCGAGGGGAAGGCGGGATGATGGGTGGGAAAGGGCACAGAAGTGCCAAAGACAGCACCGGAAGTCGGGGGTGGGGTCACACAGTTAGCGGTCATCACTGACCAGGGGTCGCCTGTAGCCCAGCGCGGTTCGAAATCCCGTCAATATCACAACCAGACAGATTCCTGTGAAGAAAAAGGGGTCGACTGCATTTGTTGCCCATCCACGAGCCGTCTCATCAGAAGTTTATCCCACCGAGGCAGCAAAGGGAGGCCAGACCGCAGCTTATTCTTTCTCCTATACCTGTCATCTTTAGATGCTGACAGCGCGGCGCTTGTACGCTCGATCAGCCGGATGACAACATCAATCATCCCCTAAAAGTCTACAACAACGTTACCCGACGCCCAAATCGACGGCAACATCCTTCTGCAACTCAATGTTAGCGTGCATATGCCCCCAGAAGCCTGGTACATGAGTAAGTAGGTGCCTGGGTGCAGACAGGGAAATCTGACAGCTGGGGGCCCTCGCCGCATTGGTGAGGTTTTGGGCCTCAGATTTGCCGCACAAATGCAGATACTGTATACGTGGGTTTCCATCAATCTCAACCCGTGTGTTGAAGTATTCTTATTGCCAGTCCGGGCATGCGGTGGGAAGTCCGGCATGCTGGGAGGGTAAGGTGGGAGTGTCGAGAATATGGGTGCGTTCCCTGAAGGCGTCCGATTGGTATCCGAACGAGTGTCTCATGCTGAAGATATTGCGATTCCACAGACTCGAGACACTTGCCGCTGCAATCCATGGTTTTCACTGCATCGTGTGGAACGGGATAAACCGAGGACTACAAAACATCAGTGGAAACTAATATGTGCTGCATCAAAAGGAAGACTGGGGAGACAAACAATATAAAAGCGCAAGTCTGGCTGAGAGCTCGACTGTCTCCGTCAAACTCGGGGCCCCTCTCTTGACGCGAGGGGTGTTCAAACCGGGCAGTGAGGTTCATGGTGTGGTGGTCAAGATCCGTGGTTCGCGTCTGCTCGGCCGGGATTCTCGAAATGTTTGAAAATCGATCTAAAATCTTGCCTTCTTTATTTCGCCATACTAACAACGGGAGCTAGACGAACATCCATGAAGTACCTAAACAGGGTCGGCGGAAGAGAAATAAGGTTGTTGTCGAGGTCCTGGTCGAGGCTACCTACGGAGCGGGAGGTTGTCAATGGGCCCCCCTCCGGAGGCCTTCCCGCTCCGGGTCTGAATGGAGCAAATGATCAGCGACTATTAGGACCCACTCTCCACTGCTACCGAAGCCATTGCCAACAACTTCGGGGTCACAAAAGTTTCGCCGGAGCGCGTTCCGAGCCACAAACAGCCCAACTCCTGCTCACTGAAGCTACCGAACTGGACATATGTTTCCAAGACCACTTTTCATCGTCCCATGTTTTCTGAAGCAATTTCTTTCATACGAGTTCCTTGACCGACTGGCCCCGAGAGTCTTCTCGTTTGGCGCGCTGTCCAAGAGCGTCTCTAGCCTGCACATGTGATGCCCGTAGAGCTACAATCCTGGACCAAAAATAACGACCAATTGGTTTTTCCCCCGCAAAAAAGGCCGAAACTCGACTTCACCACTCCAGGATTTCAACCTTTTAACAAACGCCAAATTTCAATGCATCTTCATATGTAGGAAATAAATGATAGTAGATTCGATTGGCGAGTATTTTATTATACTAGAACCATTCGTAGTTGTTTGATGAAGGTGTAAAGATGAAGTCTCATGGTTAAAAAGTTTATAGTGGGCTTATAGCGTATTATAGTGGGTAGAAATTAGATCGGTTTTCGAAAAGTGATTTTGGCACTCATGATCCGGCGCCCCTTTTGAAGGAAATCTTTCGGATAACATTAACCAACATCCCCTTTCAAAGATCTCTCTACCTAAATTTTGGTAGAATATTTGCATCAAAACGGCGTAGGTGGTTAACGGTTTCTCGAGTTGAGTTTAGGCCTTTTTTGGTGGGGAAAAAACAATTGGTCGTTTTTTTTGGCGCCCCACTGTACCCTTGTCGCGGGGACTCGGACAATGAGAACTTTGTGTACAATACTCAAGACACTCCCGTACAATCTTCTATATATCGGAGTCAACAACTGTATATTTCCACGATCGCTGCCTCTTGCTCTCATATCACGGATTTCCATAGCTGCCGTCGTTCTTCTCACCTCTATCACGCTTGGAGGGTGAGATGAGTGGGACCATGAGGGAACCAACTTGTTCTTATCAGCTGAGTTCTTACATTATGACACAACGATCCAATCTCCGCCCTTTTTTAAACCCTCTCTCGACTCTCGTTGCTTACACATTGGGAGTAGCAGAAATAGCATTGCTTACACTGAGGCGGCCAAACCATAAAATAACACCGTTGCAGACGCATCCGTATTTGAGAATGATGATCCTACACTTGGCTCCCGAACAGCCATGATGTCTACGAAAGATCATCCTTTCTCAGATGCCTACCTTCGCGATCCATCATGGTGTAGATACTCTGCCGCATGAGTAATGCAAAACAGGCCATTGCTGGCGCCTATGACCACCAAACGGTTCACGATTTCCCACTCATATCCGCTCAAGTAGGCCGGCAAGCTTTGGTAGAAGGTTGTCCTGACAAGCAGAGCAATGCGGGCTGTTCTCGTTGGCCTCACAGCTACGGAGACATTCTTTCGGGTTTACAAGATCATAAAACGTGATGTCAGACAACCCCGGCCAGTCTCTACCATGCTCTGGGCAGATGGGATGCGCTCTTTCGCTTTGTTCTCCTTAATATGGAGCTTGTGCACCATAGCTTCGTTTGTGAGAGACTCATCAGAACGAAAGTTCCTTGCCTTGGTGTTAGATGAGATTATGCGTGTGTGATATTTCGATCCCACGCGCTATGATGCAGGTGAGTGGTCCGGTCAACAAATTCTTTCCTTTATCCCTTCTTTTTATTTCTTCAGTGAGCCGTATACTGCCATCAAGGAAGCTGTGGGAGATGTCCCCAGCCATTGATTCAATATACAGTGAGCTGTCACCTCGAGGGTGAAAAAACCCATCTGAGAATGCGGGATGTTGATGTTGACGGCCAGCTTCAAACCCAAGATGGACTCATCAAAATGGCTGCTATTTACTCGCGTCTCTTTGTTTCTTGCTTCTTTCTCGGTTAGTCTTTCGCATGAAATCAAACCGTCCTAGTGAAGCAGCAAGCTGTTTGTGTGAACGATTGAAACTCTCTCGACATAGCACGATTTAATGGTTGGTTAACCAAGATTGTTGACGCCAACTCGGTCTGGATATCGAGGTGCTCGCAACTGAAGGATTTGAGCAGTTTTTGTCATCCTTTGGCTTGACCTTCTTCTGTTTGTCAACTTCTGTCGTTGAGATGCGGTATTCTTTCCCCTCTCCGGAGTCAATGCTTGGACACACAACAAGAGGCAACAACAAGCGGCCTCGTTGGCACATGAAACTTTGTTTTCGGGTTTTCCTGTCGTTAACAAAGCTAACCGTCGCCTGTCTTTCTCTATGGTTTGCTGGCTTTGGAGTGTCAAACAAAATGGCGAAGGGAGAAGCTAGCCCAACAGTCTACGACGAGAGATCTAGTGTTCATTGCACGTCCTTTTCATGTTAACTTCCAGGTTGGCAGTTTTGCATGTTGCAATCAGAGGGGCAACATACTTGTCTCGAGACTGCCCCTGCAGCGGGATTAGTCAGGATCACAAACCAGTGCGTCTGGAGTTTCCATATGATGCCTCGCAGGTACTGATGAAGGCACGGATCAAAGCCCCAGTCGTCGTTTCCGAAAGATGGGACGGCAGACAAATTGCGCAACTAGGACGAACGCGGGCACCGCCTTCCAAGGGGAAAGAACAACCCTCCCTTCACTTGCGGGCAATGCAGACCGCATTATCAGACGAACCGCGAAGAGCCGCATAGAGGTATAAAAGAAAGCCCCCACTGGAAATCTCAACCGCCTCTGCTCCTACTCAACAACACCTCGCGAACCACCTTCGTTTTCCCACTCAGCAGGAAAGCCAAACGAGGTCGTGATTGCTCCCAGTCACAAAATCCGGACCCGAGTCGCGCACTGGGTCAGCAGGTAGAGAACAGCTTCTTCTTCCTAAGATGCAGTTGAAAATGACGCCCGAACCCGTCAAGCCGACTGCGACAGCCTCGCAAGCGCCCCCTCGACGCGTTCCTGCGATCGAGGTTCACTCGGCGAGCCAACCTGAAGAGAAATCGAACACGATGGCTATACCAGTCTACAACCCTCCCAGCCCCGATATGCTACAACCGCGACATGCTCGTCATGCTCGTCTGATGGCGAGCGAAATCAAGTTGCAAGAGTGGCTCCGCGCTCAGTCTGCACTGGCAGCTGCGACCTCTCCTGACCACAAGCCCACAACGACCGAGACGGAAGGTACGTCGTCCCAGCCTCATTCTTTCCTCTTCCCACTCTCTACCCTATCGCTCCTTCATCGCCAGTTATGCCAGTGGCGGCTGGCAGCCTGGCCCTCCAGAAACTTCCTTTCCCTTGCTTTGGCGACCTAAAATCTCGTCCTTGCCAACTTGCAAGTCATCTCCATCTTCATCCTTCCTTCATACACTCTATCATCTGCCCAAAACGTCTTCATTAGCAAAGCGCAACCAGCACAGTCGTTCAAATGGATCCTTTCTCGTCACCTCTATCTAACTCATCCGTGTTCTCGCCTACAGACACGACGAAGCCATCCAAGCCGGCTACTTTCAATACCGTCGGCACCCTTCACAATCCCAATGCAACGGCACCGATACACCCTCCCACTCGACGGCCTCGCACTCGTCGTTTCAACGGACTCCAGTCACCTCCGGGTCACCACGGTTACGGTCCGTTCCCCAATTCACTCCTATCGGCTTTGCCCGTGGCAGAAGCGGAGATATCACCCCCTCCCACGAAAACCACCTTGCCGCATTATTCGCCTCTGCAGCAAAACCTTGATCGAGCCGTCAGTCCCTTTGCCGATGCGGAGAAATCTCAAGCCACTGTCATGTCGCTTCCTACCATCAGAGCTGGAAATCTTCCAGCGCCTTCGCCTGCAGCTTTGGGCACCCTTTCCGACCTGAAGGACAATACTTCAACGACTGGAGACGATGACAGCTCTACCGGAGATGATATACTCCTCGTGTCAACCTTCTCTGTCAAGAGTCTCACGAGCCTCGCATCGTATCCGAACCCTATGCAAAAGAAAGCTCAGAACACTCTCGCCCTGGCCAAGGCACGTACAGCTCATTATGGCATCAACAGACCTGATACACCCTCTTCGCTTCTCAGCAAACCCTCCGTCACTGGAAGGAATCAGCCCGCGATTCCATACGGCACCACATCTGCCGCTATTGGAACCCCCCAGCCTCTTACGGCCGGCCCACCGGGGCAGCGTCCGTACAAGCCATCGGCCGCGGAATCTACTTACAGGATCCTCCGCTCCTATGATGACGAGAAAGCGCCTCTCCGCACCCCGCCAGGCTTTTCATCCATGGAGAATGACTCTGGTGCCCGCGGTAATCCTGCAGTTCAGTCACTCTCGAGCAGGAAAGATGAGCTTCATGGACCAGGCGATCGACTGCATTCAGTTTCAGGAGCAACTCCAGTTGATGACCGTACCAAGGCGGCTCGGGCTGCTTGCATCGAAGACACAGAAGAGATATTTCAGCAGCGTTTCGGCAACAATAACTACCTGCCCAGCAAGATTTCACCAAACAAGGTCCCAATCCTTGACACTCTGCCCCTCGACAAAGCCATGCATTATTTCAGGGACGGCTTGCCCAGCAGCTACTCTGGGCAGACTTCCATCCTAGATGATCATTGGTACGAACGTTATCCTCTTCAATCTAGAGCTGTGTCCTGGAACCAATCACCGGAAGAAGAAGCATGGAGAAGAGAGAAGACAAACCGGATATTCTACTCGGGCGTGAGGCTACTCGAGAAAAAGGCTAGTGAGCTACTGCCCATCTCCGCCGCTAGAACTTCGGAGAGCAAAGTTGGGGTCATTGGAGGTGAACGCAGAGAGCCCAACAGTAACGATGAGAAGGAGTGTGGCGACCCTTTGGTGACTATGGCGCTGGTTTCGCTGCTTGCTTGCAAGCAGGGTTCGAAGCTCAATGATCCGCAGAATCCTTTTCCGTCTGATTGGAGCAAAGCTGACCCGGCATGGATTGACACATCTGAGGATGGCAACAAGAGTTTCTTCACCACGAAGCCGGAGCCAGTGAAGAAGAAGGTGGCCAGACGGGTCACCAGACGCGGATACTGATGCCACCAGCTGGGGTTTTGAACCTGTGGCTAGTTACCTATCCCTTTTGCATCGCAGGTTTGTACTATATTGTTTCATTCTATTGTCAAGAATGCGTTGTTTGGATGGTTGGCATGCATGCAGCTACTCCTCATCATATATGGATGGCGACCATACTAGCCGGTCACAAGTCCGACTGGTCATAATACAGCTTTGGAGAATGCCGAACAGAAGGATGGACATTTTTGGGTTTCCAACGTTGTTTGAATCCAAGGGAAAGGGGAAAGAAAACGAACATTGCATCTCTGGCGCTCCGGAGTGATTATTGTGGTTCCTATTTTCCTAATCCCCTCTGCTGAACATGGTCATTCCGGGTGGTTTTCAAAGATTGGCGACCTTGAGGATGTCACTTCAATATATTGCCTGTCATGACCGGGCGTCGACTTAGGCTGATGATGTTTCGCAGCATCATGGCTGTTTACTCCTCATCATTATTAGTCTTTATAATAGTATCGATAGAAACTAAGCATCTCGACTGCAGCCGCTGTTCCATTTGATTCTCATGTCTTTATACCTTTCAAGGGGTTTTTGCCACTCATTTATTGTCCAATGTCAACGACAAAAGTCACCAGTCTTGTCGTTGAAATCGCGACTTTGATTGAAGTGTCCTTCAGGCATCATGCGGTATACAGAGAATCCATGCATGAGTCGAGGTGAATTCAGCACGCGAAACAATGAACAAGATGAACCTTCCCATTGAGAAGACACTGTAATATGCGTCAGTTGATATATACTTGTAGAAAAGAAGCGTAAATCTTAAGTATTCAATTAAACTATCTGAATATGCCAACCAGGGGACGGCCTCATCGCCATCCATCCATTCCTCCATCTATCCTCCAGTTCCTTTCATATTCATTCCCCAATGATAGTACGAGCATCTTGTCCTCTCGGGTATGGCGTAAGATTTCCTTCTTTCCTGGCATCAATTAAACTTTTCTTGTCACGAAATTGGAAATGAAAAAGAGAGTGTCCTCCATCATGAAAAAGAGAGACAGGCAATATGAGGTAAAAGAGAAGATATGCCTCGTCCATTTGTATGTGACACAAGGTATAGGTAGGTAGTGTGGTATATATCAGGTACTGTTAAATCACAGGCTCTGTTTTGCCTCTCCCTGTCTGTCCCTTTGAAGTAGAAGAAAATCCCGTGCGAAAAGAAGAAAAACGACAAGAACCAGAACCGACGCAGGGCAGACCGGCAAGCACTGCAAATCCCCCTTATTCTTCTTTCTCTTCATCCTGCCTTCCAGGCCTGTCCTGCTTTGTGCTACCCACCTGGCCGACCATACTATATGTACCCTCTCATTCAATCAAAGAAAGCCATGGGGCAAAATGTCAAAAAAAAAAACTTTCGCAAGTCATATCCATCCAGAACATGTGCTCAACCAAAGCAACTAGTATCCCATCCCAACAGTAATAAGTTATAACTCATGTCGGCTTATTGTTCATTACCGGGGGTCGGCCGCTTTAGGGGTGTTACCACCGCGCCCGCGTAGTTGGAAGTCCGGGTTGGAATTGAGAAGCAGATCTGAGGCATCAGCAGGACCAGCGGCGGGGCGATTAACCGGCCGCCGAGGTACTACACTGCCTCCTCCTCCTCCACCATAACCGCCCGCTACGGGAGGAGGCATCGGCGCATTGGCAGGGTTCCAACGCGGGTTGATGCCCCGCTGGGATATCGAGGTGAAGTTAGAGCGTTCGGACTCAGCCGGGCTCCTAGCTCGGTTGGGAATATCATCGTATGAGTTAGATGCTGGGAGCGGCTGCATGGAGACGGGCGGTGGCCTTTTGTCGGCGGCGGCTGAAGGCTCAGCAAACCGCGGGTCGACGTCTTCGTAGTAATCACTGGCCACTGAAGCAGTGACGGCTTCAGAAATCGGACGTGCTGGACCACGGGCTACTGGTGGCGCTAGTCCCGGGGAGTTCCTCCCAGGTCCTTGGTTCCATGCTTGCCTGGGCGGCACGTAAACATCGCTGGGTCTGATCGGTCAGAAATAATCATCACTCTTAGTTTGCTTGGAAGCATCACTTACCCTTCTTGGCTATAACCATTCGCATTATTGCCATGATCCGAGCCCGGAACCCTGGCCTGCTGCATAGCCAACATGCCAGCGACATCTGAATCACTGTCCCTGATTCCGTACTGTCCAACGCCTGGATTTGTGGGAGAAGCATCCAGCTCTACGGCAGGGCCGGGCACACCGTCATCGATGCCGGGGAGCGGAGGAGGAGACTCGGCTCTCGGGAGCGAGGCCCGTCTCGGGTTGTATGCCGAATACTGAGGTCCTGGCTGTTCAGGGTTTCCGTATCCCGGCGCAGATTGAGGACCGGGGGACTGTTGCCTATTGCCGTACGGAGATGGTTGTCTGGGACCATAGGCGCCCACACCAGGGCCAGGTCCGTAAGGAGCACCTGGCGATGGCCTCCGATCCGGCCCGCCTTGATATCCTTGAGGCGGCGGGCCTCGGCCACCCCGTGGTCCTGGACCTCCGTATCCGCGGGGCGGCGGACCATAGCCTCCTCTTCCTCGTCCCGGTGGGCCATAGCCTCCTCGTCCATTTGGCGGAGGTCCACCTCCTCTTCCAGGTCCGGCAAAGCCACCACGTCCACGATAGCCTGCGGGAGGCATTCCACCCCTACCCCGTGAATTCATACGCTCATTTTGAGGTCCGCTCCTCATGGCATATCCATCTTGAGGCGGCAGTGGGTTTCCGTACTGGTCTAGGCCAACAGGCGTGCTAGACGGTGATCGAGAGGGCGCGCCATCCATAAGGCTGGGTGGCGTGCTATCGTTGACTAATGTCGCTGGCGACCGATCGATGGGGCTAACCGACGTAAGTGGGATTGTTTCCTCGCTACGGTCGTCCTTCTTGTCGAAAGTAGTGAATTCGGGCAGCTTGTCGCCTCCGCCGTTCGCACCGCTGATCATGGGTACGGTTGGTTGCGGGCCGGTAACCTGCGTGACGGGGGCAGTTTGCGCTTGACGGTTATAGTAGTTCTCTCCACTCATCTCGGCATTTTCTGCAATGCGCTTCCTGTTCGCCTTCCTGTTGACAAGTGTTCTGCGCATGGCGCATGTTACCAGGCCACAAAACGCTACAAGGATGGTAGCGGCGACGACAATATAAGAGCCCCATGATAAGTGTGGAATGAAGAGCAACACATCCACGAGGAAGCACAACAGGCAGACAATGAAGTCAATGATGCTGACAATGAATAGTATCAGGAGATACCGTGCTGAATGGGAGGGCGAGTGAAAATGGGCCACAATAGCAAGGACGAAGTTGATTAGGGTGATCAAGGCAGCGACTGGGTGCACGATCAAAATACTTGAAAGTGTAGAACGGGTTGCCCTGGGGATGTCGAAGTCCGAGTTGATTTTGTCAGAGAAGGCGGCTGTAAGAATCAGTACTTGACACAAAACATCAAAGTGTGACGTGGAGCGAGACACTAAGGTACCCGGGCAACAACTCACAGGTATCATAGCCGATTTCTATAGGACTACAGCCGCTTGAGGTACAGTAACCAAAAACGCCAAAGCTCAAATCGCCCACATCTTTGATCTTAAAGCTACTCAAGGGGATTTGCTTGATGATTGGCGTGGATATGGTTGCCAGCGTGAGCAGCCCGAATGCTGCAAAGAGCAGCACCGCGAGAGGCGTCGCGGGCCGCAACATGGTGAAGATTGTGCGCTTTAGGCAGGCAATGAGTCGAAACAGGTGAAGACCAAGAGCAGCGTCGTCGACGAAGAATTGCCAGTGTCCTCAGGACGCGGCGAAGAGGGTGGTGGTGAATTGGCGACTTTTGCGTTGCCAATGGAAGCTTTGTCGATGGACAGATGGTGTAACAAGGATTTGGGGGTGGAGTTGAAAGGAGTGAAGCCCCGAAAGTAGTCACAAGTCAGATGCGCTTGCTGGGAACATGCGTATTGCTGACAGAACTGGGAAAAAACGAGTGTACGAGCCTAAGACCAGGCTTGAGGGTAAAAGGAAGAGAACGAGAAGTCGGTGGTGTTGCGATCGTATTGATTAGATGTTATTGTGGTCGCGGCTTTGTGTCGTGTAAAAGCGTGGAAATGAGGCACCGCAGGATCGCCGCAGATGACGGGCAAATCCTCAGGAGGTATCTTTTCTTATTGGACGGGCGTCACTCAACGGGCAGTCCCTGTCCACTCTCAATTGCATCGCATCGGCGGCCTTGCTATTATTGCCTGTATTCACAGTATTCTGTTGACGCCGTCGTTGTCGTCGTCTCGGCCGTTCCCGTCGTCGTCGTCGATGTTAGGTTGTCTTGGTGTCGACCCGGGTCAATTGGCAATTCCCAGGGCTTGGAACGGGAAAAGGCATTGAGTCTGGGCGAAGTGGAAGTCGGAGAGATGGGGCTTCGTGCCCTCCTGTTCCAGGTTTCGAGAGATGAGATGCCTGGAAGGTACAAGCGCCAAGATTACCTCTCAGAGTGAGAGCAAAAGGCACAGGCACAGGCACACGGGGGCACCAGAGGGCAGGAAGAGAACACTGGCATGGGCGCCTGGCGGTTGCTTCCATTCCAGACTGTGGGCAAAAAGCTTGGAAAGGGCAGAGGAGCATTGGGAACGACGACGGGGGACGGCACGGGTTGAGGATGGCGTGGACGCTGATTGGACAACTTGATTGATAGGAGTTGCTTAGGGTAGCAACCATGCAACAGTGGAGCACTGCCCTGGAAGGGTTCCACCACCGTTCTCGGGGCTCAATTGGGTGGGTCCACGCTAAGGCGAGCCAGGCCGCCCACGCGAAAAGTGCAAGGGACGGCCCTGGCTTGTGCTGAGTTCGCTTCCATCCACTTGAGGCTGGTTCCTGGATGCTTTGAACAAAGCAATCCGTCACCAGGGAAATGGATAAAGAAAACAGCATCTCGACCACATGTTTGCCTACGCCTGGATAATTTCTTCGCGTTCTCGTACTCAACCCTTTTTTTGCCTCTGCCCACACTCCACCAGAACTGCGCGTGTGCTGCAGTCTGCTTATCGGATGCTGGAAGTGGATTCGCAAGCCCGGGAACATGCATCCACTCCCAATCTGGGGGAGCCTATCGTGAACCGGATCCTTTCCAACCTCCACCTGCGGTTTTAGGAATCAGTACATAGAGGTACCTTAGTTTTGGTGGAGAGCACCGCCTACCTCGAGTCCTCGACCAACCTTAAACATGGTCAACCGATACGGAGATGGTGTTGCAAGTTGGGTCTTGAATGCCGTCAAGTGCCGCCAGACAAGAACCAAGAGGCCAGACGAGGCCAGCCATTCCATGGGATCGAAGCGGACTGAGACACCCCACGGTTTGCAACTGCGCCAGTCGGGCTTTGACTCCGTGAGCCTCAATGCGCTTTAGAAACGCGGAACGCCTTACCGACTCCCGTCGTCCGCCTTCTTGAATGCTAAAAGGCTTAATTATCGAGCGGCTGCTCTTCAAAAGCCAATTGCTTCGCCCTATCGAAGACTCTGGATGTCTCTGCCGCAGGAAAGGCGCTGACCTAACCTTTATTCCCGTTCTACATATACGACAGAATGCACCTTTTTCTCACAAAGGGGCCAATGACAGCTCATTCTTACAGTTCGCATCTCTGTCGGTTCTGTTTTCTTGATCCAGCAGGTCGGGAAAAAGGGGACGCGGCGCGGATATGACTGCCTCTTCTCATTTTAGCTTGGGATCATTGTATGCAGCATCGAACCAACAAGTCGTAAGTGCCTTTCCAGGGTCCGTCCCCATAACCAACGGTCTTTTCTTGGTACTAGCCTCTTCTCTTCCCCTTCTTCTCCATTTGATGAACCGTCGGTGGAATTGTCGCGAGCAGTTGTCACATTGAATTAGGTTTCTGACACGACGACGGCCCGGATTACTGGAACATAAGGTTGCTCTAGAATTTACATGTACGTTGTTACAGGATGCTGACTGAAGCCTCCCCAAAACATGCTTGTCGCCAAATGGACTTGAATCAACTCATTCATTGGAGCAGAGTGCAGAACTGCTGAAGCAGGCCGACACTCTGCTTCAAGGCATTTCAAATGAAACCATGTTTTCTATGCGCCGAGAACTAACGTCGCAAAGCGCCCAACATACTGTAAAGATGGGTGCTCATCATATAAGTGTGCAGATCGACGAGAAATACTTTCAGAAGCCGTTATCCTATCGGACCAGACGGACACATGGGACACCAACTTCGAACTTCGAAGTGAGTCGTGACGCTCAGTCATCAGCTCGAGGCAAATTGCGACGAGATCCAAATGCCACAAATATGGTAAGATCCAACAATTGCACAACGTGCTATCCGCTACCAGCTTTATAGATCATTATCCATTCGTACCCCTTTTACGGACATGTCACTCGTCGGGTCGGGTCGCCTATAGGAGTCTCAATATATCCATCCCGACCTGCCGTCTATCTCCGCTGACTGGCATACCACGCCCGCTGGGCACATTGTTGGAAGAAATTACATACTACATAATTCTCCAACAATACACCTTAACGTCACTACCCTCTACACTGCTGTCAATGTTGAGGTTATGGGATATGGCAGGATGCAACTGCCCCTGAAGAATCAGACAGGGAAGATGTAGATGCAACGTTGACCGGCTCATAACCACCACGACTACACCTTTTCGCCGTATCTACCATGTCGAAGAAAAGAAGAACCCGCTTTGTGAGTACGTAATATTGAGCTCGTTTGACGGAAAACAGATTGCGATTGTTGAACTTTTAGTTTATTATGAAGATCAGTGAGGCGAAGTCCGTTCTGTGTTGCTCCAGTACCCAGGCTCGCCAGGCTCCCAGGAGAGCATTCACAATGCCGCTTTGGGGCTTCCTTCAGATATTTGGCGATCATGTGTTCAGTTCATTCAAACAGCGTCTCCATGTTCGTTTGAGATTTAGATGAGGCTGTTCACATACGTACTCCATAATTCCCCTGGATCAACATTGTGTCGGATACCGGGAGGGGACCCCAGTGCTGGATGTTGATGCTGTTAGTGCTATACCTAGCTCCAAGCTTATGATGCACTTAAATCAAGGTACTTCACTATGGTCCTGCATTGAGGAGCCGCTCTTATCCCACGTCGTTTTCAATCTCGATGTTCCAGGCAGGGGATGGTGTCGCATATGCAAAAATGCTTCAGGCAGTGAAGAAAATATCCAGACTTCTGTATGCTCCGTTTGTGTTCTTGCCTTGAATTGCGTGTTTGTTTTATCTACCCTCAAGGATCGATAACCCTAAAGATATCGGTAGAACTGGTTGATCCTGCAACCTGCCAAAACATACGGTGATGGTGCCTTGGCCAGTTGGGCTTGCGAGGGACTGTCTGCGATGTCCAATATATACATATAGGCAAGTCCTTGGACGACAATGACTGTGTAGGCATCTCGACAGATCAACGCTGTGGTAGTCTCATGATATGACAAGAAAATGGTGTGCTGGACCGTTGTGACTTGCCAACATGAGTGCCTCAGCAAGCGACTGGTTCATTGTTTTTTCCCTTACTTTACTTTCTCATTCATTTCCCTGCCTCTTTTATTCGCAAGCAACTACGGGACCTCATCGGCCTCGATGTTGGAACTCGGACCCGAACAGCGGGATCACTGAAGTCGGGCTAATCGGATAGACTCCGACCGATCCCGGGGTTTTAGTGGACCGAGGCCACCTGTCCGGGGTCCCGCTCAGCCGCCTTAGCGCCCCGCGCCGGCTCCAAGGCCTGGGGCGCACTACGTAATCGAACACCGATCCTGGTAGAGTCAGTTGGAACGCTCGGGCGATTTGTTTCCAACTTTCAGCTTACATATCAGCAGCTATCTTCGTCAACCCTTATTTACGCCGACCCGCAGCATTCCAAACTTTCTCGGGGTTGTCTTCCGCCTCCAAGGACGTTTCCGAGCGGATCAAGTACCTCAGTCCTGTTTTAGAGGAGCGCCAACAGCAAAGTGGCATGCATTAACAGATCGTCCTCTACCCTTCTCACCACCCCGCGAGGGACAACACAACGACACGATGTTGCGCCAAAGCATAATAGCAGCCAGCCACTGCCCAAACCCTTCAGTGGGCGGGGCAGCGATCCTCTCCACGACAGTTGCGACGAGATCCCTTCTACGCACACGTACGTACATTAGCCGACTAAGAAGTGCCTCCGCGACGACATCAACAACGACGATACACAACCGAATACCACAACGCTTCTACTCCTCCCGCCGCAGCAGCCGTCCGACCTGGTCCCACGCTACTACAGCACCAGGCCCCTCCACCGGTCCGTTTGAGCCGCTCATCCCCCCGTCGCCATCCAAACTCGGTGCCCCACGCCCCGCGCGCTCCTATACACGTACCCGCCGCTGGACGCGCAGACTCCTCATACTCTCATCTCTTCTCGGGGTTACTTACTTAACCGACAAGTACGTTTACGCCTCCGGGCTCGCTCGCTCCCTGCGCACCTTCGGCGTCGGCCTCATCGTTGCGGCCGACTATAAGCTCAACTTCCGACCGAAGCCGCTTCCGATCCCCTGGATTGGCATTCCCGAAGGCATTCCAGAACTACACCGGCGCAACGCCGAGCGGCTGTTTGACCTGCTCCGTCATAATGGCGGACTGTACCTCAAGATCGGCCAGGCGATTGCCATGCAGAGTGCGATTCTGCCGCCGGAGTTTCAGGCCATGTTCATGCGCATGTTCGATGACGCGCCGCAGGATTCTTGGGAGGAGGTAGAGCAGGTGATCCGGGAGGACTTTGGCGGGAGGAGCGTCGAGGAGGTATTTGGGATAAGCTTTTCCGGGGCGGAGGGTAAGGGAGTGATGGAGCGCATGGCAAGGGCGAGTGCAAGCGTGGCGCAGGTGCACTGGGCGCGGTTGCCGGATGGGAGAGAGGTGGCGATCAAGATCCAGAAACCGGAGATTGAGAGGCAGATTGGCTGGGACTTGTGGGCGTTCAAGTGAGTATCTTCGGTCGTACGGGGACCCCGAATCTCCGGAGAGGGGAATTCTTTTTGGACCGACAGATACTGACATCTTGCCTCTACAGAGTTGTGACGTGGGTCTACACATGGTGGTTCGACTTACCGCTCTACAGCCTGGTGCCGTTCATCAGCGAGCGACTACGACTAGAAACCGACTTCGAGAACGAGGCCAAGAATTCCGAGATCATGCGCCAACTCGTTGAGAACGAACCCAGCCTGCGTGGCCGCGTCTATATACCGCCAGTCTACCCGGAACTAAGTTCCAAGCGAGTCCTCACGACTGAATGGATCGAAGGTATCAGACTGTGGGACAAGGACGCCATGACCCGGCCATGGCTAGGCGGCTACGGGAACGGGTCAGCCGGCGTCCACGGCGCCCAACTAGACCCGCCCGACATGGCCGCCATCCGGAGCGCACTTCGCAAGAGCACACAGGGCTACACGCATATGATTAAGCCCGAACGGACCGAGTGGAAGGGGCGCCGCGGCAAGGGTGGCCTCGGACTTTCAACGAAGGATGTCATGACCACCATGGTCGATCTCTTCTCGGCCCAAATCTTCAAGTGGGGAGTCGTCCACTGCGATCCGCACCCAGGCAACATCTTCATCCGGCGCTTGCCGAACGGGCGGGCCGAGCTCGTGCTCATCGACCATGGTCTCTACGTTTACATGAGCGACAAGTTCAGACACGAATACGGCGAGTTCTGGAAGGCCCTGATGACTTTCGACAACAACAAGATCAAGGAGATCACGAACGAATGGGGCATCAAAGCCGCCGACCTGTTCGCCTCGGCAACGCTCCTCCGGCCCTACGAGGGAGGCGACGACGGCGGGTTCCAGACCAAGCTGATGAAGCACCTGGACGGCAACAAGACGGCCAGCGAGCGCTCGTACGAGATGCAGGCGCGCATGAAGCAGGGGATCCGCGACGTGCTCGCGGATGAGGACAAGTGGCCCAAGGAGCTCATCTTCATCGGGCGCAACATGCGCATCGTCCAAGGAAATAACCAGTACCTGGGCTCGCCGGTGAACCGCATCAAGATGATGGGCACGTGGGCCAGCCGGAGCTTGTTCCAGGACCCGAACCTGCCGCTCGGGCAGCGGTTGGTGAATTATTGGCATCACTTCTTGTTCAAGTGCGTGCTGGCGCTGACGGACGTGGCGTTTTACTTCTTCCGGGTGAGGCAGTTGCTGCATCGCGGGGGAGGCATGGAGGATGAGTTGGAGGCGAGGATGAGAGATGTAGCGAAGGAGTTTGGGGTTGAGTTGCAGCATAATGTCTTTGAAGGCTGATGATGATCATTATCAGTCCTGGGCTGTGTTTATGCGTGGTTGAAGATAACTGTTTTTGGTCAGGAAGATAACTTGTACCTTTTAGCACCCACCGTGAGCGAGGGAGGGCAGCTTCTTTGTGTATTAAAGACATCTAGAGCGGATACACCGGGGCGCACGGGCTGGTGTTGATATCGGGTACGCAAGGCGTTGGGCGCAGGATACCTATGGTATAGATATGGGCTCTCAACTTCAAGATGATGATTCTTCTTTGACGATCTTATCGGCTCGAATTATCGAACAAATTCCCCTCCTCTTACACACGCTCCGGGAGTCTAGAGGTCCATTTGGTGCGTGATACTGCGGATTATTGGAGAAATGGGAGCCGCCCGGATGGAGAAAGGCCAATCTAGGTGGAGATATCTGACACAAGACCCTTCTTGCCCATTTTAGTCCCTGGCAAGGATCTCGTTCATATGTTTCCTGTTCCGAGAAGTTGTCGGCCACGCAGTCCACATTCGTCGAAATCCATCCTGGTGACGTCTCATTCATAACCTCTTTCGATTCTTGTCCCTGTAAGCTAAGATGAGTAATCCAACCGTCCATCTGGCTAGGCTGAGAAGAATTAATCTCCCTACACCCGTAAACGGATTCGCTTCCCTTTCAAAGTCACAGCGTGCTCGAACGAAGGGAGTTGGGGTTTCGTCGTCGAATTTCCAATGTGATGCATCATGCATAAAGCGCTTAGGCCACTCCCCAAAAAAGGGAATAGCGTTGAATATTTGGTGGAGTTCTCGTTCGCTCGGTCTCAATGTGAAACAGGTACCTGACAGGGATTGGGCTTGCACCACGAGGGAATGGAGGCGGACCCACTGAAGCCAATTCTCTCCACAGAGCTTAAAAACTGGCGGGGATTGTTGTTTAGTGAGGAACGTCTCCTCCTGAAATGAAATTGAGAACTGAGAACTTCCACCACGTGGGCATCCTCAACCCAGACGGGACTCAACACTGTTCTGCCCTGTGCGGGTGAGTGAGTTCGTGTTCTTTCTGGGGGAAAGCCGTTTGTTTCGTTTACTACCGACTCTTGGCTGCGTTGCGCTGGCTCTGGCTCTGGCTCGCAACCGCAAATATCATTCCATGTGACCCTTGATGTTTGTTCTCTCCATTGCGGATTTGGCCTGGCTTGAGTACTTACACGCCCTCCACGCCTCCTCCTCCAAGCCCTACGACCCGTCTGAGCTTCTGGAACTGTGGACGGAGAATAGCTCCGAGTGCGTACAGCAGCACGTGGCCTCAGCTTTAATACTCTCCGTGTAGCCATATCCGCCTTGGGAAACACGATGGATGACGGAAAGACGCGTGCACAGTCGTCACTGGTCGACTGAGGAGGGCGCTTGCTTCCCTGTGCAACACGAATATCTGCAGAGGGCCGAGGAGGGGGGTGACCATCAATCAAGAGCATCGAGAGAGCAGTCAAGATTCGATGGTGCGGGATGTCTGCTTGAAGAGGGTTTTCTCTGTGTAGGTACGCCGGCTCGGCCGGTTGTCAAGACTGGGTTGGAGTCTGGACGATCGGTTAGCATCCCAAGGCATGTACATAAGAGATTGGTTGGTACCACCTCAGCCGGGCGTTGGACGGTTGGAACGAGAGCAGGCCATCACCCGCTGCAATCGAATAGGGGTCTATCCAAACAGTCCGTGCGATCAGCTTGAGTGTGAAGATATCTCGGAGAAGACGAGTGTCTTCTTGTGCCCTTGGGAACTGAAAGCATATCGACCGAGGCGGCGAGGCAGCGGGTTGAAGACGCAAGACAGACCAAAGCCAAGGCTTGTGTCTCTTGCGCTTCCCCGGTTTCTGCGTTTCGAATCGGGAAACTTGTTCAACCCATCTCATCTCCAGGGTCGCAGATGGTGATAGGTGGAGAGCCTAGAAACCCTCGCTAGCCCAACCAAGCAGTTGGCACGAAGTTAAGGATGCAGCTTGACCCCCGTCCACCTTGAGTGGTTGCCTCCACCCTGGTCATCTTAGGCTCTGTCCCATGCGACATCCGCCGGGGATTCAACCTCGCCGCCAGCCAATCCGCTTGTCTTGTGCCTGACCAGCGTTTCTTCTGGTCGGGAAGGTCTTCTTTTCTGTTTCTGTTTCTTCTGCGCGTCCAACGTTTTTCTTCCTGCGACTCACCTCCATCGGTCCAAAGTCGTTTGTGATCTCATCGGCAGCTGGTTGTCGTCTATCCTCCTCTTCCTTCTCCTCTTGCACAACTACAAACATCCATCTCGATCCTTGCTCCCTCCTCCGCGCTGAGCAAGTCTCGCGCGCACCACCGTGTTGTACGGCCACAAACCGCTATCCCCTCGTTTCGTATTTGGGTTGTTTCGCCCGAGGCCGTCAAGGTTCACGTAAGTTGTCAGTTCTTTTGCGCCTTAGCAACACACATGTCATTGGACGTTGGCCTAGTGCGATGATTTTGTCGAGAACTGTTCGAGGACAAGCAGTGCCGCACAATGGCTGTTGGCAGAGTAAAGGCGTCGGAATTGTTTGAGGGAGTCAAGCCTTGTCATCTTCAACTGTGGTTTCCAGTTGTAAATGGAAGCTATTGAAAAAGACATGAGTCAGCTTGACAATACGGTTGAACGTAACGAGGATGGAAAGATATTCTCGGACCAAGGAGAAAGAAGATGAAATGAGTGTACTGACGAAATCTCAATCCAGAAAATTTGATACGTTTTACTCCCAACTCCTTGATTGCATCTCGGCTGAGGCTCGAGACCCCCTTGGTTCCCTTCACTTCATCCGTACTTTGCCGACCTCAACCGTTCAACGGCAACTGCCACTCACCCTTCGCTCGCTCTTCCCAATATTCTGCACCTTCCCGCATTCCGGTCCCAGGTTACGAAACACACCGGCTTTTCCCTCGGGATATCGACCGCAAACTGAGAAGTCCTGGCCGTGGAGGGTTTGGGTTATTGGAACAAAGGAAGAACAGACCTGCACTTTCCAGTAACACTGCGGAACTGTGTTTCGCGCTTGCCCTTCCATCTTTCGATCTCGACAGCCACTGTGAGATTTATCAGATAAACGCTAGCTAGGTAAGTTTCTTTCTTCTTCCAGTCAAACTCACCTTGATCAGCTCCTGCCCGCTTCGATGCAATGGAATGGATTCCTTCTTAACGCCACCAACCAACACAGGTTGGCAGCGAGGCGGCCAGTTGGACTTGACATATCCCCGAAAACTTCCAACTTCTCGCTTTCCTTTCACCTGGTTTGAAAGCTAACCACCATCTTGACAGGCCCGTAGCGCGGTCATCCGTCGCTTCCTCGTCAGAGTTGTCGAACTTGTCTGCTTCCTACCGACCACTCGACTTTAGTACCAGTACTCGCCCAGCCTTTTCCCTGTGGTCGAGTTTCCCCGACAGATAGAGTGCATATCGCAGTTGCCGAGGATTGAAGTCGACCGCCTTTTTCTGCCGAAGCATACGCAGTCAAAGCTCGACACTGCACGCATCACTTGCATTTGGTCTCACCGAGAGCTATGAACCAGTCTCCTGAGCCTCGCCGATCTAGTTTTGGAGGAATGTTACTACGCAGGACCAAGAGTGGCGACATGAAGAAGCAGCAGCAGCAGGCCAAAGCGCAAGAGCTCCAACGCCAGCGCGATGCTGCACTTCCTCAGTCCCCTCCTCGGCTGCCCGCCCTCTACAACGGAGCCCCCACTCCCCAACTAGGGCTCGGTACCGAGGTTCGTCCCGATTCACTCGCAATCATCTCAGGAACCACGGGCTCAACGGGCGCCGAACACTCATCTAATTACTCTATATCTTCTACTGCTCGTCCATCCATGGAGGCTCCCCGCTCAGTATACAACGTCCCTCCGCCTCCTCCCATTCCCAACGGCTTCGACCCTTACGCCAATGCTACCAGTATGGCGCATCGTGGACGTTACAGCTATGCTAGCAGTGCAGTCAGCACCATCAACAGCCCCAGAAGAGTCCGCAGAAGAAAGGATCCGACTGCCTTCAAGTAAGTGCGACCAAAAGACTGCTGCTAGAACTCATCGATTCTAACTTTTCACTCAACAGCGTCCTCGTTGTCGGTGCCAGCAACTCGGGAAAAACATCGTTCTTGGAGTTCCTCAAGAGTGCCTTGGCATTACCCAAAAAGCGAGGAAAGCCCGTTGACCAGCATGACCACTCTCCGAAACCCTCACCTTCCGGTAACTTCATTCCGCATTATCTCGAAACCGAGTTCGATGGCGAACGCGTCGGATTAACATTGTGGGATTCGGAGGGGCTGGAAAAGAATGTCGTTGATCTGCAGCTCCGCGAGCTGTCGAGCTTCTTGGAGAGCAAGTTTGAGGAAACGTTCGTAGAGGAGATGAAGGTCGTGAGATCGCCTGGTGTACAGGATACCCACATCCACGCCGTCTTCCTCCTCCTCGATCCTGCACGACTTGATCGAAACATCGCAGCCAGCTGGGCCGGCGGTGGCAATATGTATCTCAATGGTATCAGGCACCCTCCCTATTCTCGTATTGTGGGAGCCTTAGACGAAGACCTCGATCTACAAGTTATGCGAACACTCCATGGAAAGACCACGGTGATCCCGGTTATAGCCAAGGCTGACACCATTACGACGAAGCACATGAGCGTGCTGAAGAGGGCGGTCTGGGATAGCCTTAAGCGGGCCAACCTGGATCCGTTGCAGGCCCTTGGACTGGACGACGAAGATGACGACTCCTCTGACCGCATCGATGAAGAAGACGAGAATCCTGTGTTCGACCACAGTGACACAGAGGAGGCTGTTGATGACGAAGACCGTCCTGCCGCAAAGCAAGGGTCTTCACCCAGCTCTAACCGACACTCTAATGGGTCCGTCCGCCGTCACAAGCCTTCCGAGGAGGCTGCTGCTGCCGAGGATGAGATCCCCTTCGTCCCCATGTCGATCATCAGCCCAGACCTTTATGAGCCGGGTGTTATCGGCCGCAAATTCCCCTGGGGTTTTGCGGATCCCTACAATGAAGAGCACTGCGACTTTGTTCGTCTTAAGGATGCCGTCTTCAACGAGTGGCGTTCCGATTTGCGGGAGGCCAGTCGGGAACAGTGGTACGAGAACTGGAGGACGAGCAGGCTGAAGCAGCACGGCGCAAAGATCCGTTAGTGTGGATCTGGCAAGCTATGAATGCCAAAGCCTGTCTGTCTTGCCTCTTGTTCCGATACTTCGAAATGGTATCCCTTCAGTACCATCGGATATCGAATCCTCACGCCGTTTCAGGGCGGACAGTTGACGGCATAGTATGTCTGAATTTACTTTGAGCAGAATGCAGTACATCGGCACTGGGATACCCATCTACATAACGCCGGACGTGGAAACTTTGTTTATCGCAGTCATTACTGTATGGCAGTTCCTGTTCTTGCCTCGGAGGCTGGCAGTACATTATCATATGTGGACAGGAGGTAAGCTGCTATGGGGACAGAGCAAAGAGTGCTTTGATGTATTTCATGTATTATGTTTCTGCATGGCCTGTTTGATTGTTTCGATATGACACGGATATGGAATACCCACAGACAAACCTTTATCTACTTTTCTTATTTCGTACACTTATCTTCTTTTCTTGCCACAAGGCATTTGTTGTTTCTTGCTGGTCGTTTTGTATTATGGCATTTGTATATGATGGGAGATGAAGCAGAGGCAGTTCTACTCACAGTGAATGAGCCAGAGAGCGGGAAAATATCTAAAGATTAGATGGTTATATAGCCTGTTGCTGGTTCATTCCATATGCTGATTTTGAACTGGTGTTGACCTCGTTACCACATGCAGCTATCGAAATGTTGCTGGTTTGACTGTCAATGGGTCTCTATCTTCTATTACCTATCTTCAGCAACTCCATATATGATGTCTCTCGTAGTCGTAGCAACGTGTTTGGGGTGTTTTCAGTTCAAGAGACACGCCTGGCAAATAACCAATTGATAATTTCTTATTTTAGTATATTTTCGTCTTCCCTCCATCCCCGTTGCCTAGCCCCGAGTTTCAAACGACTCATTTGTATCTTTCTCTCTCCCACCCTGTGCAGAATTCCAGAACAATGATGTATAAACACAGGTTACCGCCCAATGCTTGTTTTCAACCCATCCTTCTTCTCCAGGTTTCATACACATATACATGACCGGAAGAGAGCAGGAAGGGCTCTTATGATCCCATCCATGCATTCCGTATCCTCAATATTGATGATGCAAGAGGCGGAATTTATCCTCCTTCAATTTCTCCTTCTTCCAGGATTTCACCTTCTTCTTAAATTTTGCCTTCTTCTTGAATGTTGCCTTCTTCTTGAATGTTGCCTTCTTCCTGAAAGTCGTGGCTTTCGTCGGACATACCGTTGTACCCAGCCTTTCATCTTCCTTCAACCCCTCCTCCTGGTTCAGCAAAGGTCGACCCTCCTCCTAGTTGTGCCAGTGCCAGCGCTTCTTAATCTCCTAGATTTGCGCCTTAACCTGGTTCGCTTCCTCCCAGTTGCTGATGGCCTCGTCAAACGGGATGACGTGGTCCTTGATGTTCCTGGCTTTATACCGAGTCCGAATCTGGAGGAACGGAGGGTTCTCGCCGGATCCGCTGTTTGGGCCGCCGTCGTCGTTGTTGTCGTTATTGTTACGGTTCCGGTTGTTGTAGCTGTCCCTGTCTCCCCTGTCTCTGTCTCTGTCTCTCGCGCTCGGACCCGAGGAGGAAGAAAGCGGCGGCATGGGAAAGTACTCGAGATGTTGGCGGTCGGTGACGATTTTGTTCAGCCGCCGGCGCGCGGGCATGTGGATGTTTTCGCGGTGGCCTTGGAAGTTGAGGTCGTAGCACCGCAGAGAGCAGAAGACGGATTCGCACTTGAGTGTCGTGAGACACTCGCGGCAGAAGCAGACGGGGCTCGAGGCGTTGGGGTCCGAGTCGACGGGGGATGATGCGACCGTGCTGGTGCCGTCCATGTTGACGTCTTGGTCCGGGTCGTAATGTTGGTGGCTGTGGCGGAGAGGGTTCACTTGGACGCAGTCGTCTTTGGAGGCGCATTGGTGGTCGGTTTCGATGTGGTTTGGCTGGGTGAAGAGTTAGTAAGGTGGGCTAGAAATTTAGGGGACATGTGTGCTGTTTAGCCACAAATCCTGGGAAGGAAGAAAAACACTTACCAGGCCTTCGATGTTACATTCCGACGAACACCACACAGTCTGCCGTTCCCTCACACCTTTTTGAACAAAAACCATGCATATAGGGCAGGTCAGGAAATCCCTAGTTTTGGGCATCTGTCCGCAGTTATGACACGCGGGCAGGTTGTATAGCTCCTCTGGGACCTTGTGCTCCGATATGCTGGCCTTCTTCGTCTTCTGTAGCTCGTATGCCGCCCGCGCCCTCTTCAGATCTTCCAGTCGTTTCTTAACCTGACCGATCTTGGCATGTGCCCCCGTTGCCTCCTTCCTATCGTCCAATATCCTGTCGACCACCTGCCCCAATGGTGTCCCGTCTTTGAGCATGTCGAAGTACTTCTTCTGAGAGCCTTGCAAGTTCTTCTCGTCACCCCTCTCCGCGACTGTGCTGCAAAACGCCTTCCTCATAATCTCGACTCGGTCCTCGTCACTAGTGTCTGCAGCAGCAAACTCAGGTGGAAAGCCGGTATCCATCCCAGTCATGGTTGCGTCTCCATCCTCTTCCTTTCCGCCCTTTAGTAGCTTGTCGATGTCCTTGGCCAAGCGGAGTACGTTCTGATGTGACCGCGCCCCCTGGCGCGCTTGCTGCAGTTCCTCTATCCTCTCGACAATGGCATCCTTCGCTGCCGCTGCCGCCGGGTCCGCATCCTCCGGGGCGACGGCGTCGTCCAGTTTCCCGATGACGGTTGGTAAGAGCCGCACAAGTGAGGATTGTATGACCTCGAGGTACCAACTGTCCCGCTCAGCCTGCACACGGTCGTCGATAGTTCGTGGGTCAACCTGATACTCCTTCGCGCCAGCTAGCATGGTGTCGATGTCCCGCAAGAAGGAGCGCCGCGTTGTGCACCACTCGCCGGCGGCGGCGGCGCGTGACTGGTGGTAGCGTGCGCGGACGAGGTCCAAGGCCTTTCGGTAGCAGTCCGGGCATGTGACTAGGTATTTCGGTTGTGGTGATGATGTTGATGCTGATGTTGATGTTGATGTTGATGATGGTTGAGCACCAGTGGCGCTGTTGGGGCGGAAGCTACCGTGTTGGGATATGCATTGCAACCGGATATCGTCAAGCTGTTTGGCGAGTTGTTTGTCTCTGCTCACGGTGAGACTGGACAAATATAATAGATCGTCTGCCATGGTGGGACAGACGAGGCCAAAGGCGCGCGTGTGATTCGTAGACGGAATGCCAGTGTCAGGGCCAGTGACAAGACAATCGTGACTTGGTAAGTGGTATCAAAAGCTGTAGTTGTAAAACTGAACCGATGTTCACTCCGGTGGAAACGTGCTTTATAAGAATAACCAAAAAGAAAATGGGTATCGTGTAAAGGAAGAGTGGATGGACCAAAGTATTTTGTGTCTGGTTGGGAACATAAAAGAGCGAGTTAGTTCTGTTTGAGGTGTTGAAGTGTATGAAAGAAGTTTGTCAAATCTGAAAGTTGAAGTACCCGTGCGTGTGAGGCTGGCTTTGTGACGAGGCTGGCCAGACTACACCCACTCTCTTACAGAGAGTGGGCCCGGAAATTCTGGGACACCCAAAAATGAGGGACAGCACCAAAAATGTATGGGAATTCAAATAGGAAAAGCCGTAGCACCACGACAATGGTGATTTAATAAACGAAATTTGGATGGGAGTCTCAAATAAGTTCAATGATGATAATAGAATTTTGAGAAATTTTTCGGAAGAAGAAGAATTAGTGAACATCGAAATCCTCTGCTTTTTCTTATCATTCTGGTGTTAGTCTCGAAATGCAACGATGCATCCAATTGGTGAAGTTTCCGTCCTCTTTTTTGAATAACATTACTACCAACCATCCGGTCTTCGTAAAAAGTTTCCAAAGTGTCATTTATACTTTCTCGGAGCTCTCTTTCAAGTTGCATACTTCAAATCCGCGTTGTCGTGGTGTTACGGCTGTTCCATGGGCTTTTCCCACCTATTTCCCATACATTTGGGCTGTCCCTTATTTTCCGTTGTCCCAGAATTTCTGGGCCCACTCTCTGCAAGAGAGTGGGTGTAGCTTGGCCAGCCTCGAACAACAAGGCCAACCCTCACACGCACGGGTAACTAGTTCATCGACAAGTTGGAGAGTTGTACCTTGTGTGAGATGGAATTAGATATGTACGTGGACGGCTTTCACTTCCAAATGGTAACTTCCAGGTTTCTGCCGCTTCGTGAAGACTGAAGGCTGAGGTGCAGGTGCAGGTGAGTTTCAACCTCGAAGTGCCGTCACGTTGAGGTTGCCAACGCGGGCCTGTCAAGTTGCGTACGGTAGTGCCCCGGCATCGCGTAGTGCTCAAGAAAGGCCCGGGCCCGGGGGAGTGCAGTCCCAAGTCTCCAGTGGGCAACTCCCCCGCCGAGCCCGTTTCACCACTCCACCCTCGGCTCCACTAGCAGGTGGCCCGTTCACTGGCTCAAGGCTTGGCATTTGCCGCACTGCACTAACAAACAAGCCTTGCAGGGGCGCAAGGGTTCGACTTCAGGTCGTCAATCGCATCCACTCACGCGTATCGCACTGCCCTGGCGTACAGCGTCCCTGCTTTCCAACATTCATCCATACCATCTCAACAACAACATCAGCATCCTCCGTCCCATATTTTTCTTCTTTTTCAGATCAAACCAGTCGATATAATCGTGCTCGAATTCTAATATCATAATGGTAGGACCACGCCGTCTGCTTCCTAGTCTTTGCTCTGGCGCATACTGACCCTCAACCTCAACGATCAACAGGCGGACAAACTTCGTACCCAACAGGAACTCGAGCGGCTCCAGGCCAAGTACATCGGCACCGGCCACCCAGACACGACGAGTTGGGAGTGGAAAACCAACATCCACCGCGACACTTACTCCAGCATCGTCGGCCATCCACCTCTCCTATCGTACATGGCGCTGGCTGAAAACGAGCCTGCGGCCAAGGTCCGCGCAAGACTTATTCGCGTACGTCACCGTTCTATATGCGCAGGGCATCAGGATGTGTCTTCAAGCTAACGTTTGTCCCTTGTCTATCAGAAAATGCTGCAACCGATGGGACCGCCGCCGCCGAGGGAGGGTGAAGAGCCTATGCTTGTTGACCGAAAGGCCGATTCTTAGAAGCGCACACGTGGATGGGAAATCAAACGAAGAATTCAACAACGCGAATAGGAGATATGCCGATATTCACCTTGGGCACAGGACAGACAGCGACGACAAGTGCTTTCAAATATTACTAGCCTCGATCCTGCCACACCGACATGAGTGGCCCAACCGGGGGCTATTCGCTTTGCTATAACGAATTACATACGGGGATAAGGACGACAGATACCATGCTCCTCGTTGGAAGAGGAAGAGACGAATCGTTCTCGTGTCAATGACGAGTTCATACCCTCTCTCCAGACATTATCCTTGTCGCTCGTAAGGCCCTTTACCTTTTTACCCTCCTTGTCCATAGCCCACATGTATTTTAGAACACAGATACCCTAACAACGCCTTGCGCCAGTCCAAACAGACGAGAACAGAAAGAACCAAAACCAGATAGGAGTGCCTACCCCCGTCTTCCTCGTCTAGTACTCGGGCCAGGCTCCGGCTCGTCGTCTTCTTCCGCGTCTTCCTCTTCCTCGTCCTCTTGGATTGTGGCCGGAGCTCGATCCGCCGCTGCTGACCTTGGTGGTTTCCTCTCCTTCACCTTCAAACTGGCTTGAAGTTTCCTCTCCAGATCCTCGTTTTGTTGGCCGCCGCCATAGACTTCTCGGATCACGGCAGCAATGGCTTCATTGTCCACTTCCATTTTGCCACGAGGCCCAACGTGCCAGGTAATTGCGTCGTCGTCTCCCGCGTTTTTGTTGTCCGCAACCCTCACAAGGTAACCCTGCTTAATCATACGCTGGAGGACTAGCTCAGTCTTCTCGCTCGGCGCATTCTCGTTGTTGGGGTTGGAACTTGGCATGTTCTCGGCCGCATTGAGACGGGTGAGGTATCGTCGCAGGCGCGGATCACTTAGCTCGCCACCGCTGAGTGTGATGATGGCAATGAGCATTGTGTAGATACCGATATATGCAGCTTCGCCATCTGCCGACTGGACTTTGGATGGGGCGATGATATCGGGAACTCTGAGGTGTTCGGGCAAAACCGAAACGAGCATGTAAGAGTTTGACGTTGGCTCCTTCTGACTCTGGGATTTCGTGGCTGGGAAACACGAAAGGAGTTAGCAGTCGGCGTCTATTGAGAAAGACGACTTGTACCCAAGCCGTAAACGCACCTTTTCTCTTCTGCTCGACCGTCAAAAGGTTCCTGTCCTTGGTGGGCAGCTCGACCATCTCCATGCCAAATGTAGCTCGCAGCTGCTTCTGGGCCCCGGCAAACACCTTCTTAAACTCCCGACCGTGGACACCGAGGACTCTCTCCTTGATGCCGTCTCTGCGGATCGGTGTTCTGGAGTATTCGCAAGCGAGGGCATATCGCACCAGCTTTTTGATGAGCTGGCTTGTCTCGTCTCGCTCGACACCGTGCATGTGGTCGACATCGGAATTTCCGTCGTCCGCGGGGCTGTCGGGGCGTTGGTGGACGTCTTCATCCTCATCGGACTCGACCGCCTATAAGTTGAGCTTGTTAGTCCGCCCCGAGTCCAATATGGTGGTTGGGAGTATTCTGTGTCGTATATCCCGTACCTGTCGGCGCTGGCGCTGTGTTGGTGGCATGATCTTCGGTCCACCCCACAAATGCTGTGCGATGCGATGTGAGTGCCTCAAGAAATAAAGCGATCGTATGTCGACTCAAGACTAGACGTGGTGCGAGGCTCAAGTTATGACCAGCCCAGATATTGTAGTAGATGAATAGGATCCTGTTATATGAGGGGCAAAGAAGGAGGTGAAATATCGCGGGGTCCTGTTCAAGTTGTTACTTGTAGATGTACATAAATGGTGTCAGTGAAGTTGCAGTGGTTGGTTGCCATGCCGCAATCCATTGCAAGTCGCGCCAGGTCGCGTCTGCCGCTATGCTATGCAGCACATGCAGGGTTCTTGCCTGCCGGGAAGAGTGCGATTAGATTCGGGCCCCACCTAAAATTCATCAATCGCCCGGCTCGAGGTCGCCGGCAAGAGTCCTCCACCCATCCCGATCGCCATCGAGTTCTTGAGGTGGTTTGGGAAACTATAGGGTGTTGTATTCTTCTTGATATACCAGGGCTTTTCGTCCCATTTTGTTTCAGATGCTCAGTCGAAAGGTCGGCGGCAGCTTTGTTTGCCTGCGATGCCGCTTGCAGCTCGCCGGTGCCGCGACTACCTTAACGACCAGAAGGCCGCTACCATTTACACCACCAACGGCAACCCGCACCGCCGCCGTCACTCCCACTCATGCTACACTCTTTGCCAACAGGCGACACTACACCTCTGACCGAGCCGATGCCGCCGACATAAGCAGGCAACTCAGCGAGGGTGCCGATGTGCCTGACGAATCGAACCGAAAACAAGACCTATTCAATCCAGAACCCTTTCACGGGACGGCCGATCTGGGTCGTGCGGACCCGGCGGATATAACCAGACGAATCATCCAGGGCTTCGATGCCGTCGACAACGAGATCCAGAGCAACAGGGCCCGCGAAGAAGAGGCCGCTGCCCCCAGCACCGAAAATGGCACTCAAAATGGCGATGAAGCACAGGGGCCCAACATAATAAGGTACTCGCCAGCGGAAAGAAGAGAAAGGAAACAGGAGACATGGGTCAGACACAAGGGTCAGAGGATGGCTGTCAAGCAGGAAGACCTCACTGTCGGCATGTTGGGGAAACCCTCGCAAGTGGTTGTCCTTCGCAGTCGAGGTAAACTGAGTAAACGCCAAACACCACAGGTTACGCCAGCTCCTGTGCATGCCGCCGTGGTTGATCTAGAGGAGTCTTTGGAGAAGCATGATCTTTATCCCGTTGAGGAAGAGATTCTGGAGAACATACAGGAACTACGGCCTGAGGAGGCCGTTCTTACCGGAAAGCAGTTCGCGGAGCTGTTGGAGACGCTTCATACAAGCTTTACCAGTCGGCAACTGGAACAATATCTTATCCATCATGCGGAAGCCCAACAAGTGCTGTCGAAGCCGCTTGCAGATGATCCCCCATGGATTGTCAGGCGCTATCCTTGGATTCCCGCCGTTGAGGGCGCCATGACGTCCTACGACTACAGACATCCTACGCTGCGCGGATACTACCGTTCGGACACAAGGCCGAAGCAGAAGCTTGCCCTGCAGATTATGCTTGAGTGCTGGGAGCTGGCTTCCTACGATATTATTGACGGCCAAGGCCACTTGGTTGTAAGCCTGCGTGATACCGAGTTTTCACTTTTGATGCGTACGTAAATCTCTGGTCAGCATTCTTGCCAAATCGTGACTAACCTTTCCTAACAATGACAGTTGGATCGAAGAGATGGCTCGCCGACATTTCGCGAAATACTCTGATTGCTGGTCAGAAGATCGAACTCATTCCTTCGAGCAACGCGATTTGTATCAACGCGCCAAAGGCCATGAGTGAACTCGTTCTTTCCGAAGTCAACAGAGTTCTCGAGCATGCAAAGACCATCAGCCTTGACCTTAGTCTCGTTACCAAACAGGCCAAGAACCCAGCAGTTCTAAAGTCAGTGGGTGATGTTACTCACTCTGTGGTTCGCCTCGACCCAGCGGGTGACAAGGTAAGTTGCCGGTGTTCCCATCTTCCTTGCTCCTCGACCAAGTGCTTACCGTTTTCGACTGTTAGATCAATGTTACCTGGGTTGACATGCCTGGGCGAAACGAAACCTTGGAGAACATGGCCGATATCGTCTTACGATTCCTTCTTGTTGCTTTTGGCCAGAAGCCGCGCACCGAGCATATTACCTTGACTCTCCCCCCTTCAGCAAGAGAAAGCGGTCGCTACCTTATCGAGCCCAATTGTCAGCCGAAGCTCCCCTGGCAGGAGCGGATCAAGCTGTGGGCGAGGTGGATTGCGGCGGTGCCCAAGGCAGGGTCTTCTTCTACAGGCGTAAAGATACCCGCCGACGTTCTTCCTCATCCACTCAACCTGGCTAAGGAAGCACCTCGCCACCGGCAGCTCGAGGCTTCGTTCCCCGAGTTGCACAAGGACCAGAGCGCGAAGGGGTGGTCAGAAGTACCGGAGACAGACACGCGTGCCATTTTCGGCCATGTTCTCCATGCTCCGTCAAAATCGCCGGACCCGGCGCAAGCCCAGCGTAGCCGTATTGCCGGGTCGGCTTCCACCTCTGGCTTCCCAAGCCGTCTCGATACTTCTCTCAGCCGAACCTTCATGCCTGTGCTCCCTCCGATTTCTGAGCTAAAGTTCGCCAACAACCTCAAGACTCAGGGGCTTTACCACTCTGACATCGTCATGCGCTTCGTACCTGCCCCTGAGCAGCCCGGTTCCGTCAAGGCCACCTCTGCTCCCGACCTGGAGCTGGTCCTTGAAGCCGACCACCGCGAGATCAAGGGCTTCAGTTCTCTTCGTGCCATCACTGAGTCCTTCACAGGCGACATTATCTGTCCCAGTTCTCCCATCGATGTCCGACTCAAGCAGCGCCGCCACTTTACCATGGACGTCAAGAGCATAGGCGAGTGCGAACCAATAGTCGACTTTGTGAATAAGTCCGACCTGCGTCCTTGGGATGGAAAGCTCAAGACTCCATCTTCGATCGAAGCACTGCCACTACCCAAGCGCCTCTTATCTGGACCATCGGTTAAGAAGCTTGAGGAAGAAACTGTTCCCGTCAAGTATCTCTTCGCGGGTATGGAGATCCATCGGCGCGTGGCGGCCGATTACAAGGGTTTTACCGCCACGTACCGATCCATCGAGGCTGGTCAGCGCGGCGGCAAGTACGCCGAGCTCTCCGTGGACGCAGTTCGTGCCGAGGTGACCCGAGCTCTTGGTCCCAGTTATCTTCGGGAGCTCAGGAAGGGTCCTCTTCCTCCCATCCTTGGCGAAGCCGCCAGACTTGATCCCACTGCTGTGCCTGGCGGAAGTGCTACCATTACCCCCCTCAACGGGCCTATGTCGCTAGGCTACCTTAAGCCCGTCACCCCTGAAGAGAGGGGAATTAACTGGAAGTCTGGCATCACGCCCGATGAGGCAAGGTTCCGTGAGCTCCTTGAGTCGGACGAAGAGCCCGTTTCGGGGATGAAGAAGGCCAGCCGATCCGCCGCCGCACAGGAAGCAGCGGATGAGCTCAATAACCTTGACCTCGAGGATATCGAGGACCGCGACCCTGATGCCCCGGGAAAGCAAGAGTTCGAGAGTGCTCTCGAAGAGGAGATCAAGAAGGACGAGTGGTTGGATGAGCTACCACCTCTCCAGAGGAAGGAGGGAGAGGAGTCAGTCGTCGATGACTCTGATCCATGGGACGGCAACGACCCCAAGCATCTCAAGGCGTTCTTGGATGTTGTTGAGGATATTGTCAGTGGCAGGGCACCGCCTGCTTGGCAAGGGAGGTAATCTTAGGTGTGTGTAGTGATGAGTTGTGTCGAAACACGTGTGTATACTGAGGGTTGGAAAAAAATCAAACGGCAAAAGGGAAAATGGCATTGGGATTGGAGTGGAGCGGAGCGGTTTTCAATTTGTTCTTGCATGGTTTTGCTTGAAGATTGGTAAAAAGTAATCCAATCGCTATGTGTTGAATGTGTAAGATATTTCGAGATTAGGTGTGGGACGGTTAGACGGGTAGATAAAACCTTTCTGGGATAAAATGGTGTCCATAGTAGATATATACCATACAGATAACATCAATACTTACGTTGATTCATCATCCTCTTCCCTACGAGTCGACTCTGCGAAGTAGTATCGACGTGTCGGTAGTGCTGGGACGATGCATACTCGCTACGTATCATGTTCATGTTCACATCATTCATTGATCAAGGATTTGATATTCAAGACCCAAAAACACTTCCAGTTTCTGTCTTTCAACAGACAGATACCATCCCGATCAAAGCCAATCTGTGTCGAGTTCCATGCCTATACACAAGCTAGATGCCTACTAGAAGCCATGATGTTCAACTTCTTACACAAAACAGCACTTAACACGGCCATCCATATTTTACCTACTTCAACCAGCCGAAAGCAAAAGTCAATGACACACTTTCGAGTATACTTGGTGCAATTCGAGCTAGACTACGACCCCAAGTCATATAGAAACCCATTCTCTCCTCATCCAGGTCTCGTAAAATGCCATTGACTTCAAACAAGGTGGCAACCAGTCAATCATGATGAAACAAAGTGAAATAGAAGACCAAATCAGTTCCAAGCATATTTCTACGGGCAACTTCCACTGGTCTTCCCAATCTACTCTTTCTGGACAACAGAAGAAGTAGGAAGGGAAAAAGACAACCAACCAACACCCACAAATCCAAGCACTTACACATTATCTCTAGGAAATAAATATCTTTTCAGAAGAAACACCTTTACCAATTTCACGTCACCTACATACGCCCTTTCGTATCTGTCCTGGCCATAAACTACCCGCTGCCACACGCCCAGGCTGAAAATGCGCAAAAGGAAAAGGTTCTGTACATATCATCGCCCATTACAGTTGTTTAAGTGCCCATCTACTTGAGTGGAGGTCGGGAAAGTCAGCGAGCGAGAAAAGCCCAACGCAGGAGGTACCATCTAGAGAGAGAGAAATCAACCCAATACAGGAAAGCAGAGTAGTAGCCTATGACAGGCATATCACAATTTCGGAAATCATGTACAACAAACACATGATGAGCAAGTAAAAGGGTTTGCAGATGATTCCATCGAGTAGTAGGTAGTGGAATCGCAAATTGCAGTAATCAGTTGTCTGAGCTGGAAACACAAAGAGAGATACGAAGGGCAAGTCCCACTGGGCGAATACACAACGCCCCACGATAACCAAGTTAAGAGTCGAGAAGTGGTGGTGAAAGAGGGAGACAGGAGGGAGCTAGGCATGAGAGAGCATATCCATCTACGCACGTCGCCTTGCACGACAATGAGAACACACAACAGGGGGGTTCCATATAGACACAATGAAGACTTACAAATGTCCTTTTCCAGTATCATACCGAAAGGTAGGCATGGCGGAGGGCATCGTGACTGAGAATGGAGGAAGACGAATGCAGGAGACCAGTGCAACACGACAACTGGGTACAAGGTCTGTGATGTGGTTGGGATTGGCAATCAACTCCAAGCAGCTGAAGACTGAGCCAAAGGCGGATCAAGTAAAAGGCGAAGAGCCCAAAGGCGAGCATTGAACAGACACAGAGAACAAAGACAAAGCACACAAGCACAGCATTGTATCACACTGCAGAACAAGAGGGAAGTATCGAGTTGCTTGTTCATGGGGAATCATCATTTTGTAGTCATTATCTAGCCTCTATCTTGTCCTCAGCACACAGGAGGTTTTGCATCCGTCATAAAATCCCAGACCAACCCTCTCATCATTGTGCCCAAAACAACCGAGTGCTCATGCAACGCAAGGAGATTCGTAAATTTTTTGCTTGCTCAGGAAGAAGTAATTTACTTCTTGGCAGCCTTGGCAGCGGACTTGGTGACCTTGCCAGCGGCAGCCTGGGTCTTGTCGACGGCCTTGATGACACCGACGGCGACGGTCTGACGCATGTCACGGACGGCGAAACGGCCGAGGGGAGGGTAGTCGGTGAAAGCCTCAACGCACATGGGCTTGGAGGGAATCATCTTGACGATGGCAGCATCACCAGACTTGATGAACTTGGGGGAGGCCTCAACAGCCTTACCAGTACGGCGATCGATCTTCTCGAGGAGCTCGGCGAACTTGCAGGCAATGTGGGCAGTGTGGCAGTCGAGGACGGGGGCGTAGCCGGCACCGACCTGGCCGGGGTGGTTAAGGACGATAACCTGGGCGGTGAAAGAGGCAGCGCCAACAGGGGGGTCGTTCTTGGAGTCACCGGCAACGTTACCACGGCGGATATCCTTGACGGAAACGTTCTTCACGTTGAAGCCGACGTTGTCACCGGGCATACCCTGAGTAAGCTGCTCGTGGTGCATCTCGACGGACTTGACTTCAGTGGTGACGTTGGAAGGAGCGAAGGTAACGACCATACCGGGCTTGAGGACACCAGTCTCGATACGGCCGACGGGCACTGTGCCGATACCGCCGATCTTGTAGACATCCTGAAGGGGAAGACGGAGGGGCTTGTCGGTGGGACGCTTGGGTTGCTCAATGGCGTCGATGGCCTCGAGGAGGGTCTTGCCAGTGGACTTGCCGGCCTTGGTCTCCTTCTCCCAACCCTTGTACCAGGGGCAGTTGGCGGAGACCTCAAGCATGTTGTCGCCGTTGAAGCCGGAGATGGGGACGAAAGCGACACTAGCGGGGTTGTAGCCAACCTTCTTGATGAAGTTCTTGGTCTCCTTGATGATCTCCTCGAAACGAGACTGGGACCACTGGGTGGTGTCCATCTTGTTGATGGCAACGATGAGCTGCTTGACACCGAGGGTGTAGGCGAGCAGAGCGTGCTCACGGGTCTGGCCATCCTTGGAGATACCAGCCTCGAACTCACCAGTACCAGCGGCAATGATGAGGATAGCGCAATCAGCCTGGGAAGTACCAGTGATCATGTTCTTGATGAAATCACGATGGCCGGGGGCATCTGTTGAGTGAAGTGGTTAGCATGAGTCAGGACACATGCGAAGTTGTAGTGCGACATACCGATGACGGTGACGTAGTACTTGGGAGTCTCGAACTTCCAGAGGGCGATATCGATGGTGATACCACGCTCACGCTCGGCCTTGAGCTTGTCAAGAACCCAGGCATACTTGAAGGAACCCTTGCCGAGCTCAGCGGCTTCCTGTTGTTGATAGTCAGCATCGTGTCTCTGTGTGAAGCAGTTGGTGTTGCTTGGTGATGTTAATGTGAACGCGGGGTAAGTGGGTCTGTGCGCGGCCACGCAAAAATCTTCGCGTGCCCCACCCCTAACATGAGAAGGCGAGAGGCTGCCACAAAGCCAAACCAGCGGGGAAATGCCCAAAGGTAGCAAAATGGCAGAGCGCAGATGGAAATGGTGATGCGAATGATGAGCTGAGCAGATGGTGACTGACCTTCTCGAACTTCTCGATGGTACGCTTGTCGATACCACCGCACTTGTAGATCAAGTGACCGGTAGTGGTGGACTTGCCGGAATCGACGTGGCCGATAACGACGACGTTGATGTGAGCCTTGTCCTCCTTGCTGTAGCTGTTGTTAGCAAATGATGCGAAGATCGAGTCGAGCGCGCGCGCTTTGATTGATAGCGACGACGACGTGATGATGGATGAACATACCCCATTTTGACGGTTGATGTGCTGACTGGCGACTTTGCGCTAGAAATGTGGAAGTGGCAGGAGATTGCTTGAATCAGGTATGCCGACGAAGAGAGGAAGAGGAAGAAAAGCTTGAAATAGTTTGGAGGAGGGTTGAGATTTTAAGTCGAGTGTGGAGGGCAGAGTGGAGGGGGCAAAGACTGGCCTTGGTGGGGTCAGGTCAGCCTGCAGGAGCACAAAAAAAATGGAATGAAAAAGTGGGGCTAGCCCTCAAAATCGTCAAATTTTGACCTCCTCCACCCTTGTTCATGCCGCGCCTTGCCGTCCCAAGTTTCCCCTTCACGTACCGAATTATTGTTCGTCGAGTACCATTCACGGTCCCTCAGCGCTATTCAATCGCATTCACCACCCTTGTTGCCTAGCCAAAGTGGATATTCAGGAGGTCTGATTTTCACTTTTCAGAGTGATTTGCCTCCATCGCCGCCATCACGGAAATTTCGTCTGATCAGAAACTGCACACAAAAACGGTGAACGATCTTGCAAAATCAACCAGTCTGATATCAACAGCTGGCGGGTGAATGCTGCAATCGGTCATCCTATTGTGAGCTTTCCCTCTTCCGACTGGTTGCCTGCCTGCCTGCTTTGCCCCTCTATCTCGCTGCCCCTCTTTCGGCTGAGAATTGGACGAGTTGTGAAGTACCTGTTTGCCCCTCCAATATCTCGATGCCGATCCCTGGCATTCACCTCTCCCTCCATCCCGCGCCTGCGCATTGTGCGGCCGGAAACGCTACTGACAAGCGACTGTTGATGAATTTTTTTTTTTCTACGCTAGGTACCCACAAGCTTCACACGCTACGACGTACTGTAGTTCAGTTGTGGATATGTACATTGTCAGTGATATGAAGGTACTCCAGGGGACGTGAAGGGCTCATGCAGTTTGGGCTTTTCCTGGCGTGTCTGGCTTCCAGCCCAACCACAGGCGATACGACAATGGATCTGATGAGTTTCTCTGGCGGCCGGCGTGACTCAATTTTTTTAATTCGCTGGTGAGGCACACCCCGCAGTGTTGCCGCACAGGGGCAGTGTTGCTTTTTCAAACCTTGTTGACCGCGAACGGGTACGGGACGTCGACGTCGAGATATCGTGAAGGCGTGGCCATGAATGTCACTCTGTCCGGCCTTTTTGCGAATCCTTTTCGGGTCCTGGATCATGGTTCTCTCACTTCCACTTCGCATTTCACAGTCCGCTCCCCAGGGGCTCTCCCTCGCGATGCGTTGGTTTTGAGGCCTGGACGCCTGCCTTTCCCGGGAACAGATAGCGTGCGTGGGCTCCCTACATACAGTACAGGACTCCTCGGTTTTTGGTGCCGCATGCTGTCCATGCCATGCTGTCGGCTGCGTTGGTAGTCAGATGCAATGCCACTCAACCTGTCTGGATTGTTTGACATTAAGCTAGCCAGGCCAATGGCGGCGTAGAATTCCCATTTCATCCAGGTCTCGTGTGAGACGCCCGTCGTGGTTGCCCGAGAGAACCACATCTCTAGCTTTCACCAAGACCAACGAGAACACAAGATGCAACCGCCAATGAAACCTCACATTTCTCGAGAATCGTGATCTTGAATCCTCTGGGGTTAGGGCTGTGAGAAGGCCATCGACCCTCCTCGACCCTCGTCGCCGGCTTCATCTGCTCCCGTCTGCGGAGGTTTGATAACACTATCAAGTGGAGTTTGGCAAAAGTCAAAGTGGACAACATCAAGCTTTTTTTTTTTTTTTTCACGCCAAATCGCATCTGGGCTCTTGTCCCGGGTCCTGTCCTTTGTTGAAGGTTCCTCCTCCTCCACCTTCACCGGATGGGCGAACAGAGTCTCTTTTTTTTTGTCCCCACCCTGCCCGCCACCGACGACCGGCAAAGCCCGTTGGAGACCTTTCAAGTTTCAACAGCTGCAATGGTTTCGTCCTTCCTCCGCCTCTTTTTCCCACTCATCTGATTGGATGACCTTTCGTGGGTCATGCGGCGAGACCCCTGTAATGGTTTGCCGCGCGGCCCCGGACCCCCGTTTGTGGCCTCTGGTGGCACGGCAACCACAGATGGATGCCCGTTGAGGTTCACCTCAACCTCACCATGAAAACCTCACGATGATGGATGAGACGCCGTGATTGGCGTCAGACGGGGCGATGTGTGGTCAGCTATGAGGTCAGGGAATCCAAGTGCTACAATCTGGTAAACGAAAATCCGGGACAAACAGTTATCGGCGTCTGTTCTTCGCGGCAAAAAGATTGCTGAAGCCAATGTGAAAAAAATCACTTCCCAATTCGTACTCATTAGCGGAAGCTCCTCGCCGAGCATCTTCTTGCCTGGTTACCTTCGTGTCTTGGTTTGTGGCCCAGAATATCGGTGGCAAATTGCAAACTGCGGCAGTTTCATCTTGGAAGATTGGGATGAACTGCGAGATGTGTGGGTGTGTTCTAGAGAGTTCTCGATCGTCCGAGGCATCGTGTTATCCACAAAGTTGGAACAACGCCTAGTTTCAACTGAACCTGTAAAGGTTTGAGACGAGAACTCGAGCAAACGACGAGTATCTTCGACGAGATAGCATGGCAACTTGTATCGTGACTAGACATGTTGTGCGAACCGTCGTCTAGTTGAGTTATTTCATGTCAACATACTATGTGCTTGGTCAAACCAAAGAATATATGGTTAGACTTCGTATCATAAGCCCAAGAGGTTGAGAAGTGCCAGCCAGCTGAGATTCGATACGTATATCCTGGTTTATGTAACGGCAACTAGCCCTGAAGCTCTCAGCCGGTCTTATGTTTATAACAGTTTACATATCATCAAGAAAGGCAACGTCGTTAGGTTCTTTTAGATTTCACCAACATCAATGAATATGTTTCCAACACCTCAAAGCAATTTCTCCAACTTGAACAAGATTGGCCGTTCTGCCTTAACCAGTCATGTCATATTCAGCCTTGCCCGTGTTCATTGAGATCTTTCTTCGCCGAGATATATCTGCTCGTGGTTTCGTTTTATCTTCCAGCTTCTATGAGCTTGTAGTACACAGCCCCTTGATCTTGAATATAGAAACCCGGCAACCAGCGGTTTGTCAACTCGTATAAGTCGTCATAGGACAGCGTGAGTAGTTCAGCGAGGACGAAAGTAGTTGCAAAGGGTCTGGAGACACCCACATTCCGGAAAATCCGTCCACTGCAGGTTGCCCACTCCTGCGGTAACCATACGTCATACCCACTTGGGTGCGTTTCCGTGATCCGATCGATCGATATTTGATCGACCCTGTGTCCTAGAATGTTTGGGAAACCAGGGCTGATATCATCTAGACTGGAGAGACTGGCTCACGAAACTGACGGAAAGCTGGTCATTCAATACTTTCATATTCATTCTATCGCCTGGCTAAGTGATAATCATCATCATCCCGTTCCGTGTGCCCAACCATTTATCTTTTCTCTTCTCGACCGTGTACTTGGAGGTATCTCGTCGTATACCAAGAACTCATGTCCATCCCAGACTCCAAACCGCCTCTGAACTCATCCCAATTGTATGCTATTGATCCCCGTCTGACTCACACCCAGCCCTAACACCACCACCTTTACTGGATGAGCTGCGAAATCTCCTCGTCATTGAAACCAAACAGGTAAAGCAGATCAAGCAAGCTATCACGATTCAACCTCGCGCTCGCCTCCATCTGCACCCTCGGCTTCGCGTTCCACGCGACACCCAGACCGGCCGCATCCATCATGAGCAGATCGTTCGCGCCGTCTCCCACCGCCACCACCTGATCCAGCGGGATGCCCTCCTTGCCCGCAATCTCGATCAGCAGCTCGCGCTTGCGCTCAGCGCCGACAATGCGACCCTTGACCTCGCCAGTCAGGCGACCAGTCGCCTCGTCAATGACTACCTCGTTCGCATGCGCATAGTCGAGGCCGAGTTCGCCAGCCAACCAGCTCGTCAGGGGCAGGAAGCCGCCGGAGAGGACGGCGGTCTTGACACCCAGGCGCTTGAGGGCGCGCAGCAGGGGGCGCACGCCGTTGGTGACGTCCAAGACGGGACGAAGATCGTTGAAGAGGGTACCAGGGAGGCCGGTGAGCAGCTTCACGCGCTCGCGGAAGGCGGAATCAAACTCGAGCTCGCCCAACATGGCGCGGTGGGTGATGTCGGCAACGCGGGCAGCGAGATCGGGGGGGTCCTTGATGGTAGCAGCGAGGAGGTCGATGACCTCCTGTGTGATAAGAGTGCTGTCCATATCGAAGACGACCAGACGAGGGTACCTGCGGAATAGAGTCTCGGCGCGAAGGGCAACATCAACGTTCCACTCGCGCTCGAACCGGTAAATGAGCTCGTGCTTGCGCAAGTCCGCAAGAGGGAGGTAGTCGGGCGAAGGGCCGGGAGAGAGGGTCAACTCGACGACAAGCGGGTGGTGGTCAGGGGTCTGATCGAGCTTTAGGCAGCGGTGGGCCGAGTTCAGGTCAGAAGCGCCGGGAGGTAGCGGGAAGCTAGACATAAGGTGGAGGAAAGAGGTGATGCACATGGGCGAGATGTAGGAGCCGTAGAGGTGGTCGAGAGGCTCGGGTTCGGCGGTGGGCGGCTCGAGGGGGAAGGTGTCGAGGCTGCTGCTCGGGGCCATGTTGCCGGGGATCTCAGAGTCGGCGGCGCGACCCTTGGGAGACTGGCTCCCGACCGGAGAGGACGCCTGCTGGGGCGAAGGAATGGCATTGGAGATGCGCGGCGCCGTGGACTTGTAGTAGAGAGTTGCGACGAGTTTGTCGCTTCTGGTGCCGGGAGCCGGGGTACAGTTGGGGTGGGAGAGTTCGTGGCTCAGCCCACTCTCGACAATGGTCGGCGGGTGCTCAGGAGAGGGAATGCCCTTGAAGCGGGCGACGCCCTTGGGAGGGACAATGGGTGATGGTGAGGTCGCGATCGATGTCGCGTTCATGTCCTCGACAACCGTGTCGATGCCATAATGCCCCTCGGGCTTATTGGGGGAACGGTACTGCTGGTGCTCTTGGAGGTACGAGCTGCTCCTCATGTTAGAGGACAGCGACGGCCGTTGAACCCGGGCGGTGTTGCTTTTGTCGGACATGGTTGCGATCTGGATTCGACTCGAGACTGTGACTAACACTTGCGCATGTGTTTTCGAGGTTCCTAGTAGAACGCGACAAGCGGTTAACTGCCTGACCGTGACTGTGAATAGTGACACCCAAGGGGACCGTGTTGTAATATGGACGGCTTGACGTTGTCGGGAAAAGAGATAGAGAGACACGAGGGCTGGCCTTTGTTGATGCGACCGAGCGGTAGGGTGAAAGTGTGACTGGATACTATCAGCGATCAGTCAATAGGGAGTCTCGTTTCGCTCTCCGGCGTCAGGACGGGCACACTGGGGGACTCCAACCGAAGTGGAAGCGGCATGCACGACCCCACCAAAAGCCTGGTTTGGCACCCGTGCTGCCCCGCCCGGGTCCTTGACAATGGAGCGGCTTTACCGGGATCGGGGCACGAGACACGGCACGCCATGCCTTCCTCCGTTCTGGTGGCATATGATTTGCGCCTGGGTGGAAGGGATCAACAGGAGAGCGCCGTTGGCGACGAGGTTGTGCCCAAGGCAAAGTTGGCACAGGGTTTCAGAATCGCATGACAGGCCACCTATTTGCGCCCATTTGGGGACAAACGGCTCTCGGCATGTCCAGTCTATCACCATTTTGGGATTTATCTTGGGCTTTTGGAGGATGGACTTTTGATCGGTGGATAGGGAAATGAATTTCAGCATCTCCGGACGCCGACGAGAGAGGCCTCACAATCCTCATATAAGAAGTGGAAAGAGCGCTTGCTGTTGGGGTTTTGTAGCGGATATCGGCCTCGCGGCACTCGGCAAGGGAACTCGACTCTCAATATCGGTAAGCGATTGAATCCTGATGCTTGCAGCACAGAGACAGTTGCATTGCGTCTGTCCTTGAGAAGCCTTTTCAGGTTTACATTGCTTCCTGCTGTTAAGGTTGTTCCATGGCAGTGGCACAAAAGACAAGGGAAAAAGGCAGGTTCGCCTTGAGGGAAACGGCCTTTCACAGACTCAGCTATTTTCAAGCCCTCAAATTTCATGATGCGCAAAGGGTTTAAGAGAAGCGCGAAGCCGGTGCGGTGGCAGCAAAAGTAATCGCAAAACGTTCCATTCCGATGTGGATTGATATCGCGCCTTGTGGGGCCAAGCAAAAGGGAAAAGTGACATCACCCGCGACTTTTGGCTGCTCGACTCCGAAGACTCGGCTGCAATTGTCCGAGGGTTATGATTGGATGGCAACGGTTTCTAAGCAGAAGCAGCTTACAGCGAGTTTCCGGAAAACCTCACATCAAAACCGCATGCTGTACACTGCATGAGATGACAGCGGCTGACAGATGCGCGCTAGAACTTTGCCATGTTCTAAGCTTGGAAACACGATCACAAGCCGCACGAAGCAGAATGCGATTTTGATACGGGATGACGACAATGATCGAGACTTGGGGTCTCTGACGACAGCGTGCCTTTTCGGGACGCCAGGGGCACGGAGCGAGACACGGAGCGAGGGGGTTTTGAGCGAGCAAAAGCCTTCCTCTGGTTGGAGCCTCGCTGTGCTCGCCACAGAGAAATCGACACCCCCGGGGTCGCAAGTCAACTCACCTGCAACGGGCGGCCGGACATCTTTCAAACCGTCCGATGTGAGGAAGACGCTACGGCATATAGACCCCCACAAAAACCAGGCGGCATTGACCAATGGCAGGTCGTCCAGATGTCGTGATCAGCCTCCTTTTCAACACCACCATCCCAAAGAAACCGACGCACTGCAAACGACGCTGCGATTGCGTCTTCGGCCCCGGTCTGACACCGTTCTTCGGCCATCATGGGTCCAGTCAATGTACCCTAGAGAGGGTGTACGGCCAATGCTGACCCGTTCTCTGCAGTCGTAGGTGTGGATGGTGTGCTCAATGCCCGGCGTCAAAGTCCAACAGATGCGTTGACTTGCGGAATTACTAATGATTCTCGCTTGGTCATGATTCCCTCTGTGCCCCGGACTCGCAAGAGTTGAAATCGGAACCGCGGAGAACCCCAGACTTCTCGGTTTTATAAGATACCACAAATCCCAGCCCCAGTCCCACGCTTGCCTGCCTAGCCCAGTTTATCTCCGGATTCTCTTATAAGCCACTCTGCTCCCATTCTTCGAAGCGTAGTTTACCTGGTCTTGTTTCCATATCCAGTGATTCTTAGCTCCGTGGCCCATCATCCATCAAGGTTGTCGCCGGTCGTTGTCCAAAAGTGGTCGTCTTACATTTACATCACCACCACTCACTCACCCACAACAGAGACATCACCAAGCCTCATCCATCCATCCATCTTCAACATGGCTTCCGAGCAAAACTCCCAGACCTCCACCAGGGCCTCGTCCCCCAAGCTTGACGGCAAGTTTGACGACAATGCCTCCGTCGACTCCGGCTTCGCTTCAGCCAACTCTTCCACCGCCAACCTTCCCTTGATCTCTCTCACCAAGCCTCATCTCGACCACCTGAACAAGCAACTCGAGAACATGGAGGCCCTCGACATCCTCCGCTTCTGCAAGACCCTCTTCCCCAACCTCTTCCAGACCACGGCCTTCGGCCTGACCGGCCTCGTCACGCTCGACATGCTCTCCAAGCTAGCCAAGGAGTCTCCGGACGCGGCCCCCGTCGACCTGATCTTCCTCGACACGCTCTACCACTTCAAGGAGACGTACGCGCTCGTCGACCGCGTGCAGGAGCGCTACCCCAACATCCGCCTGCACATCTTCAAGCCGGCCGACGTGTCCAGCGTCGACGAGTTCGAGGCCCTCTACGGCGAGAAGCTGTACGAGACCTCCGAAGAACTGTACGACTGGATCGCCAAAGTCGAGCCGCAGAACCGGGCCTACCAGGACCTCAAAGTGGCCGCCGTCTTCACCGGCCGCCGCCGCTCCCAGGGAGGGGCACGCGGCTCCATCCCCGTCATCGAGCTGGACGAGGAGCGCGGCATCGTCAAGATCAACCCGCTTGTCAACTGGAGCTTCCAGCAGGTCAAGGCCTACGTCGACGAGCACCAGGTTCCTTACAACGAGCTGCTCGACAGAGGGTACAAGTCCATCGGCGATTGGCACTCGACTAGCCCCGTCGCTGCGGGCGAGGACGAGCGTGCCGGACGTTGGAAGGGCAAGAACAAGACCGAGTGCGGGATTCATAACAAGCAGAGCAGGTATGCCCAGTTTTTGGCGGAGAACGCGAGGAAGCAGGCGCAGGCTGCTACTGCTCCGGCTGAGACGGTTCAGGCTTAAGAAAGAGGTAGAACAAAAGATGGGGTAGCTGGGACGACGGGTTTCGCTCGTACCTCTCGCTGGCATGGGAGCTGGGCCGCGATTGGCATCTTTCTGAAAGGGGGGTTTTTTTTTCTCCCTTGGGTGCGTTGATGGATGATCACTCCTTTGTGAAGGGGAATCATCGAAAGTATATCTGTTAGCATCGTGGCGTTTCAAAATGGGCATTCGGGCAGGCGTTTGGGTAGGGGGGACCATATATATCAGCGACTCCTGGAAGGAGTCTGTCGCATTGAGTTGCATTAGATACGATCTGGGTCTTGCGACTTGCAGACAAATAGCATCGTTATGAACACATTTTGCTCATGTTCGTGACGTTGATTAGTACCTGAATGTGTCCATGTGTCATGTTTGATGCCTTGAACAAACGGCAATTTGATGTTGTCGAGGTTGTGTCGGTCAGGTGCGCGGGAGCGCCACTGCGTCTCTGATTCGCCGTTCACCAAGTTGAGAAGCCAGTCGGATCATCACAGCGAAGACCGCCCGTGACACTGCTAGCCTGGGCGGTGAACTCCGACTTTAGCCTCTCAACGTGTTCTTGAATTAACGAAGCAAAAGGAAGATGAACATGGATACGGAATGTAAGCCAGATAGGCATGCAACTGATGCTGTCGACAAATAACAATTTTTCATAGCTTTCTATGGATCAGGCAGAAAACAACCTCGCCTTCTCTCTTCAGCCTATATATATGCCAGACACCCAAGAGAGCGACATCCAAAACCTCAAGTCTTGGGCACATACACATACTCCCGATGAAGTCTCAATTTCTTCAATAGCCAAGTCGAGCCAACGGCCACCTTTAGTCACTTTGAAGCTCGCGATGCTTCTATTCTAATCCCCCTTCAAGAAAACTTCATCAAAAACTCACAAAGCTACTACAAAATTCCCGGGAGGGTGACACCTATAAGACAACCAATAATCCCCCTTAAGTCACCCCCGCCCGGAGCTCAGCTCGTCAGCCAATTCCGCCAAAAACCGGTCAACGTCAAAATCCTCGTCTACACTAAGTCCCCCCTACTCCTGGTTCGACGGTTCAACGACCTGTTGTGCTGATTCTGGTTCCGGTTCCTTTGTACCACTGTCACCATCAGCACTGAGTGCAGTGGAAGCAAGACCTTCTTCTTTCTGTCCCTGCTCTTGCTGTTTCGCCCCTTCCTGACTTTCCGCTGGGGTGCCTGCGGCGGCCTCTTTCGGCTTCTCTTCTTCTCCGGCAGCAACAGCAGCATCGGCAGTGGCATTGACAGTAGCCTCAGTAACGACTTCGTCCGACTTGACAGTAGTATCTTGCTCTTCCACTACAGCTTTCTCTGCCTCCGGCTCTGACAGTGGCTTTTGTTCGCTAGTGTTGGCGTCTTTCTTGTCATCCACCCCGCCGTTGCTATCCCGTTCGGCACCCGCAGCCGCAGCCGCACCTGTACCAGCACCGCTTGCGGCACTACCAGCGCGACTCACCTCCTCCTGACGGTCTAGTTCCCTCTCGAGACTACCGAGCAAGTTGAGCCCGTCATCTTCATCCTCTGTTGTAGCAGTGGGGAGCAGGGCCGGGGAGTCTGGCGGTTGGAGCAAAGGCTCTGCTATCGTAGGTACAGCATCGGTTGAAAGTTGCTCTTGGAGTACATCTACCTCGTCCACCGTGGCGTCTGCAGGAAGGGACGAGAATTCTATCAGTGCCGATGCTGTTTCTGTGGCCGTGACCGTCGTTTCTGACGTTGTTGCTGCTGCCGTGGCGGATGTGGTCGACGTGAAAATTGACGTTGGAGCATCTGGTCGCAACCCTGGCAAGCCTAGTGCAGCCCCAAAGTCCTCAACTTTGGCCTCGGCAGATAAAGCAGATTCTGTCGGTTGTTGTTGCTGCTCAGAGCTGGTGTCGATATCCATTGCGGTGGTATCATTTACTGCATCCCCTGCATCCGCCACAGGCTGCTCAGTCGTTACCACCGTTTCGGAAAACAAGGCAGCATTGACAGCATTGCCTTGTGCATCAACCTCCTTCGCCGCAGAGGTAACTTCGGTCTTGACGATGTCTACATCTGTAGACGGGAAGAAAGATCCCTCAAACCCTGGCACATCTGACCTAGACTCTGGCGGCTCGGTGGGCGATCGGATCATTACGTTCTTCAGTGGACTCCCTTCAAGTCTCGTTGAAGCGAGTGACCCGAGCGTTGGCGGGGCGAGGCTGCTACCAAGGCGCGACCTGGCAGCGGTATCTTCCTCATTAGAGGCACCTCTTTCTTCTGGCTCTTCGATTGAGCTGGGCCGAATAACTTCCGACGCTCCTGCGTCGGTCATCTCCTGGTCTTGGTCCTGACTGATGCTGGTATCAACACCAGGGGTCTTGCCCTCAGCCGTGCTTTCGTCGGCATCACCTTCCTCTTCCCCTTCGTCGCCATCGTCGCCGTCGTCATCATCGGAAGGAATCTGTGAGGAATCGGCCATCTCGCTGTCCTGGTTCGCACTGTCACCGGTTTCTTCTTGTTTGATACCCTATAACACGTCATTAGCTTTGCTAGCGCGAGCGTGATATTCGTCATATATAAAAACTTACGTTCACTGGAGTGCCCTCGGTCTTGACCTGTGCATTACCCGCCTCTGCAGTGGCCGGCTCTGGCCGCGTTGTTGTTGGGAGTGGCAACTTGCCCTTCTTGCGACCTCGGCCGGGGCCCTTCGCCTTCCGCTTTGGCGGGGGAGGTCTTCTCCTGACAGGTGCAGGCGGCGCAGCCTGCGCAGCGACTTCGGCCGCAGCGGCTGGTGCTGGCACCACCGTTGTTGATATGATCTCGCCATCAACTTGTTGTCCCTCGGCTAAGGTGATAGTCTGCTCGTAGGGGTTGCCGGCCGCGTCAATACGTCGGACAGTTGCTCTGGTAACCGTCGGTCCCTGGGCTATCTGCACCAGCGTTGACTTTGGTGGTAATGTGACCGTGTTCTTATGGCGCTTGGCCAGATGTGATTCGGCAGGTCCTTCGATGTTGCGTGGTGTTTGCTTCCACATCTTCACTGTGAACCCTTCAGAAGCCGCATCGCTCTCCTTCTTGTCGCCCTTGATGTTGTCAATGTCGGCATTTTCATCGTCGTCATCGGTCGGGGCAGGTCTCTTATAAAGTCGGCCAGAGCGAGCGGCGCGCAGGAGCTCCTGGCTGTGGGATGGGAGCAGCTTGGTTTCCTTGGGCATGCCAAAGGGCAGCTCGACGTCCCAAATGTCGTTCTTCTGCGTCGCCTCTGCAGGCTGGGGAGGTGTTACATTGACCCATTCCTGTCTCCATTGGCGTACAGGTAGACCCTCGAAGTCGTCGTGTTCCGGGAAACCGCTGCGAGCACCGCGCCGAGTCTGGGCTGCTGGTCGATGGTACTAGTGTTGCGCAAACACAGCCGTATAGTTAGAAGTAGTTCAGTTGTGACAGCAAGCAGGAACTCGGGACGGGACTAAGGCAAACTCACGGTGGGCGCCATTGCAAGTGCGGGAAGGTCTGTCTACTCAGAAACCGAACTCCAGCTGTTGTTTTCTCATGCCCAAGCAAATAAGGATAAAACGCCAAACGAGTCTAACTCCGTTGTGCCGATATCCAAAACCCCAGTAGCTCTATCCAAGAGGGAGGTACGTAGATGTATAATAGTAATCGCAGAACACAATGGTCGAATATGTCGAAAGCAAATACTGAATAGAGGTGGAGGCCCCGTCGGTGGGTGATTGCAAGTCGGTGGTGCAGGGACTAAATGCTGCTTGTTCGGCTTCTGTGCTGAGTTGGAACCTGAATAGAAGGCTGGTTGACGATGAACAATAAGATGGATCGGATGAAAGCGCCTAGATGCTGGACTATGTATCGGTCTGGCGCAAACTATAGGTTATGTAATTGAGAAAGAAAAGAATGGTTGAAAGCCGTATTGTAGCTTCCAAAAAAAAGTTCCTTTGCCGCCCAGCTAAGAATGTTGTTGATGGAAGGATGGGAAGTTGACAGGTGATGTTGCGCGTCACGGTCGCATTCAAGTCGCGGGGGCCAAACTGACACTCTGCGACAGCCTTCAATTGACTCCGGCACTGCGACGGCTTGTCCCTGCAGTGGTCACTGGTCGCGCGCACTGGGCAGCAGCACCGACCATGCCAAGATGGCAATGCTCGATAAAGGAATTCACCTTCTTAAGGCAGCCCTTACTGCCAAGCAGATCTCGGATATGCAAGGAACGAGTCGATTCCGATGCGACAAGGATTCGCAGGTTCTGATGGTGATCCGTAAAGCCGGTTATCATGGCACAACATAACCAAGACAGAATCTACACCCAAGGAAAACCGTCCATGATCGTTCCGAACCGTTGGAAGATGGATCTTGTACCGATTGTATTATCATCCGCCCAAAGAGGAGGCCCCCGCGGCCACCATCTTTGGGCTCATGTGCCTGCTAAATCAAGCCTCTATCCCGTCATCTTTCCTGCGGGCTCGAACAGGTGTACTGTTCCCCAATCCTTCACTCATAGTATACACATGGCCTTTTCTTCTTGTCGTGAAATTTGTACAATGCTACAACTAAACAGGGCTTTTCGTTTACAGCCATTTAGTCCCAGCTGAGGTTCAGTTCGTTAGCAAGACAGCTCTTCTTGAATCTTCTTCTCAGGTTTATGACTTACCCAGTATCCTTCTGCCTGAGCTTGCCTCCTTCTTTGTCCTTGCCCTGCGAGCTGTCAGATCACCTCTGATTTCCTCCCAAGAATCCGTTCAGGAAGACTTACCGAGAGCCCACCCTCGACGACCAAGCGGTCCTGCTGGTAAAACTGGCTGATAACTGTTTGGCGCTAGTCCAATGTCAACTTTTCTGTATGCTCCATGCCGTGTCTAAGGTCAAGGGCCTAGCATACCTTGAGCATCTGGAGGTTCTGCAACCCCTTCTGCACAAGCTCCTGCACTTGCCTAGGATCCTCCACGTTCTTGTTTTCCCTGAAAGCGTCTCTTGTGCGGCGCTTGGCGTACTCTCTGAAGTTGTAAGAGGAAAACTGATTTCCCTGGCGCAAAAGCTGACGGTACTGTTAGTTCAAGAAACGATGTTAGCGTTCGTGTTCTTCTAAACCAAGTAACGTTTGCGATCTAGGAAATGGGTGCTCGGAAAGGCACGCTGCGTACCAGCGACAGCACTTTGCCGGCCGACTCGCCGGCCCTTGCGACGGTAGACATGTTGATTGACTTCCTTTGCCGTTCCCTCTCTTTGCCTATGTGCTGTTTGCTTCGTATGATTTGGCGCACTCGTTCCTCGTGGAGAAAATCGTGAGTGCGGTAGGAATGGTGCTGCGGAAGTCAAGGCGCCGGCGAATATGGCTCGTCGATCGGTCGTGATGATGGTTTGCCGTCGGCCGTTGGTTGCGATGGATATGACGGAATCAGATATGTCGGCGAAAGCTCGGACGTCCGCATTTCAGGTGTGGTTTGCGACCTTGGCGCGGAGGTGCGGGTGCATGAGTGGCTCGGATATAAAAATAAATTATGCGTAGCATGGCCGAGATCTACGGTTACTCAGCATCTCGATAACTGCATTATCCGTGGCATATGATGGCTTACAACTTCCTCTTTCTTCTCCCAGTCCATCAACTTCTCGTCCGCCACTCCTTCCGCTTCCGGACCTTTGTCTATTTACTGCCACTTCCGATTCCTGGATCCCGTCACAGCTCTCAAAATGCCTGTTCGGCGCCGAGACTTGAATGTCTCGCACTCGATCAAATAGCCACACGAAAACATACTGAACACGCCGAGTACAGTGCTCCTTTTTCGGAGGCATTTCCTGGATCAAAGCATCCCGACTAGACTCAGATCCAAGTGTTTCCGGCGTATCACAAAAAATCTTACAGCTTCGTCACGGGCTCTCATAACCGAGCAGCCGAGCAACCAGTATCGGACTGTCCATCTTCGGTTATCCATACGACCACTCAGTAATCTCTCGGAGCCTTAGAAGACCGGAAAGGATACGGACGTTTCGTTCTCCCATTAAGACGAAATTCTGAGGATTTGGCGAAGGATCGGAGGCTCTATATGAGGAGAGCCGTCTTGTACGCTGACCGGCGAAGGCATAACCGGGTCCCTTGCCCGAGCCAGCTGTCTTCTGGAGGCGCCCTGCGCACCGCGAGGGATGACCGGCCAGGTACAGCATGATTCGAAACTCGAGGACGCACCGGAAAGAATCCAAGATCTTGGTTGACGGGTGTTCGGGTCAGTTTCCGAACGTCATCACGTCATGTCGTAGGGGCTTCACTGCTTCTGACACCCAATCCACCCTATAAGTTCAAGCAAGATCGACCATCAAATAGCGGCAAGGAGGCACGGCTTTCCCGGCTTATTGCGCGTCAAACCTGACGTCTTCATGAGGCTGGAGTCCTTGGGGATCACAAGATCAACCGGATATCGGGCAGGTTGGGCTCTGCTTCACCCAGATGGACTGCCTGATGGAAGACAACCGCCAAGAAGCCTGCATGGCGGCCTCGCGATGGTCGGGGCCGCAACAAGTTTCTGACTGTTGACCTCCATGGTTTCCCCAGAGAAGTGGCATGATAAGGCTGGGCCGTTGCGCCGAAGGGATATCGAGATTCGGGAATGGAAGGGTTGACATCACTGATGGTGTAACCCCGGATTCCAGCTCAGATCTCTCCTTTGCTGAAGCCTACCACCGAGATCCAAAGGCCATGTTCTGGTCTCCGCGTTAGCCAGCAAAATTCCAACCAGGATGTCTCAAACGGTCGGAGCGAGCCCAGAAAGCCCAGAAACGTACTCAACAGCTTGTCGTGGTTGTACTCGTACACCCTCTCGCAGCATGACAGCTCTGAATACCACCCATGTTACCTGGTTACGAGCCAGAAACAGCGGGAGCGACTGTGTACTGTGAGCAAGTAGGGGTTGCAACCGGACAAAAATACCTCGCTTTGACGGCGATAACGGCCCTTTCCGATCTGACTGTGAGCCCGTATACTACATCCCGCAAAATGTCGAAGTCACCGAACCCAAGCCGTTGAGAGTTGGCTCCGAGAACTGGCTGAGCAAAAAGAGTTATGATGTGCTCAGTAATGTAAGGAGTGAGCTGCTCACAGCCTTTCGGCCCTTATTCCGCTCGCTTCATAATTCGATGGACACAAAAGGGAATGCTGTCATCTTCATGTCAAGCCCGGGGCTGTATACATGATCGTGATACTTGGCAGGAGTACGCCAGGTGGATGACATCGGGCCTTCTACCTCCGCGAACCTAACACGCAACGCCGGAGGCTCACAGAGTGTCGTTCTAGAACCGGTCTGTTCCGATATAGTTTATCTTGCAGTCAAGTTCCAAAAGGCTTGGCTTCGTTCCGCCGTTCCATTTTGACGGCAGAACTCCTTCCCCCCTCCCCCCACGTTTTTATGATGACAAGGAGCATTTGGAGGGGTCATGTTCCCCACAATGGGCCGTTATTGACTTACGTGTAATAGAAAAATGTCAAGGAAGGGAGCTTGAATCGTCATGGGGCCAGGCCGTTTTCCCCTCGGAACCGCTTGAGTAAACATCACCAATTCGAGCACGGAAGTGCCTAGGCCTTGGTTATGTCGGTTCCTACCCGAAAGGCCGGGAGACTCTTGGCTACCGTTCACTGGCATTCTCCTTCGTATGTATGCAACAAGTACGTATCATGAGGACATGACGTCGAGCATCGCACACGGTCCCTTCTCGGGGATGTCGTCCCAGGGCATTCTCTCCCTAGCCGCCCGAGCCCGCCAAAGGATCTGTCAAGGGCGTGGACGACTGCCGGCCCTTTGCATAGCGAGCATAGCTAATCGGCGTCTCTTCTGACGTCGTGGGACCACGCACCTCGGGTTCCTACACTAGTTCGGGAGACCCCATCCACTCTGTTCGTCGTTGCGGTGTCTCCGTACGCCTGTGAATCATCGCAATGCATATGCATGGAGATGAAGACGTGGTACGTACAGGATCGAACAGCCAGCTCCCAGGCCGTGCGCTGATGGGCCCAAGAGCTTATTAGCTGGGAATGGCACGATCTCCGAAATGTCGTGGAGACAAGCCACGAAGGACCCCCCAGGGCAAATGGGGAAGGGAATATCAAGCGAAGAGATGGATGGAGCCATAAGACATAAGAGAAAGTAGAGGAAGTGGAAATACGGCCCGTTTAGCAAGTGGCCTATCATCAAGCAGCAATGTTTGTTGTTTCAGAAGCTGAGCCCTGGGTTCAGGCTGTCTGGTGAAGGTCGGCCTGCGGTTGGGCGGCCGTCGTAAAAACGTGCTACCAAACAACCAATCAGAGGGCGGAAGCTGAGCTTCCCTTTTGCGTTGTCCAACTAACACCACCCCGCAGCATCTTGCGTTTGTTGTATACCAATCCTTTTGGCCTCTTTCCCCCGTCATGGTTTTTACCCCTGAGATCATGGCAGCCAGACGTACGGTCTCTTCAATTGTCCCTCGGGACTGGTCTAACTGGCTAGGCCCGTGGGCTGAGCACCGCTGGGCCTCTTGGACGATACATCCTTGCCCTGCTGATCCACGATAGGATCTCCCTCATTCCATGTGCTCCGATTTATCCGAGTAATTCTCCTTGGAATGGGGCGAAGCGAACCCAATGTCACAATCTGTTGCAGGGCCCCGTGCTTTCGGAGGGCTGGAATCCACATCCCGCCAGTCCGGTTGGATTTCCGGACGAGAGAAATTGGGAGAAGTGAAGTGTCAAGGTGTGTGAGATCAGACTCCCACTTTGCCCAGGCTGGGGCTCTCTTGTCGGCCCAGGACAGTCCGATTCTGGTTGCTCGTCGTACGGGATTCTTCCGTACATCGTGTTCGACCGCCGAGTTGTGCTCATTGCATCCGCCACTGCTCCAGGGGGAGAGAGACTTCGTTCGGGTCTTGCTCCGCTTGGGCTTAGGCAGAGGGAGCAGAGTGCCGTGGAGTAACATATCTGTCGTTTGTTGGATGGAACAGCGTCATGCCCTTTTGCTTTCTGCAGACACCAAGCCGGCGTTGCTCTTTTAATCTTTTTTTCTGCGGTCTGGTCGCTACTATTTGACCTGTCGCCAAGGTCCATCTCTAATTTCTTTTATTTTGGGTACGCGCGGCGATCTACGTATCTTTTTCATCCCTCGGCTGGTTGTGGAGTTTTTGTGGTTCGTCACTTAAACTGTCGTTCATCCAATTCCCGAAAGGGCAATCTCAACGGACGAGAGAATCAGCGACCGCCAAACCACCACGCGAGCGGCTCTATTGATCACCGACCTGAATAACGATCGCTTGGTAACATCCAGTGAGTAAGTCAACAAGCACTGCCTGTCTATTCACCATTGCACTCTTTACTTACCACCTCTTCTGCGAAAAGCCAACTACGTACCTGAATAACACCTTTACACAGGGCGGCTGTCATTTTAACCTCCTTTCGCTCTTACCCCTTACTCTCATTCACTTTACGTCATTTCGAATTCCAAATCGTTTGTCAGATTTGGAATCTACGCAGCGGCAGTAAACAGACTGTGCGGTTCACTTTCGCCTTTTGTTCTTTCGTTACCGCCGTCACGGGCACGCGGGGAACTGTTCCCCGGAAACAAGGTCTTTGGTGGTGGATGGAGTTGAACAGTACCAACGGCAAACGATTCAACGGTTACCCTTCCCGTCGCTTTCTACTCACCCCAGCGACAAATTGTTGTCACCAGCCGACATCAAATCATACGTTGCCAGTTGCGCAAAAGAGACGGCGAAGCACCTTTTCGAACAGGATCTTCTCAGGTTAAATAAAAGGGCCCTCCGTCGGACATTTACCAGCAAGTTTGCGGTGTTTGCCCTGATCGATCAACTAAGGCTCGCCGGCGCAGCCCATCATCAACCAACAGGTGAAAATCGACAATTGCCGACCTATAATACAAACTTGTTTACCTAGGCGGCACGGGACCTGGTCAGAGGTCGCACGGGTATTATCAGGCAAAGAAGATCCAAGGTCATTATCCTCATTATCCTTCAGAGGCCCAGCGCATCGCTGCACAAACGACAAGCAGCCCCTCTGCCCCGGCGAATCGCGCCCACGCAGGAGAGCAATCAGGACGATTACAAGGCCAACCCAATCTACGATCAAGGTTCGGCCCCTCATATATCGTCGTCAGAGTCGGCATTACCTGTCCATCCCCCCTCGACCGCACTTTCTGCTACTCAGCACAACATCCGCCGGCCCGGAGCCACAAGTGGCAAGTTGGTGATGAGCAAGAGAGGCTCGCCTTGTTTGGAAAAATCCAGCGTTGGTCCCACCAACAAAAGTTTGGCCGAAAGAAAGAGTGTGGTGTTCAAGGTGTGTGCGGCTATTCAGGGCGCCTCCAATTACCAGAGTCTGACACCTGCAAGCCCAAGAAGAGTGACGTCCTGGCTTTGTTCCACGGCACCGGCATTTACAATCGAATAGTCAGGGACCAAGACACACAAAGGGTTTGTTTGCTTCATCCCCCTGAACCCAGCCCAACGGGCGGCTTGGGCGCTTCACCTGGCCATCCTCGAGGTTCCTGTCTCGTGAGATCGTTCCACCTCGGTTCTGCCCGAGCATGATACGATTATACACTAGTTGGCATCTCATTCGATAATATTCACGACTCTGGGTCACCGCAGGATCTGTTCCTGCGAACCGACACATTTAGAAGGAACTACGGGCACTGGTTTCTCCTAGCTTCCTAGCCGCATTCATTACCCTCGTTTGAGGACCTCACCTACCACCAGACCACGTCGAAATTCAAGTATCACAACCACGAAAATGGATATTCTCCAGCGGCGCAGGCTCGCTGCCCTCGACTTCAACACCCCGACTGATCACTTAACACCAGCAATGCAAATACGAAACGAAGATATGGCAGCAACACATACATTACCAGAAGGGGCGAACCCTACCATCGCCCCCTTCAACACTGGACTCAGCGGGGTCAATCAACCTATGAATCTATTGTTTAGGGACACGCTCTGGCTTAGTATGGGGGCGGTCGCCATCGTGGTACTGGGAGTCAGGATAATAGAGCTATCATGGGCGAAGCTACGGTTACTCTCAGCCATGTCTATACCAGGCGATAGGCAACACTTTTGGAAAGTGAAGCAATGGAGCTGGATGCCGGGTGTCAAGAGGAATCTCATCTACGCCCCATTATGGAATAAACGCCACAACCGAGAAATCCGACTCTCGAGCGCCATGAACATGGGTACTCTACCCTCGAGGCTTCACAGCGTCCTTCTCCTCCTTTATCTGGCCAGCAACTTAGCGTACATGTTCGCCCTCAACTGGGGCAACGAGAACAAGTACTCCTTCTTGGCCGAACTTCGCGGACGGTCGGGCACTCTTGCTATGGTCAACATGGTCCCGCTCATCATCCTCGCCGGCCGCAACAACCCACTTATCGGCCTCCTACAAGTCAGCTTCGACACTTACAACCTCCTTCACCGATGGATGGGCCGTGTCGTGGTCTTTGAGGTGCTCCTTCACATGATCGCGTGGGCCGTCGTCCAAGTAGCCGACAATGGCTGGGCGGGCGTCAAAGAGAAGACGCTCAATGACCGCTTCATCGGCTCCGGAATGGCCGGTACAGCCACCATGGTCGCCATTATGATCCTGTCTCTGTCTCCTATACGTCACGCCTTTTACGAGACCTTCCTCAACACGCACATCATCCTCGCCTTCGTCTCCTTCGCTGCGACGTGGGTCCACTGCGTCACCGCGACCGTCCCGGGCGGCCTCCCCCAGATCCCCTGGATCATCGGCATCTTCAGCGTCTGGATCGCCGAGCGGCTAGCCCGCATGTTCCGCCTCGCCTATTGCAACTGGTCACGCGCGCGCGGAACCACCACCGCCTTCGTCGAGCCCATGCCCGGCGAGACCTGCCGCGTGACCCTCAGCCTCCCGCGCTACGTCGACGTCCAACCGGGCACCCACGCCTACCTCCGCTTCAGCGGCGTCCGCTCGTGGGAGAACCACCCGTTCTCCATCGCCTGGGTCGAGCACACCACCGAGGACGAGCTGCTGCCCATCACCGAAAAGGACATCGGCGCGGCCGCAAGCTCTTCCTCCCGCCTCAGCATCAAGAAACCCGTCGCCACCTCCGTCTCCTTCGTCATCGGCGCCCACTCGGGCTTCACCCGCAAGCTGTACAACCGCGCGGTAGCCGGCACCGCCGACCTCCGACGACCAGGTATCACGATCCGCGCCGCGTTCGAGGGCCCCTATGCAGGCCACCACTCGCTCGACAGCTACGGCACGGCCGTCCTCTTCGCGGGCGCCACGGGCATCACGCACCAGCTCTCGTACCTGCGCCACCTGGTCGAGGGGTACGCGGACGGCACGGTCGCCACGCGGCGCGTGGTGCTGATCTGGATCGTGCGCGACTTTGAGTCGCTCGAGTGGATCAGGCCGTGGATGGACGCCGTGCTGAGGCTGCCGAGGAGAAAAGAGATCTTGCACATCAAGCTGTTCGTGACGAGGCCCAAGAACCCGAGGGAGATGGCGAGCGCGTCGCGATCAGTGCAGATGTTTCCCGGACGGCCGAACATACCGATGTTGTTGGCCAAGGAGGTGCATGAGCAGCAGGGGGCCATGTGCGTGACGGTGTGCGGACCGGGAGGGTTGGCGGATGATGTGAGGGATGCGGTGAGGAGTTGTCAGAGGGAGAGGGGGACGGTGATTGATTTTGTGGAGGAAAGTTTTACTTGGTAATTTCCTTTCGTTTTCTTGGATCTGGGAGGTTTCTTTTTGTTGGGGCATTTTCTGTTTCTGTCATTCCCAATTCTGGTTCTCATTTCCTAGCTACCTAGCATGGCGATATACATCATCTCCGCAGAAAAGAAGCGAATTTTTGGCTTTTTACATCGGGTGTGGAATAAGGCGAAAAAGGAATGGCTTCTTTGTACATATCGATCTGCGCCTGGCTGTACATACATACATAGCATCTATGATGATAATCACAACTACCTACTCATCTCTGTGGTGAATCTGAGTGTCATTCCCCATGTCTTTGTATAATCTGTCGATGACGCTGAAATAAGATGTTATTCGTTTCCGCTTTCGAGCTAATTTGGTGTTGGCGGAATGTATTCAACTTGTCAGACAGCATAACCAGGCACACGAAGTCACCCGGTCCCCAGGTTATGGGCTTAATATATGCGACCATTCATATGAATGCGACTTGTCGTCGGTTTAGATTGAGAATATGATATCGAGATTTCGTAGGTGTTGATCTGGGGGTCAGATCTGAAGCCCGAAGTTTTGCGGGTTGTGATTGCTAGTTGACATTTCGTAGCTGTTGGCGTGGTATACAACGACGTCCGCGAAGACTCAACTTAAGAACTCGACTTCTCTAGTATAAGACTCAACTTCTTCTTGGTCAGTCAAGTCACAGTTCCCAGAGTTGAGGAGGCCCTGGTGAAAGGTTTGGGAATACGATAAGGGCGCGAGACACCTTGCTGGCGCCGCATAACATTGGATTGGCATGACGCATGGCTTCTGACGGCGTCACAAGCGATGTGCACTAACTTCCACGCTAGGGAGCAACCCCGCGGGGATAGGATGTTTCTCTTCATGATCTTTCTTCTCTGCCGTTTTCGTGTTCTAGGAGGAAAAAGGACGACTCTGAAGGCCTGTCGAAGATCGGCTTCCAACGGGTTTGGAATAAACATTCCAGTCAATCGCATGATTCCCCTGGCAAGAGAGGTCCGATGATCGGTGATGATGCATTTGGCGGAGAAGGGAGTGGGGCTCCTGAATGTTTCCCCTGTTATTATTAGTTCAAGTTGGGAGCGGCCTGTCCCTTGTCTGGCCATTGCGCAAGCCGTCCAGTCCGGGATCCCCGTCGTTGATGCCGTCAAGGTTCGGGTCGGGATGTCGTATGCAGTGGTATGCCAGCGCCGGACCCCCGAATCGGAGGACTGGTCGTCCACATGGAAGTTCTCGAAGTGAACACAGCTTCCTCGGGCCCGGGAGGCCGGACGAGCAACTGGCGTATGTTGCGGAGAGACGGCTTTATAACGGCTTTGGCTGTCCAATTGACGTGTTGTCCCGGAAAAGTTTGCTAGAGATTCGTAGCCAACGAGCCAATCCTAGATGGCCAATTCATTCCTGTCGTGCGTGTAAGACGGGACTCGGCGGCAGAGGGAAGAGGCTCACAAGAGAGGATCGACGAGGACTCGCTCTGTTAGGACTCAGAGGAGGGGTGATTGTGACTGACAACTAACAGTGCCCCGCCATTGCCTTTTGCACTAACATCAGCTAGGCCGTCTTTATGTTGTCTGTGCCCATATTGACGACAGCAGACATGAAGACACCCAGCGGAACACGTTGTGTGAAAAGATCCAAACACCCAAACCAGAACCAGTGGCGATGAATATACATAGCATACCCGAGGAATACTGCAAGGAAGAGTCAGCTTGGACATTTGCCTGACATTGAAGACGAAAGTGTCTGAAGTGGGCAAAAAAGGGTTGCAGTCCGTCCGGGAGAGTGGGGCAACCCAGAGTCCCCCGTCTCGTGCCCGGTTGTTGGAGTTGAAGCTTGGCCCCGGGAGATCTCCCCAGCAAGGCCCATCACGCCCCGTTACCGGAAACGCGCCGGTTGCTCTCCCAAGACGGGAACCAGGTGGAATGACTCAGAAAACTTTCACGAGTGCTGGTGCCGACTTGGTATAATACTGGACCACGTATCATCTTTCGTCAGCCAGATTCTGGGGGAGTATCTTCGTTCTTGAACCAGTCGTACTTTTCCTTTGCAACTGGGGACTTGCCATTGGGATCTTGCATACCTTCACCCCACTTTCCGTCCTTCTTTCTACCGAAGCACGTCAGTCACGACATCATTCTTTGATCTTTCCCATCTTCTGTCCAAACCGCATTGCCTAGTCACCCACCTCGCACCGTATTCAAGATGCCGATGTAAGCACAACATACAACGTCCGAGTCCAGCTCGGTGACCCAAGTGTCACGGCGCACACAGATTCTAACAGACAGCGTGTCTCAGGCTCAAGGACCCCTCGACCAAATATAAGCCGTACCCTCCCCTGAACCTCCCGGACCGGCAATGGCCCAACAAGACTATCGTCAAGGCCCCGCGCTGGCTGGCCACCGACCTTCGCGATGGTAACCAGAGTTTGGTTGACCCCATGGTACGCCTGCCGCCTCTCCTGTCTTCTTGCGACCTGTTCCTGTCACCAAGATTGGCTAACCCTCCCCTCAGAATGGCGACCAGAAGTGGAGGTACTTCCAGATGCTCACCGAGCTGGGCTACAAGGAGATCGAGGTTTCCTTCCCTTCTGCCTCGCAAACCGATTACGACTTTACCAGACGCCTCATCGAGACTCCCGGTGCCGTTCCGGACGATGTTTGGCTGCAAGTTCTGTCGCCCTGCAGAGAAGATCTCATCCGCCGCACAGTTCAGTCCCTCAAGGGCGCTAAGAAGGCCATCATCCACATCTACTTGGCTACCAGCGAATGCTTCAGGCGAATTGTTTTCGGTTTTACAGAGGACGAGAGCGTCGAATTGGCCAGCAAGTGCGCAGCCCTGGTCAAGTCCTTGACCAAGGACGACCCCGAGATGGCCGGCACAGAGTGGGCGTTCGAGTTCAGCCCCGAGACCTTCTCCGATACCAGCCCCGAGTTCGCAGTGCGCATTTGCGAAGCGGTAAAGGCCGCCTGGGAACCCACGGTGGAGAACCCCATCATCTTCAACCTCCCCGCAACAGTGGAGATGGCCACTCCGAACATCTACGCCGACCAGGTGGAGTACTTCTGCCGCAACATTACCGAGCGCGAAAAGGTGTGCATCTCGCTCCACCCCCACAACGACCGCGGCTGTGCGGTTGCCGCTGCCGAGTTGGCCCAGATGGCCGGAGCCGATAGAGTGGAAGGATGTCTGTTTGGAAACGGAGAGCGTACCGGCAATGTTGATTTGGTTACCCTGGCCCTCAACCTCTACACCCAGGGTGTCTCGCCCAACATTGACTTCTCCGACCTTGGCAAGGTGATCAAGACTGTGGAGGAGTGCAACAAGATTGAGGTACACCCTCGTGCGCCTTATGGCGGTTCTCTCGTCGTGTGCGCTTTCAGCGGTTCCCACCAGGACGCCATCAAGAAGGGCTTCTCTCTGCGCGAAAAGGAGGGCAAGGAGTACACCGATTACTGGCAGGTACCCTACCTTCCCCTGGACCCCAAGGATATTGGACGTGATTACCAGGCTGTTATCCGCGTCAACTCTCAGAGTGGTAAGGGCGGCACTGCCTGGATTATCCAGCAGCACCTCCACCTTGACATGCCCCGTGGCCTACAGGTTGCCTTCAGCAAGGTCGTCCAGAGGATCGCCGACGAGAAGGGCCGTGAGCTCCTCCCCACCGAGATTACCGATTTGTTCAAGAAGACATATTACCTCGATGAGAACCCGCGCTTCAACGTTGTCGACTACTCGATCAACCCCGACCGATCCAGCTCGCCGGCGCCGCCCGCTCCGGGCAAGACCCAGGACACCAAGAACCTTGGACGTGTGTTCGAGGGTGTCATTTCTATCGAGGGCCACGAATACAACCTCAGAGGCCGCGGCAACGGACCTATTTCATCCTTGGCCAACGCCCTCAAGAGTGTTGGCGTGGATCTGGATGTCCAGGACTACAAGGAGCATGCCGTCGGCCGTGGTCGTGATGTCAAGGCTGCTACCTACATAGAGTGTACGGCAGCCGGACAAACCGAGAAGGTCTGGGGCGTCGGCATTCACGCCGATGTTGTACAGAGCTCTCTGATTGCTCTTCTCAGCGCGGCTAGCAACGTAAGTTCACCTATCATCAACTCCTTGATTCTTGGTTTCGAGAACAATTACTGACTCCCTTTTTGATACAGTTCGTTGGAAGCCGCGTCGGTAGCCCGATCATTCCCAAGCCTGTTGCCGATAAGGAGGTCAGCGGTGAATTGAACCTCAGCGTTCCCAACGGTGTCAATGGCAAGAGCATCATTCAGGCGCTCGAGTCCCAAGCGGACGAGATGTGAGTTTGTTGGCTTTACAAGTAATGAAATGTAATGAAGCATTTGCATAAGGGTTGGTGAACGGTGGTTCTGGATGGACTGGGAAAAAGTCACTCTTTCTTGGCGGTAACCAAGCTCCTCAACAAGGGGGTTTTGATTGTTTACTGCTACCATCGACATTTGAAAAAAGGGGTTTGTTTTCGCATTTGTTTACAGATACCTAGTTGGAACGCGTTGGTTTTCTTTGGGACGATCTCACGGGTTCACGTTTTAATAAGCCTAAAAGGGGGCTAGGGTTATGCTTACACCCAAAAAGAAAACATCTGGTTACCGTAACCGGGACTACAAGAGATGTCAAATCAACAGATTGCGAACACACCCGGAATACCGGTACAGGACAACCGCTACAGTAACTGAGAGTGCAGCAGGGCAGCATACCATGTTGACCTGACCTGTCTGGCCCCGAGAATGAAAGATATCAAAATCACATGCTTTGTGCTCTTCTGTTACTCACCTCATGCATTCTTTGCCTGCTGCTCCCATGCTAGCAAATTTACCGATAACATTGCCTCTTTCTCACTTTGTTGCACGGTCTTTCAGGTGAAACACGGGGGAAGTAGGGGGTCTGCTACTGAGTAAGGATAGCCCATCGACAAGGAAATGCGTCTAGAACAACCTTACGGCAGGGAGGCAAAATATGAGGCACGGGTACAGGACTTACACGAGACGACACCGCAACCTAAGAGGATAATCAATGAGATCTTAACTCTGGACTCTACGGTACCTTTACCTGATGAAGCTGAACCATTAGTGTTGTGACCGCTATCGTCTGGTAAGGCACCAATCGTTCTTGTCTGCACTAACAAGTTCACGACATGCACAAGTTCTCTTTTGTGATGGGTGTTCTAACGAAGGGATGGGGGACTTGTGGAATTCAGGGACCCCCCTCAAGGTTCTCGCAGGGGAGGAGTCACTGCCAGCCCCAGGCACGCAATGGAAGCCCCACCTTCTGTTGCCTTGCAAGTCTGGCAGGCAGGCAGGCAGGGCAGGTAGGGACCTACCGCATTTTCTCAGTCGATTTGGATACCCCCAGAAAGGGTATAGCGGGCCGCCATACCTTATCTGGGTATGTAAGCGAGTGCCAGCCAACTGGTTTACCCCTGCCACCCCCTTGCCAGCCCCGCCAGCCGATTGCAAGTAACCTATGCCAGCCGTGTTCCCCGTGCTAGTAATTTTACAGAATCTCGCCCAGCCACCCTACCTCTTTCCTCCTTCCTCAAACCACTACTTTTTTCGATTCTAACTCGTGCCCTCAAATTACCAGAATTACTAGAATTAATTAAATAATACTACGATTGTCGATCGCGATGCAGTCTTTCATCAAAGAGGTAAGCGTTAAGTCTAGTAATATATTTAAGCTCACCGCTATCAAGATTCCCAAGATTCCCGTCGCGGGTTTAATATCAAAAAGTCGACTGACTTTAAAGTGAGTCTCATTTTAGATCTCTTACAACATTACTACCCTACTTTATTATTACTTCTAACTATAGGTTTTTATCTTATAACTTCCCTCCCCACCCCTCTAAATACCCAGACCTCTCAAGTCAATAAGATATTATTAAGATTATTTTATAGTACTTTCAAGTTTTCGTCGTCATCATTATCATTATTATTTCCTTTTTCTTTTAATATATCCTTCTTATCCACCGACTTTAATGACCTACCCCGCCGGTTTTACAATGCCATTACTAAACGGCAAAGACCAGGTAAGAAGGTTAAGCCCCTCTATTAACGGTTTATATATCGGGTATACAATTATCCACCTCCTAAGAAGAAGATCGAATATAATTACGCTTGTAAAATAAAGATACTTATCCTCGACTACCTTCTTTTCCACTTCGTTAGGGTCGAGCGTAGTATAAAGTATAGCTTCCGTATAAAATTCGATAGGGAGGAATCGTCCCTACCTAGAGGCATACGCCGCCCGTTTATTTAGGAAGTAGCAGCCTACTTTAAAATCCCCAAATCGACTATTTCTTCTTGGTGGACCAATAGGAATAAGATCATTTACCTTATAGAATTTCCTTTTCGACCGGCGTATCTAGAATTGGAAAAGACGCTATTCGATAGCTTCTTTCAGAAGCGGAGGGTAGGCGAGCTTATACGCGTCGGCTAGTTTAGAAGAACGGCTAAATATATCTTTCATACCCAGACTAGCCTTCCCTATTTAGAATTTCTATTTACGACTAGGTAGTTTAGAGGGTTTATACGCCGCTACAATATTTTACTTCGTCGGATTATATAGTAATTATTAAAGTTACTAGAAGATTACCTTCATCTAACTACCAATTTTCTCAAATTCGTACGTAGGAATATTACCCTACCTATAACGCTATCTATCAACTATTTGATTTATAGTCCGCCTACCCCCCGTAAAGTAAATATTTATTTTACATCTTTTTTACATCTTTCTTATTATTATCTATATCTTTCTTATTATCAACTAACCTCCCCTCTTTCAAATAAATTAACAAGCGATTTATTATCAACTTCAACGAAACCTCTATCCCCTTCGAATTTCTAGATGGCGCTATATACGATATTAGAGGTAATAAGACTATTACGGGCAAGACCGATAAAAGTAGGTAGAGTAAACGGCAAGCGACCTTGATTCTATATATCTTTATAGATGGATCTTAGCGGTTGAACCCGAAGTTGATCTTTAAGGGTATATTAAATACTAGTAAAAGAAGGATTATAGACAGTAAATTAAATATTTCTTTTGTCTTTTATCTTTTTCTTTTATTATTTTTCTTTCTTTCTTTCCTCTCCCCCCCCTTGTATTATGCTTCTAAACTATAAGTCGCGTATAAGACTAGAACTAATAGAAGGTACTAACGCCGTATTATCCTACTACCCGCGGGCAAATAGGTAAATCCGAGCTGAGGCGGGCAGATTAGCGCAGTACTATACATATATAGGGCTTTTACCTTTTTTCTTTCTTTTCTTCTACCCCTTTTATCACGCCTTTAAACTATAAATCGCGTATAAGTCCTAAACCGAATGCCAACGCTATATTACTCACTGCCCGCGGGCAAATAAGTAATCCGAACTGAAGTAGGCAGATTAGCGCTGTACTATACGTATATAAGGCAAAAAGAAGAAAAGAAAAAAGGTAGAAATCGGAAAAAGTTAGGACTTTTACTTTTTATCTTTCCCGAATTCCTAATGTCTTTCCCGAATTCCCATTTTCTTTCTTAGGTTTATTTTCTTTTTTCCTAGGTTCCTTATTTTCATTTTCCTAATACCCTTTTATATAGATGAAATTGCAGTATACCACCTAGGGGTGATAGTCGAATTCAACGAGATGGCTTATAATAACGAAAAGTTAATAGTTAAATGGATCTATAAAGAATTGAGTAAAAAAGTAGGTACTAATAACGATAAAGCATTATTAATTATAGATACCGCTAGGTTTTATAAAATAAAGGATGTATTTAACGCCTTCGATAAATATAGTATTAATAGAGCTATAATCCCTAGTAGCCTTACCCCTTTATTACAACCCCTCGATACTTATATTAATAAATCTATTAAAGTATACCTTTTCGATATATATGACGAATATATTGAATAACGAGAGGCTATTAACGGCGACTTCGAAAAATAGATTCCTTCTAAGAAAAGGATTATATTTATATATATTGTTATACGGGCTATCGACCTTCTAAAAGATTAGAATCCTAACTTGGTAACGAAATCTTTCGTTAATTATAATCTATCTATTTATTTTAATGATTTGGGGTGGTATGCCTTATGCTTTTTGCGATGAATTTTTCAATTTTTTCTACAATACACTCAAATTAGGGATGCGCTTACAAGATTAGAGGGGTCTAATCAACTACCCATAACCAGGGATCATAAAAAAGATTAGAAAACGAATAATTATGTAAGCTAATTAGACGAATAATCGTTTACCTACCTTAACAGACCTAATAAGATAACTACTTTAATAAATAGGAATAAAAAGGAAAAATAGAGAGGAATAGGAAAGAAGAAAGGCAAAACATTAACTCTTTCTCTAAAAAGGAGGGTAATCAATAGGAAAGATAATAACTATTCCCAAATCAACTCATCAATATAACTTTCATAAATAATTCAATACACTTCGTTAAAACCTCTTTTCAATTAAATTCTACTAATAATATCTTCATAAGATATCTAATCATTCATTTCATTCCGAACTATACATCTTAATCACTTACTTCTTTTCTCCAAGAAGAAAATACCTTCATTTACTTATTAATCATTCAAGCCATAAATTTCAAATATCAACAGCTTAATTATTCTTCCTTTCTTTTCTCTATTATCCAAAACAACCTCAACCTTTCTATCCAATATCAATATCAACCATCTCAACTATTTAAATTTACAACAATTATTAATATTACTCTAATTAACTATCTATAACAATTTCTATTATAATATATAATTAATTTTATATTAATAATACCGGCCCAAATCAAATTAATAATAAAAACGAAATAGATTTTAAAAACTCAACGTTAAATTAGCCAAAACGAAAATAAAAAACTCACGACTACAATTTCCTATCCTCGTTAAAGTTTGCCCATTCCTAAACAAGAACAATTAATCATTTATCTCAAAATATACAACAATAATATTTCAAAGAACGCACAATATCTTTAGAACCAAACATACAAAAAATCTAAGGCCCTCGACAATACTAATATATAATTACTTCAATAACCGTACTAAATCATCGATATTATAAGAAGATAAATATTACTAAAAGGGACGACTATTTAAATATAATAATAAAGCCCAATTAAATATTCAATTAATCAATTAAACAATAACAATAGCCTAATAAAATAATCGGATAACGTAAAATAGCGAATAGACGTAAATAAAATAACGGACGACCGAAATAACAAAAATTACAAAGATTTAATAAATACAATAAACCATATTAATAAACATATAACAAACCACAAATTCAGGACGACGATATTAATACATCCCTAAATAACATCTCTTTCCCCTTATAAAATACAATAAAATCAAATAAAACCTAATCTATCTTATTATAAATATATAATTAATCATCCTTATAATAAAATACTTCTACAAAATATCTCCACCAAATCCTTTCTTTACAATATATATCTTCAATTATCACTAGAGAACTTTCGCATCGTAATAATCTTAATCATCACAATTAAAAGGGTTTATAAAAATATAATTAACTAATATATTCCTCATTACAAAGGACTATATCAATCGCCTCCTTTATATAAAGCATAACAATATCCAATACCACTTTAATATAATCGTAATAACTCTTACAATACTCATCGAAATACCTATCGAAATATAACTTTATATTATTCTCTTTACTTAAAACAAACTAGCAAAAAAACATCAAAAAAGAATATCTATTAATAGCAACTAATTAGAATAATATATTAATATAAAAAAAATTAAAAAAGGTTAAAAATCTTACGATCTTTCCACCAGAAATAATTAGAAGGAGAAAGGAGGACAAAATAAACGGCAATAACAATCCCAATCTTAACACGAACAACAACTTCTTCGGGGTTTTAAATACAAACCTTAATCTAACTACTTCAAATCAAACACTTATACCAATCTCTAAATCACCTCTATCGGTTCCTCTCCCATCTTCACTTCTACTCCTACCTTTACCTTCTCTACTACCTCAACCTTTTCTTTCCCCTCCATACATAAAATTACCTCCTCTAAAAATTACTTTTATCACGTTTTTAACACTTCCCGCTACGCTTAAATAACCTAAACCATTTAATCCGCTTAAATCGTCTAAACCGCTAATACTACTTATTCAATTTCGGATACCTAACTCAATAAGAACGCCTACCCTATCACCTTTCAAATCTCCATTACCTACTCTATCTCTCCCACCTCTTCTCGCCTTACTTTTATACTCCTTCACCCATTCAATACTATTTTTACCCTCTAATCGGCTCACAACCCCTAATCAACTATCATCTAATCAAAATTCGCCTAAACGGCTTTCAACTATTAATAATCGAAATTATTATTATTTACAACAACAACTTCTTCGAACCAGCAATATAACTACCATAGTTACCAAAAATATAATCCACTCTAAAAAAAATAATAGTAAGGAACTTTATAAAAATATACCAATAAATCCTAAGAATAATATTTTTAAAAATTTATCTATAGGATACTTATCTAAAACATTAATTACCAAATCCCTTACTACAACCTTTATAATTAATTATTTACTTAATAAAAAATTTAAAGGTAAAAAGATTATTTACTACTTTAAAGAATTCGATAAATACATCAAGAATTACATATTAATTAATCGGGCAAAACTAAATACCTAACTCTAATAATATACTAATAATATAAAAAAGATTTACCGAAAAATAGTCCAGACCCTCGATAAATAGAAGATATTCACCTAAATAGAATTCGAAAGATTAATAAAATAAGAATTTTTTACTTTAAATCTTAAGTAAATAAATTTAAAAATTACTTCTTTAAAGGTTTTTTATAATCGTTCTATCCTATACAATAAATTAAAAATCGTAAAAACGATATTAATTTATTCTATTCTACTTTTAAAATAACTTACAAAAAAAAGAGAATTTGCAAAATTAATTATAATACGAAGCTTTTATAGGAAATTAAATAAAAAAATAAAGTACCTAATCATAAACTATATTAGGTTAAAAGAAGAGGTCTATAAAATAAGTTAACTAAATTTTACTAATCGAATTACTAAAGCGATAATTGAATAATTCAATTACAAAAACGATAATAAAGATCTAAATTCTTCTACTAATTTATCCGGTAATAAAATAACTATTACGCGATCTAAGAAATAGAAGAACGCAACTAGGAATATCGAATTGAAAAACAATACTTTAAATAATTATTCTAATAAAATTACTAAAAAGAAGGTAATATCGTAGAAAGAATAAAAGAAAATTAATACAACACTAATAGCGGTACTTAATAACCTAATTAATAAGTCGGATATAGAAAAATTAGCGGATTAATTATCTAATTTAACATTCGCAACGTTAGAAATAAAAATTAAATTAATAAAAAAATTCAATAGAAAAACTACTAAAGAATACTAAATTAACTATAGAAATACATCCAACTTTTCAACTAAAACTAACAATTCTTCTAACCAAAGCCAACCTTTAAGGGGAGGCTTTAATAAACGAAGGCATAGAAGAAGGTAGGGCGGAAGAAATTACTAACAACGTTATTACTAGTATAGTAGTAATTACTTCTAATATAATTATTAGGAAATAATTAATAATTACCAAATTAATAAACTCGCTACGTATCGACTAAGAATTCCTATATTAGGAATTCAAATAACTCTCGCTATTGGGAATAAAGAAGAAACGAACGATTTTATCCCTAATAAATAGATTATTAGAACTAATAAATAAAAGAAGCTTAGCTCTCTTACGAGATCGTAGATAGCCGTCTATAGCAAAACGGCTAATTACAAGGCCGTTTTTAACAAATAGGAGAAAGAGATCTAAAAACCGGTTCGGAAAACCAATTTCGAACCCAATTTTAATCTACTTCCGGATACCGCTCCTAATATTTAGAATATAAAGAAAAAAGGTCCAATATATTAAATCAATATATATACAACCGATATTATACAATACTTATACGTAAATAACGGATTAAACATTAATTAAAACGTCTTTTAAAAAAATATTAAGGAATACAAAGTAATAATAACCCGTTAATCATCTATTACACCCCTTAATAATATAGCTTATTACTTTATTAGCGTTACATAAATAATAAGGAACTAAATCAACCTAATTTAATATAAACTAATATTTAAAAAAATACTTAAAATAAACTTAATTACTATCGATATTCAAACAATTAATAAATACTCACTTAAATAGCCGTCAAATTAACGAATAACTCTTTCTTTACCCGTATATAACCTATATAATAAAAATAACTTATTTATATACTTTTACAACTATCTAAATATAATAGAAGATAAACGACCTCCTAAATTAATTTCTAATTACCCAATTTCAATTCTTAACCCTATATTAATATTTAATTAACCCGTTCCAATTCCTAAACCTATATCGATTTCCGGTTACCCAATTCCTATTCCTAATAGCGAAGACAATAAATTGAACGACTTAATTTTAGAAATAAATGTAATAGAGTAAAAGCTTATTAATATTCGCAAGACTTACGAAGAAAAATTAGACAACGCTATAAACTATAATTATTAAATAATTTATAACTATATTTAAAAAGGTAAAGAAATAACTTAAATAAGAATAAATATTAATAGGATAATTAAATAATTAAAAAAGAAGAAGGAAGCAATCGCCAACTATATTAGTAAAACCTCTTTTCCTAATAGAAGAATAAAAAGATTAAGAAGATTAGGCATCGTTAATAATAACGAAACTATATTTAATTAATAACCTCCTATCGATTTTAATAATATAAAAGAATTACTACTAATACTTCTAACCAAAATCCTTTAAAGAACTACCATTTAAAATAAGCCCTCTAATCTACCAATACCCAATTCTAATAAAGAAAATATACTACTATACTATAATTAAACCGCACGAGTTCTAATAGATTTAAAGAAATCTAAATGCCAACTAATTAAAATTCTTAATCCAAAAACTATTATTAATGAAGTAATAAAAATACTAAAAGATCAATATCCCTTAATAAATAAGATTATAAAATCTAATATACCAACTCCCTTATAGGAATTATATAAAATAGACCAACGTTTCGTATTGGCTATTATTATAATAATCAAGTACGATTTTAAATTAAATAAGAATTTAACTATAATATCCTACGAAAGAAGTATAACAACTAATAAATCAACGGAAGCCAATAAAGTCATCCCGCTTATAGGAAAAAACGTTCAAACGAACGCTATAAGCCTAATAAAACCATCGGTAAATTAAATATTACTAATTAATTAAAAATTATTCGATACAAATATTTATTATTTAAATAAAGGATTTAACGGATACGTTAATTACTTTAAAAAAAATATAATAAAGCCTATTCTTCTATATATTATAAAGAAAATCACTCTAAAATAGTTACAAGTTTACCTAACTTAACTATTATACTTATTTTAATTAAGTAATATAACGAAAATTTCGATTTTACTGACCTTATTCGTTTCCCTTTAATATAATAGGAAAAAAGTTAGATTATTATTCGATATTAGAGTTAAAGTAAATATAATTACTTAGAAAATAACTATAGAGTACAAATTAACTATTTTTAATACCTAAGCATTTAATACCGATAATAATAGAGGCCGAAGAGGCTTTATTAATAAAATTTATATAAAAATTTAATTAGCTAATCAATTTAAAAATATATATTTCTTTATAATAATAATAAATTTTCCCTATTATAATTTAATATTCGGGCAACCCTTCTTTAAAAATACCTAAATAAAATTAAATTACTTAATTAATAGAATTAAATTGGTAAATATCCTTATAAATAAAATATTAATAAAAGTAGTCCTAATACTAAAGGAAAAAATTAATTTTTTAATACTCTTATTTTAATTTTAAAATAAAGTCGAATAATTATCTCCTATAGAAAAATTCGCTAATTATTTTAAAATTACGCTTAGCGAATATTAACCAATCCTAATTTAGTATAATAAAAATATTAACGATATAATCTTCGGTCGGATTGAAAATATAATAATTAATTAATTATTCGAATATCTTTAGCGTATTCAACGGCGGCTTTAATAATTAAAAAAATTACTTCGAAATATAACCCAAGAATTTTTATAAAATACGCTACTCGATAAGAAATTGGAAAATAATTTATTTAATTATATCGACGAAAATAGTAAAATGGATACAATTAAACAAGTATTAAGCGTTTTATATAAAAGAATTAAATATTAGGATATAATTCTTAAGAATCGATAATAAAAGCGAATTTATTAGAAATCTTATAAAAAATTAATTAAAAATCTTTTATATTTTTTACTATTACTACGAAGTTCGAATACAATTAATTCTACGGTTTCTAATACAACTAATCAACTAACGAATAATACAATAAAGAAATCGGAAAACTTTACTACTTATACTATATATAAACGCAAAAATTAGAAAATTATACCGGTTGATAATATTCTTTCTAATAAATTAAAGCTAGAAGGAAACCCCTAATAGAAAATCAAACGTTTTATATTATAATAAGAAAGAATTAATAAAAAAATAAAAATTCATTTATCTTAATAGGATAATGTAATTACCCCTCGCTTCTCTAAAAAAGTAAAAAGTAAACGCCTTTACCCGGAACGTCTTAAAACTATATTAATAAGTATTTAAAATACTTTAAATCCTGAAGAATAAGAACTCTTCACTTATATTTTAAAGAACCGGGAAACTACCCTTATATAGGAATTCAAATATATAAGAAAAATTGAGCCGGACGTCTTTCTACCGCAAGAAATTAAAATAATTCCTTATATAATATAATAAAGTAAATTAATTCCTATATTAAAAACTAATTATAAAAAGGTTTATAAACTTTTAAAAGACTGAATTAAACGTAGAATTCTAAAAGAAAATTATATAACCTATAAAAATAATTAATTTTTAATATTAAAGAAAAACGGCGGACTAAAATTAATTAATAATACGCAACGCATTAATACAATTACTATTCGCAACTCGAATATCCCTCCGGGTTACGAAGAATTTAATAAAGAATTCGGTAATTATAAAATACTTTCGCTACTTAATCTATACTTTAAATATAATTAAATTGAATTTAATGAAAAGAATAAAAATCTTACTACTTTCTAAAACCTTATAAATTCTTACCGAAATACTACGCTACTTTAAAAGGGAATGAATTCTATCGTTTAATTTATACGAAGAATAACGAAGATCCTATATAATCTAATACCCTATATTTACCGACCTTACCTAAATAATATTTATATTAAATTAATTACTACAAATTATAACGGGGAAAAAATCAAACCTAAAATTAGAAAATATATATTTAATCACCTAATAAATATTAATAAAGTACTTATTAATATCGAATTAAATAACGTAATAATTGCAATTAAAAAATCAAAATAGTACCAACTAGAAATTATATTAATTAATTATTTTTATTCAAAGAACGGCCGACGACTATCGCCAAAAAAAATATCTAAAATCCTAATTTAAAAATAATATAAATTTACTAAAATAAAAAGGAAAGAACTATAATAATTAAGAGTTTTCTTAAGAATCGTAAAGTATTATAAAATCTAAATTAAAGATTTTAAATTAATTGCCTTACCCCTTTATATTCTAATAAAGAAAAGAGTAACCTAGTAATAGATAAAAAATAAATAATTTATATTAGAATACTTTTAATATAAAATTACGTCAACGCCCTATTTAACCCCGATCATCTATAACGACCTACAATATAACTAGATCTTTCTCGTCGTAAATATATTACTAATTGATTAAGGTACAATCTTTAAATAAATTAAGCCGGATAAAATAAAATACCTATACCGATTTAAAAGCGGAATTTAATCGGATTCCAAAAAGAAATATAATACTATAAAAAGAGAATTTCAAGGTCTCCTTTATACCCTAAAACGAATAAAAAAATATCTATTTAATATTTATTTTATTATCGAAATAAATACTCAAATTATAATACATTAATTAAAAAATACTATTAAAAATATTCCTAAAATACTAATTATACGTTAAATAATTTAAATTCGACTATTTAATTTCGAAATTAAATATATCCTAAATAAGAAGAACGTTGTAGCTAATTATTTATTACGTTTACTTCCCTTTAATAAAGCCATTAAAAATAAGGAAAAAGAAGAAAATATCAATAATTACATAGATTGTCAACTCTATATTATCTAATTAAATGAAAAATACCTAAAAATAATTAAAAAATAAAAACTATTTAAAAATTAATAGTTAATTAATTCCCAATTAATCGCCAAATACTTATAAACCTTTAAATTTCCTTATTCTTTAAAAATAGAAATAGAACAATACTGTTTCAAAACGGAAGCTTTGAAATTCTTCTTTAAAAATAATACCCTATAATTATATTTAGGGAATACTATTTAGGCACTACGCAAATTAATTAATAATATAATTAATCGAAATACAATTTTCCGAAGATACTATAATAAAGTCGGGTATAAGGGAAGAGAATCTATTTACCGCCGGATTACCGATTATTATTATTAGAAAAGGATATATACTTATATAGAAAACCGTATTCAATCTTATCTAAATTATTAAAAATAAAATCCCAAACGATTCATTAACGCTTTCTAATATATTAATCCATTACCTTAACCCTTCTATAAATAGACTTTAAATATTCAATACCTACCTAAACGAAATAAAAAATAAATTAATATTATCGAAGTACGAAATAATCTTACAAAATATATTAAAATTAAAATTTTACCTTCCGTAAACTCTAAAAATATTATTCGATTTCTAATAATATAAATTATTTATTAATAGGGGCTTCTATTATTAATAATAGTCGATAGCGGATCAAAATTTAAGAAAAATTTCGAAAAATTACTCTTATTTTTAAAAATCCCCTATATTTAGATCTTACTTTACAATTTAAAAGTTAATAACGTTAATAAATCTAATCATTTTCCTATTATTACCGTATTAATAAAAATTATTAGCGGTACTAATAAAGACTAAAAGCCTTAACTACCTTATATTCTATTTACTAATTGGACTATTATTTGTAAAAACTATAATTTTACTCCCTTCTATCTCGGCCACGGATATAATCCAATTTCTCTAATTAAACTAGACCTACCTTCTTAGAGAATTATACAATAAATAAGAATTAAGGATAATAAATTATTTAAAACCAAGCTTAATCTAATATTTATTAAAACCTATTTACTATAAAATAATAAATATCGATTTAATTTAGCCGTAGAACGAATCTCTACTATAAGAAAAAAAGCCGTAAAATACTATAATATTATAAATAAAGGGAAAATTAGACCAAATATTACTAAATTAACCGTAGGAAATCTAATACTAATCTACGATTTAATACGACGAATTAATATAAATTCTATTCGGAAACTCACTTACCGATAGCTCAGGCTATTTAAAATTAAGAAAATTACTTCTAAATACAAATACCTATTAAAAATGCTAGATAATATTAATATTACGACCTTGTATCTAGCAAAACGAATAAAAAAATACTTTTTATTTAACGGAATATAATTAGAATTTAATTAAAATACTACAAACCTAGAAGTATTACTACTAACTACTCTAAAAGATACTTTAGAAAAAACATTAATTAATAAAAATATTATAGGACGAATAATATTAGAAGAAAAAAAATAGTAATCTACCCGACCTATACTAAAAATTAATTAACTATAACGACTAAAAACGTAACGAAATATAGAATAGAAGAATAAGAAATTTAAAATTATTTTACGTAAAGGGAAACCTTAAAATTAAAAACCAATTTACGGACGAAGTAATTAAAAGAAAGATTAATATATATACTATTTAATCTTAATATTTTTATTTTTATAAAAGGAACTGAATAAATATCGTTATTCTTTTCGAAGGGAAAATTATAACTATATAATCTTACTTACTAAAAATTATATGAAGATTAATAATTTCGAATTATAAAAAACCTAAATTTTTTCGCACATTTTCTATTAATTTTTATTAATATTCCCCGAAAAACAATGTAATTAATTAATTATCCCGCGAAAACTACTAATAATCTACTACCTACCAAATAAATTAACCCTATTACCCCTAATTCCCAACTTCCGTTTTCTCGCTAAATAATTAGCCTATAACTTCCTATTAGCCTTAAAATAAACTCTAAATTGGAAAGCGGAAAGATAAATACTAGCGACTATCTAATTCTTACGATTACTATTTTACCCCCGTTTAAATTATTCAATACCCGGTAATTTAATATAAATAATATAATTTAAATTATAAAAACTTATTATATAATTAATAGCTCAAATACTATTCCAATAATAATTTCTACAAATACTATCTTTAAAACCATTTATCAAAAAAGAATGGTATTCGATAAAAAGAATAATAACGGGCGCCCGCTCAAATTTCTATATACTTTTAATATATACTAATATATATTTTCGGGTAAATTAATTAAAATAATAAATATAGTACAAATAATTATTATCATTAGAGAAAAAATTAACTAAGAATTAATTAAAAAGTATAGAAGAAAGGAATAATTTATACTTTACTAAAAACCTAAATAATAAAACCTCTTAAGTAATCTACCCTTTAATTTATTATATAGATATAATAACTATATAACTAACCACCTTTCTACTCAACCTAGACTTAATTCAATTATAATTCTAATTTATCCTAATATTATCTAATTAAATTAATAATACTAACTTTAACGCTAAAATCGTTAAGTATTTTAATAAACTTATTATAAAAACAAGGGAAACGCTATTATAAAACCAATTAAAATACTTTAGGAGGATAAATAATTATAAGGAAAATTATTTATTAAAGTGCGTTCAACGTACTTTTAATCGGTTTATAAATTCCCTAAGTAATATTATTAAGAAACGGGCCTTCTCTAAACTATTACTAAATCCGGGAATAAAAATAATCCTTAATTTTCGGACAATTATTATATTAAACCTAATAATCGACCTAAAATAAATACTTAAATAGCAGACCTTATCGAAATAGAAGAATATTATCTTTATAATCCTACTACTATCTAATAACGTTCTATCCTATTTCTTAATTAAATAGGAAGCATAGAAGTATAAAACGTTTAGAAAGATTTTTATTAAATATTTTAATAAGGCTTGAAAATAAATCTTAATAGAAGAATAAAAATTAGAAAAAAATATAATAATAGGAAGGAAAGGAAGAAAGGAAGAAGGGAAGAAAGGAAGAAGGGTATTTTATACCTAATTAATAAATAATTATTAATAATTAATTAGTAATCTCTTATATTATATAAATATAATTGAAAAAAAAAGTAAGTATACTACCTAAATACTAACTGAAAATAATAAATGAAAAGAATAATTATTAAAGTAATTATTATTATTATTAAAGTAAGGACGAAAGGATATTTCTAAAAAAAAATTCTACTTTTAATTTTCGAATTTACTTAATATTTGCCTCCTAATATAAAAGTATTTAATAAAGGGACGAAATATTTAAGTAAAAGGCAAATATTAACTAGATTAGGTATTACTTTACTACTTAAATAAATAGTAATTTTAAAAAAATACCTTTCTATAATTATTATAAATAAATAAATTATCTACGAAAGATCTATAAAACTACCCTTTCCCCTACTTCTTTCTAGCCTTTTCCTCTTCTCCTCTTTTAACTAATAATATTAAAAATTATTAATTACTAAACTAATTCTTTTACTACAATAAACTTAATCTAATATTACTTACCTTCTTCTACCTTTCTTTTCGGTCTACCAAAATCAATCAATACATTTCCAATTTTAAATATCGATATCCATCCTTTCTCTACCAATAAAAACTCTAATCACTCAATTATTCTCGCATTACTTATTAATCATTATATCTTCCAACTAAACTACCCCTCGCAATACCCCTTCCTCTCGTAATAATTTATCTCCTTACAGCACCTCGCCCGGCTTTACCCCAAGAGGTTATTCGCACTCTATAATTACCAACCCGAATCGTCTATCTATCAATTCAAACTAGATTAATTAATTTCCTAATTATATCGACTGCTAAATTAATTAATCGACTTACCGAAATAAATAGGTAAGAACAATTTATAAAAAACTATTAAATTAATATAATATTAATAATTTACTTCGGGTAAACTTTAAAAGTAATTAAGCTATTACTCCCCAATTAATAATAAAAATATTTAATTTATTTGGAGTAATATATATTAACAATTACTAGGGATATAATCTAAAAATATTTAATATTATCTATAAATAATTAAAATACTTTAAAAGGAATAAAATACGAAATTAGAAACCGAAATCCAATTAAAAATAAATTAATTTATTTAATAACCCTTATATTAAATTTAACCGACGTCCATTCTTTAGTCCCTACCGAAAAAGAAATATAAAAGGAAAACATATACTACTTAAATACCTAAAATAAATAAAAAGGGGAAACTAGCGATTTAATATCGATTTACCCTATAAAGAAATTAAAGATTAAGTAAAAATATTTAGTAAGCTTTTTTATTTAAACCTATAGCCTAATTTAATAAATCTCTAATTTACCGATATACTAATAAATTAGAAACGATTTACCGTACGCCTTGCAAATTTCTAATATAGTATTAATAAACAGGCCTTTTCAACTAGCGACGATATTATTATTATACTACTATAAATAACTAAGAAAAAAATTAATTATATTTTCGTATTAAACGAATATATAATATTTTATAACGATACCAATAATTTTCGGGCTTTACCTTTCGAAGGCAAAGGGGTACTTAATCTAATAATAATAAAAAGGTTTTAGGTCTTACTTATCTACTACAACGAATACTTTACTATAACTATTTTTAATTAGCTAAAAAGTCAATAGGATTATTATAATTTAACGTTAATAAAGGAAATTACAAATAGAATAAAGCAAACTCTAATAACCGTCTCAAACAATAAAAAAATATAATTAAGGGTACTTAATAAGTATAAAGTTACTAAGGAAATCGGTATTCGATTTATTAACTTCGCTAAATAATATAATACTTAGACTTATAATTTATAAGTTTTAAAAGCTATTCGTATATACTTATTAAAATATAAGCCTACCTTCTAAATAATAAAATTAAAGAATTAAAATTAAAATTCAATTTAATATAATTATAAAATATTTAATTAAATTTAGAAGGAAAATATTATAGCTCGACAATATTAGAGGACAATTTATAATACTTTATATACTAAATAATAACTCCCCTTAGGAATACTAGCAACGGATTAAACGGCCAATAAATACATTAAAAATAATCGATTAACAATAATACTAAACGAATAAATAAAAAAAATACATAGAAGTCGTAAAATTCTTTAAAAATTAATATAGCCTAAAGGTCATAGAATTAGCATTTCTAACAAAATTATATTTAATTGTACTAGAAAAAGAATTTAATATAAACATTGGATTATTACTAAACTTTAGAATATTATCGATCTTCTAAAATTCTATCCCTAGCCTATATTGTAAAAACCTCTATTAATAATTAAACTTCTATAGTACGAAATACCTAAATAACGGAAATTAATTGAAAAAATATTAATACCGATTAATAATTATTAATTAAAAATTAATCCTATTATCCTAATAATTAAAAGAATTAATTCGTCGTCCGGTAGTAATTATTCTACAAAATATTAAAATAGAGATCGGTCAGCCGAATCTATACCAACTCTAATTAAACGAAGAATTATAATACGATTAAAAACTAGTAACGCTATTTATTAATCTTTATAACCGAAGGTTTCATCTCCCTTAAACCTTTAATCTTCAAAAAGAAGCGTATCGGATTAAATTCAAAAAGAGATTAATAATTAATTACGTAAAAAAAGGCACTAGACGCCTAATAATTACAACTCCCCAAACAATTACGAAAATATATATCTTAATACTCCCTTTACCCAAATTCAATCCCCACCCACCCTCCTATACAAAGACAAATTAGGATATCTTCGTACTCCTAATATTCGGGGTTTCTTAAAAATCCCTAAAAGTATTAATAAACCGAAAAGCATTAAATCTCCTATAAATATAAATATACTTAAACGTCCTAGGATTAATAATCAAATATCTACAACTCTAATAATTCGAAGGACGAATAATCCTACTAATTAATAAAAGAATAATCAAAAGAGACAAATACCTATACTTATTTAAATATAATAAAATTCGTTACTAAACAATAGATTAAACCAATTCTATTCTATACAACAAACTCCTATTAAGAATCTTAATCCTATTAAAAGGCAAATCCAATTCGATAGCTATACTTTCCGAATAAATTTATTAATTTATCCTATTCGACGGATAGAAAATAATTTAAAAGGATTATAATAATATAATCTAAAGAATCCCCCAACTCAATTCATGGACTACGAAGAACGATTTAACCCGAACATACGCTCGCGCTTAAAGATAGCTAATCACTTAATAAGTAATATAATTTAGAAAGAATAGTTTATAAAGTTAGATGAATAGAGAGCTTTAGAAGGAATTACGGAAAGGACTTTAAGACCAAAGCAAAAGAAGCCAAAGAATAATAATAATAATAATAATAGAAATACTAGGAATTAATTATATATATTAAATTATTATAAATCTATTCAAAGGATCTTTACAAACTCAAAGGGAAAATTTGATTTAGGGTAATATACCTTATACTTTTTGTAATAAATTTTTCAATTTTTTCTACAATATACTCAAATCAGGGATACGCTTACAAGATTAGAGGGGTCTAATCAACTGCCCATAACTAGGGATTATAAGGAAGATTAGAAGACAAATAATTATATAAGCTAATTAAACGAATAATCGTTTGCCTACCTTAATAGACTTAATAAAATAACTATTTTAATAAATAGGAATAAGAAGGAGAGATAGAGAGGAATAGGAAAGAAGAAAGGCAAAATATCAACTCTTTCTCTAAAAAGGGGGGTAATTAACAAGAAAGACAGTGGCTATTCCCAAATTAACTCGTTAATATAGCTTTTACAAATAATTTAATACACTTCGTTAAAACCTCTTTTCAATTGAATTCTACTAATGATGTCTTTATAAGATATTTGATTATTTATTTTATTCCGAACTATACATTTTGATCACTTACTTCTTTTCTCCAAGAAGAAAATACCTTTATTTACTTATTAATCATTCAAGCCATAAGTTTTAAATATTAACAATTTAGTTATTCTTCCTTTCTTTTCTCTATTATCTAGGACAACTTCAACCTTTCTATCTAATATTAGCGTCAACCATCTCGACTATTTAGGTTTACGACAATCATTAGCATTGCTCTAATCAGCCATCTGCAATAATTTCTATTGTAGTATATAGTTGGTTTTGTATTGATAATACCGGCCCAAATCATTAATAGTTCTAAAAATTAGAAAATTAGGATTAAAGGCGTTAATTAAAAGGATATCGACTTTTTTGGGTTTTAAATTACTAATAATTCCGAGGTTATTAATAACTATATCGAACTAGAGCTAGAAGGGGAAGCTACCCTTAACGAGTTAAGTATAATTTATAATAATTATACTATATCCTAACTAAAGGCCTTTTATAAATAACGACGTATTTTCGGCTTTAGTAAATTAAAGAAGGTCGAATTGGTTACTAAACTTAAAATAGCTAACGAGGAGGCCCTTATTATAGTCGACATAGGGATAAATAATAAAGCTATTAATATTAAGTAGGAGGAGGGAAATTTAACGGCACCGATTCTAATCGATTAATATTATTATCAATATTAATCCTCTTCGTCTTTAATAATAATTAATTCCTCTACCCACACAAATGCCTTGCCTTCTTACTACTCTCTTTCAACACCTTATATATCGTTTTTTCGCCATCGCCTCCCTCTCGATTTTATAAAGTACCTAACTAGATAATTCTTATTTAAGACATACAGTTCAACAATATCCTTCTATTACTCTCGAATCTAGCTAAAATAATAGCTGCCGTCGCTTTTAAGGGATAAACTAGTAATGTATATGAATCTAAGGGAGGAAGGTTGCCGGTAAATAATATTATATTCATCGTTGATAGTAAAAACTCTAGAATCTTCAAAGTCTTTTATCACGTCTATAAAAGGAAATTAAATCCAGTTAGCAATATAAATTGTATGGCTATTTACGTACAAACGACATCGATAGTCCTAAGGTTAATACGAGGTATGGTTGTAAGGAGATGTTTGAAAATATCGTCGTTTTTATAGCTGGTGTTGTTGGTTCATATATAAAAAGAAGGATAAAACGACGAAATCAACAGGAATCAGAAGGTTGGCGGTTTCTAGAACCCCCTCTTTTGCCAAGGAATTGGGCACCCCTGTGCACCCCTTATATGGCCACGTTAACGTGCCTACTTTGGCTTGCAGGAGGCTTGGAAAAGTGGGTAATACTAGACTACAGCTGGCTAGAAGGAATCCAAATCGACTGAGAAAATGCGGTAGGCGCTAGGGAAGCAAAAAGAAAGAGCAATCTGGGCGGGGAGGGGGTGTGCGTCATAGGTTTTCTTGAGACTTGGACTGTGAATGCTGTTATTGATACTGTATGTATTTGGTGTCAAACACCACGGAAAGAATACAGTGCACAAAATTGGAAGCGGATAGAAACGTCACTCCTCTTACCCCCTCCCCACCTTCCGCGACCCCTTCAGCCCTCCACTTGGACCTGGACCCCCGTTTAACGTCCAGCAGCCCTGCGGTTGCCGGGCAGTGCTAGTGAGCCACTGAGCCTTGGGCGCCCTGGGAGCCTGGCCACCTCATTGTGTTCTTCTTGGTAGACAGGATGTATGACCGCATGTGCCATCTTTTGCTTCACATGAAAGAACAGATATCCTTTATCCTGAATCTTGTTCCAATCTGGTGAACCGTCTTCTTGAAGCGTTTGTGAAGCTCTCGCATTTCATTATCCCGTCTTTCACAAATTGTTTTCTGCAGTGAGACGTCTAATTCGTCCTTCTTTCCCGAGAACACGGAGCGAGCCGTTTGGTGCAGGTGTTCGACCTTGAAGGCCCGCAGGTCAGCAAGAGTTAACGAAGAACCGCAGGAGCAGGCGACGAAGGTAACACCAAACACAGCACTACCGGGACACGCTAGTAGGTACAGGCTCCCGTCCCTCCCCTAGAGGTAACAACAGCCCGAGTGGCGCCCCTAGTAGCCGGACAGGGCAACAGCGGGCATCGAAAAGCACAACCCACCTCACCAGGCGAAGCAACCAGCACTTGCGATTGTTGACAAAATTTTCGAGCAAAACAAGACCCGCAGTTTTGGCGTCAGCACTGCACTGTGTGTCTGGATTCTCCTCTCCCCTTCCACTTGCAGGTGAACGCTCGGAACAGCAACAAACCCCTCGCATCCATCCATCCATCCCTCTCTGTCCATCGCAATCGTATCCAGACGGACCGCATCGATACATCCATCCACCAACCGCCATCACCTGGCATCCAGATCCCACCCACGGCTCTGCATCTGCGCCTCGCCTCCGCGGTTCGATCTGATCTCACCGAAAGCAAATCGAGTCTTGCCCCGATTAAGATTCAAGGTTGCCGTGGACCGTGAACCTTGGACTCCCGCTCCCCGCTTGTTCCACGCAGCAAAACTTTAGTTGCATCAAGCCCAGGCCGACTTTCTCTCCCTGTCGGAAACCCCCCCTCTTCTCCCACTACCACCGCCAACCCGCTTCGTTTGCTGGAGAGACCCGTTCTTCCTCCGAACAAGGTATCCAAACCGCAACCATGGAGGGCTCTTCAGATATCAACACCGTCCTCACCAATTCGCTGAGTCCTGGTCAGTATATATTCGAAATCCTCACCCATGCCCCTACCCTCCTGCCTTTTGGCAGCCGCTCTCGCCATGATTCGCGTCAGCCCGTCTAAACCGTGACGCACATGCTGACTCCTTGTCTTTAGACGCGACCCTGCGACATGCTGCCGAACAGCAACTCAGCCAAGCCGCTGAGACAAACTTCGTATGGCCTCCCCCCCTCGTTGCTCCTGTGTCGCGTTCCCATAGCAGGGTCCTCATAACGCTAACTCGTCCGTTTCTCAGTCTCAATACCTTGTGACACTTGTCCAAGAGTTGGCAAATGAGAGTGCCCAGAGCCACATCCGAGCGGCGGCCGGTATCGCCCTCAAGAACGCCTTCAGTGCTCGCGAGTTCGCTAGGCAAGCGCAGCTCCAAGCAAAATGGCTTCAGCAGACCGACCAAGACACAAAGACACGGGTGAAGCAGCTCACCCTCGAGACCCTCGCCTCCAGCAGTACCCAGGCAAGCCAGGCCTCGGCGCAGGTTATCGCGGCTATCGCTACCATCGAGTTACCACGAAACGAGTGGCCAGACCTTATGCACGCCCTGGTCAAGAATGTTAGCGAGGGAAGCGAACACCAGAAGCAGGCCTCTCTGACCACCATCGGCTTCATCTGCGAAAGTCAAGATGTCGATCTACGAAACAGCCTGGTCCAACATTCCAACGCCATCCTCACAGCTGTCGTGCAGGGCGCTCGCAAGGAGGAGCCCAACCGCGAAGTCCGTCTTGCCGCCATTACCGCCCTCGGCGACTCTCTCGAGTTTGTCGGTAACAACTTCAAGCATGAGGGCGAGCGCAACTATATCATGCAGGTTATTTGCGAGGCGACACAGGCCGAGGACTCTCGGATACAGCAGGGTGCTTATGGCTGCCTCAACCGCATCATGGCCCTCTACTACGAGAACATGCGCTTTTACATGGAGAAGGCTTTGTTCGGTCTTACCATCCTGGGCATGAAGAGCGATGACGAGGATGTGGCCAAGCTCGCAGTTGAGTTCTGGAGTACTGTTTGCGAGGAGGAGATTGCTATCGAAGATGACAATGCTCAGGTACGTTTCATTGCCACCTTGGTTGAGCAAGAATCTCACTAACAACAGCTGCAGGTCGAGAGCTCGGAGCAGATGCGCCCCTTCTACAACTTCGCCCGCGTTGCTACGCTCGAAGTAGTCCCTGTGCTCCTACAGCTTCTCACCAAGCAAGATGAGGATGCGGCCGACGACGAGTACAACATTTCGCGTGCCGCCTACCAGTGTCTCCAGCTTTATTCTCAGGCTGTCGGTGCGGCTATCATCCAACCAGTCATTCAGTTCGTTGAAGCCAACCTTCGCGCTGACGACTGGCACCTGCGTGATGCCGCGGTTTCCGCTTTCGGTGCCATGATGGATGGCCCCGAGGAGAAGCTGCTTGAGCCTATTGTCAAGTCTGGCATGCAGCCCCTGATCAGCATGATGGAGGATCCCTCGCTACATGTTCGTGACTCGACCGCTTACGCCCTCGGCAGGATCACCGAAACCTGCTCGGAGGTTATCGATCCAGCTGTTCACCTTGATCCCTTGATCACCTCCCTGTTCAACGGGCTCATGAGCAGCCCCAGAATGGCCGCGTCCTGCTGCTGGGCCTTGATGAACCTCGCGGAACGTTTTGGCGGCGAATACGGTGCCGCGCAAAACCCCATCACTCCTCACTTCAACCAGTGCGTGACCAACTTGCTCGCCGTGACGGCGAAGCTTGACGGTGACGCCACAGTTCGCACTGCTGCCTACGAGGTTCTCAACGTGTTTGTGCAGAATGCTGCTAACGACAGTCTCCCTGCTGTTGCATCCCTCTCGGACGTTATCCTCCAACGTTTGGAGGAAACCCTTCCCATGCAATCCCAGGTTGTCAGCGTTGAAGACAAGATCACTCTCGAGGATATGCAGACCAGTCTCTGCACTGTGCTCCAGGCCATCATCCAGCGCTTGGACAAGGAGATTACTCCCCAAGGCGACCGCATCATGCAGGTTCTGCTTCAGCTCTTGAACACTATTAATGGCAAGTCTGCCGTTCCTGAAAGTGTCTTCGCGGCGATCAGCGGTCTTGCGAACGCCATGGAGGAGGACTTTGCCAAGTACATGGACGCTTTTGCTCCCTTCCTCTACAATGCCCTGGCAAACCAGGAGGAGCCGAGTCTCTGCTCCATGGCTATCGGCCTGGTCAGCGATATCACTCGCTCCATGGGTGAGCGCAGCCAGCCCTACTGCGATCAGTTCATGAACTATCTCCTCAACAATCTCAGGAGCACTGCCCTTGCCAACCAGTTCAAGCCTGCTATCCTACAGTGCTTCGGCGACATTGCTGGCGCTATTGGCGGTCACTTTGAGGCTTACCTCTCGGTTGTTGCGGTTGTTCTTCAGCAAGCTGCTACCGTTACCGCTTCCGCTGAGGGCTCTTATGAGATGTTCGACTACGTGATCTCGCTCCGTGAGGGTATCATGGATGCTTGGGGTGGCATTATTGGTGCCATGAAGGGCAGCGATAAGAGTAAGCTTTGTTCGTCTCCATTGTGTTTTTCAGAAGCTGACAGGTGCCGTACAGCCAACGTTCTCGAGCCCTACGTTCAGTCGATCTTCGAGCTTCTTAACACTATTGCTCAAGATCCCAACCGCAGCGAAGCCCTTATGCGGGCCGCCATGGGTGTTATCGGGTAAGTCGATACGAATGTTGAGACGGTACATTGTGGCAAACACTAACGATTGTCTAGTGATCTTGCGGACGCATACCCCAACGGCCAGTTGGCCGAAGTCTTCCGCCAGGATTGGATTACCGCCATGATCAAGGAGACCCGATCGAACCGCGAGTTCCAGCAGCGTACCATTGAGACTGCTCGGTGGGCGCGTGAGCAGGTCAAGCGCCAGATTAGCGGCACTCAGGGCATGATCCAGACATGAGGTTGAATCACGCCTGAGGACAGTCACAAAGGTGCTCTCTCAGCTCGCCGGCCCTTAGGGCCACTGGCGTCACTTCAAGCACTTCACTCCCGTAGTCGCTTTGGAAGATGCATCACCCCATCACTACCCCCAAGCCCCTTAGCAGCAATTCCTTGACGAACGCGACACGATCCCACGACACTACACCCAATCCCCCTGTAACGCGATGCACAAATGATGTGATACAAGCCCCTTGATGGTTTTGCACTAATTTATACATCATGCTCGTTTAAATGACACTTCACACAGCACCAACACACCTTTATATCCCTCGTCCCCCCCCCTGCGCGCGGCTGCTAGCACTGGTTTGTTATTTGGTAACACGAGTCTTGGGCGTTATTCGGGTCAGCGATAGAGAAGAAGGAGGAAGAAGAGAGAAGAAGATATCATGTACTGCGCGTCACCCTGTAGCACACGTTTCCCTTTGATACCCAAGGCAAAAGGAAGAAAGGAAGTGCATCATAGGGCGATCCGACGCAGAACGCACAATCATGTAGAGACACACGAAGAAAGAAACAATTCCCCCAAACAAACATCCCTTGTTATGCATACTCCCACTCCCACTTATACTGTACCTCACTTACCCTTTGTCCACACTACATGTCCGAACTATTTTGAACAATATGTAACTCGAACAGGAGAAGACATGCTGGGTCGAAGGCAGAGGAGGACAGATGGGCCTTCTCAGGTATCATCTACATTACACCCTCAAACCTGTATGCGGGTTGGCTATGGCAATAACACAGCCCTTGCTAAGTAGAGTTAACACGATCTGATACCTGAATTTGTACTGTCACTGTCTAGTAAAAACAGCATAAAGCGAGCAATCGAGAAGCTGAACATGAATGATAACTTCCTCCTCGAGGTTGTTGAGTGATGCCCCTGTGGTGTGATACTTTTACTGGGTTCACTGGTATACATCGATCATCCCGCACGCGACCAATCACGTGTAGCTCTTCTATCGACTGTCGCAGAAGTGCTAAACACTTGCAGTTCAGACAACCTTCCATCCGGAGATCCGGTACTGAAATGACCTACCGCATTCTCTAGTAGTGACTCGCCAGGCTGAAGCCCATGCCCCTTCACGATAAAGAGTAGATGGAATTCCCTCTCGGTAGCAAAACAGTGTTCTAAGTTCGAACTTCCACTGTCGCTCGTCCTCCAAGTGTGGGTCTCGCTATCCGGCCACTGCCGACCAAAAGTTTTGCCCCGAGGGTTCAAAATTCAGGCGCGCGGCATTCCATCTGCGCCTGCCCTGTGCAGCACACCTCCACAGGCAATTGGCGGTAGAGATTGGGCCATATCTTGCCCTGCCGGCAATCAAATCATCCGCCCCGCAACCACCAAGAAGCCGCTCCGGCAAATCTACAGCTTCAACAGCTACCTTTTCTGGTCTATCATCTGCAACTAAACATCGCTGCCGTGCCGTGTCGGCGTCCCATTATCGCTTTTTCTTGTACTTTTTGCCCTAGGCATCCTCCTCATCTTCCCTCGGGTCCTAAAGCGACGCCCGCGTCGTTGCCGGCAAGATGGACCAGGAGATGAAGCAGGCAGAGCCATCGCCGTCGCCAGCTCCCATGGCGATGGCTTCGATGCCGGCCGCGTCGCCTCAACCACAACAAGACGTCGATATGGACCAGGACCAGGACTCGCCTCAGACTCCGATGCAGCTCGACTTGTCAAGCCCCGTGCCGAATAACAATAGTCAGCAACAGCAACAACAGCAGCAGCAGCAGCAACAACTACAACAACTGCAACCCCAGGTCAATCAGATCAACGGTCAACAGCTCCCTGGTCAGATTCCTGGACAACTTCCTCTTCCCGGTCAACTTCCTAGCCAGGTCAATAGTCCAGTCTCTGTCGGAACTCCTGGACAAGTTCCTGGCTTAGCCCTCCCAGCACCTGTCATCAAGCGAAGAGCTCCAATCGCTTGCCGAAGGTATGTGAACAGTTGCCGGATCGACTTGGCATCATCCAAACGTCGCGATTACCCAGGTGGACGCGAAGGACTAACGTGTTGCTTTTTACAGATGCCGCCGTATGAGAAGCAAATGTCTCCATGACAAGGCCCAGCCTCCCTGCCAGGCCTGCCGTGATGCTGGACTTGGTCCGGCTGACTGGTAAGAGTTCCCACGATACATGCACTATTTGTCGCAATGGTGTCTCTGCTCTCCTCAGTTGCTAAAGTCAGATCTTTTCCTCAGCACGTTCCCCGTCCGTGGCCAGCCCGATCAAGACCGCGAATACCGACACCCTCGAATGAGAGCCGACAAGTCGACCAAGCGAGACCCCGCCAAGGTCCGGCGCGAAATCCTCGATGCCCCCGTACGCTCACCAGTACCGGCGATGCCCAGACCGATTAAGGGCTACGACGAATGGGATCTTCTGCCGCCACTGCCTGAAATAGTCGAAGCCGTCCACAAGTTCACAGCTCACTACTTCCAGTTGGGCTTCATCCATAAGCAACACTTCCCCGAACGGCTACGGACAAACCACCGATCTGTCAGCGTGTTTTTCCTGCTGAGTATCTTGAGCATTTCGGCCCGGTTGACACCAACACTGGTGGATCGTTTCGGCGGTGCTGTTAAGGCTGCTGAAGTATTCATGGAACGCGCCTCCGAGGTTGCTTGCCGCGAACTGTATAGAGATCCGGACCTGGAGAGATGTCAGGCGTTCTATCTGTTGAGTATTGCCCAGCAGGGAAGCAGCTTGAAGCAACAGAGCTCGATCAATATGGCAATCGCTATGCGTATGGCCACGTTGATGGGACTGCACAGGGAGGAGACGTACAGGCTGCCGGAAAACCCCTCGGAGGAACTGATCATGAGGGCAGAGTCCGCCCGCCGCACCCTGGTAAGTGGCATATAATAACATCGGATGGAATGATGGGATTGGGGAATGTTCTGTTACTAACTGAATGACAGTGGATGCTCCATAGCCAGGACAACCTCCATTCGGGTCCGCGGTGCCCCGTGTCTCTATCAGCTAGCGATATCACAGCATTGCTGCCTTGCAACGAGAAGGACTTCGCCACTGGTCAAATACCCAAGTCGAGAGCAGCGCTCCAGGACACTCCTCCGGCCCTGGAGAACCCTAGTCTTGTCACCGACGAGGGTCGGTCCCTGTTTGCAACGCTCATCCAGGCCCATTACTTCTGGGGAGCGATCTCCCGCCGGGTGCTCAGCAACGACAAAGTCACGGATCCATGGGAGCCAGAAAGCGAGTATGCAATTATGGTCAACCGCCTTGCGGAATGGGAGAGAGGTCTGCCTAATGACCATAGGTGGAGTAGCTTTCTCCTTAAGGGGTACAAGCAGGAAGGCCAGGACTTGGTAAGTTACAAGGAGGAAACATGGAAAGCAAATGCCTACTCAGCGCTAACATCTCTGTAGGCATACCTCGGCGTGACGATGATAACTCGCCTCTGCAATATTGTTCTTAGGAAGGCATACTTGACCGAGTAAGTTACCCCGGTGAAGCGCTAAAGACCTTGAGCTGACAACACTGCATCGTAGTATCTTGTCCGACGATAAGTCCCAACCGGAGCGCACAGCTTTCTGGACTGAAATGTCTCGTCAGCTCTTCAGCAACGTCAGGGATCTGTACGAACAAATCGACACTCAATACAACGAGCGGTCACCCGAGGAAGGTCCTGGGGCACAGATGGCGGTAAGTACTGATGGGACTTGACACAATAAATGAACGCCGACTGACTTCCTATTCAGGCGTTCTGCGTTTACAGCTGTGGCTTCCTGGCATGCTACTTGTGCAAATACCCAAATCGTAAGTTATCTGCCCTGAAGACATTACGTTCTGGGACAGTAAGCTAACGCGGCATCAAAATCAGTCTGCCCTGAGCCAGCCATTACGCGCGAAGGACCTTTGATGGTAGCTCGTGTTCTCAGCATATTGGCAGAGAGTAGGAACATATGGCCGTTGGCGACTAGGTGGTATGAGCATCTGGAACGGTTTTACACAGCCCAAAGCGGCGTGGTAGTTGGTAACGAGGGTACCATGGCGGACAGCGTAAGTTATCATCATTCCCCCAAGAAGGCCTTTCGTTCACGGAATCAACAGGCTGATTTTAACCTCCTGCTCGCTCAGAGAGACGAGATTCCTCACGTACTTCAGATGCCGACTGTCCAGCAACAGCAAGCCCAGGCTCAAGCTCATATGGCTTTGGCTCAAGCACAAGCCCAAGCTCAGGCTCAGGCTCAGGCCCAGGCTCAAGCACAGGCGCAACAGGCACAACAGGCACAAGTGCAGGCACAGCAGCCATCACAGCAACACCTAGCCTTTACTGCTCAGATGCAGGCGCAACAGGCCCAGCAGGTACAGCAAGCTCTAAGCGAAAAACAGGAGCCTGTGCCTCAGGGTAGTCCTGAACAGGCGATCATCAGCCCAGCACAGCCCAGTGTCCCAACTCCCGCGATGTTCATCGACCCCAGTCTGCGTGTGCCTACATCGTCACAACCGCAGGAGCAGACTCCTGCCCCAACTGCCCCCCAGCAGCAAGAGTTGGCGTCCCCTTCGCAACAGGGGCAGCAACCGCAACCTGTCATCGCCGGTGTAAATGGTCGACAGTCTACAGATGGGTTGGGCCTGCTCATCGAAGCGTTCGACACTCAACAAGCCGGTGGCGTTCCTCCTACGACCACAGCTGGTCAGGGGCAAGTGCCCTATGACCCTCAGGCACCCCCGCAGCAGTATTACCCGCAACCCGGAACTCTGGGCGTCAACGACGGGTATGAGAACGAGTTGGGTTATTACATGTCGGATCAGGGACAACCCGGTGCTATGCAGAGCTGGGTTGGTGGAACGAATATGTATGGGTATTAGGAGCAACCCAGACTAAAAGCGGCGGCCAGAGAAGAGTTCTTAAAGAGGGAGTTTGGGATTTAAAAGAGCAAGGAGTTGATATAGGCTCGATGTCTAGGCTAGGTAGGGCGTCATCCGGTTGCCGGTTGGGGTAGGGATTAAGGCGTACCTTGTAAAAAGGAGTTGGGCTATGGATGGTCCGGATCTCTATAAACAAGCAAAAACGTAGGATATCGGTGTTCAACTTTGCTACTTTGCTGGGAAAGAGGGTTTGGGCTTTGGCCCATGGCTTTATATAGCCTTTGTTGAGGTTGGATGACCATGAATTGTAGTGGCGTATGTATGGCTTGCGCTGTTGGACTAGTCCTTTCCTTTCTTGCTATAGTGCTTGGAAATCGATAGACCAACGATTCTACGGGGGACCCTATGATGCTGAGAGTGCAAGATGCTTGCTTCTGGTCGGACTGGTGAGACTGGTTAGACTGGTATCATTCGTTGTTGAAAGTTCAGGCCATCTTCACACCTGGTGTAAACCGAGTAAATGTCGAGCCTCAAGATGCACAGTTCGCCAAGGCATTTTTCAACACCGTGCCCTCCGTCATCCCGCCCGGAAATTCCCTTTGAAGCCAGAGCTCCTCAGGGTTAACTATGGCAATTCGATAAGCAGCTTCCAGAGGGTTAAGCTAGCAAATCAAAAGCAAGTCAGCGCACCTGCTTGTACTAGCGGGACAAGAGCAGTCGCCCGATTGCGAACCGGAATTCGCGACGACGACCGAGCCGGCAGCGCAGCCAGACAAATCGCAAAACCCACCCTAATCCTCCTCCGGTGACATCAGGGTAGATATAAGCTCCCGGTCTCGAACTCCTACCTCACCTCTCTACCTGCACCAATTCTCTATCCTTCAACCAAACCCCCGCGACAATTCACAATGGGTTCCAGCGCCTCGAAGCCCTCTGCTGCGGCGCCGCATGTGTGGAAGGCGTATGTCATTCTTGTTTCTGGGGATTGATGAATTGGGGGAGACCATTAGTTGAAGTTCAACATTATAGAGTACTGGAATGGAAAGCTGACATGTCAAACCCAATTAACTAGGCCCGCCCCGGCTGGCGTGTCGCACGATCTTGTCGAGAAGTTGGAGTCTAGCCCCGAGGTATGATGCCGTCTCCGTCCGTGTTGCTCTGCCTACCTATCGAGCTATCGAGCTGTCCTGTCTTGCCTGACTACGATGCGAACCGATTACCCTTCCTTCGCCCACTTCATCTCCGTCCGCAAACCATATTCACATACCGTTCCATACCTATCAGCCAGCCAATTCGATGTTTCAATGACTACGAAGAACCCAAACTAACACACAAACAACAAAAACAGACCGACATCTCCCGCCAACAGGCCCTCGAGCTCCAAGTCCAAGCCCGCGTCGCCGAAGAACTGAAGCGTCTCCGCGCCGTCGAAGCCGCCAAGCTGCAGGAAACCCTCACATCTTCCTCCCAATCTACCGAGCAACAGCAACAACAAGAGAACGACATCAGCAGACAAAAGGTCCAGAAGGAAATCGAGGCTTTGCGCGCCAAGCTGGAGGAGCGCCGCAAGGTGCGCGAGCTGCCCGAGAGCACGGAGACGGCGCGCAGTGAGGTGGTGCGGTGCCTGCGCGAGAACGACCGCCGGCCGCTGGACTGCTGGAAGGAGGTTGAGGCTTTTAAGGAGGAGGTGCGGAGGCTGGAGAGGGGGTGGGTTGATAAGGTTGTTGCTTAAGTTTCTCCCTGGAGGTATTTGGGCCACACACGCGCACCGACGGACTCACGGACGGACGGACGGACGGACGGACGGACCTGGGAATGGGGGGCGTTGGGTGTCGGTGAAGGCCAGGTGGAAGGAAGGGAAGCAACCTTATGAACGCTCATCTTCACTCACGGAGGCCAAGCGAGTGTTGAAAAAGGTTGGCGGGATGGGTGAAGAGATGCAGGGGACAATGATGTCAGCTGGGTCTTCCTCCAAGGAGACTTTAAGTCTGGGTGGTCAGAAGGGGAAGAGGAAAAGCTGCTAGTTGAGTACGTCTGCAGTGAATCGAAAAGGTGCGCAGAATGGGCGGCTAGTTGGCTGGGTTGGCTGCGGCAGTGTAGTCAGTCAAATGTGTGTGTATGTGAGCGTGTATCATAGATGGCATAAGAGGCCAAAAAGCTGAAGGCTTGGTGCTTGGAGCTTGGAGCAATGGTATAAATAAAGGCTAGGCTTTCCGTTCAGTCGAATCATTCGGGTCAGGACAGATGAGATAGAAGGAAGGCAGAGAAGAATGGGATGGGACAAGCAAGAGTATAGATTCACGTTAGCTTTCATTCCCCTAAAGCGACCGTACTAAAAGAGAGCAACACATCAACTAAGAGTCTGGTCAAGTCCTTTCTGCTGGTGTGTATATATTCTTCAGTCAAAACGGGGCCGGCCAAGATCTTTACAGCACATCAGGCACCTGCAACACGACCTCCGCCAAATCCACCTTACCCTCTTTTCCCTCCTTAGTTCCCTCCTTCCCCTCCTCCTTTGGCTCCCCGTCCTGCTTCCCCTCCACCTCCCTCCTCTTCCTCTCTCTCTCCTCCTCCTTCCTCTTCCTAACCTCCTCCCGTCTCGCCAACCCTTCCTCTCTCTTCCTCTGCTTCCTAGCCTCAGCATCCTCCCACTCCCCATCGTCACCCTTCTTCTTCTTTTCCTCAACACCAGCAGCAGCTTCCTCATCAAAAGCCAACCTCAACGCCTCCCTAAACCTCGCTATCCTCTTCTTATTCTCCTCAAACCTCTCATTGGCAATCTTAACCAGCAGTGACAAATATTCCGGGGAGACGAGGGCTTCTCGCCGGGAACCGCGCTGGACGCCGATTAGGGACTCGAAGGAGAGACCCATGGAGCGGATGGCTACTATGGGGTTTGGTGTGTTTGCAGTGGTGGTTTCTGCTGCTGCTGCTGCTGCTGCTGCTGAGGAAGAGTTTGGTGGTGGTGGTGGTGGTGGTGATGCTGCTGCTGACGATGATGATGATGGTTGTTGTGGTTGCTGGTGATTGTGGTGAGTATGACACTGATGACAGGAGGAGAAAAAGGGAGCGGTTAGACGAGGTAAGATGGAGACGGCTCCCGTTTCGCGGAAGCCCGAGGTCATGCCGGATTGGATTGCTAGGTGGGCGTGGGAGGGGGAGGTGGTTAGGATGTGGAGGATCTGATGCGTTTTTGTGTTAGTTTAATAAGTTCATTGGGATGAAGATTCTATGGAGGATGGGGGAAGGATGAAACGTACCATGGGTTCAAACTTGAAGTGAATCAACCGCTGCTGCTCTTGCTGCGCTTCCCCATCACCAGAACTAGAACCAGACCCATTCCCAGTCAACCCAAACACCTCCATCCAGTGATCCCGATCATACTCCCTCCCCGTGCTCGGGTCAACCGTCTCCAACGGATCATGAGAAACAAACAACCACTCTCCTCCACCCTTACCACCAGAGGAACTGGCCGTCACCGTAGCTGTTGATGCCCTTGCCCCATCTTCTTCACCTCCCTCTTCCTCTTCCTCCCCATCTCCCTCTTTCCCCTCCTCTCCCTCTTTACCCCTATCTCCCTCACCAACAGATGTCTTGCTCTTGCCCTTCTTCTTCACACCCTCCAAATAAACACTCACCCTCCCCGCGCAACTGCTCGTCGTCACCAACCCTTCGTACCCATGGTTGATCTCGTCAATCAACTCGCGAATGGCGAAGTCGACCGAGCCCTTGGGCGAGGCGTCGGTGTACTCGGCGTCGGGGACGGAGAGCTGGGAGAGGATTTTGGATTTGCGGGTGAGGAAGGAGGGGGTTGGTGGGGGGAGCATGGTTCTTTAGTTCCGTTTGCGGCGCGAGGTGAATGGTGAAAGTCGTTTAGTTGGATGGCCTGATTTCTCGAGAAAAAGGTGCAAGAAGGGGAATTTGTAGATTGGCAGCCTATTGTAAGGTGACTGTTGAGTTATGGTTGACTTGTTTTTGCAAGGTGATGTTGGTGTCAATGATTGAGGTCTGAAGCTCTCAAGCAATTCTTTGTGAATTGTGGGTCCCTTTCTTATGCATCTTTAAGTGAACCCCTTTACAACGACCTCGCCTTTTGCTTTCCAGCGGCACTGTGAATTTTCGCCGGAATCATTCGAAAGATCTTATGAAACTGAAATCAGAAGTCGTATATTTTTCTTAATTGTTTTTTTGAAACTGGTGCTTGATCATAACCGCGCCGGCCGCTGCGGTCTGAACGCCTGTGTGTCTGTCTACATAGCCTCCACTCATCGAAGCCGTTAATGACAAGCTTGGTAGCAACGTGTTATGGTTACAAAACCAAGGCCATGTGAGTTGATACATATAGTATTATAGAAGTTTCTAAAAACCACAAAAGAAGTCTGGGAACAAGCTACTCATCAGGGTATAAAAAGAACTCGTACAGTAATGAGGCCTATCCGTCCAACTCCTTCGTTGCTTCTACTCCCTATGCGTTGCCGTTGAGGTATAGCCGGCCGCTAGGGCGCTGTTCCCCCATTTTCTTCATCTTGACTTTACTCTTCTTCTCCTTCTCCTTCTTCTTCCTGTATACAACTTTTTGATCGCTGTCATTTTTAATTACAAAAAAACTCTTCTTCTTTCGGACTGGTGCGCAGGTTTATAAAAAAAAGAAACGTAACGCCGTGCCATTAGGTATCTGAGTGACAAACAAAGAGAGAGAAAGGGGACAACATAAAAACATGAAAAATGATGATGCGTTGATGCGTACTAATGGATATATGTAAAGATGGGTTGGCAGGTGTGTGCTGTGCGTGCGTATAAAGGTCAGAAAAGAACGCCGAAAATGGGCAAAATGATAAAACTACTATGTGAGAGCAACCATTAATATCATGCCCCGACCTCCGGCGCAGATCCATTATTCGAGTTTCGCAACGCTGTAGGCCCCATGAATCCCGTCTGAGGTAACTGCGACGAGACTTTTTGCATTTCCATGCCCTCTTTCGAGTCAGAAACCACTGGCTGTTGCCAGCGCCGATGGGATCCGAATCGCTGGTCACCCTGATTATACTTGACCTTGAATCCGTAGTAAGTCGGCGGCCTTGGCCGGCAAAGCACGACAAACCAGTTCTTGAGCCAGTTGGCCTGGGTAAAAGCGCGGTATCGATCCGACTTGGGAAACTTGTGAGAGTTGAGGTATTCGCGAGTGGTCTCGCCGCGGGCCATCAAAAAGACGTGGTATCCGGTAAGAGCAGCTGGGTACAAGAAGGCCAGAAACCCAAAAAAGACCATGGCAAATGGTACGCGGAAGTGATTGACCGCGTGGCCAAAGCTGATATGGTGTTGGTTCTTGTACACCAGAATTTGTGCCAGGGAGGCGCCGATAAGGTACAAAGCAAGTACGGTTGCCGAGCTGACGAACGTGAAAAAATAACGGTAGTTGCGACGACCAACACAGTTGTTGAGCCATACACAGTGATGGTCTTGGGTCTCAACACAGTTGTCGCACAAGCGGCAGTGATGAGCGCGTGGAGGACGCCACAGCTGGCACGTCTTGCAGTACTTGATCGGGACCTCCATTGCTGCCGTTGAAGCTTCTGCCGAGTGAACTAAAACCCAGTCGGTAGTTGGAGGCCCCATCGGGCTATCGTCCATTTCAGGAGGAGGAAACTTGTGCAAATTTCTCGGCAGAATCTAGGATATGTCAGCGCAACACTCACTCACATAGGTCAACAAGCCGTAACATACCCCTGGATCCGACGCCGAGGCGTGTAGGAACGAAGATACACAGATATAAGCAAGATAAGCAAACGTAACGGGTATCGCGGGTGAAATGTTGTGCCAGATCCAAGGCGCCGAGAAGATAAAAAAGAGGATGCAAGGAAGAACAATTAGTGACCCGGTTGCTATATTTATCGGGCGTTGCTTTGTGTTCTGAAACCGTCCACCAAGGCAGAAAACGGTGTTTCCTTCGAAGTATTCGTAGTTTTTTCCAAGACTCGGGTGGTTCTGCCTTTTCGCACGTCTTTTGTGTCTGGCCCTTTGCCTTTCGTAACTTTGGGGTGGGATGTTGGGAGACGATGCAGCCGATTGTAACTTCTCCCCACCGTCGATTTCTCTGTTGGACCCCGTTATCCCGGACTCGTTCATCCTCGGCATCAAGAAGCTGGACCTGAAAGATCGTGACGTCCTCGTTGGCGACCTGGGTGGTGTTGTCGGGCTTCCCTCTCTGTAGTCTTTGTTCATTTCCACGGTGATGTTTCGGGCATCGACGGGTCTCTGCAACGGCCGGACGCTATCCGTAACGCTCGAGGTAGGGAAAAATCCGTTGGTGGGGCTTGTGTTGGCTGTCATGCGGTCCATGGTTTCCTGTTCCGTCATTTCGGTCCCCCTGGAGGGCATACGCAGCTCTGCGTCCTCGGCAATCTGTGCCCCTATGCGACCGCTTCCAGTCGAGATGACACTATTGCGAGCTCCTGCTTCTCCGGTAATCACATATGGGCGGTTCATTGTTGACGGCCGCCCAGCACCCCTTTGCGCCTGGAGTTTCTGCGAGCTCATCGGTCGAAAGAATGCATGTGACGTTAGAGACGGGACATGACTCCTGCTCGCAGCGCTGATGGGACGGCCTCCTGCACTGCCGATGCTCCCGGCTATACTCCCTCGCTTCCCCGACAAGTGTTGGCGTAGAGGAACCGATTGCGCCCATGGTCCCCTTGATGATAACCCTGTCCCAGAAGTCTCGGGACGAGACTGTGTGTCCGAATAGAAGCCACTCCTCCTGTTGGGGTTGGCGCTCGCAGGGCCTCCTCCTCGCGGTGTGGTATCTGATCCTTGGCCATCCTCCGTACCTATGTCCGTCATTCGCGAAGATATTACGCTGGGAGGGCCAGCAACGGTAAGCTCGGCTCGAGGAGGATATTGTGGAAACGTGTTGTCGACATGTGTCGGGGAGGCTGACCTCGAGGGTCCCTCTTCGGATGCCATCGTGTCGGCTAAGAAATCCCCCAAGTCCCGCAGTCGATCGCGTATGAATTGTGTGTGTGATGTCTAGCTAGTGTCGGGAGATCCAACGCTATAACATGACTATAACTCGAGGATGAAAGTGGTTGAGTTTCCCAGCGGTGGGAAAGGAGGTCGATGACGGATGCGACGAGCTGCGGCGGACAGTAAACCGGGCGCAGGTGTGTCGACAGTGTCAAGTATACGTAAACGACGTCGCTTGCAAGTTTCGAGGTCCGGGCGCGCTACACGGGGTGTCGGGATATTGAGATAGACGGAGAGAGGTGTGCTTGACGCAATGACGCTCGGATCGATGGGATGGATGGCGGCACAATACAACGGTTTCGGTAGGGTACGGTATCTCGTAGGTCGAGGTTGGGTTGTTGGCTGGTCGCTGATGTGTCAGGATCAGGTCGGTTGCCGTTTTGCTGCTACAGTTGGCAGTGCTTATTTGCAGCAATGGGATTGCGGTGTGTGTGCGTGTTTCGGGTCGTTGGTGAAGGAGTGTTGTCGTTATGGCGGCGAAGTCAACCCTGGTATCGGTCGGGCGAAAATAATGAGTGTATCCGTTGTTGGTTTCCAGCTGTGTTAAGGAGTGGACGGCTGAGCAAGATCTCAGCCTTTGGATAGTGCGAAGAGAGCGTGAGTGGTGTTTGCCTTTGGCCTCGGGTCGAGTCAAAAAGTCGAAAAGTGTTGTGCAACGGGATGGGTTGCAGTTGGTTTGCAAGGAGTGGTTGGCCGAGCCTCGCATTGAGAGGAGTCCTTTTGCAGGTTCCCCCGTTCGTTCTCAGCGTTTCCCGTCCCTTTTTTGGGCGACCTTTGGGTGTCCTTTTTCGCTCCAACACAACGGGCCCGGACACTGCAAAGCAAGTCCAATGGAACCTTGGAAACCGCCCCAGTCGATTTCAAATGCAGGCCCGGCCTTTGCACCACTTTGTTCGAGATATTGAAATGGGCCGTGTCATCCATGCAGCGCCGTCATTTCTTTTTTGCCCATCAGCCCCAGGTGAGAAGGCAACCCCGAGGCACCCTTTGGGTTAGTGATCGCGGTGACCCACTCCACGGACACCTCTTCGACTGCTGCCCGGCTCTGTGCCTCTGGCTTTTGTTGGTGCGAGATGCCTTGCGTGTGCCATGGCTGCATAGTAACACTGTGGTCCATGCCCTCCCCTCAAAGTGCCAAGCTGCCCCTGAGCCAACCTAGCGCTCGTTATCAACCTCCATCCAAGATTCGATTCTTATGCCTTGGGCTCCTTTTCCGATGATGGCCTCTGGGCTGTCATGGAACTTCGACGCGGCGCCATAAGTTTGTGAAGCTGACGACGGACGTGCCTAAACTTAGAGGTACGAAGGACGGAATGCAGGTAATTCAAACTCGGATCACCACAAACAAAGTGGCTGCATACGCACGCAGCATGTACTCCAGATTTCCGTCACACGTGGGCAAACAGCTGGAGCTCAGCTGGCTGGCTGTTTGGTTCAGTCCGACCTGAACTCGAGGTGCCGGGCCCACTGTTCCGTCCGATCGAGCGCCGGGGCAGCACCGCAGCCATTCCGGCTTTCGCGACACACTGTGATACCAGCTTTACACACGTATGACCCTAACCCTGGTGTCTCTGTTGTTCTTGCATGCACTTGACCAATGGCGAAGCTCGCCAGCTCTCGGCAACCATATCCTTACGTAAGACGCGCCAAGCCTTTTCTCAAGCCTCGAAATCATACCACTACCCGTAGCCCACCCGTCCAGGCCGTCAAGGGGTCCGTGCACCAGGAAACCTCAAAGCTTGTGCTGTTGCTGGCTTGCTGCATCATCGAAAGCCGAAAGCTCAATTCCCGAAACACCTTCGCACCTGACGCCATAGCTACCTCCCGTTCGCCGGAACCCCACCACCGACCTCGACAACAAAACCCCCCCGTTGACCCGTTCGTCGAAACCCGCGTCCAGTCCGACTTAATACAATCACAATGGCCTCCTTCATTGCCCGCCGTGCTTTCTCCACTACCGTCCGTCGCATGACGACTGGTGAGGAGGCTCTCAAGACCGAGTCCAAGAAGAACCCCGAGATTCTGGTGCGTGAAATTTGAAAATAGGGGACCTCACCTCCTACCTCGCTTCCCCTCAACACATCGACCTACCGAACAGCCAGAATTGGGAGGCGCAGAGAAAGCTTTGGGCGAGCTGGATTCTTGCGCCGGGCCGGGGGAATGGATGAAGAAAAAGCTTCGAAAATGCGCGCGCGGCGGGTGGTTGGTGTGTTACGGGAGGAGCGGGATTTGATGCATTGGTCGCGAAGAACAAGAAGAGAAGAAAGAAAAACAAAGCAGCTTGGAAGCTAACGTGGGAATTGGTGTTGCTCTGAGTATAGGTCCTCGGTGGTGTCATGGTTGCCGCCTTCATTGGTGCCGGTTACTACTTCGGTATGTTTCTTGTCTCGTCCCCAAGCTATAGCTAGCTTACCTATCGGGGAGCCATGTCCAAGCTTCCACCAAAGGGGTGCAAAACAAAACAAAAGCTCTAACATCTTGTTTCCGCCACACCCAAAGGCCGCAGCCCTACCGTCTCTACCGACGAGACTGCCGTTCCCCAGACCAAGAACTCCATGCCCTGGGAGTCCGGCTCGGGCGCTGGCAAGTACCAGTACCACCCCGGCGGTGACCCCTCTGCTGCCCCCAAGGACGCCCCCAGCGCCGTCAACGTTGTCGTTCTCCCCAACGTCAACCTCCCCAAGGTACGAATCACGGCGATCCCGACTAGGTCTCCCTGTTCCTGATATCACATGTTCCCCAAACCGAGAGGATGGGCATACGGCACGGAAGATGGGGAGAAAGAAAGAACGAGATGACTAACAGCGATTTCTACTACAGCATCTCCACGAGAAGTACAACAAGTGGGGCAAGGAGGGCTACTAAATTATTATTCCTCTGTTATCGTTATGATGAGAGAGAAATTGCTGCGGAAGCAGCATGAGTGGAATGGCTTTGCTCTGAAAATGGGTCAAGTCTTACCACGACATTTGTAGATACACCTAGATTCCAATGAACGGTTTTCTTGGGCGGTTTTGGTTAATCATGAGAGCAAGACTATAATATCACCCTCGACACCATACAATGTGAAAGGTCTTTGTTCTTGCTTCTCAACAGCATCTTCATACTTTTGACGGTAATTCAGAGTCGGAAAGACTTGGTAAGCTGGTGATGGACACCCTGTTGGGATGAGAACGCGTAGTCATCGTCCAATTCCAAATCTGCTGGCTTCTTGTGTGATTGAGCAAGATCACCACATCTGTCTCGCCGGCGGTTAACGAACCATAACCCTCGCTTGATATTCCTACGAAAACAAAAAGGTGATGCCGACAACTTGACGCCGGGAGCACCCAAGATATGTATGACCACCCATCCATAAGGTGCACATCCCAGTAAGAATAATCCAGAACCCCCTGATCGGTTCTTCTCTTCCTCCAAGAGTCCTCCAAGCAAATACCACGCATACCAAATATCAAACCCCGATTCCCAACAAGCACAAAGTCAACGCCACGTAAATGCAAAGCTCCTCTGCTTTCGCTTCTCCTCCGGTTGCTCAGTGCAAACCGACTTGCTTTCAGTTTTCAGCTATCGCTGCTCCCACGCCCTCAGCTTCGTCAAGTAGTCCTTCACTATCAAGTCCGGAAAGAGTTCGCCGAGGCCTTGGGTTGATTGCTCTTCCCGACTGATGGTCCACCTCTTTCTTGCTTGTTGATACGCAGTCCACCGGTTCGTACTAGCTAAGCATTGTAGCCAGCCAGTCGCTCTTCCCCTTCTCTTTATCCTCCTTCCTCTCGCTCAGCTCTTGGTGGCTCTCATTCCCAACTGGCTTCGCCTTCTCAACCGTTTGTAGCTGGTCCTCTCCTCCTTCCTGGTTCCGCTGTGAGATAAGTTGCTCGGTGTCGGCTTGAGGCTGCTGCTGCTTCCGAGGGCGTCCCCTCCCCCTTTTCGGCTGTTGCTCGGTGTCAGCTGGAGGCTTCTTCTCCTTCTTCTTCTGCTTCTTCTGCTTCTGCTGCTTCTGCTGCTTCCGAGGCGACCCCTTCCGCTTTTTCAGCTGTTGCTCGGACACTGGTGAAGAAGGCACAGGCGTCGGCAACGACGCGGATTGCCCTCCCTAAGTATGTCGCGCCGCGGCGTCGGCAAACTGCTCCCGTTGGATACGCTCGAGTTCTTCGAGCGTTAGGCCGGACTGCTCGAACTTGTTTGCTTTCTTCTCTCGTCCCTATTTTGGTGTGTGTTAGCTTGACAAGAGAAAATAAAGAGACAAATGAACAGGGAGATAGTAACCGTTCTAAGTACCTTTTGAACCTCCTTGTGCTCCGCAGCCGCCTCTAGCACGGCGGGGACGTAGTCGGCAAAACCGAGCCGCTCGAGCGCCTGCGTGATGTGATCACAGGCAATCGTCTTTTTCGACTCCTTCTCGGAAATCTCGTTCGCCTCGGACGATACGAGCGAAATGAACTCGACACAGAGATCGATGAGAAGATCCCTTGCTTCCTTGGCGAATGACAGGCCAGTCGATGATGGCAGAATCTCGCTCACGATTTTCTGTACCGTCGCTGTGTAGATAGTTAGCTTATACTCTTTGGACATTTCCACGGGCTTGGGCGAGTGGCATGGCCCGAGACCCGAAAGCTTCTTTCTGCCTGGTGAGCGTGGTCCATCCGATATTCCGTTTGCTTGAGAATAGGCACCCTCATAGCCACAAGCTACCGTCTCAACCAGCTCACCAAGCCGCAGACTAGCCTTTGGGTCTCCCAACTGCTCGGAATCATCCTCCACCACCACGTCTCTCAATCATACGGCATCCCAGTATCATGACTGGAAGTTAACGTACCCTTGGGAAGTGAGAGGTCATCATTGCCTATAGTAACCTTGTTAGTAAGAAAACATCTCAATATAAACCACGAAAAGAAAAAAGCAAGCTACTCAGAGGTGGTTGGACCCCAGAGCCAGAGACAATCCACGGCTCCGAAGCGTACGCATAACGGTATCCGGAATATTCGTCCATCTTGGCCAAGTGATCGCCATATTGCTCGGTTGAGGAAGGGGGTGAAGAAGCCGTCGTGTAAAACCTTGTTGTTTATATACAACACAGTTTTGCGTGTAAATAAACTCGCCAGGCAGCAAGCCCATCGTGACGTGCTTTTCCTTATTCACTCGAACCATAACAATAGGTAGTGAGAAGTAGTGATGAAAGGAAACGTTGGTGGTTTGGACTCATGAGTGAGGCTCACTCCACTCAACTTGAGTTGCAAGGCTGAGTGGCTTCATCATTGGGCCAACTCGACCGCGTCTAGGTGCAAGCAAATGGGCAATGTGTCTTCGGGGAAACCCCCAAAAAGAAAATAACGGCAAATTGTACAGAGTGACAACGGACCTCCAAATTCGTGATCGGACATTTTGGCTGATGGATAATGGGGAGACGTGAGTCTCCTACGTGCGTCGTCGTGGGGTGGTGTGTGTTGATGCCTCGAGGGGTCGGATATCGACGAGCTAGGTATAGTGGCTGAAGATGCAAAATCCCCAAACTGCCTGGGCGAGTGATATCTCTCAAGATATGCGGCCGGTGTAATCAAAGTGTTTTGAAGTCTTTATGAGGTCGAGTTGCATGATGGTTAGGGGAGCCCAAGCTCCCTTTGAACTCGGAGGTGCCCCGGTGAGGATGGTTGCCTTTATACACATACATTGGCACCGCTCCCTTCACTCCAAACCACAAGTGCGGCTGGCCTGGAAGCTGCCGCCAACGGCAACTGGGCGATTGGTCCTGGCTCATTGCGCGCACCAGGGGCAACCATGGGTATGTGGCGGAGTCGCACATGGGACGCACCAGCCACAGTTCTTCAATCAGTGACTGCAACTCGCTCGGTCCAGGTTCGTTGCAGTCAGGTGTGTGTGAATCAAATCGTCCGAGTCGTCTGGCGCGCGTGTTTGACCGCACACCCCGCCTGAGCTTGTCGTTCTTCTGAGGTCAACGGGTTGAATCTCTTTAACCGGCAAAAAAGCCTTTTTTCGCTTTAGCTAATCAGAGCCCCATATTTCAGCTGACCCACCTTTTCTTGACCTGCTAGTACATGGGTCATAACAGCAGAAATGCAGTTGCAGCCGTGCACTTGTTAGTGCACTGGTAAGCTTGAAGGTACTTCAATGTCTTGCAGATTTGAGGCGGGCTCTGATTGGCTAAAGAAAAAATGGCTTTTTTGCCGGTTGAAGAGATGGTCACCTGGCCACAACTGGTGAACGGAATGCCAACAAGTGTCACTGTCTCAAATTGGCTCTGGCCCACTCGTACCAGCGAAACCCACCTTTCCTGGAACCCCACCACAAATTTCTGACGCCGAAATCGTTGTTCCGTTGTTCAAAAGAAAATTTGGATCCATCCGTCGCGTCGTTAACTTCCGATTTTCTTCAGCGCCTCCTTCCTTCACCTCCTTCTACTTTTCTTTCAGTCGCGACACGATGCGCTTCCACTGGGACGTGACGCAGGCAACTGCAATGTTTCCATGCTGGATCATTTGACTGGACTGCTCATTGTTACTCCGGGCAATGTTCATGATAGGTAAGAACATCTTCCCTTTCCCTCCGCCAGCACAAGAACGCAGTGGTTTTGGGTTTCTATGAGGAGAATATTCGTGTCGCCCCTATCATACACAATTATGGTGATAGACACCGACAAGCCAAACGTCACTACTGATCGAAACCGAACCATTGTCTTCTTGTGTTCTGGAGTTTCAACCTCGTCAGCAAATTTGCTAACAGTTGCTCCCAGTGTCCAGTATGGTTACCATGATCAGGTATGCCGTTTTCCTGTGGTCTGGCACCACACGGATTACTTTCGAGTCGACACCATGATGCTTTTGTACTTTTCATTCCAATTCCGACACTTCATGACGGACACAACTTTCCTGAATCATCTCGACTCAACCAAACCTCGTCGACGCGCCGACTTCAACGTGTCATCGACGACTAACGTCCCGGTGCAGACCCGGACCAGTACAGATGCTCGAGTGCTTCTGCGCAATGGGTTCCCATCAAAGACGTGGCTTTAACCTGTCCCATCTTCCATTGGATGTGGGCAGTTTGACCATGGAGGTAGAAATGCCACTTGCGCTCTAGTGATGAGTAGACACAGAGTAGGTACAATTTTTCTTTCTCGAACACGAGCACAAACAAACATGGCACTGTGATGAATCAACTTACATTCCATGCTAGTCCTGAATCTTTATGTAGATACACGTATAGCCTTTTCATCTTTCGACTGACTTCTTGCCCCATTACTGTCTTCTCATGTCTTCGTTACCTTTTCCAGATATGGTTGCTAACTAGACAAAAGTTCCCCTAGATACTCCATTGCTGCTCGCGATACTCCGCAACCTCCGGTCCGTTCCACGCGACGTATTTACCGGACAGATCAGACTTGGCGTCAAGTGACAGCTTCGCGATGACCTGGGCAGGCCACTCGGGCTTGTTGAGCTGACCTTCCTCGAAGGCCGAGACAAAGTCAGCGTATTCGTTATCTGACATGACGCCTTGGCCCTTCTCGCGTATCTCCTTCTGCATGTCAGTATCAACCCGTCCTGGGCTGACTGCAACTGCTGTGATGTCTGGCTCCTCCACGGCGACGTGGCGGCAGATTGAATTGAATGCGGCCTTGGAAGAGCCATACGCTCCCCAAGCGGCATATGCCTTGATGGCGGCGCCCGAGGATACGAAGATGATCCGGCCTTTGGTGGCTCGCAGATGAGGGATGGCCTCTTTGACCTGACCAGTGTGTTAGCCCTGTTATTCGATCGCATGATCTAGGGGTTTAAAGCTCACAATGGAAAGGGCGCTGAAGACGTTCACATCGTAGTGATTCTTCCAGTCCTCGATGGAAGCATCGGCCAGACGTGTGATGGGAGTAAGTACTCCATGGTTGACAACAACACCATCAAGCTTTCCGTAAGAAAGGAGAGCGAGCTCCACAGCTCTGTGTGCAGTCTTTTAGATACGTTAATAAACACTTGGTCCTCAATCAATATTGCAACCCTCAACTTTCAAAACATGATTTTGGTGATCGCCACTTACATCGGGCACCGTCATGTCGGCGGACAGGAATGTGACCTGGCCTGGATAATCCTTCACGAGCTCGCTGACGCCGAAAGGCGTCCTGGCAACAAGGACAACCTTGTGGGAGGCTTTCAGTAGGTCCTGCACGACAGCAAGGCCAATGCCCTTGCTGCCGCCGGTGACAATGATGACTTTGGGCTCTGACATTGTGTTGAGTCGTGTGTAGCTTGCTGTATATACGCTTCGATGTTTGTTTTGCTGGTGATAGTTGTGGCCGTTGTCGTTGTTCTCCTTCGGAACCCGGGGAGCTTGTTCTTGTTGTGCTTTTCGTGAAGTCAGAGATTTCATATGGTGACGCCTTGCAGTTGGACCAACTGCAACAAAAGGTGAAGCCTGTGAACCCCACCACAATCCCCGGCAACCCGATTGCGGGGCAGATGGAGACCCGGCCGAATTCCGGATTACGTATCGACAACACAATGATTTCCCGGGGATGTTCATCATGGTATTTTCCAGAGCTGGGGAAACCGATGGTGATGTACGGGAGACGAAAGTTCTCAGGTTTATGAGGATTCATCTATGCTCCTGGCTTTTCAAAGGACGAATGCATAGTTCTAACAGACGCAGTGGGTGAATCATTGTGGACAGTTGAGTGACTTCTTTTTCGGACGAACTCTCTGTCTGCAATGACTGTGCTTGCTTGCGCCTACCTTTCTGCAATGAGAGCATTGTCAAGCAACTTACGCTTGCAACTGTTTGTGAGGCTGGAGTGCCTTTCAATTGTCTCTGTGGTCTGGTATCTTGGAAGGTTACCTCTATGTTTCTGACGCCTCTGGCTCGTACTCGCAGTCTATTTCCCAGAGGAGAGAATACCTGACGGAACACATGTTTCCCAGTCGTTTATCCTTTTCGAAAAGAGCAAAAGCATCGTATCTTTGGGTGTGGCTCAACATATCGCTCACATCAAGATATCAAGATGCATCCAGGTGATAGCCCCGGAGCTAGTCTCGCCAAGCCTGGGGCTCTGGGGTCGAGAATGACACGAAGGGCGCGGCCTCCCCCTCGTTTCGATGTCCAATTGTGGGACAGAAATGGTTGTTGAGCTGATAAGGGTTTGACTAAATAGCCTGAAAGAAGGGATATATCTAGGAATACCTGACCAGACTAGATGTCTCTTTACTCTTGAGTAGTTGACGGATCTACCTAAACTCACCAAGAGGTCGAACTATATTTGACGCCTCGATATCCTCGGAAGCTTTCGATCATCAATTTACCTCTACCAGCAAAGCCGCACCCATCGGCATTCAGAAGAGTCTTATACACCTCACCTTCCAAGCGCGTCACAATGTCATACACAACCACCCTCAACAACAACGGCACCAGCACCGGCACGGTAATCCTCGGCGCCGGCATCATCGGCGTCTCAACTGCCTACTACCTCTCCCTCTCCTCTTTCTCAGAAATCCACCTAATCGACCCCTCCCCACACCTCTTCTGGTCCGCCTCCGGCTTCGCCGGCGGCTTTCTCGCCCGCAACTGGTTCGCGCCCGAAGTCTCCTCTCTCGGCGCGCTCTCCTTCGCCGAGCACGCGCGTCTGGCCTCCGCCCACGACGGCCGACGTAACTGGTCCTATACCCCCTCTACCTCGCTGGGCTACTCGGCCGTGGCGGCTGATAAAGGGGTCAAGAAGCGTGGGGACGATTGGTTACGAAGCGGGACGAGTAGGGCGGAGGCGGCGCCTGGAGAGGCAAAAGTGCCTGTGCTGAGTGAAGAGGATTTGAAGAAGACGCCTGCGTGGTTGAGGAGACGGGAGGGCGATGATGTGGAGGTTATTGGCGGGGAGGGGGACGCGGCGCAGTTGGAGCCTGAGAGGCTGTGTCGGTTTTTGTTGGAAGAGGCGGAGGGAAGGGGGGTGAAGGTTTCGAAGGGGACGGAGGCGGTGGAGGTGTTGAGGGATGGGGAAGGGGTGGTTACTGGGGTGAGGTTGAGGGATGTTAAGACGGGGGAGGAGAGTGAGGTTAAGTGTTCGCGGATCATCATCACGGCGGGGTGCTGGAGCGGACAGGTGTGGGAGAAGCTGTTTGGGGCTACGTCGGAGACGGTCAAGAGGCTGCCGGTCACGAGCCTGGCGGGTCACTCGCTGGTTGTGAAGAGCCCGAGGTGGGCAGGTGCTGTTGATGGAGAAGGATGTCATGCGGTTTATACGAGCCATGATGATGCCTTTTGCCCGGAGATCTTCTCAAGGGTGGGCGGGCAGATTTACTTTGCTGGGTTGAACTCGGCGGCGGTGCCGTTGCCGAGCGTAGCGGAGGGTTCAAAGGTGCAGAGTGAGTCTATGGAGTTGGTGAAGCAGGCGGCTAGGGAGTTACTGGGGTCAGGGGATGATGGAGAGGACGATTTGGAGGTGGTGAGGGAGGGCTTGTGCTTCCGGCCGGTGACGCCGTGGGGACTGCCTATTGTTGCGAGAGTGCCGGATGAGCACCTCGGGGGCGGGATTCGGACGAAGCCCAGCGCGGAGGGAGGAGTGTTCTTGGCAACCGGCCACGGGCCGTGGGGAATTAGCATGAGCTTGGGCACTGGCATTGTGATGAGCGAGTTGGTCCAGGGACGGCCGCTGAGTGCGGATATCAGTGCTTTGGGATTTGACGAGAAGGTTGTTGGAAAGGCGGTCCAGATCTAGACGAGCTGAAATGGATGTTCATGCCTGGGTCACTGGGTGGGAGGTTGCAAGTTCGGCCGGCCCACCAAGCGGCCCAGATTCGGTGGTGGTGGCATGGAAAACGGAAAACGAAGAAATGTCTTGCATAATGGCACGGGTACCGGCCGGTAGCACAGGCAGCAGGGTCTTGTAACCTCAAGGACTACCGCGGTTGTCGTTGTTGCAGTACCGTGCCACGCTGTGATCAATGGCTTCGACGATAGTCAGCGTGCCGGCGGTTTCCCTAAGGGGTTGTGCCTTGTATCTCCTTTCAGGCAGGTGGTATCTATCGAGAGCATACTTCAGGGACATGCCAGCAACCTAGTATACATAATTTGAACCAGACGTCGAAGTTCATTATGCTGTACTGGCGAGCAATAATTAACATGTAATAGTAAATGGTCACAATGGAGTGTGACGAGCCGCTACGAGTTGTTGCCCCATGAGAGGACAGACGACCGATCCAAGGTGTTGGGACTTGCAGTGGCAACACCAAAGGCAGCATGAAATGTCGTCTTCACAGAAGCAACCCGGCTGCAACGGTGACGGTTCACAGAATTTTAGCCGACCCATTGTTGGGTTCGCTTTGTGTTGCGTGCTCATGTCAAGGACAAACACAAGCTGGAACATCCATATGGAGAGCTTGCGAGTTGAGCCGGGCCGTAAGCGGGACTTGGGTGCAAGAACCGAGAGATCGTCATGATGCTTTCCGTTTGTCGTTGAGCATTCCTGATCGGAGGAGCAATAATCTCTTTCCACTGCCGTATGGCGAGCATCGTCTACCGTGCTGCCGTTGGTGTTTGCTTTGACAAGTACTGTATGGGACGAGTGAGGTTGTTGATGGAGGACTGTGGGCGTGTTTGGTTCAACCAACAAAATAAAAGTTTGTATGGGAAAATTATCCCTGTCAGCCAACAGACTGCAAATATCAGTATTACTCCGGCGTCGGACCCCCTTTACCCCCTGTAACCCCCCTGTAACCCCCCTGTAAGCTGAATGCAGCAGGCTCTTGGCCGTACCTCCCCTGTACGTGGCTTGCATGTGCTTGCATGAGGCCTTGTCGACTTCCTAATCCGGTATGGTGAGAGTTCATTCTGTTGGTTTCTATCTTCATGGTCCAACCCATGAAGATAGAGCATTTTGTTGGTTGACAGGGGTGTTGAGCTGGAAGTTAACACCTCGCGGGACCCCCTCTCGAGTTTCGTCTTTTGTTGTAAACACCTAACAAAACGAAACACCCCAATATGGATCCCATTCGGGTCCTGATGGCTGTCCTTCTAGCCGTCGCCTCCACCATTAACCCTAACCCTAACCCTAGCTAACCCTAGCCACCATGCAATAAAAGATAAAAAGAAAAGAAAGATAAATGGTACAATATCCCTGTCGGTTGATGCATATGGCGCTTTGTACCCTCCTCTACCCCCTGTAAAAACAAGTTGATTTTTTGTTGGTTGAACCAAACACGCCCTGTGGATGGAGGACAATGGGCGAGGGCGAGGGTTGTTGGTGGTGTTGACGTCTTGACGAGGTATTCCCAGCCAATCAGCGACGTCGTGTTGCCGCCCACCTGAGATGCTGTTGGTCCATGCTTCCTCCCGCAAAGTGATGTGCTCGGGAAGTTGTGGACCTCGCGGGAACCCGCATCGAGGAAGGACTCGGCTCCGCTTCTTGCCTTTTTCACTTGGACAACCTGCCATCTGTGACCGTTGATTCGCCATCAAACAATTTCATCACAGATCTCCAATCGCATCGCCAGGTTGTTCGGTCCTCTCACCAAGGCCGGCCCTGACTCCTGAGCACGCAAGGTCGCACTCCTATCTTCCTTCTTTTTTTTCCTTTTCTTGTCGTACGCGTACCGTGTTCGTCAGTAACCCTGTGGACCACCGGCCACCAGTGTCTTGCATCCTGCTTCCACAGCTGCTGTGACACTGTGAGAGGCCAGACTCCCAAGGACACCCAGCAATTGGAGGAACCAATACCCGGCCAAAGTCAAGATGCTGCTTTGTGGAAAGGAAGCGACCCAACTGCGGCCGTGGCATGGCAACGCAACGGGGCCGCTGTGCCTGCCTTAGTGTGTGTACTGTGCTGTTCTGCCCTGGCAGGCCTGGGACTACGGCGTACAGTGTCCCGTTGGGGTGCTGCCGTGGGGGCTGGAGCCATTCCCAGTTGGTGTTGACTTGCTGTTGATGCCAATTCGCTTCGAGCAGAACTATCGAGACTTCCATGCCCTTGGCTATGCAGGCAATGGATGGCAGTCACAGTCACAGTCGGGTGCTTCACTTCCAGCAAACATTGGCGGCCCGTCTCTTCCACGAAGAGGACGACGACGACGACATGATGGAAGAGGAGCCTTTCCACGGCAGGCTTGGGTGTTGTATCAACCGTCTCTTATAGATCAAGCTGACGGCCTTCTGGCCTGGTATTGGCGAGGAACCGACTTTGGATACAACCCAGAGGAGGGAGGTTGATAAGCTTTCTTGCTGAGCTTCCATTGGGTCTGTGGTTGTTCACCCGACAGTGCCTCTAACCGGAAAGCGTCCCCGCGTCTCATGCTGACTCTCACAGTTACAGAGGAAGCAGATAGACGGCTGTGGCCACCGCATCGAGACCGCATACCGTGCGCTGTCATCTGCTTGTCTTGGAGCCAGTTTCTTGCCAGCCAGTTTGAGCAAGGAACGATCCCATACGTGTGGATTTGCAGGCGTCATGTCAGCTCGCTAGGAAGCTGTCGAGCGGGATGTACCGCCATCTATGCTCTGTTCGTAAATGGTTGTGCAGTTGCTTGCGAGACATGCATCTCAGAAACGTCCGGAAGCTCGAATCAATGACTTCCTTATGTCCTTTTTCCCTTTTATACCCAGTTCTGGTCGGCTTGCTCTTTTACCACGACCATCCAGAACTTCTTTGGCCTTGGTTATCTTCATCAATATGTCTTTGGCCTCGGTTCTTGGATTCGCAAAAGCCCTGGAGATATCCCCGTAGCGCTCACCTGCCGTGTGGGTGCCGTTGATGGTCGACGCTACTGTGTGACGGGCAAGCATGAGCGGCGGGGGGGTTCGACGGGGACTAAGAGGCGCAGGGGGGGATCCCACACCAGGACCCTGGCTGGCCAATATTAAAGGCCGATCAACCGCTGAGCTTGGTGCCTATCAAGCCTTTTCCGCATCGCCATGACCATCCGACTTTTTGCCCGCCCACTGACCAGTCATCAGCAGCATCTTGACGTTATTGTGCGCCTTTGGCTCTTGACTGGCTTGTCTTCGAGGCGTTGGCGTTCCTGTTGACTGCTACCTTCGATCACCATCTCCACACGAGAAAAAGGGGGAACTGTCGAGGTCTTCCAATCACGCTTATACCTTGAGCCCGCCATCACGGTTCAAAGAAGTCACGGGTGGATTCTGCCGAACAATCCCTTTAACTACGCAAATTTATCTTTTTAGCGCCGACCCACTCTCTACCTCCAATACTTAGGGACTTGTTGACGCCGCCAAGCAAACGCTAGCCAGCTTGTCCATACAAACGATCGACGATGTCAAAAGTATCCTTTTTACTAGTAAAATCAGCGATTCTACATAGCATGTTAAGGAAATAAAATAGACTTACTAAACTACACTATTAAACGCCAATATTACTAGATCTTTAACCGTAGTATTAAGGCTTTTTAAAAATAATTGAAATAGATCTTTCAGCGATTTTGAATTCGTCTCCTAGTAAGGCGGGGCCCCTAGCGCGCCCGGCAAGTATTAACCCCGTAGATTTCTTACCCTCCTGTACCCTCCTTCTCCCTAGTGAGTTAGAGCTAAATATTAATAACGATGAAGGCAACTTCGTACCCAATTCTAAAAATAACTGCGACGACGAAGACTGCGATAAGGGTAACCCTAGGCTACTAAACGACAAATTCCCGCCCGTTATCCCGCTTAATTATAATCGCTATCGAATTATCTACCGGCTAATAGGTAAAATCCCTAATAATATACCCGGTAATATTAACGCCGACGTCGATTACGAACCGGAAGACCTTTGGTATTACCTTATTAACTACTAATAATTCCCTTTTAAAGCAATCCGTAGTAATAGCGGCACATTTACATACTAAATTACCTATACTCCTATTACTATCCTATTAGCATTTTACGAATACTTTCCCCCTCGTATAGTAGAGTAGTAGGTAATATAGACTAACCTTCGCAAAATCTTATTACCGGGCGAGGATAACCCCTTCTCTCGTAAAAATCGCTAGTAATTTACTTACGCCGTGGAACTATACGTATTATTCGCTATTATACTATATATTAATCTCTATATAGAGGCGAACCTCTGTTCGTATTAGTAGGAGAAAAAGGGTCGTCCGCGCCACCTAGTACAATAATAGATACTTCTATATCGGTTTAAAGCGTTTCTAAAACGGTTTTATATATAGGATCCTACCTAAAACAATTTCGCCGACTTTAATCTATAGAATAAAATTCGCGATTAGGATTAATATATATAAAAGGTCTACTTTAAATTGCGGACCCCGCCGCAAAATATTGCCGTTAACGAGAAAATAGTAAAATATACTAGTAGAAGTACAATAATAGTTCACATCCCTAATAAGCCGATACCGCGGGGTATTAAAGTTTAGGTCGCTACGGCCGGTAATTACTTCTTTAATTAGAAATAATACGATAACCTAAAGGGTATTATCGGTTTAAATAAATATATATAGTACTTTCTACTAAAATCTATTTATTTATTAATTAATTAAATACATTTAATAGAGTAATCTTACGCTAATATAAGGAGTCGTCGCAAATTTAATAACCTTACTACTTAAATTACCCCGCCAATTAATATATTATACCTTTACTGACAACCTTTTTACTATAGTCCTACTTGTGACGGCGCCGGTCCGGCCATGCCGCCATACCCGCCATACCCCCATGGGAGGACTGGTGCCATGAGGTGTTACAAAGGTTGGAGGAACGAGTGATATAGAAGGTTCGCGCTAAGGCTGGCCCAAATGGGCGTTAAGCCTATTGAAGGTATTTACTCTTATTTATTATATAGGTAAAGGGCGATACGAGTAAAGGGATTGGCTATTAGCGACCCGTATATAGGTCCTACTATCGCTTACGTACTAGGGTATTTATTCGGGTTCGTAACGTATATATTTAATTCTCTTCCTTTTCTTCTCCTTACCTAAAATCTTCTATTATAAATAGAATTTTAGCTCTACCTTCGACTTAATTATATTATGCCTTTATATTATTTTAGGTTACCCCAAATAATAATATTTGGGAAGGTTAAATCCTAAACGAATAGAAATTGATATAAATAATTGAATAGACTGTCGTAGTCTAAGGGACCGAGATTTACGATAAATTGAAATTATAGTACCCCTATATTTGATTTGTAATAGTATTAGTGTTAGAGTTGAAGGCTTAAGCGATGACTATTATAAAAACAATTGTACTAATTTCTTCGAAAAGGAAGGTAATAATAATAAGAGTTCGAATTTTAGATTTAATGATAATAAAGGCGATAAGACTTTTAACGAAGGAGATGTTGGCGACGAAGATGATTTTAAGTCGTCGAAAGAGAAGGATAAGGCTATTATTGAGTTTAGCGTCGATAAGAAGGTCGTTAAAGATAAGAAGAGGGCTACCCTTAAATGCGTCGATCCTATTATTAAGGAAAACGCGAAAGCCTTTATACGTTTTAATGAGGAGTATTTTAATGGTTTTTACCCTTTTGAGGAGAGATTTCGTAGTAAGTCTACCCTTTTTCGAAAGAAGACCCTACTTTATTTATATAATTAATTTAAATCCCCTTCTAAAGTATTGGCCGATGCGTTGGTTAAGAGTAAAGACGATAAGGAGGAATTTAAATTGTTGTTCGATTTATTCGATTAGTATATTAGCGGAGAGATTAATAAATATAATATTGCTTTTAATTTGAAGGACCTCGTTAAGGATTTAAGGGATAAGATAGAGGAGTTCTTTAAGTTCTTTATTCGTAACGCCGTCCCCTACGTCCCTTATCGCGTTCTATTATTTAGTTTAGAATTCCTGTTTAATAGTTATTTGAATGAAGTTAAATTTACCGAACTATACACTAATTGCTCTACCGATATATTTTACGAATTTAAATTCTAGGTTACGATAATTATAGTTTTGAGAGAGTAAGTGTCCAAACTATATTAAATTACTTTATTTTTAAATATTAAACTTTATACTATCTACGATTGGGTATTTAAATTGGCGGATGCCCTATTTAACGACCCTAAGACGACTTCTATTATTGATCTTAAAATAGTTTAGTCCCTTAAAGACTATTTGGTTAATAAAGAGGAGGAAATCTAAACCTTAAAAAATATTATTATTAATTTAAATATCCTTAAGGGTATTTGTAAACTAATTAATAAAATAAAGGTTACGATTAAAAAGACGATCCTTCCTAATATTAAAAAGGATTTTATTATAATTCTCCTTCGCCGATTGACTATCCGTTTCGTTACAATTCCGCTTATCGACAATAACGACGACGAAACTATAACTATTCCCCTTCGTTGCGCCCGCCTCTCAATTAAGTAAGCTAACTTTCCTAAATTTTATAATTAGAATAAGGAGGACGACGTACTTTTCGAGGCTTGGTACGACCTAATTTAGGATAAGTTTGAAATTAATATTGATTATTACCTAACCGATTGCGATAAGTTCTTTTATATTAAAAGCCGTCTAGTTAGATTTGCTTTTAAAGATTTAATACTATATCTTTGCGAAATTTACCCCGATTAGTTTATAACCTATTCTAATTTAATAACCTATTTATAGTGCGAGTATAACGACTTTAATTAAGATGAAAAGGCTTTTATTAACTTTATAAAGTTTAAAATGAAGGATATTGATAATTTCGATTATTTTAAGAATAAGTTCGTCTATATAGTTGGCGAGTACTAACGTTCTAAATTTGAATAGAAGTGCGAATTATTTTAATGCCTTTTTACGGAGTATAAGAAGTAGATGGGCGCTAAGTATTGCGATTCTTCTATTTCTTTCGAAATTTATTATATTGATTATTCTGGTTTTAGCTAAGTATTTAAGATTATTACTAATAAAGTTAAGGCTATTTCTTCTTCTTCTTTTCGTAATAAAGGTAATAATAGTAATAAGGGATCTAGTAGTTCTAGTAGCTCTAGTTCCTCGGCTTCGAAGCCCGCTAGAGGCGTTGGTAGCGGTAGAAGTAATAATTGCTCTGCCGCTAAACGTATTAAGGAGACTATTCGCCTGTTTAACGAGGGTCGCTACTTCCTTTATAAAGAATACGGCTATATTAAGCGCGATTATCCCTAGAAGGACTAATACAATCGAAAGCGCCGAGACCGTATTACCGCTATTATAAAGCGCTATTTGGTTAACGAGAACGGCGGTATTAGAGGTGTTTAGCCTGTAGCCCCGGCTGCTCCCGCCGCTACCGCCCCTATTACTAATAATTAAGGAAATTAAATGCCTTGGGTAAATTAGACTCCTTCCTAAGGGAGGTATCGGTTATAGAATAAATAAAAGATAAATAAAAATAAAGAAAGGATAGATTCAATTTAATACCCTACTTAGGAGGGGATCCTATATTTATTTAATATACTATAATTAATAATAAAATATCTTTATCTATATTTGACGCCTTAATCGATATAGGAGTAAACGGTTATTTATTTATTAATATAATATTTATTAATAAATTGAAAGAACGTTTACTAGTAGAATTAACAAACGACTTTCCTATTCGAGGTATTAGTAATTACTAAGGAAAGATTAATTAAGGAATTAAAGAGGTCGTTAAAGCCGTTTTGAGGGTTCGAAACCGAACTATACCCTCCGATTTCTTTATTGTTATTAATATAAACTACGATATTATTATCGGCCGCAAGTAATTCGATCTCTACGATATCTAGGTAAATTATAAGAATCGTCGATTTATCTTCCCCCCCGAATAGAAACCGGACCCCGAATAGATGAGGAATTCTAATTTTGAAGTCCGCCCGGGGGGCTTAGGTATCGTAAACCCGGATTACTAAAAGGATACGGCTTACCGTAACGTACTTATAGAACGAGAAGATAAGCGACGAGCCAATAGTAAGAATAGTAGCCGTATAGCGCCCAAATTTACGAATGGCTATACGGTTGCTCTAGAACCTATTCCGGCGGATTAGCCTTTTTCCGACTATTGTAAAAAAGAATTCGATTAGGAAGCCTACGATTAATACTAAAGAGAGGTACGATAATATTAAAGATAGATCGAGAAATGTATTTATAAGCTCGAAATTCTTTAGCCGTAGCCTAAGAAAATGGTTTTTATTATACTAGCGGATTTTAAATATACCTAGGATAAAGATATTAGCGAATTGGAATATATTCGTCCCTATATTCTACTCTAGAATTCTAATTCGATTTTAAAACGATTGGACCCTTTGAGTAAAATAGAACGGAACTTGGCTAATTTTACTTATTTAATAGTATTATCTATAAATTCCCCTCCGTTTACTTTAAAGATTAAATTGACCGAATTGCGTAATAGTAAATAGGGTTCTAATAGCTAAGGTACGTATAAATTAAAAAGAGATTTAATAGGTTAATATAAGGAACGACTAATATAAATATACGTTTTCGATAATAACTTATTTATACGATCTACCGCTAAAGATAATTATACGGTATATTCGATAAGTATTTTCGAAATCGATTGGTTTATCTAATAGAAATACGTAGTAGAAGACCTTATTTAAGAACTATTACCTTGCGACGAGAAGGAATTTCGAGAAGAAGTTTTAAAGATAATATCCGAATATTATTAAGACTATATCGACGTCTTTAATAAATTTAATTTAAATATTTTACCCGATTACCGACTATACGATTATAAAATTAAATTCGAAAAAGGCTATTGCCCTAAAGAGTTCGGTTATAGCCCTCTTTATAAAATATTATTAGACGAATTAGAGTTTGTAAGGAAGTATATTTTAGAAAACCTATTTAAGGGATTTATCGAATCGAATTCGTCCCCTTAGGCTACGCTAATTTTATTCGTTAAGAAAGTTAATAGTAGCCTTCGTTTCTATATTGATTACTATAAGCTCAACGCTATTATTAGGAAAGATTGATATTTATTACCCCTAATCGATGAAATGTTGGTTAAGGTTGTTAAGGTTTAGTAGTTTATTAAGATCGATATTTGATAAGCCTTTTATTATATCTGTATAAGGCCTGAAGACGAAGAGTTTACTACCTTCTGTATTGGTATAAGAGCTTTTAAATATAAAGTATTACCGTTCGGCCTAATTAACGGCCCCGCTAATTTCTAGGCTTTTATTAATTCAATTTTAGGGCCTTACCTAGGAGATTTTTATACCGCTTATATTAATAATATCTTTATCTATTCTAATACCCTTAAGGAATATAAAGATTACGTCTATAAAGTACTAGTTAAGTTAAAAAATATAAGTTTGTAAACCGATTTGAAGAAATGCGAATTCTAAATTATTAAGACGAAGTTCTTAGGTTTTATTATAGGACGTAACGGTATTTCCGTCGACCTAGAGAAAGTAGAAGTTATTAAAGAATAGGCTATACTTTTTAATTTGCGAGGAGTATAGTCTTTTTTAGGGTTTTATAACTTCTACTAAAAGTTTATTAAAGACTACGGTCGAGTGGTTCGCCCCCTTACTAATTTAATTAAAAAAGGCGAAGTATTTATATAGACCGATAAATATTAGGCGGCGTTCGATAGTTTAAAGTAATTATTAATAGACGCCCCTTTATTAAAGTATTTCCGGTACGATATAGAAATACGAATCGAGATGGATGTTAGTAATAGAGTCTTCGTTAAAATCCTTTCTTAGTATTAGGAGGATACGAAGGAGTAGTACTTTATTACTTATTTTTTAAAGACTATATAATAAATAGAATATAATTATCTAATTTACAATAAAGAGTTGCTCGTTATTATTAGGGCCCTCTAGACCTAACGCCCCGAATTAATTGGGTTGAGGTAGTCGAAACCCTTTATAATTATTACGGATTACTAGGCTTTAAAATATTTTGGTACGAAGCGATTATTTAATTTATAATAAATTGGATGGGCGGAGTTCTTGTTTTAGTACTACTTCGAGATTATTTATCGCCTTAGTATTAAAAATGCGGCTACTAATGCCCTATTATAGAAATTAAAAGACTTTAAGACTTAGAAGGAAAAGAAGGAAGCGTATTGTACCTTCTAAATATTTAAGCCCTTAATAGACGACGGAGTTGAGGTTATTACCCTAGCCTCTATTGCTATATCGAATGGCTTTTTAGAGGAATCGGTACCGATCCTTATACTAGATATTAATGGTTTGGAATTATGCTTAGTCGAATTTGAAGGCTACGAATTAGTCGACGCGATTATAAAGGCTAATTATAAGGAGGAATCCCTAGAGGAGTACTGCTTACGCGTTTACGGCTTTGACTTTAAGTTTACGATAATAGTAAATAGATTACTAATATATTAAGGCCGTTTCGCTATTCCCGATAAGGATAATCTACGGATACGAATTATCGATAAAGTTTATTTTACCTTAATAACGGCCTACCCCGGCCGAAATAAAATATAAGTAATCCTAATCGAATAATATTAGTAGCCCGGTATAATAGGAGATATCGATCGCTTCGTTAAGAATTATATAATTTATAAGGCTAGTAAAGTGCTTAGAGATAAGACTCCCGGCAAATTGTATTTTATTTTGCCGCCTGCTAAGAAATAGATTTCGATTGTAATCGACTTTAAGAAAATACTTAAGGATAAATACAGTTATAATAATACTCTTATAATAGTAGACCGCTTAATAAAATCGTTATAGGTTATATTTTATATAGAAAGAGTAATTATTTAAAACGCCGCCTAAATATATTACGAAGGATTTTATAGGGTCTACGGTATATTAGAGGAGGTTATTTCTAATTATAGCCCTTAATTTGTATCGGCTTTTACTGACGAGATATTTAAATTAATTAATACGAAGTAGAAGTTGGCTACTGCGGGCTATAGTTAAATAGCGGGGTAAGTAGAGGTTATGAATGTATACTTTAATTAGCGATTTCGTCCCTTCGTTAACTATTATTAAGACGATTAGTTAAAAGCGATTTTAGTATTTAACGCTATATAGAATAGCCTTCCCTAAAATAGTACCGGCTTCTCCCCTTATAAGGTTATATTCGGTTGCCTAATACGTATACCTTTCGATTGGGAGGCTCGAATTTAAGACTTTTCTATTCTTAGGACCGAGTAATTAATTAGAGAGCAAACTTAAAATTATATTTAACACATTTATAGATATACGGAGTTTACTAAAGAGATAATTTTGAAAGTATAGGAGGAGTAAGTTTATTAGGCCAATAAAAAGTGTAGGGACCCGGATTTCGACGTCGGCGACCGAATTATTATTATTAAGCGGTTATAATTAACGACGATTCGCCCTAATAATAAATTCGATTTCCCTAATACTTATAACTACTATAAGATTATTGAGAAAATAGGTTATTCTTATCGGTTAAAACTCTCTAATAGTTAGAAAAGTTCTGATTTCTTCTATATTAACCGTCTACGCAAATACGATAATAACCTACTACCCGGCTAATTAATTAAATACCCCGGCCTAATTATAAAGGAAGACGAAGACCCCGAATAGGAAGTCGAGAAGATTAATACTTCTAAAGTCGTTAATAGTAAGCTCTTCTATAATGTAGATTGGAGAGGTTAAGACCCTAATCCGGAGTATTAGCCCGCCTCCGATTTTAAATACGCTCCGAAACTACTTTGGGATTTCTACGAAGTTAACCCGGAGGCCCTGGGCCCGTCTAAACGGTTAATAAACTAATTAAATAAAGACTAAGAGGAATATAAGGACGACGAATTATTTGAGTTATTGGGATTGAGGCGTTTACAAAGGATTTTATATAAGTGAGGGATTATTATAGCCAAAGTAAGTCTTAATCTAATAAGATTTGTAAATGAGTCTTCTATATAGGGGGGGGTAATATAACGGCGCCGGTCCGGCTATACCGCTATACCCGCTATACCCCTATAGGAGGATTAGTACTATAAAGTACTATAAAGGTTGGAGGAACGAGTAATATGGAAGGTTCGCGTTAAGGCTGGCCTAGACGGGCGCTAAGCCTATTGAAGGTGTTTGCTCTTATTTGTTATATAGGTGAAGGGCGATGCGAGTGAAGGGATTGGCTATCAGCGACCCGTATGTGGGTCCCGCTATCGCTTGCGCACTAGGGTATTTATTCGGGTTCGCAACGTATGTATCTAATTCTCTTCCTTTTCTTCTCCTTACCTAAAATCTTCTATTATAGATAGAATCTTAGCTCTGCCTTCGACTCAACCATATTGTGCCCTTGCACTACTTATATACTACCTTCGTACGAAGAATATCGCAATTACTAATACAATATATTCGAATCGTATAATACCGCAATTCTCCAAACTTCGAAAGGATAACGATAAGAAAGAGAAAGTACCGTTTAGGGCGCTATATCGATCGGTTTCTAATATTCCGGTTCCCAAACCCAAAAAAAGCGAGAAAATACCAGTAGTTAAGGACTAAGAGACTAGAGCGGTATACCTATATATAAAAGACCGCTAAATAATAAATTTCTTATTTACCTTTTATACCGGTAATAAGTTACGTACTTATATTAACCGCCGCCGTCCTATACGTAAAGGCGCTATAAAAGATCACTTTAGCGATAAAGGCAAAAAGAAGGTCTAGATACTGCTAATTATTTAATTATATAATTACAATATAAATAAAGTCGACGTTAACGATTAATTATACGCGTACAATACGTATAGCCATCGTTACCGTCGTAGATTATTCATAGTATTATTTACCAATTTCTACTTTAATATATTACTTGTATTTAATTCCTTACTAAACCCCATACTAATAATATATTATTTTTATACAAAAGTTATCGCAGCTAACCTCTTTTTCAATTAGAGGGAGAAATAATTTAGGCCCCCCTTCAACTAAAAGCTATAGACCGTATACATAGACTTTCAAAACTAATTAATTAATAAGATCTAGGCCTTTTATAATAAATATACTACTTTATACCGTACTTCGCTAAAAAAATCCCTAATATTCAATACTAAGGAAATTACTACAAAACGATATAAAAGAGGACAACTCTTAAAGCGAACTAGCTATATAATATATTCCTCTATAAAGTATAGAGAATCAATCGCCTTCAAAACTAATAACTCCCCCTCGTACGCTACAAAAAAGAAAACTTTAATACAAATAGAGTATAGTATATACAATATCGCAATTTGTAAGCGAGACCGCTACTGGGAGGCCTACCTACGTTAAACGGCTTTGGGAATAGCTTTAATTAGCTGTATATGAACTTGAAATATATTAGTCGATTCTGGCATTATCTCCACCCTCCAACACTCTACATCTAGTACAATGACAAAAGTACTACAAATACTGGGGATTTCGAAGTATCTGCATACCCCAAGATGTCAAGCACTAAAAAGGGGGATAACCGATTGGCTATTAATCCCTGCGGCGCTAAAAAGATAAATTTGCGCAGTTAAAGGGATAGCGGCTGGCGACTTGCTGTGAGCTAGGCGGACGGATTCTGCAGCTTGCCAACTTGTCTTACTGCATGGATTAAACGTTCATCACATTTACCTGAACCCTCTCCGCATCCTCGCCTTCAGGGCCTCGATACGACTCTCTCGGACACCTTTCCGAGTTCCGAATACCTTATCACTTCTGGTACCGGTCCAGGTCCATCATATATCCCCGAGCCTCCCCTCCCGAGCGCTGAATCGTTTCTCGATTTTGTTTTCTGGTTTTTGCCGTTATCATTCTCTGGTCCTCCCTCGATTCTTCACCGATGGCCACCTCACCATCACCTAACGCTTCTTAATCTTTAATTTGAGGGATCTGGTATGCCCTTGTTGAATCAGGCCGAGTAAGCTGCTTCGTCATTCGACCAACGCTTTCCGTTACCGCGACTATAAGCCGCCTTATCCGGACACTCTCCTTCATCACTCGCCAACATGGATTCATCAATATCATCCGCGCTCAGACGCGCTGCCGAAAGCAGGACACAAGCAATCGGCGGTCTAGTAAAACGAATCGCCATCCCACTCAAGCCAAACAGTCCGCCTGGTCTAGTCCAAGCATTGACAGTAGACCCGTGGTCCAAAGCCGGCAAATATGGACTGGGTTGGACGTACTTTTCGCTTGTCATCGTCGGTCTCGTGTTATTCATGAGGATATGGCACTTTTGGCAGGACAAGATTCGACAAGCGATATACAAGCAGGAGATGGAGGAACACTTTCGACAGCTTTACAGCCTGGAACCAGAGTGGGATAGGTCGGCAGCATTGGTCACGGGAATGACAGCAGCAGAATCGAGACGACATTTCTTTCCCGATGAGCCGCCCCTTGAAGAGAAAGACTTCAAGCCGAAAGCTCACTTCTCGTCCATCGGCTTTGTTAACGACACGTTGGCCCTGTTCCGATGGGTATTTTACCGACCGATCCCCGATATTGTATGGAAGAAACATCGGTTTACCTTCTCATCCCTCGCCGTCTTGTTCTGCGTCTTCGTTTCCATTGCCTTCGTGACGATCTACTGCTTTCTCCAGCAGCCGCTTTACTGGCAGAGCATTCAATTCGGTTCTCCCCCGGTCGCTATCCGTGCTGGCATGATTGCGGTTGCCATGACCCCCTGGATCGTCGCCACGAGCACAAAGGCCAACCTTCTCACCCTCATCACCGGCATCGGCCCCGAGCGCCTCAATGTCTTCCACCGATGGCTTGGATACCTGTGCCTGTTTCTCTCGTTGGTTCACATGGTCCCGTTCTATGTGCAGCCGGTGTGGGAAGATGGAGGTATGGAGGTCTTCGAAAAGCTGTTCCCCCCAGGCAGCGGAATCATCTATGGCTCCGGAATTGCTTGCTTGGTGCCTTTATGCTGGCTCTGTGTTGGCTCACTGCCTTTCATCCGACGAATGGCCTATGAGGTGTTTGTCATACTTCACATCCCGGTTGGCGTGATCTATGTCGGCTTGCTCTTCTGGCACACTAAGAACTTCTTGCTGTCATGGGGTTATCTGTTCGCTTCCGTTGGCATCTTCGTTGCCTGCAACATTATCCGACTTTTCAACTTGAACTGGGCGAAACCTTGGCGAATGGCCTGGTTGATTGGCGACGAGGCGGCTATCAATATCATGACCGAGAATGCCATCAAAGTGACCATTCCAACTCAGATGCGTTGGAAACCAGGGCAATACGTTTATCTACGTATGCCAGGCATCTCTCTCTTTGAGAACCACCCCTTCACTATTTCTTCATTGTGCAGCGAAGACTTTCCCTCTGAGTACGGCGAGAACTACAGGGATTGCGTGTTGGTCTTCCGGCCGTACGGCGGCTTCACAAAGAAAGTCCTCGAAACTGCCATAGAAAAGGGACCCTTCCACACCTACCGCGCTTTTCTTGATGGGCCATATGGAGGCATGCGTCGGGATCTGGCCGCTTTCGATACATGCATTTTGATTGCGGGCGGTAGTGGCATCACTTCTCTGATGTCACAGCTATTAAACCTCATCAAGAGGATGCGTGATGGAAAAGCCATTACCAAGAAGATTGTGGTTGTGTGGTCACTGAAGCGTCTCGAGGCCATGGATTGGTTCCGCGAAGAACTCCGTATCTGCAGAGAGGCAGCACCTCCTGAGAGCGTGACCTGCAAGTTCTTTGTCACATCTACACAACGCCAGCAGCTTAATGCTGGAATACCTCACGGCCGCGCGCCGAGACCATTGAGCAACCTTTTCCACGATAAGCTGGATGGGTTTGTCTCAAACATCGCTAACAAGCGGAACAGCGCGCTGATCATGGCGGAGGCGCAGGGCGATCCAGAAAGAGAGCGTGAGCTCCGCGCTGAAGATGAGGACCGGATCACCGCCTTGCCGCAACAAAAATATTTACAACCTCATCATTTTCCTCCTCCGCCTCCGGGGCCGCCACCTAACCAAAGATATTCCGTTGCTGAGGATACACTCCGCAAGCTCGAGGGGCGCGATGTTAAGGACCCATCGCTGATGAACCCAGTCGACAGCAAGGACGGCGTCAAGAAGGATGGCGAGTTCCATTTTCCAGCAATTGCCCCACGGCCTGATAAGGCTCCGCATTTCAACTACGCACCACCAGCAGCCAAACAACGATACAGTCAGTGGCTTGCCCAAACAGGTGGTGATCCCGAATCCCAAGGTCGACCCAGCTACGTAACCATGAGAGACTCTGAGGACCAGGACCACCAACAACAAGCGGACCGACAACAAGAGCAACACGAAGAAGGAGTCGAGTACAACAACAATCCTTATTCTGGCCAAGATGCCTCGCAATTACCTTACCCAATACCACCACCACCTCCCGGACCTCCACCTGGACACAACCCCGCTGGTGCCGCCGAATCTGCTCCTGCTCCCCAGGCAACCCAACCGGTCCGTCCCCCTGAACTAGCCCACCTCCGCACCGATAACCTCCCAGCAGCCCAGCGGCCCGCTACCCGTCCAACCTCCACCTTCGGCCCCCCCTCCGGCTTCGACTTTGGCTTTCCTAACACGCCGACCGAGTTTCAGAAATCGCTCATGCGCTTCGCCTTTCCCGTGCCGCACCAGATCGACGGGGGCTGGAGCGTCGAGTACGGCCGCCCGGACCTGGGGTACATGCTCAAGGAGTGGGCGACCGGCGGGCCCGACGGCAGAGGCGTGCTCGGACGCAGGACGGCCGTGTTTGTGTGTGGACCGGCGAGCATGCGGGTGGGCGTGGCGAACACGGTGGCCAGGCTGCAGGCGGAGATTTGGGGGGATGATATGTTGGAGGAGATCTTTTTGCATACGGAGAATTATGCTTTGTGAGCTGGGCGGTGTGAAGAAGAAAAACGGCGTTCCCTTTTGTTGTTTTTTGTTTTTGTTTTCAGAGATACCTACATGTTTTCTGTTTGGGTGTGTACGATTGTGCTGGCTATCCTTTGTGTTTCCTTGTCAGTTCTAAATAATTCGTGAGGGAAGAAGAAAGAGACTTTGTCGGAAAACAGATGCGGCGTTCATCAACTGGGAGGAGATTGTGAATGGGAGTGCGGGACGGGATGAGGGATGATCTTTACGGGTATCGATGATCATGCTACGTTGATAGCCAGGAAGGGATGAGGGATGACGAGAAACCTGCCACTAGTACGATAGCCATATTTCTGTACATATATCAAACTATTCTTCCGAAGTCGTGAATATTCTCAATTGTGAGGTGTTCCCCGTCACCAACCAACCAACTCTTTTACGCATCCGTCTCTCAACAAACGGCAATAGATGTAGATACCCTAACAAGCAGCAGAAACCCCTTTGATACAGTGTACATTTGAGAAACAGAAGCTAAGAAATATCATCAACAGGACCAAGAGTCCAACCATTCCTACATCTCCCTTTCCGGGAACCATGATACACCAATCATACTACCCCAAATTCCCTCCACCTCATCCTCAAAACCCTCACTCAACTGACGTTTTCGCATACCATCACTCCCTCCTACGTATGCCAAACCCCCCACTTAATAGCAAAATCCCGATGCGGCAACGTCAAAGTAGTACACTCCATCGTCCCCTTACTCCCCACCTTCTCGCCATTATAAAACGGCAGTTTAAGCGTCTCCTCAATCATCCAAACCACATCCTCATTTCCGGTTCTAAGCCAGTTTCCCCAGAGCACGCCCTCCCCTCCCTCCACGCCCACCAGGCACGTGCCGTACTTGGCGATGATCTTTTGCTTGGGACCCGTCGCCCACTTCCACGAACCGCCCGCGCCAATGTTGACGGAGATCTGCTTGCAGTCGACGGAGTAAGGGGAGTGCTCGGAGGTTTGGTCGATTACGGGGCCGTAGTTTTTGCAGAAGGTTTGGGGACCTTCTTCGCGGGGGCCGATGAAGGCTGTGGGATATTCGATGCGGCGGGGGAGGGAGAAGCCCGAGGAGGTTTCGGTGGTGTTGGTGGAGGAGGAGGGGGATGCTGCTGGGAGGGCGAGGGCGGTGGAGGATAGGAAGAGGAGGATGGAGAGGAGGAGTTTGTTAAAAACAGGTAGATTCATCATCGCCAACCTTCCGCTTACGGCTATTAACCTCTATTGCCTTTAAAGTTTGTTTTTCTTCCTTCGAGAGAAGAGTAGCAACGAGTGTCTTGTAATGAACGTGATGTCGGCTGTTGATCCAGTCAAGATAAAGAGCGAGAAGGTTGGAAGATAGACGTTCGATGGAGGGTAACGGACGGACAACCTGAATTCAATCGAACCAAGTAGTGTTCTGATGTCTAGCATTTATACAATTCGTCCAGTGATGCCTGTTCTACAGCGTTCCTGACCTGACTGATCGAGACAAAGGATGGCGGCACATTGTAAAACGTGGTGATTTTGAGTCTTTGACGACGCACAATCGTAAGAGCCTCGACCGTTGGTTAGTATTGTGTTTTGTATCATGCGATCCACGACACGAGGATAAGATGGCGAAAAAAAGGGTAAAAATAACTTGTTAAGGGAGAAAAAGATTGGCAAAGGCGGGAGAGAAAAAGAGGGAAAAAAAACATACAACACCAGGGATTCGCTGGTCGTCACCGACCCAACTACTAGTCTGGCCCTCACTGGCTTATCTATGGGAGAGCGGACGGGATCCCGAGTTTTCCAGTGGGTATGGTCGTATGTGGTTATAACGTGCAGAATAGGGTCTTATAAACAGGAAGTAAAAAGAATGAGGATGTGGTCATTGTGCAGGAGCCAACTTTCAACCTCGACTGTCAGCTTCACCCTCGTCACCATCGTAACCGAAAACATCAAACGTCCACCCAACCCTGCGTGTTCCATCATGCAGAACATTGCGCCTCAAAATTTTCGCCCAAGAAATTATTGAACAGACGACTCGTGATATTTGCGTCGATGTGCCCTTCATCGAGTTACCCGCAACTTCATGGAGAATCTATAGTCACGAGCGAGCCATGTCCTCTTCGCAAATCGGCCCTTCCTCAGCTGAGGCAACCTGAAGATTGACCGAGCTGATTTGGTCATGGATAGCAGTGCGATCTTTGGTATTCAACATGAGGAAAGAAGAGCTGAACAATCCAGACCAGCAAAGGAAGTGGCAATGATGGCACATCAACAGAACGTCCCGAGGCCTCCTTTCAAAAATATGCTGCAGCGATACAGGCCGCTGCTCGCATTCGAACCTCAGCTGGGACTCGGAAAGTCTAGCCAGCGGATGCTCAATCGAGCAAAGAGACATCCAGCGATATTGTAATGACTGCATTCAGACCGACTCCAGGACAATCCACAGCTCTACTCGAGCTTCCATTGCATAATTCACCCCGGCATCTTGATGGTTATCGACGAAGAATATCAAAATTTGCTCACTATGACCATCTCGATGACCTTTATATACGATGTTCTCGAGGTCAACAAGGAATTTGCCTACGTACAGGCTTAGGCATACAGGCAGATTTCTCTCGCTGCGTTTCACTACGATATCGACCCTGACACTGAGAATCAGACATCGAAGTGTATAGCCACAACACCATCAACTCATACATGGGACTGAGAAAGACAGATTACTTTGAGGTCAACAGACAAAATACTACGGTAAAGCTCTTGTTGATCTACTCTGGATTGATGGATGGTATCCTGTCACCAACACTCCCCACTTTGACCTCGCGGAAGGTTCATGTGATTTAACCATTCCGCGGAGGCTGATGTTCCAATATAGACCTGGGCATGTTGGCAGACCACGAAGCAATCACATAATCCCCCCAGATTACTGCTACGACGGATTGGCACGGGTTCAAGTCGTCAAGAAAAAGGATGCCGAATCCATTCATTGTCCTCTCAGAGTACACTTTCCTGGCAGAGATCTGAAATGGGAGAAGCCATCCAAAAAGCTTTGGAACTCTCGAACGGCGATCAAATACCAGGTCTTGTCATCATTAAAGGCAAAGTGGTTAATACAACACTACTATACGCCGTCCCTGGCTCACTCGAATACTTCCCACAAGATGTTTGGATATCTGAATCACGCTAGTTGCTTGTGAGGGAAGATCACAGACCGTTTTTGACGCTGGAGAGGCGTGCAGGCAAAGAATATGCCCCTCGTCGGACTTCTCCCAATGGCAAACATGGCGAAAGTTCCATGCTAAGTTTTTCTGCAGTTGACACTAGTTCAAGATGCACTTTGGGGAACGGTCTATGGACGACTTACGTGTTATAGGATAAGATGGAAAACGCATATCTTGCCCCTTCTCATCCCAACTTTCATTGGGGTATGTAAGTCCCGTTCCCTGCCCACCTTCTTGTGGTCCGTTGGTGTAATGGATAACACCACCTAACCTGGCGTGTTGTCGTGCTGGACGCGGCCTCACGTCAGCGTGGAAGTTACCGGTTCGACTCCGGTACGGGCCATTCTTTTTTTTTTTTCTCTTCAACCTTTACCCAGATGAGAATGCGAAGATGTGAAGCCCAGATACGTGGATGAAGGTCGCTTCTGGCGTTTCATTCGGTCATTTGATTGTTGTAATTTGTACCTTCGAGGCGCCACTCCTGAATCATTGCTCGTGGCACCAAAGTCTCAACCTCTTTACTCACCGCCAATAACCACGAGTCACCAGCGTATCGCTTCAACTACGATTAAAGTTAAGGTTCGCTGGACTTGTAACAGATGATGCAAGAGCCTCGAAGGGGAAGGTATGACAGTGGAACGTGTTCGTGCTAACTCTCGTTGCCGATGGTTTCCGGTACTTCTAGGTTTAAAGTGGTCGCTCAGGGGTAAAGGTAGCTGCGGCTAACTGGGAAGGACAAAGATTGGGGGAAAGGGACCAACAGCACATTGGGTTTCCGTTCTAATCGCCAGGTCCAAATCCCCTTCTTTGTCAATCCAACTCCCTTGGTCACATGTATGTACGGTACTCGACGGTAACACAGACAACAAACATGTCGGCCTACCCACAAGATATCCGCCCGTCCGACGACGGTGGGAAACAAGATCCAGCGCGGCTCCTGCCGCCTTGAAATCGACGTAACGGAGACAGCCGGCGGATAATTCCATCCTGGTTATCACTGGTTGTTCCGAAGTCCCGAGAACGTGAAGCCATCTTTGTCTCAACAACGACATCAATATCGTTTGTTCCATCTTGTGAACACCATATCAGCCATCACAAGTACGCTCCTTTGTGTGCCGGGACGGCGAACACCTTGACAACAACATTGGGCCAGCCGCTGTCGCCTGGATTAACTTTCCACGAGGGTACCCAACCCCCATCTTGAATCCTCTACCCTACAGCACAAGAACAAGAGCCTCAACCGAGTTCAGCTCCGATCACGGTTTGTTGTCACTTCCCGCACACACCTCATACTACTGAGCGACGGGTACAGAGTGAGCCAGCTGACCATTACGGTCCCATATTAACTGAACATACCTAGTATTACGCTACCGCTCCTTCATCGGCCACACCAGTCTCATCCTCGTGCGGGTGGTACGAGGTGAGGCCTAACTATGGCACACAACGGTTGTCCAGACCGAACCGACCCAGGGCAGGTACAGCGTCGGAACTCACCTGTCAACGGCTGCTCCTTGGCACACGGTCCTACCGCTAAGCAATATTGTGGTAGCTTTGTGTTTCTCACAAACTCGCCATGGTCCATATCAACTCGGGAATCGGAGCCAGAGTGAGGTAGCACGGCTCCAACACCAAGCTATACCTTAATCATCTCCCAGACTCCTGACTTGTGACCATCGGTATGCACTCTATATTGCGTGCATGCCCATGTCCGGAAGCTGAAGCGCCACGCAGGCTTGGAGCAGCAGGCCTTTGGTCTACCTTTTGCCCCGTGGACCCAAGTGTCGCAGGACAAGAAAGGATGGCAACTGCTTCAACGCATGGCAGGATAACCTCAATGCAGCGGATACGGGGTGTGCGAGTGCAACACCCCTGCTTTTCATTGGGACTTGCAGCCAATTTTATACATCTCATACCCCATGGGTCACACAGAGTATTTTTGTGTCACGGAACTCTCCAGGCGGTCTATGGTTTACCCAGTCGGTTGATAGCAGCCAGCAAGTCTCTGAAGGACAACGGCCGTTGAAACAATGTACGATTTCTTTGGGCCGCCTGCTTTTCGTGTCCTTAACGCCCAATCTTGCAAGTGTTCGGTGTACGGCTACGGGGACGCGCCGCCAAGGTCAGCCAGGCTCACCTTTGCCCGGGCAGTCGTCCCCAACCACCACGAGAGTTGCACCTTCCAGTCAAGATGATACTTTTACCCAACGTCATCGGAAAGAGAACCTGGGAATTTTACCAAACTTACTAGTCTACTGGGAAAATAGTGGGTCGAAGCCGAGACTTTGTCGGCTGACCTAACCTAACCTCCCGAACGGAATTGCAGCTGGTGCCGCAACAAGAACCTGCCGGCATCTGCTGATAACCGGAACACCATTCACTAGACTTTCTACTGCTGCCTGGGTGGGGAACCAGGAATTCTTATCTCTCAAGTCCTGACAATTATTTCTTCGGACAAAGTAGCCCGTGGGCATTCTCAATTACCCGACACCGCACGGATCGTCACTGTCGTCAAGGTTGTCCAGTTGCGGCCGGAGGTGTCTGGACTCAAATACCCGGACTCGACAGACTCGGCAAATAGCCGTCAATGCGACAAGCAAACAACATGGCCTCGAACGAGAAGGATAAAGCCTCGACCGGAAGCGCGGCCGAGAAGGCCCTGGCTTCCAACCCTCCTCCCGGTCTGGAAAAGGCAGAAGGTACTCAAGCCAGCGCAACGAAGGCCATCGACGGAAACCACCAAGCTCCGAGCACCTCGACAGATTTTGAGCAGCACAATGGAGATTCCACTGTAGGAGATATCTTCATCCAACCTTCCGTGCTAGATTTACTGACATTATCATGCTCAGCGTTTGAGTGTCCGCAAAGCATTGGCTCTGGCGGCCTTAGCCTGCTGCTGGACCAATGCGCAAGCTCCGCTGTATCTGTTCGGTAAGAAGTCATTGATCGTGCTGCTCGAGGGGAGCTCAAGTTATGATTGAGCTAACCTATCTACTAGCTGCCGTACCTGTCTTCGTCTACCGAGACCTTGGAGGAGTTGACCACTGGGTCTGGTTCATCACTGCTCATCTACTCGCCACTGCCGCCATCTCTCCTTTCGTTGGTCGCTTTTCAGATGTGTTCGGACGCCGCTGGGTTGCTCTGGCCGGAAGTAGCTTGATCGTTGTTGGCCAGATCATGTGTGGTGTTGCCGAGAACATGGATATCTTCATCGGTAAGTCCATCTGGCCCACCTTCTCCGTCAACACTGTTCCAATACTCCATACTGATACTCTAACTAGGCGGAATGGCTCTCACCGGAATTGGTACCGGTATCAACGAGCTCACAGCCCTCGCGGGAACAGCGGAACTCGCCCCTATCGCGCATCGTGGCTACTACATTGCCGGCATGATTCTCACCATCATCCCTCTTTTGCCGTCGGTCATGTACTCCCAGATCATCTCGGCCTTCTCGACTTGGAGGTATATCTCGATTCTCACCGGCGGCTGGGCATTGGTTGGGCTTGTAATGACAGCCCTCTTTTACCATCCTCCTGCGCCGACAGAGGACCTCAACTGGAAACAAAAGCTTTCACTCATGAAGGATATGGATGTGGTCGGTGGCTTCCTGTCCATTGCTGGGTTGGCTCTGCTGGAGGTTGGTCTGTTGGGTGGCGGATATCAGGTTAGTGACAGACAGGCGTTGCTATACCCATTCTGCAAGGCTCTTGACTGAGTAACTGACATAAACTTCTAGTATCCGTGGACAAGTTCTTCAGTCATGGCTCCCCTTATTTTGGGATTCTTCGCACTGATTGTCTTTGGCCTCTGGGAATTCAAAGGAGCCAAAAGCCCCATGATTCCAAGAGACTTGGGTCCGGCTCCCCGTACACTTATCATGACCATGATCATCACCTTCATATCCGGTGCCAATTTCTTTTCTGTTTTGATGTTGTGGCCGAGCGAAGCCTATAATGTCTACGGTAACAAGTAAGGAATTTCCAGCTATTTTGTCCTCCTCAAATTTTCTTCACCCCCTTTGACACTCGGCCTCGACCACTAACGTGAAAACCCGCTTAACTAGTCCATACGGCGTCGGCTTCCGCGGCATGCCCTTCCCCTTCGGTATTCTCGCCGGCTGCGTCATCTCCCTCTCCCTCCTCTCCCACTTCCCGCGACACATCAAATGGATCGTCCTCCTCACCTGCTGCATCATGACAGCCGGCTGCGGCGCACTCGCCTCCGCCCGTCTCGACAACATCCACGCCATGTACGCGGTCCTCTTCATCGCCGGCCTAGGAGTAGGCGGCATCGTCGTGCCCGCCTCGACCATCGCCACCATCATCGCGCCGAGGGACTTCATCGCCACGATCACGGCCTTGACCATCTCCATCCGCATCGTCGGCGGGGTGATCGGATACACGGTCTACTACAATGTGTTCATCCAGAAGCTGGTACCCCAACTTACGAAATCCGTATTGGGCGCGTGCATAAAGAGCGGGATCACCAACAGGGAGACCATTGGGGCGGTGATCGAGCTGACGGGCGCCTCGCTGGTGGATGAGATCCGCATGCTGCCTGGCGTCACGGACGAGAGCTGGGCGGTAATCGTAGCGGCCGGTCAGGAGGCGTACGTGAGGGCGTATCCGTGGGTGTACTACTGCAGCATTGCCTTCGGCGGAGTGTCGATTCTGGCGAGCCTGGGTATGGAGGATATCTCGGGCTTGATCGATAGGACGGTTATGGTTCATATGTGAGGGGACCATGGCTGGCGCCTAGGGGTGGGTGGTGTGGTATGGTGTCTGTCTGGCGGTTTTCTCGGGTTTTCTTACTCCATCAGCGCGGAGCGATTTGACTTCTTATGAGAGTGGCAAGCGATGCGGCCTTTGTCATTTTCGTATACAGTTTGTTGGGCTTCGTTGGGAAGATTTGATGTGGGTTTGATCTTGGGGCATCTGAGGAGGGGTTTCTCGAGCACCTACTTCACTGTAATATCGGGAGATTCATGCATACACTGGGAGGACTTGATCTGCAAGGACTCAGGGACGACTTGTTTGATGTAGATAGTATAGGGCTATAGCCAGTGTTGTCGAATCTCTGGGGGAGGATGATCGTGGACGAGGACTGTTTCGAACTATATACCATAGCGTTAGTTTAATGTAGATAGATGATTATCTGGCTTTCACGCCATCAAACTGCCCAGACAAACCGGAACAAGACGAAGTTGTCATATGCTAGACTTGTGTTTAGCTGTCATTAGTACTATTACTACCTACACATCCCGAAATACCTTGACTGATCATTAACAAACAAAAGTCTGTCCTAACTCTTGTTCTAATTCCATGTACCACGAACTCTCTCCGATTATGACAAAATAAATCATAAAGCAACCCGCTTCCCGACTCTATTATATTCTCTTCTCCTATTACAGCATATCCCATAACCGCAGGAAACACACGTGGGCTATGAAACGACTGAGCTAGTGTGTCTCCTCGCCGTTCGGTCTCCATATACTACCTCTAGGGACGGTTCCCTTTGCTAGGCAAGTATTTGCTCCTAATGGTGTGCCCAATCATGCTCATCCGACTACCAATCGTTCCATCCTGCATCCTACTGGCCAGAGCTTCTTCGAGGGCTGATTGGGTTACCGAGGCATCTGTAACATTGACGTTTTTTAGTCAACATGTCAACAATCAATATTCACATTTTCCTTGAAGGAGAGGAGGCGAGACAGTGGAAAGACCGTCGTCGTATAATGCTGAAAGGGATATAATGAAGCTTGGGGCGGAAAACGGGCAGCGAGGCAACAGGGCAACGGGGCAACGGGACAGAAGGCAAAGGGTAAAAGGCAAAAGACTCACCATCAAGATCACTAAAACTACTCCCCATACTCGGCGCCCCTTCGCTTCCCTCTCTCGACAACATATCCATCCGCCTTGGCGATAGCGGGCCGGGGGGCATTCTTGTTCCTGTTCCTGTTCCTGGTCCTGGTCCAGTTCCACCTACACGCAGTTCACCACCGCTGGCAAGTCGATGACGGGGATTGGGATTAGGAATGATAGCCGCCGAGCTAGTAGACGAGTCGGACGTTTGCGATTGGATCGTGGATAGTTGGGGATGGTTGTTCTTGGTGCTGCTTAGGCTGTGACCGTGACTAACTTGCTGCTGCTGATTTTGGGATCCAGAACCGGAGCCTATCCTGTTCCGAGGTGACGGTTGATGGTCGCGGTAGTTCAGGGGGAGTTTGGTTACGGTGGCGTGGAGATCTAGAGCACCGCTGCCGTCTGAGGTGGAGGTGGACCCGGTTGGGTTGTTGTTGTTGTGACGTTGTTGGAATTTTGGTTGGTGTTGTTGTTGCTGCTGCTGCTGTTGGTGTTGTCTGGTTCTAGTAGGAGGGAGAAAAGCGAGTTCGTCGTCGTCATCGTCGGAAGCTGTCTTGTCTTGGGCCGCCGACTGGAACCGTGGAGGACGGCGGATGTAGCGACTTTGCATTTGCTCGGCATAGTCTGAGTCGGAGGATGAGGATGGTGACGTGGAGGCGACTGGCGATGGCGATTCTGGGGGCCGGTAGGATCGGTTATCTTCTGCTGTTTCGTGGGTGGCATCACCGGAGGAAACATCTTTGCCCGTGTTGATGGACAGAAGCGAAAGTCTCCGGCGTTGGGGATCGCTTAACCTGCTGGCTATCTTGTTGCTTGTCGTAGGGGGAGCAGCGAGGCTCGGGTTCTGCCCCGGTACCAAGGTGGTTTGCGACGAGTTGCGCGAGATGGCGGGTCGAAGAGGGTTAGAGGACGTCTTAGCTGTGGGTGTCCCAGGAGTGTTGACATCGTCTTTAGGAGCGAGAGCCTCCTTGCGCATGGAGAGAGCTGAAGTACGGCCGCCGATGGAACCTGCTCGTCTCATGCCTTCGGCGTATCCAACTGGCTCGCCGCCGGGAATCGGTGACGGAGCAGCGGAACCGCGACCGCTCGCGGCGGCTTTCCTCATCTGCGCCCGCAGCTGGGCAGTGTGTCGCTCGGTAAGATAGGATACCATCTGGAGGAGGAACTCGACTGTGACATCGAACTGGACTGCCCTATAGCAACACACAGTGTCAATAATAGAGGCAGAAGCGCACCGCCAGTGACGAGGAAGACTCACAGCTCGTGCCCTACACACCAGAGTCATTAGCATGAGACCTGCATTGTTGGACGATTTAGACTTACAGTCAATCTCGGTCTGCGATACCCCTGAGATAATCGTCCATAGCGCTTCTGATTTCCTGTCGTCCCAGCTCACCTTGCAAGGTCAAGTTAGCTGGCGTGATTCACGGGGACGACGAAGGGACACAGTGCGGGAAACATACCGGTGGAGGATCAACGAAGTCGCCCCGATTGAAGGGAAGACGGACATAAACATGGTATCTAGGTTCTCTCCTGTCCTGGTTGGAGGATGACCCTGGCCTCTCTCTGAGCGACATGGTGAAATCTGAAAAGGGTGATCAACAACTGAGAACCTGGAAACCAGAAACGGAAATGGAAAGGGTGAGTGTCGCCGGTCTTATAACAAAACAAAGCTCCGGACGACGGAGGTACACCGGTGAGTAAGTGCAGTGTGATTGAGTGCATCATAGCGTGCTGCGTACAGCAGTCAGGACTACAGGACTCCAGGCAGGCAGCTCTTATCGATAAATACTTGCTGATGCTGCTAACGGGACCCTACCCGTCTAGCGAGGGGCTACCGTCCAATGCTGGGTGGGACAGGGGACAGGCAGGGGAACGAGGACGCTAGCCAAGGCTGTTGTTGCCGTAGCAAGAATCCCAATTGGGCTGACGTTCAACAGTTCCAGCACTCCAGCATTGATAGCGCATCGAAAAATCGCGTCGCATCATCATTCGCTGTTGCACCATTTGCACCCAACAGCACAACCACCACTTCTTGTCTGTGTTTCCCTGAACCTGCAACACGCCGACAACTTCACATTATCTCTCGGTACCGACAGGAGCTGTTGAAACAAAGCGGCAATCCAGCGCTCCTACCGTCTTCCAGGATCACCACAGTTGATCCGACCGACGAGCAAACACCGTGCATATAGCACATAGCAATTGCCATTTTCCACATTACTACGAGATACCTTACCCAATATCGTGCCTGACATGGCGCCCTTAATCCTCCACAACGTCCCGGACGACGAGCTTTACGTCGGTGACGACGGCATTCAAAGACCCTACGCCATGGTGTTCCCACAGTTCGTTCGCCCGTCGTCGTCTTAGACTGACAACCAGCTCCGATACTGACTTTGAAAAACAACAGCCAAGATGGTCCCCGCTCGAGAAGGACAGTCCACGAGACAGGCTCCTTCGGCAAGTCAACACGTCGGTCGCGATCCAAGACAGCAACACCAGCCAGGAGGGAAGATGCCACGATAGCCGCCGCCGACCGTGTATTCTCGAACTACCTCGCGAACCTGAACCCAGACCAGAATATCACAGCCGCCCAAAGGAAACAGTCCCTCCTACCATCGTCCCTCGGCGACGAGAATGCCGCGCCCACCCAACTGTCTAAGAAACACCACCCGACCGAAGTGATACTACGCGGCTACCGCTCCGTCTCGCACCAGTACGCCGCCATCAACCACTACGAGCAGCTCGCCGGGAGGATATGCGAGGACTACCCGCGCGACCCGCCGCCCGAGAACAGGCGGTACAAGTCCGAACTTCGCGACCCTCTCTACGCGCGAAGACGGCCCCTAACCGCCGAAGAGCGCGCGCTAGTCAACAAGGCCGACGGCGGCGAGCACTGGGTGAAGGTGACGTTTGAGTCCGCCGAGGCGGCCGAAGCAGCCATAACCGCCTCTCCCCAGGCCATCCTCGGCCACCTCGTTTTCGCCGAGCCTTATGATGGCATCCCACCCGCCCGCGACGAAGCCATACCTGACAACGCCTCCTTTATCAACAACGGCGTCACTCCCGCCGCCGCCACAAACAACCGCCGCGGCTCGTCAGGTCAACAACCACGCTCCCGCGTGACCATGACAAACCCCTACACCTCCTACCTCGACAACAACAACGCGCAAAACCAATCCCCTTCCTCCTCCCGCACCGCCGACACCGCCACCGTCTCCGACACCTCCAGCGCAACCATCACCTCAGCCGCCATGGGCGCCGTAGCCGGCGCCTTCACGCACGGGCTGGACTCGCTCGCGCACTCGACCGCGGGCGGCGCCCACCACCTTTCGTCTGCCGTCGACGCCGCCCATGGGGATCTGGACAGCGAGTTCTGCCGGGCGATCCCGACGGTGCGCAAGGCTAAGCTCCTGCCCGTCGACCAGGCGCTGCTTCCCGCTCCTTCGTACACGCAGCGGGTGCTGAACCACGTGCCGCTGTTCAAGTGGTTTAGCGGGAACATGATCGGGAACGAGGTGCCGAGGACGGAGAACGGCGAGTTTGATTGGGATCGGGCGAGCTTGTATTGGAAGTTGATGTGGTGGTTGGATGCGAGGTTGTGGTTGTTTAGGGGGGAGGTGTTGAGTGCTGATAAGGATGAGTGAGCGGTTAGGGTGGGTGTTGGGCTGGGTGAGAGGTGGGTTCTGGGAAAAGGAGTGGTGGATGGGTTGGATCATCATATGGACCGTGGAAGGGAAGATTGCTGATGGCAAAGCATCGGTGGCGGTAGTGGTGGTGGTGGGAGTGATACCAAAGTCGAGAGTTGCGATGGACTAAGAGTACGATATTGTGCATTGAGCTTGTTTAGCTTGTCCTTATAAGACGTTGTTCAAGTCTACCTTCGGTATCGTTCGCTATTTTGCCTACACTCAGTGAACGAAGCACGGCAGAGATCTCCGTAGTGATCCGGTATTGCGTGAAATTTTTTTTTTTATTCTTCACTATCTCTTAAGTCTCAGGAGGGGAAGAAAACCAAACATGACTTGAAATCTATTTACCTGCCTGCCTGCTTTGTGCTCGTAACTTGGAAAGAGAAAAAGAAAGGAAGATACTCTTATGCAATCGGAGCAAAAAAAACAGAAACTAATCAAACTAACAAATACTCCTGGAAGCTATGTAATCGTAACAATCATAAACCAGAAAGGCAAAACTCATCAGAAAAACCCGCCCGGTACGTTCGTACTCGTACTCCTACCACCAGCAGCAGCGCTAGAACTACTCCTACTTCTGCTGCTGCGCCAACCAGCACTCGCGGTACGTATAGTACTCGGCCTCCTGCTGCTGCTCCTGCTGCTGCTCGTATCGGTCATACTTTTCATACCCATACTCATGCTCCTCATACCCATACCCATGTTCATACTCATGCTCCTCGTTCTACCCACGATCTCATCCAGGTCATGAAGGTTTAGGCTCATGCTCGGACCGCGGCTGCTGGCGGCCGTTGGACTTGTGGTGGCATTACTGGCACCAGTATCTGTCCCTAAACTCCATCTCCGGATCCTTTCACCAGTAGAGGATGGCGTAGAAGGTAGGCGCGCTAGTCGGACCTCGTCGTCATTGTGACCTGACGGTAGCAGCCAATTTCCTTAACTCGCCGTTGCCGTAGCCGTCTGTGTAGGCGGGGTCATGGGGGTTATCGTTGGCGTGATATCATTCTCTTCCTCCTCCTTCTCCGTTCCTCTCCTTTCGCCATCGTCCCCATTCTTTTCGTTACTGCCATGGATAGTATACTCGTCCTGGCTCTGGTACGGATCATCATTACTGCTGGTGCCGGTGGCGACATCCATTCTGGAGGCGGACACAAAGCTCATCAGTCCACCCGCCGATCCCGGTCGCCCGCTATAGCTCCAGCTCCCGTCTCGCAGCTCGTGCTCCTCTGAGGGAAGGGCGGAGGTGGATGCGGCAGACGGGTGCTGTAGCCTCTGCAGCGAGCTGCTGGTTAGACTCCGGTTGATGCCTAGCGAGATGCTCAGGCGGCCGGAGTAGCTGCTTCGCTTGCTGCTGCTTTGGTTGCTTCGCGGCCGGATTTCCTGCTGCTGTTGTTGTTGCTGTTGGTGCTGCTGTTCCTCGTCGGGCTCGGTGGGCGGGCGGAAGCGGTAGGGGATTTGGTCGCGCCAGGGGGAGATGAGGGCTTCGTCGTCTTCGTCGTCGCCGCCGTTACCGGGGAGAGGGAGGGTTAGGGATTGGGCGCCGAGTGGAGAGAAGAGAGCGTCCTGTTCTCCTTCGTCGTTCTGTCGGGGCCCGGCGGTGGGGGAGGGAGGGTCGGAGGCGCCGAAGAGGGACTTGGGATTTAGGGCGAGTGGTTGTGGTTGAGGGGAAAAGGGGCGTGGCCCCCGCGGACGGTTGAAACCTTCGGAAGAAAAGACACTTTCCGTGTCCTTGTCTCGCTGGGGTGTGCGAGGAGAGTAGACGATTGTGGATTGGTTGTCGGGGGAGTGAATAGCGCCCGCGAGGCTCTGTTGGCAGTATTGATTAGTCTTGTCCCTCAGGTCTGCAGTGTCTCTTCTCGTTTGGTGATGGGTGCCTACCAGTCTTAGGGTGTCTTCTCTTCCCCCACCTGTTGTATCGGCGAGAATACTCCTTGGCGGCAGGATGCTGAACAGCTTACTTCCCTCACCGGCGCCGCCGCTCGCTATGCCGCCATCGCCGGCACCGCCTGCGACGATGTTGCCTCCTGTCCCACCAAACCTGCCGTCAGAATGTCCAACGGTCCTGTCTGGGATCACATCCTCGCTGGCGAAGAGATCCTGACCCTGTTCCAGCACATCCTCAAGTCCACCACCTGTCCACCCCTTCCGCGCCATACTCTCGAAAATGTCAATTTCGGCTCGGACGAGCGAACAGCTCGCTTCCACGATACGGGCGCTGGTGTCTTGACTCTCCCTCAAGAGTGTCCTGGAATGCTCGCCATGCAGCGTTGTGAGACCATCCAACTTAGTGGTCAACTCGACGAGATGGCTCCGGAACTTGGCCACGTCCCTCCTGCGCTGCTTATGCAGCTTCATCCCTTCCTTCTCCAACCGTCTGATCTCCTTGGACTGCACGGCCACCGCGCTCGCATAACTTTCCTCTTCATCCTCAACCGCGCCACGCCACTTGTCTAACTCGTGGAGAAGAGGTACCTCGAACGAGCGGTAGACCGTCTCGGACAGAATGTGCTGGTGGTTGGCAACGAGGTGCTGCAAACCAGCGACGGTAAGCAGGGTGTCGGCCGTGCAGGTGGACTTTGTGGTGCCCTGGGCTGCAGAGGTAAAGCTGCTGTTCATCAACAGCGGGGGAGGACCGCCGCCTTGACCCTGGCCGCCTTGTACCGGACTCCCGCCTCGATTGGACGGGTCGGACACGATCTGTTCGGCGCGGGCTTCTTTTAGACGGGCGCAAGATTCGAGAGCAGAGCCGAAGGCGGAGGCGGCAGTGGAGAGTGAAGTAAGGGCCAGGCGGAAGGCCTTGGCGGAGGAGAGGAGGTCCGCATATGCGGCCTGCGATGCTTCAAGGTCGTGCTTTGTAAGGACAGCATGCGCCTGCTTGGGCGGAGGCGGCAGTGGCAGGTTGAACTGCGATAGGTTCGGGTTTGCGGTAGAAGCGTATGAATAGGTTGGGCTCGATGGCACCGGGGGTAGTTGTGAGAGCGTTGGCGAGGGAGGTGACTTGGGCGCCATGATTACACCAGCAGAACTAGATAATGCGCTGCTTGCCTCTATTCTGGTGGCTGGAGCGCTGGAGGTCTGGACTCTGGAGGTGGTGCGGATCTCGAGGGCGTCGGTCGAGATAGGAAAGGGAGAATTTGTTTACTCGAGGTCGCAAAACTCGGGGTCGTGAGACATGGGAAGAATGCCAACAAACAGGTCGTAGGTATAAAAAAAAGTAATGGCCCGGATTGTAGGAGGTTGGCACTCGGCTCGGATGGTACGATGATCGCAACAGGCTAGCGGATAGGTATCTGGAATCTGGGATTCTGGGTACGAGATGCCCCCGCTGTGAGAGGGGACGGTGGAACCCTTTTGGTGTTTAGGTCGGTTTTAGACTTGTGATCCCCCGGTCCAAGGGCGCCTCTAAATTGTGGGTGACACGCGCTATCCGTAGGTGGTAGGTGGTACTGTACACGTGTAGAGGTTATAGGGAGCCCGTGCTCGCGATGAGGTGCGCAAGGGACAGTGTTTTTTTCTGGGTGCCGTCAAGGTCCCTTATGACAACTTTTGAGGCTATTTTATAACTCGTTTCACCAATGACAAAGAATCGCGATCTCGGCTCAAGACAACCTGGAAGCAAGAAAACGAGTGGCAAGTGGCTGCTGTCAATCATGCCCGATTGTTGGGCAATGCAATGGGATGCTGGGATGAGGTGACAGGACGATGTCCAAATGGCCTGTCGATTTTTTGGGGATTTTGGCAGTGGAGTTTCCAGCGTCGGATGGAGCCACGATTCCTCGAACCCAGCGAACCTTCACAATGCTTGTGACACTGACGACGGCCAGCATCAGCGGGCCACTGTCACTGGACTCGCAAGCCCACCCCCACTGATAAGATTGTCTAACCGTATTGGGGGAAGATCGGCGTTCAAGCAGCTGCTGTGAAACGGGAGCCATCATGTTTCATCATCGCCAACGTCCAGACGAAAACCGCAAGCCTGTGTTTACACGATAATGATGCCCTTGAACGTGAGGTGCATGGACGAATGCTACCTGATGGGAGTCGTGAGTTCATGATATGTAAACACTCCCAATAACCCCTGAACCTCCTGATGCCCAAAGCATGCATCAAGACAACATGGCCAACAACACACACAAGCAGGCAAAGGTTGGAGTCCAAAATATCTCCATGTACCCAGGCTGTGTCAGGGTATACCTATATGAACATATCCGGCAAAACAACAGGCAAGGCTCTATGTCAAGCAAGTATCGCTAGCATATTCAACACAAAACACTATAGCTCAGGCTTCTCCTCCGACTTATCAGCCACCTTCGGCAGTCTCTCGGTCAAGAAATCCTCGACCGCATCCAATTCCTCCAAGCAAGCAGAGTGACCCATGCCCCTAGCATTACCAGGCAGTCAGCATTGAAAACATATAAAGATCAATCAGGACGAAAACATCAAGGGTGGCACTTACGGATAGGTCTCGAACTTGACGTTGTATCCCATCTCCTTGAGCAAGTCCCTGCTCATCGTGCCCAGCTTATAGTTGACAACCGGATCAGCATCGCCATGGGCCATGAAGATGGGCGTCTCCTTGTTGAACTCGGGCTTGGGCACGAGCTCGGCAAACTTGAGGCTGAGGAGGAGATACGAGGACAAGGCGACAATGCCGGCCAGCTTGGACTTGGCAGTGAGGCCGCTGAACAGGCCCATGGCGCCGCCCTGGCTGAAGCCGCCGATGACGATGCGGTCGGCCGGGATGCCCGAGTCGATCTCCTTCTGGATCAGATCGTGGAAGTAAGCTTGGCTGGTCAGGATGCCGGCCTCGTCCTCGTTGCGGCGGAGGGCCTCGGCGCTGCCGTCGATGGCGAACTTTTATAACTGCTGCGTTAGACTTGAAACTTCGGGGGGAGGGAGGCAGGCACGCAGAGTAAGCTTACAATGTCATACCAACCAGGCATCTTCATGCCCCAGTTGGCAGTGATGGGAATCGAAGGCGCATGAGGCAAGATGAACTTGACCTCATCAAGGCGTTGGCGGCGGCGCCATTGCTCGACGGCCGAGGCCCAGCCATGGCCGGTGTCGCCAAGGCCGTGGATGAAGATGACGGTGGCCGTGTGCCGGGCCACAGCCGGGAAGAGGAGAGGAGGACGACGCGCAAGAGAAGCCATTTTTGTGTTGTGGTATTAAAGTATTGAAGTGTATGTGCTGAAAGTCCAAAGGGTAATTCCCGGAGCACCGATCGCGTTGTAGTTGACTAGCGCCGTCCGAAGTTCACACGTGGGGCCGATGCGCAACCGGGATCTTTGCAGTTGCAACAAGCTTGGAGGAACGGGACTCGGGGCCGTTGGTGGATGGTGGAAACCCGGCGAAGCGGGGCCTCCTCACACGGAGGGTGGGGTAGTCCGGAGAAAGTCTGGTCTCATATATAACCCTAACCCATGCAAGCACACCACCAAAAGTCGGACTTGTCGGCGTTGCAGTGGGATGTACAGCGGAGCAGGGGCCTGTGCATTTGCCTTATTACCAACCGTTACCAACCGCTGACGAGAGCATCTTTCAGCAAGCTTCACCACATTTTCGGCGACTGTTTCGGATCACGACCGACAAGCCAACAAGGTCACATCAAGGTGTCATGGGCTCCGTTGTGTCAATCACTCGAGTGGGGTCTCTTGCTCACGGAATCCCACCATGAATGGACCACGATGATGCTGGGGACCGGGGATGCTTAGACATGCTTTTAAATCGAATAAATTCACATCACTTCTTATAGGACAGGCTCCCTTCCGTTGGTCATCAAGGTGTACACACCCTCTTTTTCAGCTGTGTTGAGCCTCACTTCACTCTGCTCCAGACAAAGGAATGCCTAATCCGCGGCCACGCAGCCGACCTCTTATGATCGTTCCTGTCCTCGTTGCCGCCCTGGCGATCCTCCTGGCTTCCTCATCAACCGCTCGCGGCCTATTCTCCCGGGTCCGAAGCGAAACATTTAATAAGTTCACTACAGCCTTTAACGCCGCCCCCAAGGCCAACCTCACCACCACTACTTCGCCGCTTCAAGCCGCCACAGCAAACTTGACCTCCTCCAAGATGGGCAGACCTCCCGTATACTTTCTCTCTCACGGAGGAGTAAGTTCACTCACTGATTTAATAACCACATCACATACAAACCCTCAACTAACACCCCCCTCCCAGCCCGACGTCCAATACAACACCAAACACCCCGTCTACCCGATCCTCCAAGCCATCGGCAAAGAAATCATCCAAAAAGTCAAGCCCAAAGCCGTCGTCGTCTTCTCCGCGCACTGGCAAGCCACCCCCTCCGAGATCCACCTCAACAACGGCGATGGCAAGACAGACCTAATCTACGACTTCTACGGCTTCCCGGACCACTTCTACAAGGCGACTTTCCCTGCTACCGGATCCCCCCAGTTGGCCGCCAAGATCCAACAACTCCTTACAAAGGCCGACATCCAGTCCAAGGGTCTCAAGCGCGGGCTCGACCACGGCGTTTTTTCCGGGTTCAACGTTGCCTTCCCGCCCAACACCGACCAGGCCATCACCGTCCCCCTGGTGCAAGTCTCGCTGTTCAAGTCCGAGGATCCGGACGCGCATTACCGTCTGGGCCAGGCGGTTGAGGAGCTCCGCGATGAAGGGGTGGTGATTATTTGTACCGGCATGACGGTGCATAACCTGCGGGACATGCAGTTCACGTGGGGCGTTCCCAAGCCGCTCCCTTATTCGATCAGCTTCGATAATGCGCTGAAGGAGGCGGTGGAGGGCGATGCGGAGGGCAGGCTGGACCGCATGAGGGAGGCGGCTAAGAGGAAGGATGCGAGACAGGCGCACCCGTGGATGGATCACTTGATGCCTATCTATGTGGCGGCGGGCGCGGCGGGGAAGGATAAGGGCGTGCAGACGTGGACGCTGCATGAGGGGAGCTTTGCGTGGGCGCAGTATCGGTTTGGGGATGTGCCTGAGGAGTAAGGGGGGTTGGAGTGAACCTATAGATCACCCAGAAAATCAAAGAGGTGCATGTGTGCAGTAGTTTTGGATAGTGTCAACAGTGATATACATTGCACAGTCCCAAACAAATCCTTCCTCAAATGGCATTGGTGATAAATCGTACAGATGAGACAAGCACTGGGCCGTCCACAAGTTGGAACAAGAACGTGACGAAAATGTTACAACTAGCTAGGGCTTAGCCTTGGGCCCTCCCATTTCATATCCCATTCAACAACTTTCAGTCAAGCACCACTCCTCGGAACCACACCACCGCCGCCACCACCATCACGAGCAGCGCAATCAATCTTCGCCAAACTCTCCTTCATCCGCTCAACAAGCCACTCATGCCGCTCACGCGCAGCTCTGCCATCGCCATGACCGCCATGGCCACCATCGCGGATCAGACTACCTCTACCATCAGGCATAATTATCGTCGCTGCCGCCGTAAAATGAACACAGCGCAGCCCAGCAACGAAACAGTCCTCACAAGACTGGAAATACCCACCCAAGTTATAACTAAACGTTTCGGGACTCTGCGGTGATTGTGAGGGCGTGGGGCTTCTCGAAGAAACTCCTTGAAGCATCAGTTCGGCGCTGTTACTGTTGTTACGCTTTAGCTTGATGCCGCCGTGGGAGGAGGAGTCCCCGACAGGTTCGGTGTTGTTGGAAATAAAGTTCCTTTGGTGCAGAGACGTTCGTGGGTTAGCAAGTGTGGACCATGATAACGTAGGTAGGTAGGTAAGATACCGAGAGAGAAGAGAGACATGAAATCAACAATTTGCTCCGCTAGCACATACCTTGGCGAATCCCCAGCAGATGCGTGATCTGAAGCGGCGGTCTCGTCGTTGCCACTGTAGTGGTTACTTAAACGAGCGTTTGTTAGTCACTTGCCTACAACTAGAAGAAAATTCTCTTCTTATCGAACAACCAACTGGGTGGGTGGTAGGAAAGCTGTGTGTCGGTACTTACTTTTGGTCCCGCATTTCCTCTTCCTCCATGTCATCTCTGATCCGTGAATAAAGATGGTCGTCTCCCACAGATTCTTCAAGATTCCCATTGGCATGTAGATATCCTTCACCCACCGTACCGTCATCTTCCTTATCGTATGGATGGCCATTGCCCTCCTCTCCTCTGCTGATATGATTCTGCGCGATCTCCTCATGATAGGCATGGCTGCGGATGCCAGTGCTCGGCTGGGTTCCGGATGGCCTGACTGTCTCATGCAGTATTGTGAGTATTTGCCATGTAAGAGAACCGGGAGAAAGATGAAGAACCAGCGTCAGTGTGAAGTCAATAGAGCTTACCATGGTCAATAGCATTGTTGAAGCCCTAGTTATGCCTCAGTTAGCAGATGATAGAGAATACAAGGAAGATATGGGATGTATTCGTTGAATGTAGTTATATTAGACATTTATCGGACTCTTCAAATATCTTAAGCAACGTGGACTTACATCATTGCCTGCTTCGAGCGAGATCGTTGAGACATCATGAATCCACGAGGTTTGGCGCGGATAGGTAGCCATTTCGGTAGCTATTTCCGACCAGATACTTTGGCCCGACACGGGACAAACCCAGTTGTACAATCAGCTCAGGCGGCTTTGGGCTTTGATTGACAAGCAGGTAGTAAAGAAACGTATCTGAAGAAAATGGAAGCGCCAAACGAACGGCTAAAATAACCGCTAGTGTGGCAGAACCCTTTGGGTGGCCATGGACATGTTGAGCTACAGGAGATGAAGACGGACAGAAGAGGAGGAATAAGGGTTAGCGAGCCTCATATTGGAATTTGAACAGTAACCAATGCTCTGCTTATGCAATGAGAGTTCCCTGTCTTACAGAGAGAGAGGGGAGCAACAAGCAATGGAACAGAACACAGGAAAGCTCGGCGGCCAGCCGCATAACGATTCGGTATTCAAAGCAAACGACGCAACTAAAAGGCCCGAGCTGATGAACACAAACAGAGTCAGACATTAAGCAAGAATACATAAGAATTACTATCATGACAGGTAGAAGGTGAGAGAGATAGAGTATGAAAACTTGATAAGAGAGATATTCCCCTCCTCCTTTGTGTGATGGATGCATGCATGGGAACACATGGCCACCGGCATCTTTTTATCGAACCAAACTGACAGCCCCCCCAATCAAATTCCCTTCTGATTATATGGGAAATGAAACTTGACAACCATTAAAAAGCGTGGTTTGCGTCGCAAAAGGGCGGCCAAGGTTGCAAACGACGTCGACAGCTGCGGAGTGAACTTCCACCTCCCTCGAACCCACGTAAACCTGGTACCAATATGATCCTTGACTATGCACCGCAACGGGACTGAAACGAACCAGTAAGAAAGAAAGAAAGAAGAAAAGCAGATGTGATAACGCCCATTAGGAAATGCTATCGAGAGGGAATGCCACTGAAGGAGCCATGCAGCTGCCCGCGGGATCAATATTAGAAAGAGTTAATAGCTTCTGGAACGAAAGGTGGTGAAACCGATAATCCACCGGTGAGCAGAAGTTGCAGGTCAAAGGACCTACTTGTCCCGGTTGTGAAGTGGAATAACGAGAGTGACCGAGCCGTTGCGCGGGTGTTTCGAGTTGATGTAACGCCAAAGGGGAGGCTTCGGCACCTGCTTCTCAGACTCGTTGTTGATCTTGGACTGGATGGTGATGTTGCCTTTGAGTATTGGTGCCTCAGCAGAGCCGGTATCTGATACCATACTGGCCACTCGTTGTTTGCAGTCTTCTTCGTATAAGGCCTCCAGGTCTCTCTGCCGGGCCTGGAACTCCATGTCCAGCTGTCGACGGCGCTGTAACCTGCGGATGTAGAATCGACCGACGAAGAAGGATACCAGGATGGCACAGGAGGCTACAATGATACCGATTTCAACCGCTCCGAACTTGTATTGCGGCTTTTCGTCAGAAACATTTTGAGACTGGTTGACGGAATTGTCGTCTTGAGCCATCTCGAGAGCTTAGTCCCTTTGATGCACGGAGATATGCGTGTGTGGTTTCTGGCAAGCAATCATGGTTAGCGCTAATGTATCTTGCCGCATGCGGAACCATATCAAGGGATGCGTGATGGATAGCTACCTCTGCAGACCCTGAGGGCGGGTGATGGCTTTTCGTCCAAGGTGGTCGTTGGCGAAGAGAAGGGATGCGTAGCTCTTATTTGTAGGGCAACAGTGGAGTGAGACTGAAGTAGACTGTCGAGAACCTGGGGAAGAGTATCAAAAGCGTGTCGGTATTATGGACCACGAAAAGTCGGTTGCTCTGGGTGTGCTCGGCAGCTGAGCGTTGAGAGTTTCAAGCAAATACACGTTGGTGTTTATGTATTGCGACGGCCGAGCTTGTGATGACAGGGAACTGGTAGTTGACACCAGTGTTCCAGGCCCGAACGAGCTCTAGGGCAGTCTGAGAAGCATGACCGAAGGGCTGGACACGTCATGACGAGTATGGGACGGAGAGCCGAGCTGGCAAGCCAGGTCGGCATCTCTTCCTTCCAGATTGAGCCCATCTTGCCACCCCCAGATCTGCAAGATTAATGAACTGCACTACTGGTTGAGTACGGCAGCATTGACCGATGCGCCTGGCGGTGGACGGGGCAGACGACCAAGTGGCTTTGACAATCGATGGAAAAACAGGAAACGTATGGAAAGGCATACGCTAGGGCGATGTCATGTCTGTAATTCGAACTTGCGAAGGGGATATTCTTGCATCATAGAGAGAGAGGATTCTCCATCTCTTTGCACAAGGGAGGGGAGAAAGCAACAACGGTGTTGCTGCCGGGAAAGAGAGGTGGGAGGACGGAGGAATTGAAGTCAAAAAAGGAAAGATTTGCCGAGAAAGACAAGATCTTCCGAATCTCCCATTTGCCTGGCAGGTCGGAGATGGATGGAAAGCGCGACTACCGCCATCACTCGGTCCACCGTCCAATATCGGAAAGAATGCCCCGACACTTACACTTCCACTTGGTGAGGACTCGACGGAAGCTCTTGCCTGAGGGACTCAATGACGAATCTGTGGTTCCCTCCTTTTTGGACAATTGTCCAATGATAAGTATATCGGCCTCCTATGACCATGTGATCTCTTGAAAACCTCAACTCATCATCCCTTTCACCTTTCACCCTCCCATCTCGTCATCGCGCAGCTTTTCGTCATGGTTGAAGAGAAATCACCACGCTAGGAAACCTGAGAAACCCCAGTTCCAGGCACGCATGCATTTCTTTTGTCCCATTGGCAACCAACAGTCAGTGTTATCTCGGCCAACCCGCGATGTTGATGCTGATTCTCTGCGTCTTACGCAAAACCACTAGGTTTCCAGTGACGACGGAGGCTATCACTGGAGAGAAACAGACCGGAACACCAATCTACGCAGTCAGGGTCATGGCGACTTCTTACTACCCAGTCAAAGACATGGCACAGGCCTATGCGCAAGGTCGCTCCTGGTCAGCCATCCCGTCATCCTGTCGGTCGCGCCCAGACGATATACCATACGTAAGGCCGTGCAACAGCCAAGGAGAATATCGGGCACAACAGGCACAGCACTTAAAACAAAAAGACGACCAAACATGCTCGACAAAATCCAGACAATTTGATACAAAAACTCAAACTCGGGGTTTGCCCGGTTGCTTGGGGCCGCATCCATGGCGAAAGGTGCAGCAGATGTCAAGCCGACAGACAGCCAGGACGCTTGTCAAGCTCAGCCGCCGTTATTGTTATTGCAAGATCACTCGGACAATCTTGTGTTGTCGTACAAGGTGATACACTCCTCATATTCCGTATGGCATGTTGTGCGACTTAACACAACAGACCTAACAACAAAAACAAGCAAACGCAAACGCTTCCTGTGCGTCCAGCACTGGCCGAAATACCAAGTGGTTCCTCCTATCCCGAGACGTTGATCCGGAACACCGGAAGCAACCACCAAACCGCATGCTACTTGACGCCATCGCTCGACCTTTTCCGCCCTCAGTGCCTTCTTAGAGGTGTCACCACCTACTTCGAGTCGGGTATCGCACTAACCAAGCAGCCATTCGCAAAGGTGACAGTGAGATTTGTGCGAAGCAGCAGAGGACCGTCGGCATCCCGGGGTTCGATGCTCTTGAAGGCACGGAAGAACTTGAAGAGGGCATATTCGATCTGGGTGAGCGCAAACTGCTGGCCAAGGCATATGCGCGGGCCTCCGGAAAAGGGTATGTACTCCCATCTGTACAACGAGGAGCAAGCTGCGTTAGCCACAAGAAGCCCTGGAAAGGATGAACAGAGGGGAAAACAAAAGGCACATACCCGACCCGAAGGTTCTCGTCCCACCGCTCTGGGCGGAACTCATCGGCATCCTCTCCAAAGATATCCTTACGTCTATGGAGACTGTATAGCGACCACCTGACGACTTGGCCCTTGGGCACCAGGATAGGTTGTTTGCCATCCGGGCCACCACCTCGGGGTAGAACCGTGTCCTTGACTGGCGCTCTGGAGTTTGTAGATGCGGGAGGGAACAGCCGCAAACCTTGAAGCCGTTGTTAGCAATCAGGCAACCCCTTCGTAAGTGCTATCCTCCGGGTACGATACTCACCTTCCTTGATTACCATGTTCAGATACTTCATATTCTTAAGCTGCTCCCAGGTCGGCATCTCGTCCTGCACGTCAAGGATCTCTTTCCTCAGCTTCTGTACCGCCGCCGGGTTTCGAGCCAGGTAGTAGAAACACGCCGTCATCGCCGCAGCAGTGGTGTCTCTCCCGGCAATGATGACGGACAAGACTTGGTCGATGGCATGCTCCTCATTGGCACCGGACTTTAGAATCTCATGCAGGAAAACGTAGTTCCTTTCCTTCTTGTCGGTTTTCTCCGCCTGGGACTTCCTTATATAGGTTCGCACATACTCGCGCACTCTCGTCACAGCCGCCTGGAACTCCCCGTTCGGCAACAAAAGGAGAAGCGTTCCAAGTCTAGCCTTCTTGGCGGCCTCACGGCTGGTGTACTCGAAATCCTCGAGGAACTGCTTAGCTTCGGGCGAGGGTTCAAGCAACGAGTTGGTGGAGTAGCCCAGCAAGAAATCGGTAGACGAGTCCATGGTCATGGAAAGGAGGAGTTCCTGCATGTCAAAGGTCGATCCGTCCTTGGGAATGGCGTTGAGGAAGTTGCCGACGTGTTTGGCAAAGCAGTGAAGATCGGCGACTTGGTCTCTGACGAACGAAGGTCTGATCATTCCTCGAGCCTCGCGCCTACAGTGCAATAGCAATTCGTTAGCTTTCCACAACACAACCAAAACCCACACCATCATAACCAAAGACCAGAAAAACATACCACTGAGCTCCATTAGTAGTAAAAACACTCTTCCTCCCCAACACCGGCACAGCCGCATGCAATCTCGGCCCATCAAGCGGCCACTCGTCCATCTTGGTGCCCAAAATCAGCTTCACGTTCTCCGGCTCGTTCGTCATCAGCACCCATTTCCCCAAAGTCAGCGTGTAGTGCGTGTTGCCATATCTTCGGAACCGCGAGTCCCACAGCTGCATCAAAGTGTGCGTGTTGATGGCTCGCAAAGTGTCGCGGAATAGATCCAGACCTAGGATAGGGTCCTTGTGTGGGTAGACTGCTACCGGGCTGCATCCTAGGGAGCGGGCGCGCACGCGGTGGAGAGTGGTGCGGAGGAGGAGGGTGAGAAGGTAGAGGAGGGGGGTTAGGAGGAGGGTTAGGAGGAGGGTTAGGAGGAGGAGGGTGGTTGGAGTTAGCATTTTGGCGGTCTGATGGGTTTGGTGGTCGGTTTTGGTGTAGGAACGGATTGCCGGTGGGTTCAAACTGGAACTGGGTGTTCGTTTGGGAATCGGAGTTGGAGTAGGAGTGATGAGCCCAAATTGCCGTGATCGATTCAGTTTAACTCTTCTTCAACCCTTTGATATGAGCGAGCATAGACAGGCCTCCAGCGGTTCTAAACGGAGGTCTCCCAAGAACCTCTCCTTTTTTTTTCACTGTCTGTCTGATCTGCTTTCTGAGACCTGCCAGTTGTATGAAGCAAAGACAAGTTACTGGAGAGTACTATAAAAGAAGTCAGCCCTAGTTGCTCGCGTAAGGTTGTTGGTAAGCGTTACACAGCAACAAGGAATCGTCTTCTCAGGCACTTTACCTACCAGCCAGTCGACCATAGACCACACGAGAAAGGTGCGTAGTATAGGCAGGTCTGTCTCCCAAGCGAACTTATCACTTTTTACGCACCGGTTATACTTACTGAGCGAGTCTGACCGTGATAATGTTTTATCTTGGCGAAGGTGAAACAGAATAATACCACCAGTCACCGATAGGCAACTCGTTCGGATGTGTTTGAGATGCTTGCTCTTAATGGCTTGCTGATGTTCACTGACACCTCCCCAGTGTACTCAATCCCAACCACTTTTCTCCTTTCCCCGCTCTTGTCGTCTCTGGGTGTTCGTGTCGCGGGTCACGGTGTAGAGGTGGTACAACCTCAAAACACTGACATGTTACTGGCGTGAGCGAGGGTGCGCGCGCGGGGTTCGTGAGTGACGAGAAAGGGATTGTTTCGTCGGAAGTCGGAATAGTGAAATGTATTGTCGGTCGATAGGTATCGCCGGATAAGCATGTGACATGTGCACAACGCACGCACGCACAACTCAAATGATGAACGATATGGCCGATGTGTGTATGTAGGTAGTGTACTGCCCTGGCAGGCGGGGGCTTTTGGAGTTTTTATGTGAACCCATTCGGCTTTTGCCTGTCGTGAATCGCAGCTATTCCCGTCTGGTAGTTCGGCTGTTGGTGTTCACTAATCTCCGTCTTGAATGATCATTCATCCCCCACAAGTCTAGTCGTATCTAACCGACTCCCCGTTCGGTTCCATGTCGGTTCGGTTCAATCCCCATTTTCGTAACGACAGGGACGTGTTAGTTCAACTATAATTGGAGAGGATCATCGTCACAACCCCGCGCGGGTTTTGCTGGCACCGACCCCGATCCCGACCCCGTTGCATTTCGTCGTAACTTGTGCCTCGGAGAAATCACCTTCCGTTCTTGTTGTTTTTCTTTCCCTTTTTGTTTCACTCATTCTTGTGTGCTCGTATCCTCGTTGCAATGTAGCAGTAGCATCTTGCGGTGTCATTTTCGGTGTCAATATCGGTGTCCATGTCGAGCGCATGGGAGAGTGGTCGACGAAACGTGGCATAAATCGATGACAATCACCCACCGCATTCGCGCGAGGTGCCTAAAGCGACTGTGTCTTTGACCAAAGCGACTGTGTGGAGCAGGCTGTTCGCTGCAAAACTTCCAGCTCTTGGCACGAAGTCCATCGCCAAACACCACCAGAAACCGGAACTCATCATTTTGAACGACAAGAATGAGAACCCAAAACCACCTCTTTCTCAACGCCAAAATTCCCATTCACACGCGGGGGCCTCTCATCGGCCCCCTGCACCCCCGGAACTGACCATAACTGACCCTAACCGCTAACCCTAACCTTCTCTGATAACTTGGGCGGCTTACAGCTTCTATCTCCACACAGTCGCTTTGGCCAAACACACAGTCACTTTAGGCACTCCGCATTCGCGCATCGAGGTGCGCAAGGTTGGCTAAGAAGGGCCTTTTCTTCTCCGTCTGATTGGCTATAATGCGTACTAGGAAGGTAGCATCGGTGCATCTTGGATGGGGAATCGGTAGATCGGCTAGGGGCATGCGAGATGGAATCGCGGACGTAGAAAGTAAACAAACTACCGGAATAGGAAAAGCTTGGTAAGGGGGAGCTTGGCCGTCGTCGAAGTGTCAGATCTTACGGTGGGCGCTGAGTGAGTTTTGAACATCAGGTTAATGAAGCCTCTATTGAAGTTGTTGATTACCTTTTTGCGAAATAAGCACAGCTTTGAGATGCCTAACATTGCACAGGGTAATTGCGTGGCCGAAATCAAGGTGGCTGTACCACCGAGCTTGTGGCTCGTCTTCTTGCAATGAACACCTCCTGCGACGGAATAAAAGCAGAATGAAGATGCAAGGAATACATCAACAAAAGAAACCACCATAAGGTTGGTACAATGCAATCGAAAAAAGATATGTACTTGCTAATCCATCCTCCTAAAGACAACTCTCCAAACAAACCCAAAATAAATCGAAATACTGGACCTTAGAGGTAGCATAACCATGACATACCAAATAACTCTTGCCGATCAAAACGTAACCAGAACATTCCCAAAACCTCCCATCCCCAAAAAAGATGAAACACTCTTCTGACTCCTCGATTAACTTCCCCAATAAACACTCTCACTACTCTCCCAAGCAAACCGATTTCCACCACCCCTATTATTCCTCGCCTCCCTCCTCTCCCTATCCGCTTCCCTCCGGTTCTTGATCCTGTCACCAATAGCGACATTGCCATTTCCATTTCCATTCTCGGCCGTTACTCCGTTTCCCCGTCCTCCATGATGACAACAACCATGATCATCACGAGCTCTAGACTGAACCGGTACCCTGATGCCTGCTGTTTCCTCCGACCTGTTGTGGTCAAGTTGACGCTTGGGATTCGGAGTAAACCCAGTTGCGCTATCAGGTACCAAGCCCGACACACCTCCAGAAAGCGCAGACATCCCCGAGAGCTGCGACACGTGCCGAGCGGGATCGATGCCGTTGGTGTTGTCTAGGTCCCAGTAGTAAGAAGGCTGGGTGCTGGGATGGTTGTGGCGACGGCTGGCGCTGTAAGGGGTCTGGTCTATGTGGCTGTGGAAGCGGTGGTTGTGATGATGAAGGTGGAGAGGGGTATGCGGGACTTGGTGCACATGCGCCTGGTTGCTGTTCTGCTGCTGCTGCTGCTGGGTATGCAGTTTTTGAAGCACGCTGCGGCGGTGGTTCAGATGGTTGAGGCGGTTGGAGATAATATTCTTGTTGGCGGGAGGCATCCTATCGCCTCCAATGCCAGAACCACTGCTTCCACTTTTGCTGCCGACACAAGTAGTGGAAGTTGATTGACGAGCTGAAGGTTGAGACGGTGGAGGTGGTGGGGGGATCCCGTGCCAGCTGTGTCTGTTGTCGGCATACTCGTGGTGGATTTCAATAACCGTGTCTTTCTCCTTGACATCGGCAATGTGGCCATAGCCACCATCGTAGTACTCGCTTTGGAAACCGCACGTGTCATCAATGTCGAAGCGTGGTCGGTTGCAGTCGTAATTCCCGTTAACTCCCCCATGCCCGCCACGGCCGTTCTTCCTATGTCCGGGCCGCCAGTGTTTTCCACATGCGTAGAGAACGTCCGGGCGGAGAGTCGAAAGCCTCTGCCATGTGGTTAGGTTACTCTTCTCGTCCAGAACCATCATGATACATCCACAGACCAGCCCCAAGATCATAACAGCGGTGATGATCCAAGCACCGACTCGGTCGGCAGTGCTAATCGGCGGATAAGGAACCGCAATGCTAAACGGATCCGTCCTACCCACATCCCCGCCGCCGGCCCCGGGGTCTCCCGCGCTGGTGCCGCCCGTATGGTTAGTAACGGGAGCGGTAACGTGCTGGATCATGTTGGCCAGGACAAGCTCCATCGCAGCCATCTGTTGGCCAACCCCCGTTGTGCCGTCCCACTTGCCATGTTCCGTCCACTTGAGCCCGCACATGCGGCCATTACTGCCGCCAATGCACGTGGATGTGGCAGCGATGGCGGTGGATTCAAGAAGAGGCTTGATGCGATAGTATGTCCATGGAGCCCACTTTGTTGTGGCGGCCATGGCGCGCGAGAGGTAGGCTTTGAAGCTCTGCTGGTCGAGATCGCATAGGTTGACGGGCTCACAGGCGACTTCTGTCATGATGTTGCGTTGCGGGCCTGTAAAGAAGACACCAAGGCCGCTGATCAGCCCATCGACTCGGCTTCGCCAGACCTCGCGGGTGCTCCCGGTGGTGTAGTTGTACATGGCTGCAGCGCCTAGGAGGAAGGCCCCGCTGTTGTACGTCCATTGATAAGGAGTGATTTCGGAGCAGTTTCTTGTATGTGCCCCATCGTAAATGTAGTAAGTCTGCGTATCCATGAACTTGGACGAGACCATCCAATCCCATGTCTTGTCCGCCCAATCCGCATATGACTGGTTGCCCGTGTACCGAGCGAGGCGAGCGGCAATGTTGAAGAAGCATGCTTGGGAAATGGAGTTTTTGTAGTCGTAGCCCTGGTTCCAGGTGAAGATCTGCCAGCGGAGCCCTCCACCGCACTCCTGAGTGTCCCATCGAGCAGCTTGCGTGTTGAAGACGGCCTGTGCCAGAGCCAGCCATTGCGGCTTGTCACTCGGCGGATCCTGGAATTTGTACTCGGCTGCTGACATGACCGTCATCCCCCAAAACCCTTGGTCATCGTTACCTTCTGTCATGGTCTGGTTGGGCGGCATGTAGTCGCTGTTTGGGCCAGCCTGGAAAAGCAGCCCCTGCTGGATAAGGTCATTCCATTGTGTATCGCCGGTGTAGTACCAGTAGTCAATCAGCGAGCCCATAAGAGCGCCCGCCTCCCACCCTATAGACAATAACATCATTTCAGTAGATGGCTTTAGGGGGGTCGGCTTGTTTCACACTTTACTGACAGTAATATGGCTGAGGTAACAGGCCGGGAATACCTCCCGGTTGGTCGCCGGAGTAGAATGACATCATGTCCTGGGCCATGAAGCTGGCGGCATGCTTGAGCGAGTCTTGAAAACGGAATGTTAGCAGTAGTAATGCCGACGAGATGGGCAGCGGAGAATGACCTATTGAGCTCAAATCCAGATCGTAGCCTACAACCACATTGGCTGTCATCAGCATGGCGGTTATCAACCTGGCCCATAGAGAGCTGGCCTTGCTCATCATGGCACCGGTATATCCAATTCAGTAGGTAATGGCGAAGAACAAGATCCAAGGTCAAAGGCTCCAAAAAGTTCCAAAAAAACAACAACACCAAGACTTGGAATGAACTCTCCAGTAGCAAGACGTGGAGAGACCTGGAGATGTGAAGAGACTGGACAATCTAGGGAGATGAGGTTGGTCTGGACGGGCTTGTGGTAAACCACAGCCAGCTAGAACTCCGGCATGGCTCCTCCTCCATCATGTCATCCTCGAGTAATTCCAGAAGGCAGGGTCCAGGTGTTCGTCAAGAGCATAGCTTAGGTTCTGAGCGGGTCAGTATCGAGTCCTTACGAGATCAAGAAAGAGCAACTGTTCCAAGGAATCTGGCACCCGTAACTATCTGGAAACGGCAGAAAGGACCTTTCGCCAGACGGGAAAGCAAGATGCCGAATATTTGAGAGTATGCCGGCCACTTGGCCAGCGGGCAGGCAAGCAAAGACCGGCTGGCGACTGACCTGAAGGCAAGTGGCCTCGGCATTGCCATTTTAGCAGTGAATGGAACCCTTGAGCTCTTGCCCTGTATGGAAGGTACAGCAAGATTGTCTGATGATTGACGTCTGCATTCGTCAACCCTATTTACAGATGTCCGTGCTCTCTTGAATGTCCTGAACTTGGGGACTCCATGTTGAACCTTGAAGTGAAGTGTGTACCGTGTGCCCCGCGTAGACGGGAAGAAATACGACCGATAAGGATGGGACAGAGTGCATCTGCAAAAGTGGGAATTACTTGTAAGGAAAGTGTTGCGTATTTCACGGGCATGGGAAACTACCTAGAGGTATCGTTGGGCGAATCAAAAATCGGGCATGCTGAATATGGCGGACATCCATTTTATGCAGCAAGTTTAGGATAAAAACGCAGTGTCCGAGGTCTGTTAAGACCTTGCGGTGCAAACGCTAAAAACGCTAACAAATCTGGACAACACCAGACGACCAAGGTTCACAGTCACTGACGGGCCGCATATCACATTCACTCGAAGCGGGATTTGAAAAGACGCAAGCTGCTGATTCCAGCAAGACAGTATGCCCATAAAAATTCACCGAAGTGTTTCTGTAGCTCTTTCCTCCTTTCCTGGAAACCCAAGCAACCTATAGTCGGAAAAAAACTCAACTCTCTCTTCACCCTTCCGATACCACCAAGCATCCATCATCTTGATTATATCCAATTCAAACTGACGCTATTAACACTTGGTCATCATTTTCTATCCCAGACAAGATGGGGATCGCCGACATCCTCGACGACATCGACAATGCGCCGAGGTTTCGTCCTCTTGTCGACAAGGTCGTAGAGCCTCCTCCTCCTCAAGCCCCAGAAAACAGACCCCGTCTTCCGCGTGCTCCCATGCCCGGTTCAGCTGCCCGTGCTACCTACGAAATGGCAAAGGGAACGACGACAAGTCGTCTCGAAAATCGTGGTGCTCCAGGGGCAGGGGGTCCTCAGACTGCTTCTAGTCTCAACTCCAACAAGCAAGCCGTTGCTTCTTCCAGGCACAACAGCGGATCCCCCACACAGCCCAGGGCGGGCAGCGGCCCCACTCGCACCCCACGCACCACCAGTGCCCGTGCGGATCCTCTCGCCAAGCCGAACCAAAACCCGGGGTAAGTTCGTTCAATTGTCACTTGCTGAGCCGCTGAACCCTATGCACTTTCCAGGCCTCCAGCCGCTGTGATAGGCTGTGATAAGCTGCGAGACAGGGGGCCCGGTGATCGCCGCTTGGGCAGGCCCCATCTCTCACAACCTGGTCCCGCGGGCTCCTGCGCCAGTCTTCCGTCACCTCCCTCCTTTCACCATCATCCGACTCCATCCATTCACTCCCTCCATTGTTCCCCCGCCTTGCATCGTGCCATTCACGCCTCGCTTCTTTGCCGATTTTTTCGTTTGCCTCGTTGCTTGTTCCTTCCTCCATTGTGTCTGCTAGCCTTCCACGCTTCCCAGCCTAACTGACCAACCCGCGACCAGTCCCTCCGACCGCCGTTCGCCTGCCACTTCCACTTCTCAACCGCCTGTCCGCAAGCAGCAGACCAAGAAGCCTGCGAAGCCCAGGAAACCCACTGGCAGTACTGCCAAAAAGCCCACAACTCCATCGTCCTCTCGTGCCGCTGCTCCTTCTACCAAAGCCGAATCCAAGCAGCCGCTCAAACCCGTCAACGAACCCGTCAAAACTTCGGACGACCCCAACAATACAGATCGCGAGTCTCTGTTCGGCGATTCTGTGCTTGAAAGCATTGAGGAGCACCCAAAGCCCGCTCGCGTCCGTCGGGAGAAAGGCTCGCAGCTGAAGAAAATCATCGGCCAGACGAAACGCGAAGCCACGTTTCGGAAACAAGCACAGGCAAAGCTTCAAGCAGAAGCCGCCAAACGAGCCGCGGAAGAGGCCAAAGAAGCAGAGATCGAGGCCGAGAGACGGGCAGAATCCGCCAAAAGAGCCGAAGCCGCGAGAGAAGCCAGAGAACTCGCCGCGAGATCTTTGATCAGCCCATCGCTCACCCCTACTATCATCCCGGCCGGTTCCAAACAAAAGCCCAAGCCTGAGAAAAACGTGCCCATCGGAGAGGTGAACCTCACCCACGACAACCCATTGTCGACACTGTTGTCCACCTCAGGCGCCGATATGGACCCACCAAAGCATGGAAACTACCCCATCATTCTTAGTGACGCTTTACTGGGCAAGGCCTCCAAAGAAACAGTCAGCGGCATTCGCTGTAAGTTTCCAATTCCCTTCTTCCCAGCTGCTATCAACCCATCGCTGACCCCAAGAAATATACAGACAACCACAAACCGGCGCTCTCGTCCGACATCGCCCCGAGCCAATCAAGGCTTAAGCGGTCCGCGAAGGATGGCTCGTACAACCTCAGCTTCGATGATAACGGAGACAAATATCAATACAATGGCGTCCGCACTGCAGCAGACGGTCAATATGTGCTCGTCTTCGACCCAGACCGCAAGGCTTTCGTCCTCCACCAGGTCGATTCAATGTTCAACATGAACATCACCAAAACACCGACCGACACCAATGCTGCGAAGCAGTTCCCTCCTTTGGATGTCAAGGGTACTGTTCTCGACAAACCGGCCCCCAAGCAAAAGGCATCAACAGCCGCATCCAAGAACAAGGAGGCACCTGCCAAGAACGCGCCTGCTGGCAAGGGAAGAGGAGGAAAGACGGCCCAGAACAAGCAGAACCCCGCAACGATACCTCACTCCAAGCCTGCCTCGCCGCCGCGTGCAGAGGCAGAAGGACACGCAACCAAGCGCCGCAAGCCGTCACCCGCTGATTCCGAAGACGAGGATGAGGATGACGATGATGGTGGCTTGACGATAGAATACCCCGATGGTCCCCCACCAGAACGGTTCAAGCCAGCAGTCAACAAGTATGCTTCTCCTGCTCTCGCCCTGACCCGTCGCTTTTCCGAATTTGCGGCCGCCTATAACCCTGACGAGGAAGAGGACGTCAATATGGACGCCGAGTTCGAGTCTCGGTTCAACGAAGACGCCGATGGAGAAGGCGGTGGATACGAGGACGACGATGAGGAGGAGGAAGACGAGGACATGGTGGATGCCTTGGCCTTACCCAGCCCTATAAACAAACCCGCGGCAATGGCAAGGACCAATAGCTACCACGAGAACCCATTGCCTCCTCCTGACCGCTTCAGTTTCGACGATGGCTCCGACATGGAGGCAGAGTTCGAGAACGTTCAAGAATCGGCGCCGGCCAACAACCAGGTTAATGCCGCTGATGGCATTGATGATGCCGAAATTGCTGCCATGGAGGCGGAACTTGCGAAGGAACTGGAGAGTGACGTTAGCGAGGAGGAGTAAACCCGTGCCCGCACATCGGCATTTTGATTATGGGGTATGATCGGTTCAGTATCTTGGACATGATGGGATGCTTGCGATTCGTTATGGCTTCTGCTTTTTCTTCGTTCCAGGCGTCAGAGATAGTTCATACGAGACATACCCTCATGGAATTGTCAGCATTTTGCAAGGGATAGGCGTTTGGGCAATCATGGAAGCTGGCGTTAGGTTTACAAGCGTTTTAAGCTCGATTTGCGGAGGAATTGGAAACAGGCAGCGAAAGGTCGAACAGAGGAGGTAAACTTGGCGATGAAGTGGCTGTTTTCGACTTTTTGGCAGCTACGAGTCAGGCAGATCTACTACATGGAGGGCGATCGGTGGAATACAGGACGGGCTACAGCCCTGATGGGATACTCTTTATTGAAGAATCAATATAAGCGATTAATTGCATTGCGTCATGCTCGACTCGTGAATTCCTCGTCCCTTTCACATTGTGACTGGTTCACTCTCTGACTTGCAGCCGAAGGTTTTGTGAATGGACCGTTCTCTCCACCCTACATGCATCGCCCCTATAATGAGTTCGGCAACGAGTTGAGTGATCCTTCGTAGTCGTAAATACATACAGAACAGTGCCAATAGAGTCAAGACCCGAGTGCTCCCAATTTCGACCTCGCGACTCCCGCCTCCATGACAACCAACTCTCAAGGTCAGTGGTACCGAGCGGCTTCGCAGGATACCCTAGCAGCAGCCAGCCAACTCCGACAAGTTCCTCCCATTGTCGGTTAGATATGACAGTAGTCCTCTATAAGCAAAATATCTCCAGCACTAATCAATCGTCACTTTCCTCCACAGAACCGTGATCATCAAACTGATTGCCTCAAGAACCTGGACCATGGGTAAATTCTTGTTCCGAAGTAATCAAGTCGAACCACAACCTCCAACTCTCAGTCCAAGGTCTGGTACAGGTATGTGGTGTCTATGTGTGTTACAATCTCTCGCCATCCGTAGATCCAGTCCACTATGGGGTACGTAGGATATCGGAAACACCCTATTTGACGGTCCTGATTCCCTCCAGCCAGCCTCGAGACGGAATGTCAAGTGAGCTGTTGACCACTTCAAAGGCAGTATGTTACCTACCTTACTGTGGAGGTAACAAAGGAAAGGAAAGAAAAGAAAAGAAAAGAACAGAAAAGAAGACGAGGGAGAAAGCTTGGTCGTGCCCCAAGAAACAGAGGTTACATCTCCCGCCTGATACTTGTGAGTCTCTCTCAACGATTTATGCGTGATAACCCCCCCCCCCCCCCCCCCCCCCCCCCCCCCCCCCCCCCCCCCCCCCCCCCCCCCCCCCCCCCCCCCCCCCCCCCCCCCCCCCACCCCCCCCCCCCCCCCCCTGTGTCTACCGCAATCATGCTCCGCCCCCTTATCGGAAGACTCGTCTAGCGTCTAGTAGTATACACCTCCCCAAGTAGTCTGCTTCACACCCTCGCCCTTGTCCCCGTTTTCCAGAGGTTGCATATAGGCTGTTGGTGGGCACTTGAGAAACCCTCTTCAACGTGAGGTAGACAAGGTGGTCGAAACGCAATCAATCCGATAGCTCCATGGGCTCTTCCTTCGTACCAGTACCCTTTTGGTTCTCTTTCTCCACCTCCTTCTTCACCTCTGTGCTGGAAGAGCACGAGCTTGAGCCTGCCCCCGGTGAACTCGAGCCACTGGGTGATGCCGCTGAACTTGAACTTGTAGTGGTGGAGCTCGTAGAGCTCGTTGAGCTGGGTGAGCTGAAAGGCTCTGTCCGTGGTGGAGGGACTGTAAAAAAGAGCCTTCTTCGGACACTTTGCATGCCATGCGAAGAATTGCCCCTGGGCAAGGTCGGCATTTGCTGAGCTCGAGAAGAAGAGGGTCTGGGGTCTGGGCTTGGGCCTAAAGGTGAGGGTGCCGGTGGCTTTGGAGAGATGAACATGCTGGGTGTGTGTGAAGAACCCGGTGGTCGTACAGGTCGATAAGGTGAGGCTGTTGTGGAGAAGGGAGTGGAAGGGGATGACCCTCGTGGTGACTCTGTTGATGATTCACGGATAGTGGCTGTGTCGGACCTGGCGTCATCGTCTTGGTCTAGTTCAAGTGTTGACATATCTTCGTCGAGGTCGATGACCGTCTTTTGCTTCGCTTGAGGTGCCAATCGCTGACTGGGGGATGTGCCCGCCAACCGCGCCCTTTTGCTTCGGTTGAAGATGCTGTCGTCATCATCAATAAACTCGACGGCATCGAACTGGCGTCGTTTTCGGCTGCTCAGAAACGTGACCTCCCCGTCCTCGTTGCGCTCAACGTTTTCCCGCCTTGACGGTGTTCGAAAGGGACCCGGTACGACGCGTGCCTGACGGCGAACTACACCATCTTGTTTGTCCAACCAGTCAACCAGATGTTTGTATAATAGCTTCACAAAGACCGGTGGAAAAGCGTTTCCGATCTGTTTCTTGATATAATTCCCTGCAAATTTGTGATGCAAGGGGAAGCCTTGCAGGAGGGCGTACTCCAAAGGAGTAAACTGCCTTGACCCAGACCAATGGTAATTTTCCGCTGCTCCACAAGTCACCGTATATGGGAGGGGCTTGTCCCCATCCCAAGGTGCTCTCGGCGTTGGGAACGGCTGTAAATAGGGTTGATGGAGGGGGTGGCGTCTTCTTCCATCGATAGCCGCTAAGGCCTGCCGGGCTGTTGTTAAGGGCTTTAGCCCGTTGCTCCGGCTTCGTCGAACATCCGGGCTGTGTGTTGGTTGTGGGAACGGGGGTAGCTTTTCGCCGGGGCCGGCGCCGATCATGATCAGCCTCCTCCGAGGCTGGGGGAGGCCGTAATGGCAGAAGTTGATGACTTTCCATCTGACCGAATAGCCGTGGTCGGTAAAGCCTCGCACCAGACTTTGGAAAAAGTTCTCAAATCTTGGGTGCAAAATCCCAAAGGTTTGCTCGACGGTGAAAAGGCGAGGCCGGATCTTTTCAATCAAGTGGGTGCAGGAGAAGAGGATCGCCAGGTTTTTCTCATCATTCTGGCCGGGTCGTGTATGAGCCGGAGACCAAACTTGGCATGGCGGTGAGAGGTGGAGGATATCGACGCGATGTTTGATGTTTTTATTGACAATAAAATCATGCGTATCGATATTGTAAATGGTTGTTGTCCCTTGGAAGTTGGCCTTAAGAGAGGCCACTGCGTGTTCCCAATTGTCCACACAAAATTCCACATGGACACCGGAATCTGTGATGCCACGGGAGGCCCCACCAGCGCCGGCGAAAGTATCCCCCGCCGTATACTTTTGTTCAGAGGACACATGTGTCCGACCAGATGCCGTCATGTCAGGTGTCTTCATACTTGGATGAGTAAGGTCTTCAATATTGTGGACATGTTCTTGTCCAGCAGGTGAATAAGACCCTCCTCGTACCTTGCCACCGCGCCAGCCATTAACCAATACCTCGTCAAGTACTCGAAATTCCTCATCGGCTTCATCCTCTCCAACCCTAACAAAGGCCCATTCTCGTGGCTTGTTTTGGTCGGTTTGATGATATTCGATGTAGCTGTAGCGGGATACCAGAATGCCCATGTCCTTTACTTGCTGCCGCTTGCTCGCCATCTCTGCCGAGTGATCCCGATGCTGGGGAAACGGTGCGTTCGTCACACGGAGTTCTCTGGTCGTTAGAATGTTTTCAGGCTTGATATCGATCATCGCCTGCTCCCTGAAAGGCCGAAGGTCGTGGGGATCAACAATCGCTACCAAGCAGCATTCGTTCAATTGCTTTGGTAGCATTCCATTCATTTCCTTTGCTCTCGTGAACCCGTGGCCTCGTATGGTGACGTTATTTGCGAAAGCCTGTCGTGCTATAGAAGTGACACGGACAAAGCTTATGAAAAGTTTGCCGATGGGTTCCGGTTCCTTCAGTTCGACGGTCATCCCTGGTCGTAGGATAAAGCCCTGGTCGCGTAAAAGGAAAGAAGGCAGAATCTCCTCTCCAGGTCTTGATCGAGGACCTCTGTTGAGCTCAAAGGGTTCGATATCGTCTTCTGTGATATCTATAACCTCAGCGACCTGCTCCTCGAGCTCTTCTTCGTCATGGATCTGGATGACGTCGTCTTCGTCGTCCACGACAAATGGGTTCTGCTCTCCTCCCGGGAGGGAGTTTGGTTCCCAAATCTCGGCCATTTCGGGGGACGACAATGATTCGAGGAGAAAATGATCGTAGTTTTGTGATTCCGGTAGCTCCACTCAACCTTGTAGGCACACTCAAGGCCGGCAGCAGCAATGTTGGAAGGCTTGGCCAGATCCCAGAAACCGTGACGGCCGATCTTCTTGAAACCACCGCGGCGGATGTAGACACCGAGAACCCTGAAAACGTTGGGGAGATCAGAGCCGCCGGAAGGTTACTTTCGTATGGAGTTGGAACTTGGGTGAAGCTCGCGATGTGAGTAACAGGTGATCTGTCACAGATTCCGGGTGGACTACGGAGAAGGGGAGAAAGTCAGATGGTTGTCCAAAGGTTCGGAGAGTGGTGGCGAACGGCAACAGCTATCCTGGCGATACGGAGTTGCCGCGAAGTGATGTTGGAAGTGAGCACGACGTGAGGATGAGAAAAAAAAAGAAGAGAAAAAGGAGGATGATATATCTCAGGCAAGCTCACCGAAATACCTCTAGAGAGGCGCCCAAACCACTCTCTTAGGTTGAAATGTTGCCAGGACCCGCAGTCCGCCTCGATAGTACAACCTGAGTACAACCTGATACTTTGTAGGCAGCGAGAAAAATGTCCGTTCCACCTTTAAATCGCGATCTGACAGAAAAGAAGGGTACTCGGTGAACAAGAACTGAGTCTAGAGACGGCGGAGGTAGAAGGGAATCTGATACAATAAAAAGGTCTGCTGAAGATGAGTGAGAGTAACAGCCGTTCTCTGGGATGGCTTAGGAGAAAAACAAAAGCAGTAGGAACCACAAGTATGGGCAGACGATTTGGTGGAAGGGTTGAAACTTCTTGGGCTGTTGGGGAAGATGTTGTTGGAAGGAAGAAATCCAGGAAGAGTCGAAGACGGCCCAGATTTTATAGAGGCCGAGATGGATGATCCATCACGCAAAGAATCCGAGATAAGCACGCAAGTCGCTCCACGAGGCAGGCAGTAGACCTCAGAGAAGGGATGAATCAAAAGGCGAGGCTCATTTCCCGTTGCTAGAGCAATCATGATCTGACCCGGTGGTTTCACGACTGGGCTGCTTGCAAACAGACCATATCGGATGGAAGGCGCTCGTGCCGAAGAAGTGATGCGATCTATGTTGGCGAGTAAGAAACTAAGCGTCCCAGATAAAATCTAAGATTATCGGAATATTGAAGATGTTTGCCTGTTCAAGAACACTAAAAAATCAATGGGATGAGCTCGTTCTCGGTTCATCTCCTGGTGGTGACGGTCTCAATCGGGCTGTGATACCAAAGAGCATGATGCCTCCGCGGCCGCATCTCTAGAACGAGATTGTTGATGAGCCATCATACCATAGCTGAGCCTGAAGCCGTGATGCCACGACTCAAAGGACATCTCTGGTGAAGCATGGACTTCCATGTGTTGAGTGAGTTGGAGGTGAATCATCGGTGCTTTCGCTTGGTCCGTAAGGTCATTTCCGTCATGCCGTTGACCCACGACTTGGTGATTGAGAATTGCTTCTGCGCGCTTCTCAGCATGGCTCAGGATTATGGTAGGCATTTACCGGGGCGCATTTCTTTGGGATCGACAGCGACTGGTTTCCTTCACGGGCTTGGAGTTGAGATCGACAAGAACCCGATGTCATGATGCTTCAGACGTCAATAAGGGTTAGGGCTAGAACAGACCCCAACCATCCGTCTCGGAACATCCCGATGCCGGGACCCACCGATCGCGTTCCCCCCACGGCACCTCTCACGTTCAATTTTCGCAAACTTCGTTCGTCCCGATTCTCCTTTTCCTCTCCGCACATGCAAACACGCAACTCTAGACTCTGAAGTCTAGAGATGCAAACAGGAATGTGTATCGCGCTGCGAGAGACATGCAGCCGAGAACAGCCCTTCTAGAACCTGGGCATTCATAGGGTAAGCTACCAATCTCTTTCTTCACCCTCACCTTCCTCCCTTTCCATGATGTTTTGACAATTATCAAAACCTTGACTGCCTAGCATTCTGCTGCGGAGAAAAATGTTATCTGAATCTTTGAATATTTCTTACCTCGATGTATCAGACCTCGCATTGCTGGACTTCTGCTAACATCGTGCGGTATTTAGTTTGTTGAAGTAGGACCTGAAGATTGGTGACTGCCCATGGCCATTGCAAATACAGTTGGTGCTTTTTTCAGTTATCATTCCCTTAGCTAGCGGTACCTTAATCAATCATGAATGAACACGGAATTAGAGATGAACTGTTACGATCACAGTGCCGTTCCCAATCTTGCTCACCAGGCATTGTTCATGCACGTTCATCGGAACCTTCGTTTTTGCCACTTGGGGAGAGTTGTCCGCTACTTATAAAGTGCGTCTCGCATCTCCCGGGACGATTGGCTCTTCACCCCATTGCCCATTGTTTCATCCGGGTTTGCGTGCGCTTTTAAGAACCTGCGCGCCTGTTCGATCTTGGAAGGCCTCAACGAGTGTAATAAGGCCTGTTCGTTTCTTTCGACAGTTTGTCTTGTTATATGCGCACCCAGATTTTCTTAGCACTACTCACAAGGCAGCCTTGCCCCGACCGCTGCAATGGGAGTGCAAACCCGTTTGGCCGTCAAGAGGGTCAAGGTCAAGGTAAACGTTGAAGAAAACATCGCAGCTGCGAACCCCCTCCAGAATCCGGACATTGCTCCAAATCATGCACCCGTGACTATTGTAGCTTCGATCGAGACTGAATCTCGGACGAGAGGGAAACGGAAACGGGGACATCCCACGCCGGCGAAGCTTATCAAAGGTTCGACTCCTTCTTTGCTCTCGATTTCAACCTGCTAACGAGTTGACTACTTAGGTGGTTGGGATGTCTTGAGCCATGGCCTTGGTGCTTTGCCAGCTCCTGGAACAACTCCACAGATACCAGATTCGACAAGTACGATAATCCCCAGTGCCCACCAGGAAACACAGATTGGTATGGGTGTTCCGCTGAACAGCTCTTCCGATACTCCGATGTATACCACGCGAAGTGTTACCAAACGCCAGACACAGAGTCCATTCGAGGTAACGAAGACCCAGACGGGTAACGTAAAGACGCAGAACACACCGACCGGTACGGTGCCCCTACAAGTGACCACGCCTGTTGATACCCCGGTACACCATACACGGAGTGTGGCCAAGCGGCAGACCAAGATTCAGGTCGGAATCGTCAAAACTCGGACGGAAAATGCGAATACGACGGAGGCTGTAGAGATCACCACGAGCGCTGCTCCGAAGGACACTATCGAAGTGATTACCCCCAACAACGACAGAGACAAGGAACACACTTCACGGGATCGACGGGTCACCAGGTCGTCATCCAAGAAGCCAGATACTGAAACCGACGAAAACCCCCAAAGAGGAAATGGACAGATAATTGTCAAGACAATCAAGAAGACAACCAAGGTTACTGCTACAAGAACACCCACCGTTGACCGTGACAGTCCCGAATACAGAATGCCAGTGAAAAGAGGTCCAGACAATCCCATGGGGCTCACGCCAGGCTTCTCGCCCTATCCCAACCGTGAGGTTCCCACCCCTGAAGCATGTGAAGATGTGTACCGCATCTTGGCAGCCATGCATGGGAAGGTAGATCAGCCCAAGAAAACACCCAAGGCCTCTCTGGAGGAAGCCGGTTGTGGCGAGGTACCTTGCGTCCTGGACGCCCTCCTTCGGACGCTGATTAGCGGCAACACTCTGATGGCTATGGCGGACCAAGCGATCAAGAACGTAGTCCAGACGTACGGACTACGAGAGCACGGTTCAGGCGCCGGAAGTATCAACTGGGAAAAGGTTGCCGCGGAACCAGAGGAAAAGCTGGCCCAGGCTATCAAGGTTTCGGGGAACGGAAACCAGAAAGCCAAGCACATCAAGCTGATCCTCGACATGGTTGCGTTGGAGATGGCGCAGAGGGCGAGAGAGAAGGCGGCCGCGGGCGGCGGGCAAGAAGTCGCCTTCCCAGACTCGCTGAACGTGGACCACATGCACACCCTCACCAAAGACGAGGCCATGGCCAAGCTTGTCCGGTACCCCGGTATTGGCATTAAGTCTGCCGCCTGCGTCGCCCTCTTTTGTCTCCGCAAGCCCTGCTTTGCGGTTGACACGCATGTCCACCGGTTCTGTCGCTGGCTCGGCTGGGTGCCGGAGAAAGCGAACCCAGAGGACTGCTTCAGACACTGCGATGTGAAAGTGCCGGATCACCTCAAGTACGGGTTACATCAGCTGTTCATCCGCCATGGGCAACAATGCTTCAAATGCCGGAAGGCGACAAGGCCGGGAACGAAGGAGTGGAGGGAGGCACCTGAGTGTCCGTTGGAACACCTGCTGGACCGGGGGAAGGGAGGAGACCATTGAGATGGAAACGGAACGCCAGAAAGAGTTGATGCGAAGTGGTTAACTGCCTTAGTCCCCAAGAAGAATAATGTGTATGTATACAAGCCCGGTTTATGGTCAACCGGTAAACGTGTGTCAAACAAGGAGAGCGTATGGTTCTCATGCCCGCCTTTAGCTTTGGAACCTCTTATTGTTGTAACGGATGAAAGTTTCCCAGGCCTTCGAGTCGTAGATACTTCTCCATAGTTTCATCCTATGTCCACTTCCCCGCTACCACACAGTAGACATGGGATTAACGACAGAACGTATCTTGATAATACCAAAATGTTTTCGTCCTTACAATCTTACTAGTAAGTACTCGACTGCGAACCAAGGTTTGAACATCCGGTGATTCAAGAGACGAGAGTTGAGCGCATCCGTACCACAGGACCTCTCACCTGCTGGCAACAGCTGCCCGGCAGCTGCTTAAGACCGTAGCTCTTGCCTGCCGCGCCTCCCTGCAACGGTTAGCGGCCCCACGCACTTTGGGTCTGACGCGGTTCCTTCCCGTCCAGATTGACGCGCAACGAGGTTTCGTTACAGCGTCCCTCCTTCTTTCTCAGGCACTGCACACTGGGCCTGGCATGTCAGAAGCTCCCGCTGACAGCCGCAACCTCGACTCCAACCTACATCAGGAGAGCCTTCACCGATTGCTTGGTGAATGAAGAACGGGGTTACGTAGACTCCTTCACTGGCTTGAGATTCTCACAATTTTTGAACACAAAACCGCACGAGCGCGGATTTCCCTTCTATCCTATTGTCATATTTCCACCAACTCCCGGTCTGTGGGCGCAAAGACACCCGCAACCATCGCCATCGCGGCATTTGCTCCCCAACAAAGCATCACTGCTCGTCCTCGGTTGCCTGGAGCATCTTGCGTCAACTATTCTTGTCATTCCTTCAACGCAGAAGCTGTTGCTCTAGCATTTCTGTCTCTCACCTCGACAAAAGCTTCTTGCCGATGCGAAAGCTTCCCTGAACCATCCCGCTTGCTTTGCGCTGAAGGATGCTTTTTGCGACTATCGAAGCGCCAACCTACTTCGCCCTCCCAGCTCCGCCTGCTCCGTCTGCCTCGACAACCGCCAGAACCCGTTACGCTCTCTGATCGACCGCCGAGATGACAGACAAAATGGAATACCCAGAGCTGGGGGCCACGGACGTTCAAACGGCTATGATGGAAATGCACCAAGCCTTTGAGGAGTTCCCTCCCGACGCACATCCAATCTGCCCTTTGATTAGCGACGACGACAATACAGATTACGCGTTCCCAAACCTCCCCGATGCGAACGGAACAACGGTGGCAGAAAAGCAAAAGCGAATTGCTGACGGGTGCGAGAGACGTAGAATCACCTACGGCCTTTCGCTCCTGTTAGTGATGCCAGAGGCGGGAAAATGGATTAACGAGTGGAAAGAGCGTGTCAACCTCTTTCTCACAAAATGTGACCAATGTGCCAGGACATGGCATAGGACACGCCAGCAGTTCATCAGAGCTATTGATCAGTGCGTACCCGTAAAACCCAACTTTATCCGCCGTAGGCCTGCTGACCAAGCTAATCCGATCCTACAGATCTACTTCCCGTGACAACGCCGAGTTCTTGAGGAAACTGCAGCAAAATCTCGAATCTTTCGACGAAGAGCGCATAACGCGCGGCCTCAAGAGAGCCAAGTTCATTCTCGAGAGGGACGGTCCCATGCCGACTACGAAACTCGTTAGAATCGAACTTTGGCCGTGTCTCGCCTTGTTCGAATCACTCTGCTGCATGGCATACTTGAACAACAAAGTAAACCTGGAGATATTCAACTACGTATTCGAAAATGTCCAGCCTAAGAAGCCGCTTAAGATGGTCGGAGGCGCTATTCCGACTATGACATACTTCCTTTTCGAAGAGTATCCGGTTCACAGGGCGTTTGCAGAGGCACAATGGCAACGGATGCCACCGGAAAGCCTTACCGATGAGGAGTGGGAATGGGCTGTCAGAAGCGGCCTCAAGTCCCATATACTCGGACATAGGGGATTACAGCTCCCGGCGAGGCTGTGTCGCTTTTGGAGTGGGTTCCTCCTCATTTTGCGAGCCATGAGCGAAAAGAGTATTCTGGAAAACCTCCGTGGTATGGAAGTACAACCGAACGTCTACTTCCTTGCCCTCGAAAACCTGGGCACCAATAACGTCCCTGCTTTGAGCATGATACTGAAAGCGCTTCGTACGCTAATGGAGCGTTCGTCAAAGGCCTTTTGGGATGCTTTCGACCAAGTCACTCCCAGTATGATTGTGGAGGAAATCTTCAAGAGCCCGGCCTTTCGGCCCTTCCTGAACCAGTCCCTTGAGCCGGACATGATGGTTGAGGACCAGGACAACAACGGTCAACAAATACCAGCGTTGGCGGAATGGGTGAGGGCCTTTATCCGCTCCCTTCCATTAGCGCGGCGGTCAGACGTTTGCGAATCTCTTCTTCGACATCTTTTCGAGACTTTGCGAGTCGACCCCGGCGCAGCCCAAGAAGCGAAGGCGACTTGTGTCCTTGCTGGTCTGGTGACCTTGAGGGAATGCTTGGACGGTTACCTCAACCTTCCATCCTTCGATACAGGAACGTCTCTTATCATGGTCAACCAGTTACTCAACAGAGTGATTCAGTACAAGGAAGTCATCATTGACGCGACCAAGCTCAAGGCCGCGGACAAGTACAACGTTGGCCTCTCACAGGCTGCCATAGCTATCATACAGTCTGCTCTGGCATTGGACGCGAAGGCGACGTTTATGGAGTGGGACGCTTTCGTTAAGGAGAAGCCTGTTCAAGATGCCGTAAACAGGGACTCTGGCGCATTGTGGGAGTCATTCCTGGAGCTCATCTGGAACGGACAAACAGATCTTGCCAAGGCCATGTTGAGAGCAACGATGCCTCTCAGGAGTATCGAACGGTTCATCCCTAAGCGGAAAGACCAGCTCAAGAACGAGCACGCAAAGTTCAACAGACGCTTCCAACAGCAAACGGCGGCAATTGGCAAAATGCTAGGCCGTCTGTCAGACTTTAACCCGGCTGATCTTGACAGTTTCTGCTCGGATCCTCAGAGTAACACCATCCAGCCCATCGTGGCGACTCTGATACACGGTGAGGAAGCCATTCGCGAAGCCGGCTTCGAGTTGATCAAAGCCATCACAGGTGAGATTACGCCATCTGAGGCCGTGAATAAGATGCTTGAGGAGTACTTCAGCCAGTTCCTGGAGGCCTTCACTGGCGCCGTAAACCATATCACCAACGCCAAAGACTCCAATAATCCGTGGAGTCACATGCAATACTTGTTGAAATGCTGTGAATTCGTGCTCAATGGCTTAAGTGATCCGTCCGTAGGCCAACTCAGACGCAAGACCCTGACCCCTGCGGAACATGCTGTCGTTAAGGGATGGTGGGAGTGCGAATGGAGAGCCGTCGGCCACTCGTTCGGATCCATGAGACTCTGGCACGTGAAGGTGGACAAGAAGGTCATGGAGGACTTTTGTCGTGATGTGATGGAGCTTGCAGAGAAGCTCCTCGCCCAAGACGGTCTCATGGCTTCGGCACTTAGCTCACCACAAAGCATCTCGGCAACAAACGGGGACGACGGCTCAGAGGGCATGAAATTGGTCCTGGAGCCGCCGAGAATACACTCGCTTCCCTTGGTGGACATGTTGCAACTCCGCGATAAATATCTTATCGCCGGTATCATCGAAATCACCAAGAAGCTGATCAAGCGTCTGCAAGACAACGGCATGATGCTTCCGCCAAAAACGGTCGCCTATCTCAATAACATGCTGAAGAAGAGGAAGATGGCTGATGGGCGGATGGACTACACCACAAAGACGAATCTTACCAACGAACAACGGATCGAGCTGCTCAAGGCGCTCGGGGACGATGCTGCCATCGAGGAGCAGTTCGTTGGTGGAAAGCCTGTCAAGCAAGAGGTCAAGCCGGTTATGAAACAGGCAAAGCTCGATTTCTCAAAGGCATCACTGAAAGACCACATGGCTTCGCTTACGCCTGCCTTTGATAAGGCCACTGAGAGGCGGAAGAATGCTCTGTTGGAGACGATGAAGGCCGAAGCTCCAGTCAAGGCTCCTCCCAAAATCGACTCAAAGGCTGCCGACAAGATCAAGGAGGCTAGACGGCTTGAGAGAGAAGCAAAGGCTAAACGAGATGCTGAGGCCATCGCGAGGGCAAAGGCTCTGCGTGCGCCACCGAAGCTGGTCCAAGGAGAAGGCTCAGGTCTGGCTGGCGTTGCTGGAGTTCGTGGCAAAGACCACGCCCCAGTGCTCAAGGACGAGATCATGGTTGGATCATCTTCAGAAGACGAAGATGAGTCTGACGACGACGAGCTGATCACACTCCATGCCGCTGGCAAGAAGAATATGACTGAGGCCGAGCGTCGCGCTCATCGGTTGTTGGCCGAGAAGATGCGTGGGCCGGTGAAGAAGGTCAAGATTGAGCGGTCCGCCAAGGATATGCGCGCTCGTCTTATTCCTCCTATGGATGTGTTGCACCAGGCTATCTTGGAATGGGACATCTTCCATGAGGGTAACGATCCGCCGAACGGGTACCGTTGCGATCACGTATCGGATACCTATCAGGACCCGGTCAGCTACAAGCAAACCTTCTTCCCGCTGCTCATCAACGAAGCCTGGCGCTCATTTGTCACGGCCAAGGATGAAACCACTTCCAAGCCTTTCGGCATCAAGGTCCTTAGTCGTATGACAGTTGACAAGTTCATGGAAGTCACGGCGTCGGTTCCAGTTGCAATCAACAAGGACCGTCAACTGTCCGAAGGAGACATTGTCATCATCTCCAAGGGCCAAAACCCACTTCAAGAGCCAGAAGAGCTGCACTGTCTTTCACGTATCTGGAAGACCACTTACAAGAAAGACAATGTGGAGGTCGTCTACCGACTGAACGCTAAAGGCAACCAGATCCTGCCTGCCCTACTGCCTGGCTCGGAGTTTACTGTCGTCAAGATCACCAACATGACGACCATTGAACGCGAGTACGCCGCCCTGGAAAGTTTACAATACTACGATCTCATGGACGAGGTTTTGAGGGCCGAACCGTCTCCTATGCTGTCTTTTGGCGAGGAGAATATCAAGAACACCATGAAAAACTGGGAACTTAACCCGGGTCAGGCCAAGGCGATCCTCAACGCTAAGGAGAACGATGGGTTCACCCTTATCCAGGGTCCTCCGGGTACCGGTAAAACAAAGACCATTGTGGCAATGGTTGGCTGTCTTCTGACCGGAGTGCTCAAAAATACTACCGCTGGGGTGGCCATTGGCCGTCCAGGACTCGGCGCTGCAAAGAACAATGCCCCAGCAAAGAAGCTGCTTGTTTGCGCGCCCAGTAACGCAGCTGTGGACGAATTGGTGCTGCGTCTGAAGAATGGCGTCAAAACACAGAACGGAACAACTCACAAGATTGAGGTGGTCCGTCTCGGTCGCAGTGATGCCATCAACACCGCAGTCAAGGATGTCACACTTGATGAGCTGGTCAAGGCAAAAATGGCTGCTCAGTTGAACAAGGATGAAGGCCCGACTGACAGGGAGAAGTTGCACCAGGAAGCTGGTGAGATCAAGCAGAAAATTGCCGAGCTCAGACCTCAACTGGAAGCAGCGCGCACGATTGATGATCGGCAGCTTGTCAACAAGTATCAGCGGGAGTTCGATGAACTCAAGCGGCGCCAGGCGCACATCGGAGCGCGCATCGATGCGGATAAAGCTAGCGGAAACACATTCGCTAGAGAGACCGAGATCAAACGCCGACAGGTTCAGCAGGAGATTCTCGACAAGGCCCAGGTGCTGTGCGCCACTCTCAGCGGTAGCGGTCACGAGATGTTCAAGAACTTGAACGTGGAGTTTGAGACGGTCATCATCGATGAGGCGGCGCAGTGCGTGGAGCTTAGTGCTCTCATTCCCTTGAAGTACGGATGCTCAAAGTGCATTCTTGTCGGTGATCCCAAGCAGTTGCCACCTACCGTTCTCTCGCAGTCTGCTGCACGGTACGGCTACGACCAGAGTTTGTTCGTCCGTATGCAGAAGAATCACGAGAAGGACGTACATCTGCTTGATACACAGTATCGTATGCATCCTGAAATCAGTTCCTTCCCCAGAGCCGCCTTCTACGAAGGTCTCCTACAAGACGGCGACGACATGGCCAAGTCGCGTCTCCAGCCCTGGCACCGTAGTACTCTGCTTGGGCCGTACCGCTTCTTCGACGTCCGCGGTTCGCAGGAGCGGGGACCAAAGAACCAGTCGCTGGTTAACGAGGAAGAACTCAAGGTTGCCATGCAACTTTATCGCCGGTTCAAGGCCGATTACGGCGATGTCGACCTCAAGGGCAAGATTGGTATCATCACTCCTTACAAAGCCCAGCTGTACCGGCTGCGGTCGCAGTTTGCCCAGCGCTTCGGCGATGCCATCACGGACGAGATCGAGTTCAACACCACCGATGCCTTCCAGGGCCGCGAGTGCGAGATCATTATCTTCTCGTGCGTTCGTGCCAGCCCCACGGGCGGTATCGGTTTCATGACGGATATCCGTCGTATGAACGTCGGTCTCACGCGTGCGCGGTCTTCGCTCTGGATCCTCGGTGACTCCCGCGCCCTCATGCAAGGCGAGTTCTGGGCGAAGCTCATTGAGGACTCGAAGCGGCGCGACCGGTATACCACGGGCAATATCATGGGCATGCTGAGCCAGACGGGGCCACAGCTGTCTGCTGCGGCGTTTCAGGCTTTGGCGATTACTAGCTCTGATAACAGCAGAGACGGTACGCCGAGCGGTGTCAAGCGGGAGGTGGTCGAGGTGAAGGACGAGGATGGCGATGTGAAGATGAACGATAGGTCATCGTTTAGGGGGTCTTCTCCCCCGGCTGCTGCTGTCGGTAGCAGCAGTGCAATGGGCTCGTCTAGACCTCCTTCCGGACGCAATACTCCAAATCATACCGGGAACGGGTTCGGAAGTTCGCCTGCCCCGCAGCAGCAGCCGCAACCGCCGCCATACAGGGAAGGTTTGCCAGTCATTCAAGAGACGACTTTCACGCCGAGGGTGAAGAAGAGGCCGCATGAGGGAGGAGGGGGTGATCAGCCTGGCAAGAAGGTACGTAACATCCAACAAACAGACAAGCAGTACAAGTATGACCAGTCCAGTCCAGATTTACTAACATTTTTCACTCAATCACAGCAACACATCGACCCCATCATCAGCAGAGCCCCCAAGGGCCCAAGAGGCTACAACCCCAATACCAGCAACCACAACCACCACAACCTCCCGCCAAGACCACCGCCGCCGGCGCCGAGTGACCCTTCGGCAATGGAAGTCCTGGGATTGGCGCCTCCTACCAGAGCACCGGCTGCTCAGCAGCAGCAGTATCATCCCCCGCAGCATCCTCCACAGTATCAACCTCGTCCTCAACAAGGACCTCCGCCTCCGTACCCGGGCCGTCAGCAACAACAACCACCTGCAGGTCCTTCGAGGCCCGGTCCTCCAACTGGTCCAAGCAGACAGGGTGGTGGTCCAGGTTACCACCAGCAGCAGCAGCAGCAGCAGCAACAGAGACCGCCGCCGATAGTGAAGAAGAAGGCGCCTGTTGATCCGTTTATTAAGCGGAAGAAGAGGTGATTGAGTTCAGTTGGGGGTGGTCAGTTCTGACCGGAGGATATACCTCCTAGAAACCCACCTCGGGGGGGCTGGGTTGTTGCTTCCGTCATCACGCTTCATCGTATATGAGGCAGGGTTTCGTTCTCGGTCTCTCGGCTTTTCTGGTGGTTCCTTGCATTTTACATCTTGCCCTTTTTGCGGGCAGATCTTGCTTTGTTTTATCGCCTCCTACATAGACTAGTACTTGAGGCGTTTGTTCGCTTACTACCAAGGTACATATAATCTGGGATGGCTTACCGCTGTCTGATTGAAGGAGGAGCTAAAGGGGCGTCATCCGGACGGTATAAATGGTGTTAGAGTAGAAAAGATTGTAGAGTAGACTTGATGATTGCTTGCTTGTGCCTGGTGCCTGTTAAGTTTTATGATCGGGCTGCACGGTCCGGTCCGATTCGGTAAGGACATAATTACGGTCTCGTTCTTGCACGTCTTTTCTTCCGGCGGTTCTTCCCCGTCCTGGTCGTCCTGGTCCCGAGTCCCCAAACTGGGGTTCTTACCAGGATCGGTTTAAAGGGCTTAAGCCGGAGACTGTTTTTAAGAGGAAGAAAACCGGGAATCGAAAGCACGACACAGGATGGAGGGAAGTGAATGAAGCGTTTCCGTCGAAATGCATTCTGCCTCAGGGTATGACAAAATATGGGCAACAAGTTCCCCAGAAATGCTCTGGTTTCCCGTACATCGATCAGAGTCAAGTCGATTACTCTTACTCTCATTTCCCCTCCGGCGTACACCTACCTACCCATCCTGGTTCTGGTTCCAACAACACTACCTATCATCCTCCTCCATGTAATAACGAAGCACACCTACCAGCAGTATGTACCTACGCTTCCAAGTCAGTCCACAGGAAATGAACGTCCATCGATTTTTACGTCTACCGGTATGCAACCACATGAATCTAGTCAATACCTCTTAACATTGTGCTCATTCAACTATGTACGAACGAACCTTTTACAAACTGATCTCCTATCCTACCGCTGTGCTGCTTCCATCCACTTCATGTGCTTCAATCTTGTCTCAGTGCTACCGCAGTACTCTCCAAATGCAAGGTCGTGCACACACGTACATACATACCTGCAGAGACTGCCTCCTGCTAGCAGTGTGCTGTGCCCTTTGCATCTCCAGGTTCTGTCTTGCTTCTTTTTTTTTTTTTTGTGGTTTTTTCCCTTCATAAGGGCTTATCATGCTTAAAATACTTCATCAACACCACAAAGCGCCAGTGGTTTAGTGGTAAAATCCATCGTTGCCATCGATGGGCCCCGCGTTCGATTCGCGGCTGGCGCAGTGATTTCTTTTTTGCATTTTCTTCATGCAACTTTTTTTGTTTTCGGATGTAGTGGGACCGTGGGGTGGGGATGTGGTGGTGCGGGCTTCGTGGGGTGGGGATGTGGTGGTGCGGGCTTCGTGGGGGTCATTTTTGGTGGGAAATGGGAAACTGGGGATGTTGCGTGTAAGTGGACATGTCCGTTTTGGGAAATTTGGAAGCTGCTTGACTGACGGGCAGAGAGGGGAGGGACACTCGACAGTTGCATGATCACGGGGCGAGATGAATAGAGCAAAATAGCATGAGGGAGTAGAGTGCTGATTGGACTTGCTGTGGTAACGAACTTTCTCTATTTTTATTTCGTCATGGTTTTCACAATCACTCATCGGGGAAGGAACAAGAGGCAAGACTGTCTGCAGGTGAGCATGGCATCAACACCGAAACCTAATCACATGACGATATGCACACAAGAAAGATGTTTTTGTTGTGAGAAAGAACTGATCTTTTTTTTGTCTGTCAAATTGACGCAATCGCTTTGGTTTTTGGTCTCGTCCAAGCCGATATCCAGTACCGGGCTCAGAAAAACAACTTAAGCATCATCATCATGACCCTCGTACTTTAGTTCGGCTCGTGCCTTCCCATGTCTATCTGCGCCAATCCATGCAATATCCGTCAAAAAAATCTGTCCTTCCTAGTCCATCATCCACTATCAATATCCAGCCATGTTTTCGTGATACCAACTCTCAGAGGGGCCCATATGGCGAACCAGTAGGAGAGCGCATCAAATCCAGTCGTAATCCCAAACATCTCCTTCTTGCCCGTGCTTCCCTCCATTAGCACTAACTCTTTCCTCCCATCTAGTACCTCACACGAGGATACATCTCCTCCTCAGTCTTCTCCACCCTGGGCTTAGGGCCTAAACCGAGCAGGCAGTACCTCAAGCCCAGCACGGGAAAATCTCTGCAGTCTCGCGCGATGGCATTTCGGGCACACAGGCGGAACCACCTGATTCCACAAAGCGATGGGGTAGGTCTTGTTGTTCAAATCAGCATCATCGGGAATGCCAACGGGGCGATTGTTAAGTTTCTCGAACATTTCTTCATGCTGCGCGATGGCGTGGTATAGTTCATACTCATCGTCGGTGAGGTCGGCCATCTCAATGTCGGGGGGATAGTCGGCGTCGCTATCATCGTCGTCGCTATCATCGTCATCGTCGTCTTCGGAGGCAACAGCGGCTTCCCACTCCGGCATGGTAGTCTTCACGGCGTTCACCAGCTCGACAAGCTTCAGGCGAGTCTCCTCATCCATGACAGCAGGGTTATGATCGACCCACTCCAAAGCCGTGATCTCCTCCTGTTTTCTCTCTCCGGGGTGCAGCATTTTGGGCACCCACTGTCCTCCGGACTCCGCAACTCCTCCATCGAGAAGGTCGGAAGAAGGAAGGTCGCAAGCCTCCACCTCGCACCAGCACTTCCTGTGGTGCATGTCGGCACGGCACGCCGGGCACTTGTACTCGCGGGTGAGCTTGCGGCGGTCGCAGACGGGATTGTAGACGGCGTCGTAGGGGTTCGGGTCGGGGAGTTGGTCTTCGTATTCGTTGAGGCACGGGATGCAGAACATGTGGCCGCAGGGCAACACGGCAGCCTCGAAGCGGACTAAGGTGGTGTTGGTGGCGGGGACGCCAGCGATGTCGAGCTCTTCTTCTTCGCAGAGGGCGCACATGGGGCGCGGGATGATTGTGTGGGGGTCCGTTGACGATTCGGCGCGAGAGAGCAGGTATTGCTTGATTTCGGGCCAGAGAGTGGTCTCCTTGCGGACGGGTTGGTGTGACATGGTTTTATAGTTGGTCTGGGTCGGGGTGATGGTCATCAGCAAAAGTTGGCTTGCGTGTAGAGGTAGGAAAACGGAATGGGAATGGGAAAGTACCTCTGAGGATGATGAAGCCATGATGGAAGTGTCTGACTGGCTGAGAACAGATGCAGCCGTCTTGATATCACTTTGAGTAGACATAGTTGTCGTTGGTTTTTTGTCGTTTGAGGATGTCAGGTCTGCTAGAGAGCGAGATTTTGAGAGCGAGATCTGAGTGATAGTGGGTAATAAAGTCTGTTTGGAGTTGAAAGAGAAGTTGATGTGAGAGAAGATGGAGAAAAAGAAAACTGAAGTTGGAAGGAGGAGAAAGTTCAGTATTTATATTAACACGACGGACGAAATTCGAATGAATGTTCACGGGAACCGCCACCACGCAAGGTCCGCTGGATGAACCTTCGCAGAATGGCATCATTTAGCAAGTCCGATGGCTGCGCAATCTGGAGGCGTCACGGAGCTGCACTAGGCGAGAGCAGCTATGGGCATCGAAGATCATGGAAGTGATGCTGCATCTCAACAGAAAATACATTGACCATGAAGGCGGCATGTATCTCATCAAGCCGGTGTAGTCCGTTCTTGCGTGCGAAGTAACAACGTGTCCAGATGCAGTGAAATTGTTCTTATTTACGATATTTATTCTGCTACTTTACAGTATCAGGAACCAGGCATCCGGAAGGTGGGTATATGCAGAAGAAGTATGTAGACCGAGAAGCACATACTGCGGAATATATGCCCGAACAAAATTTATGCAAGATATTGTATCTCTGCCTCAGCCCCCTCCAAGATTCATCTACGCTAAAAGAAGTCTTTTGCTACAGAGAAACAAAAGTTACAGACGTCCATCAAGGGGACATATTATGCCTACCCTCACGCATATAAGTTTTGTCCATACCTGACCTTCCCAAATCCTGATCTCCCTAGTTTACACGGTAGCCGGCTCCGTGGCTCCGGTGCTTAAAGTGGGGCATAAATCCGACGCCGCCGACCGGATGCAGTTGGTGATGTACGGCTTAGGGTGGGGGCGATGCGGGATAAGTAACGCGGGAGCCGCAAGGGGGCCCGGGGGCCACTTCCAGTTGCCCAGCACGGAGAGATATGCATGCAGGAGGGGTGAAGAAATCTTACAGAGTGCTCGCATATTTATCCGCTCATCCCGTTCCTTTCGCTATTCACACGCCCTGCCCCTAAGCCTCGTCACTTGCGCAGCAGGAAATGCATGTAGAAATGTATCTCCGAAGGGGCAAATGTTGCTCTCGCATTTGTGTTCTTGGAGCGAACGAAAGAACGAAGCAAACGACATCTTCTACGAGATCGCAGAGAAAGCAGAGCCCTCGCCCTTCTGCAAGAATGGTGCGCCGCTCACCCCCTGACATTTCCCTGGTCACAGTCCACACCAATGCTACAGATATTGAGGCCGTGTTCATTCCGGCTGTAGTGCATTAAGGGAAGCTGCTCTATCCCTAACCCAAAGCTTTTCTGCGACCAAAAAAAGGCTTCCGTTACGGTACTACTGCCGTAACGAACATGCCCCGAATGTGGCCAAAGGCGCTGCACAGCTAGCAGACAAACCGCCATAGCTCTGAATAAATTCGTTAAACCATCACCAAGTTTGACATCCTTTTTTGCGCAAAACGATTTGATGCAATGCTGCAGTTTTCTCTTTCCGACCCACCACTGGCACGGAGAGGGCCGCTAAGGTACCTATGAACGAAACGCAGCGAGAACTCACCTTCGACACTCCTCTATTTGCACCTTTAACCCACTCTAGAAATGCTCAAATTGCAATGAAAGGAATAGAACAGCGCGGCTATAACAATGGAGTGTTATTTTGATTTTGTTTTCTCTCCACGTGGTAGAACGAAACCTCTTAGTCCTACCTCTACACTTCACACTCGGAGCGTTCGTGAAGCGCGATATCCACCAGTGTCTTTTTCAGCAGCACAACCACCATTGCACCAACGTTCTTCCAAAACTACTTATTACGAAGCAAAGCCCTTCAACAACCAGATACAATTTTTTTTCTTTTCTTTTTAAGATTTGATTCACATTCGGAGAAGCCCCATCATCATCACAAGAACCCGCGTTAACACCCAAAGCCAAGAGAACCGCAACTCCCTCCAACCTCGTAACAGCCCACCCCACACATATCCATCACGAGAGAAAAAAAAGAAAAAAAAGACACGACCAGACAGGGCACATCTGAGACACCATGAAATGAAAATGGTAAAAAGATATGAAGCAAAAGATTAAGAAAAAAAAAGGATAAGAAAAAAACATACAACACCAGGGATTCGCTGGTCGTCACCGACCCAACTACTATACTAGTCTGGCCCTCACTGGCTTATCTATGGGAGAGCGGACGGGATCCCGAGTTTTCCAGTGGGTATGGTCGTATGTGCTTGTTCTAGTCCGATCAGGTGCTTATAAGTGTGCATTCCACGGATTCCTGAAGTTCGGTCCTGGTGGTGATTTTGAACTTTTGGGTTGGGTGGGGGGAATTGTTGCGTGACCACATCTTGAACTCCGTGGTATATTCGAGGTTCCCCTTTTGCCATGCCGTGAAGTGTACATCAACCGAAAAACACGGGTTTATGTAAGTTCAGGTAGATATAGCGGATGGACATGTTGCGTGCGAGTGATTGCGGTCCATCATGTCCATTCGGCTTAGTCAAGGTGAAGGCGATGGTTAGGTTTAGGATTGCTATTTAATATTACACATATTTAACTGGACAACGATATGAGGTAAGGCTAAGTTATGTACTAAAGTATTGGACGTCTCTTGGTCGATCGCCCAGATCTTGCACTCGAAGTAGTGCTCAGTATGTGCCACCAAAGGTCATCATACGTCCCAGGGAGTATATGACACAGTATCCCCAGTGTGCTCCACCCTCAAATACGAGGATAAAAACTATCTACAAGACCTCTTCATTATGATATTCTTTGGTACCAAAATACAAATTCCCATGCGTCAGATGGTTGAGGACAAGGGCGAGGACCTCGTTCGGTCAAAAGCCTCGCAAGAAGTCCAACACTATGGCTACGTGACCTAATCGGAAAAGGCTCAAGTGATAACACTCGAAAACAGTTACAAGTTCGACAGACCGAAGTTGCAATGCCATACAGGCCATGCAGCTTCCGATCGTCATCCCCATCTTGATGAACGCCTCAATCCACACACCAGGCTGCTAACTTCGCTTCTCAACCTGTGTCTCATAGTCGAGGCGCCTCTAGTGCAGCAGCCATTTCCCGACGAATATCAAAGTTAATTAACTGCAGCAGCGTCCTGTTACGCCTGATCAGAACCTCCACAGCATCATCGACCCACAGCCCTAGCTCATCTTGCCCGATAATGTGCTGGGGAATATTGGTTGCGGGCTCTAATCTCCACGGCGCTTCGTGAAACCAGGGTCGAAGGAGGGTCAGCGCAGTTTGCCAGCCCCGAGGAGGAAGGGGGGGTTCTGAGGCGACCAAATTAACCACATCGCGGATCGACGCTCGAGGAGGTGGAGGAAAGTCAGGAGCCCATGGGGGGCGATCCAATAAGAGATTATCCAGCGGATCAATAACTTGGCGCTCAGCTGTGCCATCTTCTAGCATTTGCAAGAAGAGTTCGTCTTCATCGTGTGTCGGATGTTCTCTGGGGAGGAAATGATGTTGACCGGGGGTCACTGGGGGAGGAGCCCAGAAAGGACCGCTTGAATCATCGACATCGCGTGGCTCGGGGACGGGACCCCGAGGGAGAATCACGAATGCGCCGTCCCAGAGAAGGTCATCCACCTGAAAATCGGCACCAATAGGTAGAAGACCAGCTGGGAAGACTGGCGGTTCGCCGTGCCCAGCCTCCCAATGAAACCAAGCCGGAGGTCGATGTGGGCCAAAGAACATCGGTTCATCCTCATCTTCCATAAATTCACTCTCTTCAACGATGTCGAACCATAAGTCCCACATTATTTCAGAAAATTCTTCCTCGAAATCATTGTCGCGAGCTTCTTCGGGCCCAGGAGGGGGCGGGTGAGGATTACCAGTCCTGCGCGTCCATTCATGGGCAAGGAACGCCGCCCACATATCTGGAGAGGCCAGGATCATGGCACTGAAGCTATGGAGAGTGGTGTCGTATTCGGTAAGTCCAGCTTCGTCGAGAAGGAGTACCTAAGCCCGCTCTCTCCGTGCTGCCCTCATATCTTGCGCTAACAACCTCAGATCGTGCATGGGGTCGCGACCGTTTCCGTTACCGTTTGCAACATGATCCGCGATACCGGCAACACCCGCAAACATCCCTTGGTCTACTTCCTGCATCCAAGGAGGGAGAAACATGTCGGGATGAAGGCGGTTAGGGTTGCGCCCCATTTGCCCCGGGCCTGGTTCGTTGGCTCCGGCCCCAAGATGGTGTCGGGCAGCTCTGCCGCGGACGACTCGGAGGCGGTTTCTGAGAAATTGTGGCGGGAATAAACCGTGATTGGCGGCTTCAAAAAACGTCCGGGGGTCGGCGTTCGCGTTCTGGGGGTCTATCAAGTCGACAAAGGGATCCCGCTCCGTACACTCGGGTTTGTGACGGCAATAGAGAAACCCGTGCTCATTTCGCTGGAACGGGGCGAGGCATATGTAGCACCATTCGTGGGAACAGATACCTATTAGGAAACACAATCAGTAACCAGTCATTGCAGAAGATCAGGAGGTGAGCAAGGTAAATCGAACTTACAGGTGATGTGATTGCAACCAGAGAACTTGTGGACAGCCTTGTTGCACGATGGGCACTTTTTGCTAGACTTGGTGATCTCTGCCTCGGATGCCTTTTCGTCCTTCTTCTTTTGGATGTTACGCTTGTCATACTCCTCGCATGTTTCGCCAGAGTGCCAGGGTACGTCGTGCTTAATGCAATGTGATGTCTTACAGGCCTTGCACTTAAAGCGCACGCATTTGACATCGTCTATTTGACCGGAGCTACACTTGGCCGACTTGCACCATCGGAAGTTGGGAATATTTCCGAGGGCGGCGCGAGTAGCCAGCTCATCATACCGTTTGAAAACGCTTTTCGGTGCGTTTCTCTTGACATCTGCGAACTGAAGGGGCTTGGGGCACTCCGGACACTTAATCCGATCCCACATCTTAGACTCCAGCTCCGAGGCGATCCACTGGCCCAAACAAGCGTTGCAGATGGTTGGCTTGTGATCGCATCCAGATGTAATCTTGTATGCCATGAGGCTCAGATTTTTGCTGTCAAGACAGACGCTGCAGGCTTCGTCGGGTAAGAGCCAAGCCTCCTCGGTCGAAAAGATTTTGGCTGCCTGACCAGGAAGTTCGACCTCGTACGTCTTTCCCCAACAAACGCGTGTAGTCTTACTGACACGCGTATCGTTGAGCGTCAAGATGAGCTCTGACCAGTGGGCGTTGAAACCAGTCTTCCCCCTTGAGCGGACATTCCGAAACAGGCGAGTATCAAGGTGATGCTGCCAGCGCCTAACACTCATGCCGTCGTAGAAGTAATGCGACTCGGGATGATAGACATAGCGCCTTCCGAGGCCATTGACGACAGCATATGCGTTTGTCCGCGCAATATGACAACTAATCCAACAACAAAGCCAGTGTCGCTTGACTTCAGAGACCACCCAGCTGTCTCCCTGCAATTGACCAGGTCGTGTTCCGCCTCGAGCCACCAGCAACACCCTGTCCGGATCGGAGATGGACATAAAACTCGCAATTTTGCGTCTCAACTCGCGTATGGTGGCGCCTGTATCGATTGCCTGTACGAGTTGAGTCGCAAGCTCTGGGGGAATTGGCTGGTTGTTCGCATCCTTGTATTGGCTGAACTTCCACTGGTCAACCTCGGCAGAAGACCTGGACATGCGGTACCAGATCTTGGAAGACGTGTAGGGAATATCGTCCGAGGGCTTCAGTACTTTGCCATCCATGTAGAAAGCAAAGTGAGCAGTGGAGGCGATGGGATGGCCCTTGTCTTGATAACGGCGCCGGATGAGGTATTCGAGCTTACTGATTGCATAACCGCGCTGAAGAGTGAACTTCATGTTCGGTTGGCGATCGTCCAAAGGCTTCAGCTCGACGTCCACAGTTGACGCTGGGGGCGACGCCCGCCCGCGACGCAAGTGTGAGTGTCGATCAAGATCCGACAGTATGCGATCCCGCTCGGTCTCGATACGGCGCTTATGGCGGGGAGAAAGGCGCAAGCCGAAGAGAGGCAAGAAAAGGCCGGTATGGCGAGAGTCTCTGCTGGCATTGCCGCCTCCTCCGTTGGCATTCGACGTATTGCTATTGTTGATGTTGCTTTCTGGGGTTCTTGAGCCCCGCTTTGGGTCCTTGCTAGGCGCCATAACGAACCACAACTCCTTGCGACGGCTGTAGGCAACTTTTTTCCATCACAACTGCTGTGTGTCGCTTGATTACCGGGATTTTGTTGAGATGCGTGACGTCCTTAGAGGTGAGATTGAGGTGAGGAATGTAAGCGGCGGCTTGTCTTTGTCAGCCGGAAAAGTATGGTTTCACGAAGAAGACTTGTTCGTGAAGGAAGGTGAGTGAGTGACCCTGCGCGTCGCAAAGCAAACCCGAAGACTGTCTGGGGCGAGGCGTGAATGGAAGTGAAGGCAAAGGTATGGCGAGGGGTCAGAGGGGCGTATGGCACGCATTTTGGACCTCGACCCAACCTGGAACCGTAGACTCGGGATGGAAGACGGCGAAGTGGAAGGTTTGGAAGTCGGAGGGACGTCGATAGCCGATAGATGCCCGGCACCGCAGCTGCCAGACTGAGTGAGTAAAATGCAGGCTCGAGTCGTCGCAAGTGGAAGGCACGCAAAGCAGGGCAGGCACCTGCTCCAAGTGGTCCCCAAATGATCCAAATGGCAGATGCAAACGAAGTGTGCGACTGATTTCATGAGTGGTTGCCACCAAGGCAGGAGCGACTGGCGAACGCACCTTCAGCAACTGCCAACCCACACCACCAGTGAAGACACCCATATGATCGGCTGGCCAATGAGCATTGCAGGATGCAGATTCCCCTGACGCTTGACGGCGTTGGCCAGTGGCATCACCACAGCCAATCGGTCCCCGCCAAACGGCCAACGAGAAAGGACGCCCTGATTATCGTTTCCAATGCTCGATGCACCATTTCCATTTCGACAACCACCACCGACCCGACCCGGTTCTCTTATTCATCTTGGGCATCCACACTCGTGCTTTGGGAACCAAACACGAAGCCAGGCACTCACTCGAAAGTCGACCATGCGGAACCTGAACCCGAAGCGAGGGTTGGGTATCTTGTCTGACCTCAAGATATTTAAATGCTGGGGTTGAACAACATGAAGCTGTTCCCCGCATTGCATGGCACCTGTCACATATTGATAATTGAACATCCAGAAAGTTATTTGGCATCCATTCATGTTCGAGATGAATTCTTTTGGTACGGCCGGGACGACCGAGAACTCAGCAGTTGATGGTCATTGGTCGCCCTGGCTCCCGAGAGCATCTGCACATGGTGTGCCTGTTATGTACGGTGCCTATCAGTTCGGGATCGGGATGTCAAACTCAGGAACAGGAACCCGAACAGCAACTGCGATTGACGAACCTATGTCCGGTTACCTGCGCAAAACGCTGGTTCGACTATGAACCGGCAAGTCTGTTGTACTATGGTAGATGTTTGCCGCGCTATTAGACGCTGAGACCTTCCTGTATCAAGAAAACACCATTGTTGACGTTGATTGATCACCACCAGGATTATCATCCATTCAACTATACATGGAGCAGACATACGACGATCACCAAGTACATCAGTCAGGGTGACAGTCCACCTTTATGTCAGCATTGTTCGGTCCCTTTGTCTACGGACTTTTTTGCTTGTCCATCGTTTCACAAGCAATATCTCATCTAGATAACATCCTGATGTTGTCATTGATTGTATATACCGCTAACTATACCACTGCTTGACCTTTCCAACCTTCTATATATGCTACGCATTATGACGATTGTCGTCGTTGTTGTTGCCTTCCTTGTTGTATCTTAAGCCAGACTCTCTTTCTTGGGTGCTTCGGATAGGAGGTGTCACGCTTCGTTGTCCGTTTAATTTGTTTCCGCCGATGTTGTAAGTTCCTCCGATGTTGTAAATTCCTCCGATGTTGTAAATTCCCACGATGTTGTAAATTCCGCCAATGTTGTTTCCTCCCCTGAGTCGTCATCTTCGTTGTTGTTGTTTTCGTTGTCAAAGAAATTGTAATAAAAAACCGGGAACCCACCCATATTTTGTACTTGACTTTGTGGCACGGGCCAAGGAACGTTGTTGATCCGTGGCATGGGCCCACTAACGTCGTTCAGCGGATTTATCCATGGCCGATATCGATCACGAGGAAAATCAACAAAAAACGAATCAACCAGAATCAGCTTTCCCCCGGGCCTCAACGCCCTCCTAAATTCCATAAGCCAGTGGGAATTCCACCAGTGCGTGGGATTCTCCTGCTCCAATTCCTCGACTTCTTCGATGTCCAGCTCTCTCTCTCCCCACCAATACAGCCCTCCAGTTCTCAGGCCGGCAATGACGAGCAATCGCAGGTTCTTTCCTTCGAGCCTTCGAGCCAGCTGTACTACCTCTCTCATCTGGGGCCGCGATCTACCGATGCTGCGTTTTGGAACGTTCCTCAAGTCAAGGTAGAGTGTCTCGAGATTAGTCAAAGCCTGGTAGTCAACGTACAATGGCACCATGTTCTCGAAGTGCAGACGGTCTTGGATCGCTCTCTGATTAGCCGCCACCGTGGCGGATGGTGGGTTTGAAGGAGGAACAATACCGAAACGCGCGTAGTCAACACCTATTTCCAAATTGAGATCGGGAGAGCTGGTGATCATGAGATGGCGGATACGTCTGTATAGAACCCACGGCTCCTGGTTAGGGGGTTCTGGAGAAAGATGGTTCTTTACCTGGTCAAAGGGTCTGGCTTTGATGGCAGCGGCAGCAGCCGTGGACGCCGGCACACCGGTGGCCGCCAACAAATAACCATCGTCGTCAAACCTCTCCGTGAACCCTTCGATGAAAGGCAAGAGTCCGACCATTTCATCTCCCCAACTGATCGTCCCTTCGATCCCGCTACACACCCGTCTTCCCAGCCCTCTTTGCGTGAATCTCCCGAGCCACTTCGCCGGCCTCTGATTCAAGACGACCAACCTGTCGGGCCTAAGCGCTCTCTCCCTCTTCACCTCCCTCGCCAAAAACCTCCCCATCCTCGTATTCCTTATGCTTGTCATGTAGGCATTGATACCCCTAGTCCTCGCCTCCTCAACCATTCGGTCCCATGGCTCAACCTCATCTCTTCTCCCTTCTCTTCCATTTCCACGATAACCCATTCCCTTCCTAAGCCTCCCAGTCCAAGCCCCTCCCTGTCCCCTTGCCTCCGGATCGAACTTCCCCTCCCAATCCTGATCCCACGCCCCAACGCCCTCCATCAGCACCTCCTTTTCAAACGCAACGCATCCGCACTCTTCACAGTGTTTGTTTTCGAATCCATGTGCCCCCTCCCCAAAGAGTGGACATTGCGTTCTTCTCATCGAGTGTCCCGCAAAATAACTCTTCAGCTCCCCGTAAAACTGTTCTTCTCCCTGCCCCGCCTGCACTCCCAGTGTTTGTGAGCTCGGCGTGTACACGTCCACTCTTAGCTTCCTCAAGATTTCGTCGAGTTGGGGCTTTTCTCGCTGTCGATTGCAGACCTCCCAGTTTGAGCAGAACAGCTTGAAAGCGCAGACATTGTCGTGCGTGGTCAGGGCGGCGAGCACAAGCTGCGTTTTGATCTCCTCCGGGATTTCAGTGGGTGACCTGGGGGCTGGGGCAGGGGCAGGGGCAGGGGGGGGAGGAGGAGGAGGAGGAGGAGCTGGTGCTAATCGTTGTCTCTGGGCGGCTGGTTGGCCGGGGGCCGCTCCGTTTGCTGCTCTTTTAGGTGGCATTTTTGTTGTGAGTATATATTAGCCGTTATGGCACTTGTCAAGGTATGTGACTTGTTGAAGGATCGAAACAAGAAAGATAAAACAACAAGCAGGTATGAACAGACATGCTATGTCGGCAATCGGATTGTTTAAAAGCAATCAGGATCTCTGCTAAGGAAGGTCCTAAAGAGTCCTATCAGCAACAATCCAAGGCAGACAAGGGGCTGTATCAACAATCAATTACCGACAAAGCGGGCCAGAAAATAGAAATTCTATTTTCACAATCGCATTGTTTCAAAGCATTCAGTATCTCTGCTAAGTGAGGTCCTGTCCAAAGAGTCCTATCAGCAATAACTCAAAGCAGACAAAGGGCTGTATCGACAACCAGTTGCCGACAAAGCGAGCCAAAGAGAACCGACTTACCTATTTATATCCCATCTCCTCAGCTTTCAAGACACGACACTCACAATAAGGTTCAAACAAAGGGTAGAGGGGCACAACTATGAATTAAGATAAAGGGTATTTGACTGTCTCTCATCCTCAAACCAAACGGGCACCAAACCACGCGCGTACAAGACCCCTCAAGTACTTTCCTGCCACCGAAATTATGCGTTAAATTGCCCATTTCTGCTCTGTCAACCACACCTGACCTCCTCTCATCAAGCGGTCTGCGTACGTATTAATGCTTCCCTTCAACTTGTTGCCTTGTGTCCAAGGTGGATGCTGCCACCGCGATGTATGCCTGATCATCTGGTCGGTCCCCGGCCGGACCAAATAGGCCTTCCTAGAGGGTCCTTCTGGGTGGAATATAATACAAAGAACTGAAAATAACCGTCAACGCCGTCGCATCTAAAGCAAACCTAAAAGTAAACTTTTGGAAAGCAACGAGGTACTAAACGTCCGTCATTCCTTCATAAGCTGCACCGCTTAGAGAAGGGCAGCGGCGAAGACACCGGCAGCGATAGCAGCAACACCGTTGCCGAGGAAGGCAGCAGCGTTGGTGGGAGCAGCAAAGCTGCTGGCAGAGGTCGAGGAAGCGGCGGCAGCGGAAGTCTCGGCGGCAGCGTCCTTGGTCTCGGTGGGCTTGGCAGCGGAAGTGGTGGCAGGGGCGGCGGACGAGGTGGTGATCACGGCCTTGTTGGGGTCCTGGGTACCGCACTTGTCAAAGATGTCCTCCTTGCACTTGTCCTGGCCCATGGCATCGTTTGCGTGGTTGGTGATGCAGGTAGAGTAGGCGGTCTGGCACATGAACTGTAGGACGCCGCGTTAGAAACCTTGCTTCAAGAACAAAAATCGGGAACACCTACAGTAGGGACAGTCTGAGTGTACTCCTCAAGATCCGGGGAATCGCCAGAGGTGCAAGTGCACTCGTACTTCAGCGTCGTCTGTAAAGAGGGAACCTGTGGTCAGTAATGCTTCCTTAATAAGCGGTACTCCAGGTGAAAACATACGATGTCGCAGGCGTTGGTCTTGACATTCTTGTTGCAAAGAATCTTGCAGGTGTTGTACTGGGCAACACACCACTGGTCTGGTGACAGGACGGCGTTAGTATCTCAAGGCGACACGACTTTTGGGAACTGTGTTACGTACTCCTCGTGTTCGGGTCAACAGAGTCGACGGGGACGGTGAGGTTGCTGTTGGACGACTGGGCGGCGACGGCAGCGGTGAGCGCGGAGAGCGCGACGAAGATGATGTTCTGACGCATGGTGACTGGCGGTGGGAGGTGGATGTGTGATGAGTTGAGGTTGTTGTTGTGGTGGTGTGAAGTAGATACTATTATGTATCGATGTCGGAAAACCCGGACGGGATATTGCTTGGATTAGTTATTAAAATCTGAGAGATGGGTGAAGGCGGGGAATATGTGGCGTTCGCAGAACAAGCAGACGGAAGAACTAAGAAGAGACGAGAGGGAGGAGAGATAAGAAGAAGGGAGAGGCGAGTATTAATTGCAATGAAACTGAAGGCCGCGGCGGTCGGTGTCGACAAGAACTTGAAATGAAACGATTCTGGGACGGGAAGGCACCCCCGGTTTTTTTGAAAGAAGCCCAAAACGGGAAGGCACGCAGGACGAGTGTCGGGTTTAATTGCTCCTGCTGCTGCGAGTTTTTTGGAGCTCGGCCTTTCCACCTGCTGCGTCCGGGTCACGGTTGCCACACCGTCAACGTTGTAGCCTGGGTACCTGTACATACAAATCGGGGACACAGAGTCATAAATCAAATCCCGGCTCCCGGCACGCGTTTACGGCCTGAGCTACATCGCCAGAGGTGTAAATTCAGAGGCGGGAAGAGGGCGACACAGGCGACGATGGAGCGCGAACTCACGATGGGCGACTGACACCGACTGCGCTCCGCTGCAAAACGGGACAAAACGCCTGCAAATCCGCTGCAACGCTGGCTTGGCAATCCTTGGACAGTGTGCAAATTGTGGCTGGTGCGACTGCCGGACTGGACGAGAGTGCTGAACCCAAGACCGCTCAAGACCGCCCAAGACCTGAGCCCGTTCTCGGCGGTGGGGCAAGACATTTTTCACGATCCACCGGCGACTCCCAAAGACTGGATGCGATGGAGAGGCGGCCATCAGGAACCCGATTTGCACCGACGCTAGCATGCAGCTGGTTAAATGAGCCCATGCAAAACAACATTGTTCCTGAATCCTCGGTCCTGTCTCCTTGGCCCGTCTTTCACGGTCACGCGGCTGCTCGATTTGACATGGCTCCGATGGGTGAAACGGCTTCTGGTTGCGATGGTAGCGTCATCGTCACATTTATTCTCAAAGAAAAACCCGGGAGAACTTGTATCACACCCATGCTCCTTGGCCATCCTTGGCCTTTTCAAGCCACACAGGCCCCCTCCACGCTCCACTCCCGACATCAGACGCGGGCCAGGGCGTTCGACGGACTGGGCGGTCACATCACAGTGCATTTGAGGCCAATCAATGCGGATCAGGAAAGGGAAATCCCGAAGAGACATGGGTTCGCGGGCAACCAGAAAGATAACAGATGCGGCACCAATGGCACCAATGGCTCTTCGCTTGGGAGTTGCTCGGATGGCATGGGATGATGGGAATGTTGGCCAACAACCCGCCTTCCTTTTTTTTTTTCGCGCGGGTTGGCATGGCTCTTTGTAGTTGCCCAAGCGCGGGCGGTCAAAGCAATTCCATTGTCCATCGAACGAACTTGGGACGAACTGTTGCATTCCGTACCTACTCAAGTCTCATATTTCCGATATGTAGGTATTCGCAGACGCGAGGCGAGGTGTCTCTACATGGCAGTGCCGTTACTGCCGTCTCGTAAAAGTCACCGCTAGTCACAATCGCTGCGTAGATCGAGTTGTGGAGCTTCCTCTTTAGCCCAGCTTGCCTGCCCAGCTGAGATCGATCCAACGATGTTAAAACACCAACAAAGCCACAACATCAACCACACGATATTTTGTAGCGTTGCAGAATCCTTCAGTGACAGTGAAACCGTCCGAGTCGCTTGGAGTTCCTTCCGTCGTCGCTTGCAGTTCAATGTCAGCACCAACTTCAGTTCAAATTCAACCCCACACGTGATGCACGTGGCGGAAGGCACGTCCATCATTCACGGTCCCACCCGCACCGGCGGTGATCGGGCAAGTTCCGACGCTGCAGCTGTGCAGACGGTGCAGTAGTGTAGACGGTGCAGGCGGGCAGGCACGCAGCGCACAGCGGTGTTACCTAAAGCACTGGTGGCGGTGGGCCAATCAGAGGGCGCAATTGGCTCGTGGGACGTGGAGAGAAGAGGTGAGGTCAGCGGCAGTGAGAGGTTCACCAGGAGCTCCCCCGTCTTTTCACTGCATGGTTGGTAAGGTACCTCTCTCTCCCGCGGCTCTCCCTGGCAGACCTGGATCATCCGGATGGGTTGCGATTCCACAACGTCGGGTCGGCATCTCCAACACAAATTTTCTCGCCAAATTGTGCGGACTGCTGTGGGACATGAGAAATTGACTAGACGAATCATGTGCCTATCGTTGGGGCTTTCGTCTGCGATTTTCGTATCGGCGAGTATTTGATGCGACGGTTCACCTCGCTATCGCAAGCCGAGATGCGCTGAAGATCCGACGAACCGGACTGGTCTCGACGCATTCCAGCGTTTTGCACCCTCATCTCGGGGGGCAACGGACGACAGACTACGCCTTGGCCAACGTCAATGTCCAAACGCCGAGCAGTCGAGCACAAGTTTGAGCGAGCGACAGCGACACTCAGCGACAACCGCGAAGAAGGGCAAATGTTTTTCAATGAGCTCGGCCCCTGGAGAGTGTTCGTGCACACCCTGCAACCCCTTGTGCGCACACTCCTACCGCCATGGTAAAAATGGTAGTCATCACCAACAGCCGCGCTGCCTCGTCTGATATTCAAACATTCTGCACCGGTGTCCCTGACGACCTTCTATCAGTCCACACAAGGTGAGACAACGCTTTGAACTGCGTTATATCGGCAATCGGCGCGCTGTGTTCGGACAAAAGTCCACTTCACATACTGACATAGTCTGATGGTCGTTTGCTATACGCACCGCCGTCCGTCAGTTGGGAGCAATGCTGCCTCCAGGGTTAACACATGTAAGTGAAATCCGGGGTCCTTGGCGAGCAATGTGTATACGTACGCTACTCTCCACATGACTTCTGATGGAACCCAAACGCTGTTATTGTGTTTGCACTCATATCACATTTTCTTTATGACAGAAAACGCCACGGAACTCAAACGCGATGTGGTGATAATCTCCGATGTTTGCCTCCAATGGATTAGATCTTCACGGCGCCTTCGGTCCGTAGTGTAGACAGCAGAACTTGCAGCGCATCAATGTCCGGACGGGCTGCGGCTTCAGACCAGGGATTTTCCATCTGGTAGCGACCCCTAGATCTACGCAGCCGAACCTTGTTCAGGCGCCCAAACTACTTAAGGTATACTGTGCCTATGTGCTTACTGAGGGGACAAATAGTCTGGGCTAGGAACGCCGCGGATACGCGGATATTGATGAATAAAAAGGAGGAGGCAACCGCAACGACCAGCGTGAATCCTAATCTCTGGTGAATCCTAATCTCTGTTAAACAGCATCGGCAACGGCTTCATTTTCGTGCGCAGCAAGCAGTGGGGCGTCTGGTTGCACTGCGTTTGCTTGCCACGGCTGCTATTCAAGACGCACAACGTCTTGAGAATCCCGACCTTCGAGACAGGCAGCGGGATCTCACATCTCGGAGTTACTCCAACGACCAAGGCCATCACGAGCCACGAGAAATCATGGCGGAAGGACTCAGTCTTTGGCCATTGGGCCTTGCAGTCGTTGTCGTCGGCGCGTTTTGGGTCTATGGAGTCAACAGGACCATGAGAACGGTCCCACCCGAGGCCCTGAAACTGTCGCCCAATTCCAACCGCTGGACTAAGGAGTATGTGCGGGAGACATATGAACGGGTCAAGAAGAACCCCATCGATATCAAGAAACATCTACCACCCAAGTTGGACAGACGATACATCGTTGTGGGCGGTTCCGGTTAGTTTCTGTTTTCACGAGCCATGCCAGTTTCAAATTCGCCGTGCCCGAGAAACATGAAAAAGAGGTAACCGTAACTGACACACCACGATAGGTCTTGTGGGAGGTGACATCGTCGCACACTTGCTCGCTCGTGGACAGTCCCCGGAGAGCATCCGAATCGTTGACTTTGCTCCTCTTCGTCGTCCCGAGGTGCTTCGCGTGGCCAGCAAGGTCGAGGTCATCAAGACAGACATCACCTCGCCCGACTCCGTGAAGGCTGCCTTCTCCAAGCCATGGCCTGCGTCTGTTGCCAGTCTTCCCCTGACCGTCTACCACACTGCCGCCGCGATCCGTCCCGGTGAACGGAGCATCAAGACCTATGACCGTGTCGCTCGTGTAAACGTCGGTGGTACCGCCAACGTCCTGGCTGCTGCCAAGGAGGCCGGTGCTGACATTTTCGTTGCCACGTCGTCTTCCTCCGTTGCCGTCAAGCCTATGAAGTTTTGGAAGTGGCCTCTTCCCAGCTTGGCAAGCAGCTATGTCCAAGTGTTCAATGAGGATGACTTTGATCAGCCGTTGAAGCCTCATGATGAATTCTTTGGCAACTGTAAGTTTCATCCCAAGCCAGTTTGGAACCATTGGTAAACAACTCTTGCTGACAACGGTGAAACGAAACAAAGACGGTCGCGCCAAGGCCGAAGCCGAACGTCTCGTCTGCGCTGCCAACCAAGAAGGTTTCCGTACCGGCGTTGTCCGTCCCGGCAATGGCATCTTTGGAGACGTCGAGAACGACGTAACGTTTGGTCCTACTATCAAGGCCGGTGGCGGTGTCTCTTGGACACCGCACGTCATCCAGTGAGTCACACTCGTCTTCCTCCCTCTCAAAAACCCTCCAACTGACGCCTTAAACACCTACAGAAACTGGATCTCTTCCCGCAACGTCTCCATCGCCCACCTCCTCTTCGAAGCCGCTCTCACCCGCCCCACGCCCCCCCTTTGCGCCGGCCGTCCCCTCCTCGTCACCGACCCCGGCCCGCCCATCGCCTTCCGCGACTTCTACACCATGGTCAGCACGCTCTCCATCACCCCCATCACCGAAACCTACCCGCCTCCCGTGCTCATGCTCATCCTGGCTTACGCCATCGAGGGCTGGGCTAATCTGATCATCAATTTTCCCGTTTTGACCAAGCTGTTTGGGTGGAAGGAGCCCAGTGGTGATCTGGCTATGTTGCAGCCGGCTGTTTTTACCGTGTCTGCGTACACGATTTGTGATGATTCCAGGGCGCGGAAGAGCGTCGAGGAGGGCGGGATCGGGTATCGGGGGGTTACGGGTACGTTGGAGGGGTTTTGTGAGCAGATGGCTGTGTGGAATGGCAGGGTTGAGAGGGGGGAGGCGGGGCCGTTGAAGGGGAAGGGGGCTGCTGCGCCGGTTGTTGCTTGAGGATTTGGCTGCTAGCCAGGGAGAAATGCAACGGAAGGAGAACAGATTGATGAGGGGGGAGAAAGAGATAGCCGAGAGGTTGTATATAGATGAAGGGACGAAAACATGACTGCTTCTCTAATATTGAAGAAAGGTTACACCATGTCTAGGATGATGATGACCCGATCCAATTGGATTGCCCAGCAGTGATACGGGAAACTTCCGGTATCTCGCAGGCAATACCATTGGTAGCGCGGTCCCAGGTCTTCTGTCTTGTACAACCCCTTCACTCAGTTTTGTCGTGGTAGAAAATGTGCTGAGTGGTGAACTGAGAGCCCCTCGAGCGCCCGACAAGAGGAGCATGGCATGTATCGGCAATGCTTGCTTACTCCTCAAACCGACAATGTAAGCTAGTCCAGGGCCTACATACCTATGTATACGATAACTCGAGTATGCATGTGCGCGTCAAGGTCACGGTTGTTGATGCATCCTGTCCTTACGCCCGCTGTCGCCATCATGCCAGGCATGTACAATACACCCCTGTGGAAACTTTGTTAGCTCGAGACCTCTGGTAAACTTGTCCAGGCGTTTCCACATGTGTTTTCTTGGATGACGGGGGCTTGGCATTGATATGAATACCCGTAAGAGGGTGGGTATTGGTATTTCAGGCCATGGCACAAAGGCCACCACACACCCACGGTATATCAATCAGATACTAATAATCTGTTTCTGGCTGATGATTATGCATTTCCAATCACCATTACGGCGTTCAGGACGGGTTGTTATGTCTCATCCACGTCTTCGTACATCATCATTCCTATGTTCTTTTATTCGTGCAAATCGCTATTTCGAGACCTTGCACTCCTCTTCTGTTCATTTCCCTTTGATTGGAATCAATTAGTTATGCATACTTATCATCATTCTAGTTGTGTGGTGTGTTGAGATTTTAGTTGACCCATATAGGGCAGAAAATCTGATCACAATTCAACAATCTTCCAATGGCTGGATGGCCGAGCGGTCTAAGGCGCTAGACTCAAGAACCAAGTTCTTCGTCACCATAAGGGGATGTGCATTCTAGTATCGCAAGATGCGTGGGTTCGAATCCCACTCCAGTCAGTTTTTTTCGCTATCTTTTTCTCATTTATTTGTCTTTGTGACCATACTTCCGATGATGAGATGCTGCATCTTTTTTTCTTGCTCGGAGGCATCATAGTTGTTAGATGAGCTGAATGGCGGGGTCGGTGTAAGTGCCTCCGTCGACCACTTTGCGTATCGGAGAAACTTCAAGATGGGATCCGGAAAGGCAGGCACGAAGCAGGGTTGAAGGTCGCGGGCATGTGTTCGTGCCTGCCTTTCAGAATCCCAGTTTCCTAAGTTTCTTCGGCACTCCTGAGAGATCACGATAGGCCGTAGAGAGACCGTTATATGTCTGGTGGTTGGGTGGAAATATCTGACCAAACCCCTATGCAGGACTTGACCTGTCGTGAAGAACATGCCATGTAGCTCGAAATGCAGCCATGTCGAGACGGGTTGATGCATCAACAAGTATGTACAGCAAGGTGCATTATACTGGACCTGTTCGGTATGTCCTTACGACCACTCGTCCAGGTGCTGAAACAGAGAACAAGCAGTATGGCATTCGTTGCTTAGGCAAAGAGTAACTCAACGCGTAGAATAAAGAAAACAGCTCGGACTGGAAAACAGACCCGCCAACGCTGGCTCTCCTTGTCCAGCGGATCACCGGGCCATGATGGAATGGAATGCAACGATGCGCCATTGGTATCATAGGAAAAGAGAAGCTGATGAAGCGCGTAGCTAGCCTCCCAAAGACAACCAAACCCAAACAGAAACACCGATCCAAAACTCCAAGCGATGCATGCAGAAAGAGAAAAGAAACCCGACCCCCAATAAGAATGAAGTGATCCCATCCCAGCACCTCGACCTCAAGAAGAAGTCGGTGCTCTCTCCGCAGGCGGTAGCGTTCTGCCAGCAGAATCTCTCGTAGCCACCGCCGCCGCCTTTCCCTTCCCTTTCCCACTTTCGGCCCCCCCCTCATCATCCCGATACTGCCCTTCACCTCCCCTTTCATTGCCATTACTGATATTATATGTCGTTGTTGCCCGTTCGCGGTCCCTTTCCCTTCCCAGATCCACAAGCGTAGGCGACTCCCCCGAGCTGCTCAACATCCTTGACCGCTCGTCCGCCAACAGCTCCTCTTCATCTTCCTCCCTCGCAGCTCTTTTTCTTTCTTCTCTCGCTGCCCTTCTCTCCTCTCTCTTATCCCGCCCGCCATGCCCCTGTTGTCCACTGTGTCCGCGCCCACTACCGCCATGATCAACGTCATCAACCAGCTCGCCGTCCGCAGTATCATATTCGGGCACCTCAATCCAATCCTTGGGCACCACGCACGGCAAAGCCACGCCGATGCTGGCGGCGCGATTCAGCCATGCCGGCCCGGGCAGCCCCGTCAGCTTCTGACACAAGTGCGACGTGAAGTGGTTGCAGTTTTTCGTCAACAGGTTGTAGGCAGTTCCAAGAAACTCTTCGGACACTTCGCGGATGATGGCATCGATCTCGGCCGGCGTCGCGAGCGTGAAGCCGTGTAGGAGCTCACTCCGGAAGGTGCCGCCGGGCGGCTCGGTGCGGGGCGCCGTCCAGTAGACGCCCGTCTTGCCTCGGTGTGCGTGACCGCCGTAGGCGTATTCGCGGCCGTTGATGACGACGCCGGAATGGAGCAGGGAGGTTCCGAGGAACCAGAGGGTCGAGGAGATGCGGCCGGGCTAGAGGAGCGAAGAAAGAGGGCTGGTTAGCATCGGTCGTAGAGGCTATGGGGTGGATGGTCCAAGGCGGGAAAGAAGATTGAAATATACCGGTAAGAGATCGTAGACATTGATGAGGATCTCGGTCTTTTGGGTTGACGGGGTCGATCGGTGAGACCTTGCCGGCTTGTGCGACTTCTTGCTTGACATGGTGACGACGGTTCGTGGCAGCACTACCCCGCTCAAATGGACAAATGGAGGACCTGGGACGGGCGTGTTGAAACTCGTCGAACGGGCGGAAGCAAATTGATAAACTCGGTTGCTAAGATATGATCGATCACTGCTTCCTACGGCGCATGCGGCTTCTGATGTTGGCGATTCAAGACAGGTGTCGGACCCTTGGGGACAAAGAGCTATTCAGCTCCCAACCGCTCGATAAGCGCTTATCGCGAAGGTCGATGGAAGCTGGAGGCGTAACGACGGGATACGCACGATGCAGTTGGGAACACGGACGCTTTCAGCAGACGAAAATGAAGAATGGAATATGGACACGTAGATAATGTTGGATATATTGTCTGAAGAGACATGTAGCTGTAGGATGTAATGCGTAAATGACAGGTTAAATGACAACCCGAAATGCTTCCAATTTGCTCGATCTGGGGTGTTTGTACGACGACGGGACGAGATGGCAGCAGTCGGATCTCGCACCTTTGCGGCTGGCAGCTGCGTCGAAGGGCTGCGCGGACAGGTGCCGGGGTCGTCGTCCCAGAGCGTCCCGTCATCACAGCAGGGAAGCCGCCTGTGAGAACACCCCGCCTAGGGCGATGACCTGAATCGGTGAATCGATCTTCCAGGACAAGAAAAGACACCCCACTCAAGCTGGAAACGGGACTGACACGATCCATGTTTTTGGCTTCGGGCCGGAGTTGTTTTCAAACAAGGGCCGATAAAAATTTGCATTTGCCCTTTTCCCTCTGTGATCTTTTTGGATCAGCAATTCTCGCAAACGAGCAAAACCCCCAAAACAAAATACCACTTGTCCTTGCAAATTGACAACGTTGGTTCTTTGTTCTTTTTCTTTCAAACAACCTTGGACCATCAAGCGATCGACCATTACCAAACAATTCCTAGGGAAGCCGGCTTTGAGACATTGACTTGTCCTTCTTAGCGGCTGCTGCAGATCTGCCTTGTTCCCTCTTTCACCTTCCTCTTTCTTTTTTTCACACTTTTACCGAAACGTTGTGTATTTTTTGGGCGGGGGTAGTAAGCCTTTCAGCCCACTGGCAACCGTCAAAACGTCTCCTCACCTAGGGCTCCGATCCCTATTTTCCGCTTCTCAACCCTCCTCTTTACCCCTCCTCCGAACCAAAGTCGCAGCAGCTGTTGCTAGCTCCAGCTCTCGCAGCTTCCGCTCTGCCTCTTTCCCCCTCTCGCTTCAACCAAACAGAAAAGGGCTTGACTGCACCTTCGTCTACATCTCCACCCGTTCTTATAGCAAACGGAACAAGATGCCTCCCAAGAAGCAGGTCGTGGAGGAGAAGATCCTCCTGGGCCGTCCCGGCAACAACCTGAAGAGCGGCATTGTGGGTTGCGCCTAGGTTAGGCTCCATCTCCCCAACCCCGCTGACACTGTTCTCGATGCCGATTCTAGGTTGGACTGGCAAACGTCGGCAAGTCCACGCTCTTCCAGGCCATCACCAAGTGCAACCTTGGTAACCCTGCCGTAAGCGACCCTCCTCCTCCTCCCCGCCCCCGACCGCGACGACGACGACGACGATGAAGATAACCCGAAACTAACACACCTATCCGCGCGCAGAACTTCCCCTATGCCACCATCGACCCCGAGGAGGCCCGCGTCATCGTCCCCGATGAGCGCTTCGATTGGCTGTGCGAGAAGTACCAGCCCAAGTCGCGCGTCCCCGCCAACTTGACTGTCTACGATATCGCCGGTCTCACCCGCGGTGCCTCCACCGGCGCTGGTCTCGGCAACGCTTTCTTGTCCCACATCCGCGCCGTCGATGCCATCTTCCAGGTCGTCCGTGCTTTCGATGATGCCGAGATTATCCACGTCGAGGGTGATGTCAACCCCACTCGTGATCTCGACATCATCAGCGAGGAGCTTCGTCTCAAGGATATCGAGTTCGTCGAGAAGGCGCTCGAGAACCAGAAGAAGAAGACCCGCCAGGGCGGTCAGTCTCTTCAGATGAAGCAGTGGAAGGAGGAAGAGGCCACTATCGAGAAGATCTTGACCCACCTCAAGGACGGCAAGGAGGTCCGCAAGGGCACCTGGAGTCCCAAGGAGGTAAGCAACCATTTCCCCATCTGCACAATTCCCCAATCCTTGAATGATGATAAAAGGCCCAAGGCCTGAATTATAAACCCAGCTCTTCGATTCCTCTATGAGGATACATGAGACAAAAACTTTATCCTGACACCCCCTCCATCAATCACTATGCATCATATTTCGCCATTGGTTATCGCAACATCTGCTAACTTTGTGATTTCAGATCGAGGTCATCAACCCTCTCTTCCTTCTGACTGCCAAGCCCGTCGTCTACCTCGTCAACCTTTCCGAGCGCGACTACATCCGCAAGAAGAACAAGCATCTTGCCGCGATCGCCGGCTGGATCAACGAGCACGCTAAGGGTGATCCCATCATTCCCCTCTCCGTCTCCTTCGAGGAGCGCCTCACCCGCTTCGAGACCGAGGCCGAGGCTGCTGAGGAGTGCAAGAAGGTTGGCGCCGAGTCTGCTCTGCCCAAGATCATTGTCCAGATGCGCAAGGCCCTCAACCTCGGCTCTTTCTTCACCACCGGTCCCGATGAGGTCCGCCAGTGGACCATCCGTAACGGCACCAAGGCTCCCCAGGCCGCCGGTGTCATTCACACTGATTTCGAGAAGACCTTCATCCAGGCTATCGTCTACAACTACAGCGTCCTCAGGGAGCTCGGTGGTGACGAAGCCGAGGTCAAGGCCAAGGGCAAGATCATGACCAAGGGCAAGGATTACGTCGTTGAGGATGGTGATATCATCCTCTTCAAGGCCGGTGCCGCCAAGAGCTAAGCTATAGACGTAATCTGTCAATACATATGAGTGATGATTCCCAAGAGACTTTGCTTTCTTTCATTAATGCTTTGGATATGTGTTGGCCCTGTGTGTCCTGTAACCATAAGTTTCCTGTCCCGCTATCGCAGTAGTCTATCAGCGTGTTTCCATGCAGCTAGTTGAAGGGATTCCCGTGCCCTCGTTACATGGGGCTGACAAGAGCACCGTTCGTTTGTTTGCCACTTGAGTCTTCGATCACCCATCCCTCTTCCAAGCTTCTCTCTGACACTACTGCCGACTGTTGAACAGGTGCTAGTCCAGTCAGACGTCATATGGTGCTCGTCGGCAAGCAATTCCCCTTTCCCTGTGCTCTCGACTCCTAAGGGTCCTTTCCCAAGAACAAGAGGATACCTCAAGTTACTCCAGAGATTATCCAACACTAACCGTTGACTATGCCGGTAATAGAAAACAGGAGGTGGGCGGTGGAATGGAAGAGAGGCTCAAGAACTGAATTGGAAAAGAGAAAGGGATGGACAAGAAATCTCGAAAAATGAAAGAGAAATGATCAACAGCAAATGAACAAGAATGTTTGATAGGAGATGAGCAAGGGGCTTTCTTTACACACCGGAATACCATCCGAAGAAATCTAAATTTAACGAACGACAGACAACCTAGATACTTAGCACTGGAAACAGCCTTAGCATCGAGTTTAGCACAAGATCATCATACGAACTGCCGGGCTCAAGAAACATTTCGAAGCACTCTTGCGGGCGTGCCATTATATATTGTGATTGATTCTTTCTCGTTATTCCCTATTGGCTAAGCACAGTGACCGAAGGACATTTTTGTGTGTTTTTTTGCGTTTTTTCATCATTGAGCGAGCGCGCGAGCGAGCGAGTGACGGAGTGCCTTGGGTAGGTAGGTAGGAACTGAACCCAGACTGTCCAGTCGAGTCAAAAAAGAAAACAGCTTGACGGGGAGCATGGAGGGTAACTTACACAGGGTAGAGTGGAGGTAGTTTTAATTGATCGACAGCTCCCAAGTATCGCTTCACCATGGGTGAATTCGTCAGTTCTAAGGCTGAGATCTATGAGCTGCAGTGATTCTTGATTAGACGATGGAGCGGAGGAGAAGTGTTCGGCCCTCGCACTTCCCGTCTCCTCTGTCATTGATGGAAAGAATTGTTTTCTAGGTATCCAGATCAGTGCACAAGGAGACACTAATGTTATATTCAACCGAATGGCTATCATATATACGATTGTATAATTGCCTAATGTATGGTATCTGATGTATATGGTATATATGGTATATGCAAAATCTCCTCCTTGCCCTCCGGCATCATGATGAACCAGTCATTTCCCCCATCCGGGATTTTCGATGCCCTTCTTTCTTTCTTTCTTGTTCTTGATGATAAAACAAAGGAAAATTGGTATGCTAGTAGAAATGCAAATGCTAAGACCACCCATTTTAAACCCATGCTGCTGCCCTGTCTTTAACTCCGTTTGAAAACAAAAAGCCAAATGCAAAATCTTTCAACAACAACCAGGTTGAAGAATGATGATGATGATGAGGGGAGTGGAGTGCCAGACTTTCCATGGTCCCGTGTACTGTTCTTGCTTTTCCTCCATTAGCGGACGGAAAGGAGCAAAGGGGAGTATTCACTCTTGACTCGGTGACTGAAGAAACCCGTTCTTCAGTCAGTTCATGAGTCAAGATGATGATGATGCCAGATCGATACTGCTCCCTTATACCAGGCTCCTCTTCCATTCCATTCCAGCTTCGACACCACACCATGCCACACCACACCAGGTACCGCGGCAGCTTCCACTTCAACTTAGCAAGCACCATACCTCACACCTCTCTTCCCCAATTCCTTCCTGCCCACAGCATCCTCAGGCCAAATCCACCCACGACTCCTCTTCGCCTCTCTCTTCTCCGCCAACTGCGGCTGCGGCATCCACTCATCCCTCGCCATCGCCTTCCGTCTCGTTCCCTCCGCCGGCGCACCAATCTCCGCCTTCCAGTGTACCTGCCCGGGCACGGGCTCATCGCCAGCAAGCATACACAATCCCCAAAGGGCCAAGCAAGCAGTCATCTGGACATCGTTCACATCCGCCGGCACAGCAGTCTCGTTACCAGTGGCAGCAAGCTGCACGCTCCCGACCTCGAGATACCCAAAATGGGGGGTAGTATCGATCCCGTTGCGGACAAACACCAGCTCGATTTCCGTGAGGATAAACCCGTACCGGCACCCGTGCTCGCGCATGACGTGGTGCAAATGTGCTAGACCGCGAAGGTACTCGACCCGCTTGATGTTACCCTCGACGCGCATGCCCGTGTTGAAGCGGTCAAAGGACTTGACGAGCCCGACGACGCGCGCGGTGGGCTTGCCGCCGAAGATGGCGGCTACGCTGTTGGTGGCGGATTCGCCGGCTACGTTGGCGATGAACATGTTGTCCGTTGCTGCTGATGATGCGGCGGCGGCGGCGGCGGATCCGGCAATGGCGGCCATGGGGCTCTTGGAGGGAACGGAGAGCTGGAGCGGGCGCTGCGAGCAGAGGGCCAGAGCGGCGTTGAGCTTGGGGAGGTAGTGGGCGGAGTAGATGGAGTGCAGAGCGGCTTCGGTCTCGGGGTGGCGGTGGTGGGGAGAAGCGGCAATGGGGAGGAGAGCTTGCGAGATGGGCACCGAGAGGCAGGCGGAGGCGCCGGGGATGGAGAGAATGGAGGCCGCGGTGAAGTTGGTCCAGGGGCGGATTTGCCGGACGTCCCACCAGAAGTGCTTGGTGTGAGGATCCCTGAGCGGGAAGGAGATGGTGCGGACGAGCGACGGAGCCGGGTTCGACGAGGTGAGGTAGGACAGGAGGGTCGTCGAGGGCGTCATGTCAGGGGTGATGGGAGCGGCGGCGGCGAGAGGCGAAGATGCGCGCGGCGCATAGGGCTGGTACATGAAAGACTCCGGCTGAGGGAACTGGGCCTGGGGCTGCGGCGTTGGCGACGGGCTGAGGCTGGTCCGAGACTGGGATGGCACGTAGGTCGGCATCTGGCGGTAGGTGGGATAGCCATATCTCTCAATGGTGACGTTGTCTAGGCTGCATGAGGAAGCCCGGCGAGAATGAGGCACCGATGAAGGCTCGGCAACGTAGTTGACTGGAGCGAAGATGATGCCGCTGTTGTCCTCGGTGAAGGGGAGAGGAGTTGCGAAGGAGATGGCCTCTGGGTTGGTGTAGCTGCGCTGATGTACAGGTCGGAAGCTGTCGGTGTTGGCCCGGGCCCGGGAGATGCTTGGGCCTGGCATGGTCCTAGCACGCTTGGGAGCCGGAGCAGCAACAGCGGATGGATCGATGGCCTGGTCCTGGCTGCGAATCTTGGGGAGGAGAAGGGGTCCATGGGTACGGATAGGTGACCGGCTCCGGACCGGTGTTGTCCTTCGTGTGCTTGTCGCGCTCACCGACTCTGAGGGAGAAGACTCAAAGGAGTAGACCGATGAGCTATGGGAGACGGAGCGAACATGGCTAGGGTTGAAGTTGATCTCAAGGAGAGATGGATCAAAAGAAAAGCTTGGCGGAGTGACCGGAAGTTCACACGATGGGAATGTGAATTCGTAAGGGACACCTGCTGCCAGACTATTTCCAAACAACTGTTAGCATGTGATGCTGATGGCAGTAGTGGGTAGTGTAAACAACTTACGTAGACATCTTGAAACTTGTGTAGTTGAAGGAGCGGATTACAAGATTAGTTTGAAAAACAAGGATAGGAAGGAGACCCGCTCCAGTGGTGATTCTAAGTTGTATGAGAGTGGAGGTGAAAAGGAAGGAAGGGTTGAAGGTTCGGTCTTGACCCGAACACTCCTGAGACTCTAGATGCCTGGAGAGAAGATGATGTTTGGATATGGAGCAAGAAGGGGCAATGAGAGGAGGGAAACAAGGTTATACTTATCCTCATGCTCAGATGGAAAACCCGAGATCATAGGCCATGGATGGCCGGAGAGTATGGACCCATGATGCACCAGTAGAGAACTGGACGATGGATGCCCATTGCCGGCGCGAGAAACATGGGCATAGGAATACTAGCGTTAAGCGTGGACCGCGGTCGCGAAAACGACATGAGAGACATATTCGGAGACACAGGCGTGTAAGCTGTGCTCAGAAAGGTACGTATCTCTTGTGAATACTTTTTGGTGTAAGGCGCGAATACCTACCCCTGGTGGAGAGGCCCAAGAAGGATTGCCGGAAAGAGACAGAGAAAAGAAGAGCAATTGCAGGCTTCAGTGCTACCTTGGCTACGTTGCTACCCTTTGCCCTTGTCACGACCCTAGTCTTTGGTGGTTAGCATCTTGGCAGTCGGTTTTAAGGCTGGAGCCCATGGACGACTCTGATTGCCCAGATATCAAAATAAACCTGAAACGCGGAGACCCAGGGTCATGTCACTCGACGTTTTATTTGGATAATTGAGAAATGGGTTCAGATTCGATGGGTAGAATAGCCGCCATTGTCGTTGTCAGTTCAGAAAGTCTTGATGCTTTGAAGTCGACGTCAAATATGTAAACACAGGTCGAAAACACCATTCAGGAGATGGTGATAGGACAGACTGATAAGATACCGATAATCTTGAATCTCAATTATCTGCAGCAATAAGTCAGATCGGGGGAGGGAACACAATGGACAAAGAGGACAAAGAAGACATACCGGCAGTTACACGTTCTCTCGCTCCATTCATTCCATGTGGAAGCTTCCTCAAAACGCTGGATGGCCCAAGCTCCTTTGTTCAAACTCTCACCAAAAAGAGCCCTTTTCCCTTCTGGGAAGCCCTAGTTCTGAGAAGTTGAAGGTAGATGCGCATCTCAGCAACACCATTGGCTCGGAAGCCCATGTCGCTGCAAGCCGCCATGCAGGCGTCTATGAGTCATATTTAGACACATGGTCCCGCCTACAGCGTAGCACTGTTACCCGTCAAGGGTAAGTTGTACCACTTCCAGCACTCGCCAGTAGTAACGATACTTTGTGAAGCTCTCTCGAGATCTAGGGCCCAGGCGCCAGCCGCGGGAACGACGTGGGGACCAAACCCGAGCGGGCTGGCGGGCAGATGGCAGATGGCAGCAAGAGCGGGCCAGGGACAGAACTTCTTCTGTTGGAGCGTGTGTTTGGGGACAATATCGGGATAGGGCGGGGGAACAAATGACAAGTGAACGGGGCGGAACAGAATGGGGGTCGATCATGCTGCCAGATGCCACTTCGGCGCGGGGTCATCACGACGGTGCTTCCCGCAGCACATCGCAGCCAGGGCCATCGAGTCGAGCCACGACATGTCTGATGGAGCAAGGCTTCGAAGCCATCGCGTCCTTTTCTCGCAACACCAGGACACCACCGCACCACCATCACCACCACTAGCAGTTGTCAAAGACCCCTCAACGCGGCAGCTATACCACCTACCCCGCGGCGACGAAGGCATGCTAGGCCGTTGAGCCGGACTGCTGAACGGACCCATCCGCAGAACGAGAAGCCATACGGAAGGCTGCCACGGCTCAACTATAGAAGGTCAGGCACGGATGCAAGGCCAGCTCTTCCACTGAATCCAGAACGTCCGAGGAAACCGTTCTGATACGACAGCTAGAAAGACATTTCGCCTCCCGCTATCTCAGTGATAGTGATAGCTCGCAATGTCCATACATATTGCATTGCATACCAGGCCGACACTAACAAAAAAGTAAGGCGGGTTGGGCACCCATCCTCTCCATCCTTTCGTTCGACATTTCGGCTATCCGGAGTTTGGGCGTGCTCGTTGATGTCTCCCTCGCATCATGTCTGCTCGAGACCAAAGCAGCTCCACGATGGTTCCCCGCTACCAGTCGCATCTCTCCTCTGGGGCGCCTCTGGGCAGAGGAACTGCAGTGCTAGGAGCAACCTCCGACCCTATGGCGGCCCTATTTTTGGTGGATCCATCGACTGTTTAGCTTTTCTCTGACCTTCAACTTCGAGAGAGAGGCCGGGTTTCGGTCGAGAATCTGATGAAGGTTCAAGATGCGAGCGGTTACTGAAATTGCATTGTCTTACGACCGACCGCCGGAGGTAACCAAGGCCGGGATCGAGCAGGTCCGGTGTCTTTCAGAAGAGGTTGGAAGATTGCAGCATGAATCCTCAGCGGCCTTTCGGTTTCTCTCCGAAACTAAGCGCCACGAAACAGAGAAGATGGAAGATGTCAAGCTGACGACCGTAAGGTAAGGAAGCGCGGGCGCTTGCGCTCAACTGTTAAGGAAATGTGTGAGTTGTAGCGCTGGACGCTAACAGAGCGGGTCGGCTTAATCAAACAGCCGCCCAATCGTGCCGTCCCGTGCTTAGGTAATTTCCTAGGCCTTTTAGGCGGGCATGAACTCCCATGAACATGCGCTAACATCGGCGGCGGCTGGGCGTTTACGGAAATTGTTAGAGGCCGGTTATGCCAACCCAATCCGATATCCGAAGCTCTCCTGTTCATCATCTGACAATTCATCCAAAATTACTTCATTCTTTACTTTGCAAAAAGGCTTGAGGATGATGGAACAGATTGACAGTTGCACAGCCTCATTACAAAGTTTGTAGGCGCTTAATATCTCGAGTCTCACTCACGGAAAGAGGCATATCAAGGGAGGACCTGAGAGGATCTTCGGATCGGAAACCCACATCGTTAACACTTAAGCGCCCGTCCAACATTACGAGGACGATATTCATCCGTTCATACACCGAGGGCGGTCAGCCACGAGGTGTCGTACGACAACTCCCAACCTCCTTCTCCCTTGAACTCACCGAGCAACATCAATTAGAGAGGAAAGCCTACCTTCGGCAGATACAGGGCAGCAAGGTCAACTTCAAGAAAAGCGAACCCGAAGCCGCGCCCGAGTAACGTTCCTCGTCCTCGTCCTCATGCGATTACCGTACCCCAAGCGTCTTGGCATGAAAACCCACAACACTTCATCGCTCCTGGACCTCCTGGGCATCGCCTGCCCTGCATGGCACCGAGAGCGAGAACCACGGGGATTTCGGAGTCGGAGTCATCCCGTCCGTTTAACGTCGCCGGCGGCCCGCGGCCTTTTCTCCGAACGGAAGATTCAACATTGACGACTCTTGCACTTTGTTCTCCAATGTTCATGCAACACCACATCCCAGATCTGCAACTTCGCTGTTGTGCTGTCAGTCAAGCAAAAACGCGCTTTTCCCTTTTCCCTCTTTTTTCCTTTTCACTTTCGTTGCTTTCGAGTCTTCCACCCCCTGTCTTTGCGTGCCGCATGGAAGCCCGACCAATTCCCATTCCCCACAAGGGTCCTCTACCACTGCATTGTCTGTGACCAATCAGAGCGCTTAAACCCGACTTATACACCACCATACTATTGCCTTTTCGGACATGAGGGAAGTTTTCTCGTCGATTGGACGACGTTTAATCTGTCGACAGATGTGCGGGTAGTATGTATTCTGTATGGAAGGGTAGACAACCAAAGTATTGGAGTTGTCTGGGATTCTCCCGACTCTCTTTCCCTTTACCAGTTCAGGCTGGGCCTGGAAGAGGAAATGGAAAAAAAGAGGGGAGGACCGCACCGGAAGAAAAGAAACAGCGAAGAGAGAGATAGGTAAAAAAAAGAGGAGTCATCCACAAATCCCATACGTACTAAAACATGCAGAACACTATATGGACACTAACACTAACAACGCAAGCTAGGCATCCCGACTAATGCTAGGTGAAGTGTCAAACTCCGACCGGACTGTATCCATTCGATTAAACATGTGGTGCCATCGTCCGTCCCGGGTACCAGACCTTCGGCAGTTTCTTTCTCTCTTCCGTTCTTTTCCCACTTTTTCACTTTTTGGGTTGACAGATGTTTCATTGTTTCATGTGGCAGCGGGAGAAACATGAAACAAATCTTTTCTGCAAGGCATACTCCATCCCTTTTGAGGTTCTGACCATTCACCTCTTCACGATCTCCTATGACCAGTGTCGTGGTGCGGGGGAGAGTGAAAACTTCATGTGTGTGAAAAAGCACGTCAAGTCACGCACATACATGTGAATATGTGTGAACGTGACTCATGAAAAAGACAGGAAAAAAGAAAAAGAAACTCCGTTATCTGCTGACATGGCATGATATGCTTGGTCTTTGTGTTGTCCATATGTCTAGAAAGGTCTGATATTGACACCGATATTGACTTTTTACTCATGCCTGGCTATGATCTTCAAGTTCCATCCAGTGGATGAGTAATGCAGGCCATATCACGGATATCAGACGACTGACGAGTTGAACTTGCAGTTCTCATCTACAACTCGAACTGCTGAAACCGCCATCTTCCCCAGAGAAAGAACGGTTGAAAGAAGGGCCGCATACCCGTCTTCCCGGAGCGGACTCTTGTGATAGCATCATTTCTTCCATGTCAGTCACTCGTCCCCTCACACTCGGCATCCAATAATCCGAGGTGACTAGGTACAGGTATCTTCCAATTTTCCGCGCCAGAAGAGGAACAAAGATAGAGAACAATGCCCGCCCCTCGCTCCCACCATTCTTCACCACGTGCGCACCAAGAGAACATGAAACGCCTTCTTCATCCCCGCTTTCCGAACGGATACCTATGTACAAAGAAAGACATCGAAACAGGCCTCAACAATAGGCTTGTTTGAGGTCTCCCATATTCACACACAACGACACAAGATATGATATGACTAACGAAGCCCTACGTTACGGCTCAATGACTACCCGTGATCCGGTCTGGTCGGTTTCCCTGCTCATCAAACGGCCCATGGGCCATGGGACCTACACCTTCATATCAGGAACGTTTGATCTAGGTGGTAATAGTCATAATCAAGCACAGCCTCATTCAGGCCCATTCTCCCGACCTGACCCACCGAACGTTGTGGCCTTGTTGTGCATCCAAGAATCTTATTAGGTAGTGCTTCATCTCTCAGGCGGCGGCTAATTGTTTCGTTTCATTTTGTTTGGTCCAATCGCGTTCGGCCTACATTCATCAACGGCCTGTTGTTCAGCTTGACAACGGTTACTCATCTTTCTGTGGTTGCTTGGTCGCGCTTGTTTCATCTTATTACTTTGATATGATCACGTTGACACCCGGACGGTCTTGTATGCGCGCAATGAGGCTGGGGTCTGAAGTCATTGAAGAACAGTCCGTTAATTTTCTTAGAGGGGTTTTCCGGTAATGAGATATGGCTTTCACCTGAATTGCGGTCTGGTAAACCGTGTTAGGGTCATGAGGAAATTCGCAGAATTTTTTGCTTTGGAAAGATTGACTTGGGACGCTCTGTGATGATATTTGCGAAGCATCGCATCTTAACTTCGCTGTTCATTGTTTTCAAAACGAGGAAGCCGCAAAACTAACAACGGAAAGAAAAGAGTAACTAAATAGATCTTTGGTTTTGCTCGGTATTTATATTGAGATAATTGAGAGGTCAAAAGCAAACAAAAATGATGCAAACAGAAGGTGAGAGCCCACCGAAAAACCAAAAGAAGTGACAAAAACTTGAGATTATGCTGAGAAAATTCGGTTCATGTCATCAAACCATCATCCAACTGAGCCTCTCCCAGACAGTTTATCCAAGAATGAGATACACATCTTCAGCTCCCATCCCCTCCCATGCCGACCTAAAGACCTGACCAACTCCCTTTCTGTATGCGATGCCATCTATCCACTCGACCCAGAGAACATGGTAGAAATTCCATTTTTCCGGGTGATGAACTTGTGGGAAGCAGATGGTATGCCCGCGAGAAACAGCAACGACATCCACTTCAATGCCCTGGCGCCCAGAATCCCATATCTCTTGTATATCCTCGGCTAGGTTAGGAAAGAGAACGCCAACGGGTTCTCCTAAGTCATCACACAGGATGACCGAACAGCCTGAAACACTGTATCCGCAAATATTGAATGTGAAATGGCCGTCCTGCCCTTTGGACTTCGCTGCCTCCTTTACCATCTGTTCATTCACGTCTTCATCTGACGTGTCCTTTACGGAATTTTCAGGAGCTTTGAAAGCCTTGAGCCTCAACTGAGTCGTCTCCGCGCAGAGATACCGTCCAGAGGGAGGCTCTACGTCGAAGCCTCCCGGTGCCGATTCCAATTCTTCTCCTACGGGGATAGGATGGCAGAAGCGATGCTCAGAATAATATGCATGGAAGATGTAACGGTATGGTGTACGAAATTCATGTATTGATATGTCCAGGCCCACCTTTTCGCACTCTTGCTGCCAGAGATATGGGATATAAAAACCTTTCTCGTCTACAGTACTCCAACCCTCTGGGAGAGAGTCATCTCCTCCCCCGAAGTAGCGGACCTTATAGTCATACCAGTCGTTCTGAAATAGTATTGGCTGTCGTCTCGCTTCTACAGATATCTGTAGAAACCATTGCAAGAATGGAATGGTCCTGGAGTTTGGAAATTGCGGTTTAGGCAGCCGACATTTAAGCAGCAATGGACCATAGGTCTTTTCGAGCGGGCATGTTCTCCAGGTTGGTGTTAACTCTCCGCACCAGCCTGCCCATGACCAACTGGGTTTTCTGCCGTTGAAATTCGGCGGCGGAACGGCTTTTTGATGTTTGATCGCCATATTAAGGTCCCATCTAGGAAGGATACGGGATGCCCATATATAAAGCCACGAGGAAGCTTTGGTTGCACGAGAACTAGCAAATCCCTTGACGGAACCCAAGATCCGAGTAATCGACTGCCGACATATCTGTGATACAAGACCGGCATTTTTCCATGCGCAACAGCGCACTTTGTAACGAAGAGAAGAAGATGGGTGGAAAACTCTTGATTGACGGCTTGGTTGGAGGAGGAGGAGGGAGAAGGAAAAGAAGAAGAAAGAGAAGTAGTAGAGGAAAATGGGTGCCTCACCATCGTGACCACCAAACTCAAATTCTGATGATGGAGAGTTTGAATGGGATGCACCTTCCACACGTAGAGGTAACAACTTGCCAGAACAATTTGTGCAATGGCAATGTGCTTCAGTCAGAAGGTACGAACAGCGAATAAGTCCACCGGACCTGAAAGGAGAAAAAAAGTATGACATTGGAAGTTCGATCGCACTTTCCCAGCTCTAACGCCTGTCCTGTATCCTGTAAACCACTCAACACTGAGGTGTCTCACCACTGCAGGCAGACAAATCTGTGAGTGTAATCTCCAACGGCCAGACAACGCCGCCAGGCATTTCATCAGGCCATTGCCCATATTGTCATGTTGTACACTACACGTTCCACAAATCGATAGTAATCCAGCCTCTTCGAAAAAAGCCATCCAACACCGTTTATATTTTCAGTCCATGGAACTTACACCGCTCCATCTGCCGTTGTCCCACCATTCGTACTGGGTAAAGGAGACGATACCAAGTTATCATCAATCCTCCCCGTCGCAACCACCGTACTGGCAGCTATCGTGGCCGGGGCTTTTCCAACACCAACGACTCCCTTGCCGGGTACACCCCTCCCGTTCCCGTTTCCATTCCCATTTCCACTGTTACTACTACTACTCCCACCAGCCCCAACCCCATTCCCATCAACGACAAGACTCTCACGCAAACCCGTCAACCCCTCCGCAAAATCAACCCCCTTAACCTTCCTCAGCGCCCTCTTCAACCCCTCCATCCTCCCCCTCTCCAAAACCAACATCCCCCTCGCCAACTCCCTAATCGCCCTCCGTCCCATCTTCTCATGCATATCCCTCCACCCCGCCAGCTCGCCCGCCACCGTCTGCTGCGCATACCTTAGCTCTCTTCCCAACATCTCCGCCTCGCGCTCCGCATTCTTGGCCTTCTCCTCTCTTTCCTCGTTCATCCGCTGCCTCGTCTCGTCCAGAAGACCGAGCGGCCAGCGCGATGACCGGTTGAGCGAGTTGTAGTTGCGCTCGGCCTCGCGGCGAATGGAGACGATCTTAGCGATGGTTCGCGGAGGTTTGGCGAGGGCGCGGAGGATGGCTTCGACGTTGAAGTGGAGGGTTAGGAAGGCGTTGAAGAAAAGGTTTGTTGGCGAGTTTTGCGGTGGGGCGAGGGCGCGGACGTAGAGTTCCATGGCGGTTAGGTGGGAGGATGGGAGGAAGGGGAAGGTGGTGAGGGCGCGGTGGAGGAGTTGGGAGGCGTCGTAGAGGTCTATTTGGGAGTGGTGTTAGTGAGGGGTTCCTTTGATGGGGGAGTCTGTGAAAGGATGAAAGGATATGACTTACCCATGGCAACGTTTCCAACTACGTTCGCCCTCCGGGCTACACTCCTAGTAGAAAAGTGCACGCTCCTGACAATATCACGAGCATGGTCGACAAACTGCTCAACCTCCCTTAGGTCTATGACAGGCTCCATCTCGTCATGGATCTTCTCCGTTAGCGCTTCCGCTTTGAGCCTGCTCCGTTCAGCCATCATGTCAAGCTGTAAGTCAGGCACCAGGAAGAACTCCCATAGCATCTCATGAGTAGCAAACGTAGGATGCGCCAGGAGCACTCGCAAGAAGCAATCCATACGTATCTGGAGATCCTTGAGCACCGCTCGGCTTGGCCTGGACAGAACCTGCGTCGGGGATCGCAATTCCGACAGAGACGGTATCCATGATGAAGGGTTCTCTATCTCCAGTAACTTGACGAGGTGCTCAAAGTCCGTCAGAGATCGACGGCAGGTCGTTACGGCATAGCTATACCGATCGACGGGTGCCCCCGACTTCAGTACGAAGCGGATGGATGTATCCTCGACGAAATACGACCGTACCACACCTGTTGTGCGTGAGTCGGAGCCTGGCATGAGCGAGAACAAGGTGAGGTCGTCGATCTTGTTGCGGACTTCGTCGTCCTTGGCCAGTTCCACGGCTGTCAAACCTCGAAGCTCCCTGGCCGCAACGTCGACGCGAGGATCCCCGAAGAGGACCCGAACCATATCGAAACGCCCATACTTGCTGGCCAGCATCAAGGGAGTAAACCGCTTTTCGTTTGTGGCGTTGACGTCAACATCGCAATGTTGCAGGATTCGTAACGCAAGCTTCGGGTCGTTGATGATATGCAGAAGGGTATTGCCCTTGGCATCGACATGATCATCCAGATGCAGCGGTTGACCATCACCCTGAGTTCTTGTAGCAAAATCAAGGCCCTCCTCCACCATGATAGAGTAGTTGGCATGATCATACGACCGACATAACGCGAACAACGGTGTCTGTCCGTTTTTGTCCTTCTGGCGCCAGGGTAGCATTTCGCCTATGAGTTTTATTAGGAAGGGAGCGTGGAAGAGGTAATGCGCAGCACTACGACCCCATGTATCTTGTATGGCGAGATATTCTCCAAGTTGATCGCGCGGCGTCGACTCGAGGAACAGGTTCAACAGCATGTTGATGACTTTGGCTTCACCTAACTGGACTGCAGCGCTCAGCAAGGTTGTGCCGGCGTTGTTCTGATCTTCCAGCAGGACATGGGCAGGAAAATACTGGCTCAGTGACAAGAGGTACTCCAAGACCTCAACACGGCCGTTTTGGATGGCCATCATCGGTACTGACTCCCCAAGCACATCTGTGGTCTGGGCGAGGCGTTCAATACTAGTGTCGCCTTCAACTCCACCCGTCCATGCCGTGGCGATGCTTGCGGACCTAGATCTGAACGAGATTTCAGAGCTACTCGACATTGACAAACTTCGAGTGTCCATTGATACCCTCTTGACTTTCTTTGGCAGAGGCAATGGTTCGGATTGGAAAGGATCGATATCAATCTCATCAGTTGCTCCGTCCTGGAACGGGAATACATGGCTGAGACCGGAACCTTCAGAGAAACGCTCTGATACTGAGAAGGTGGTTGAAGACAGACTCGAACCCCCATTTGCAAAGTTCCAGTCATTTCCCGATGCCCTGCGTGAAGAGGGCCGGGATGCAACTGCATAATGGGCGTCATCGCTGGCATATGTTTCTGGTTCCATGATCTTCTTTAGCTCGACCATGTCGCCTTTTGATACCGCGTCCCACAGGGCTCTGTTCCGACGACTGGCTCTCCGTAGCCCGCCAGATTCACGGTCAAGATACGCAAAAACAGCCTCGAAGGTGCTAAGCGCATAGCCAATCTCGCCACTATCAACATCATCAATGAAGATGAAGTGTCGAACATAGCTCAGTCGCGCCTGGAGGTGCTTAATTTGAGCTTTGATGACAACATACAACAGCAGAGATACAAGAGTATCAGCGTTGATGGTCAGAATGGGCTTTTCCGAAGCTGGCCCTGGCGTTTGCGGAAGCTCGGGCAGGGCGAGCTGCGTTGCTGCCTTGGCAGTAGAAAGAAGGATTTCCATCATCTCCTGCGGACAGCTAGCGTTCGTCATTTTCCGGAACTCGTCCACCGCACGCCCCAGTCGAGAGATGAGATCGCGTTTTGCTCGCGACCCACCGTCCATGACAATTCCTAGCTGGGAGATATCGATATTATCCATCTGTCGAATCTTGGCCTCTAGTTCGAGATCATCCGGCCGTCGAAGCGTCGTCAAGCGGGGGAACAACATGTAGTGTACGTTTTCCGTAACATAACGTTCAATCATACGTTCGACAACTGGTCCAGTCAAGTCGGTAGTTGCGCCCAGCAGAGACAATTGTTGCTTATCGACATTTTGAAAAAGGTCAATGGCTGACGTTACAGCGGTCTCCAACGCCACCCTCATAATGTCCTCGTCATCCTGGCTGTATATACTTTCGGTCAAGTGATCACCATTCGAATTCCTCGTGAAGCTGATGCTTCCCGTACTGTTCGATCGTACATTCCGAACCGCGTGCGTAATGGGCCCATTGATGGGCTCTGGGTCAGGGATGACGCTCGCGGAGGGAGGGGGCGGTAACGGTCGCTCGACTACAAGGGTGAATTCGCGGAACAGCTTCTCGAGACCATTTTGCATCTGCCTTGCAATGGCGGGGAAATGATTGAGGAGTTCGTGGAAGCTCCTGATGTCCTTCTTTTTTGGTGCGTCCGATGCAGCTGCTATAGGTTTGGGACGGGTGCTCGGTTCGGGCGGCAGTATAGCTGGAGTGATCTTGACTTCCTCCCATGATCCGACCAGCGGGCGCGATATGAAGTATACCAGGAACTGCTTGAGCTCGAGAGTATCGGGGTACCAGAGGGCGTCGTGAAGAAGGTTGGCTTGGGCTAAGGCCTTGAATCCTGTTATTACAGAGAATAGTCAGCGACAGGTTCACAACTAAGATGTTGTAGGAGGCGTTCGGTACCCTTGTTGCTGTAGACATAGTTGTCCTTGATGACAATGGTCCTGCCATTGATGGTGCTGTAGAGCTTGGGTTTGCCCTTCATCTCACGGAGATTCTGCGCTGGTTCCTTGGCTCCCGCGCCAGTCCCCCCCTTGGGCGGAAGGATGCGCAGCACATGGCTTCCGATGAACTCGTCGGAGGCTACGGAAGCGGACAAGGGCGCGCCCGTCTCGGTGTCGCGGGAGTCAAGGATGACATCGGTGGTCGGGACAAGGAGGATGTGCTGCTGAGGGGGCGAGCACTGGGCGAGATAAGGGCTCTTGGCGAAAGCGCTGAGGAATGGGTTTAGAGGTTGCATTCATTCGATGCGCTTCGCAACTCCTCGGGGCCTTGGTGTGTATGGCGTGGGCGGTGACCTAGCCACCATTGAGCGAGGCTACCTAGAGCCGCGAAGCATGCAATTGGCAAGAGTGCGGACTTTGTTGCTGTCTCCCGTCGAAATGGGATTCGTAGCGTACTTGTAGACGTGCGTGTGTAGATGTGCGTGTGCTGTAGAGAGAGGGATCGAGCGGGTTGTTTGCGTTGTGAGGTGCGTCTTCTGATGTTATCCTGGATCGGATTCGAGGGCTGCGCAGGTGGACGATAACTGACGGGAACGATGACGGATGCCTCTAAACAATCGGACGATACCGCTAGATTCGGGAAGCTGAGGCACCAAAGTCAAGCGAAGAGAAGCTGAGAATAAGGTGTTGCGGAATACGCGTGTAGATCAAAGTGCTATGCCGAAGCTAGTATCGTTCTGTAAGTATGATCGAATGTTGTCATTCAGGTTTGAGAACGGGGAGCTGGTTCATGTGTTTCCTGGTTTGGGTGCCTTGCGGTTGCGCCGGTGACCATGATAGTGTTTTGCCCTGTCTTAGGTGCAAATGCTTAACACGCTACGGCAGAAACGACAGCTTCATCCCGCGTTCAGGGGTTCACCGGCCAATCACAGCATCGGCCAGACGATCCGCGCCCGTCAAAGTGGAGAAGTGGGGGGCCTTATCTGCGGCCCTGACAGCTGATAAGCTCCACCACCGGCACCAGGGGCAAGCATCGAGATTCATCGAAAACGTCACCAACAACACCAAACAATCCAGACATCAAGGTCCTCACTGTTCATCCGCTACAAGCTCTGCTGTGGTTCTTGAGATGACAACTCTTATTCATGAAGATTTCGACTGGATACAGTTGATGAGGCTCGATGCTATGGTGGAGCTTGAGTCAACAAGCCTGCTTTTCAAGACCAGGCCTACGCAAGACTGCCAACAGGGAAATGCTGCCAGGCAGTAGTAGGTTTTCGATCTATTATTTGATACAACGACTAATGTATAGTTCTCTAGAATTCGTGTCAGTAATGAGCTTTCTGTCTCCTTTTTTACCACGCTTTGGGCTGATGATTGCCAAGTGGTGATGACCCCGGTGGTGCTTGAACAGATCTCACGATACTTCAGGGGATGAGGAGACAAATGCGAAGAGCATTGCTCTCATTAACATCTTCTCACCCCATGCCACATTTAGCTACGAGTATATACTCTACTCCGACCATCCGACCATCCGACCATCCAAAGCTAGGCCATGGACACATTCATAAGCCAGCATGCCTACATTACCAAGATCCTCGACTGTCATGAGACCGGCAGCAACGCAAACATCCAAGTGTACCTCAACGACAACCACAACGAGTCTTCCCTCTGATGATTTCATTCGGAGTCTCAAGCAATTTACCTACCTTCGGGTCAACACTCACGGGCACGGGTCCCAGCTTTTCCATCGGCAGGCCTTCACTGGAACCATAAAAGCCCCAAGTTCAGACCTTCCAACAACTCCCAGTAGCCGACGTGGTAGTGTGCTGGAAGCCAGAAAACGCGTGATGTTTTCGTAGGTATGCAGCTGGCCTCGGGTTCAACTCCAGGCTTGGAAGGCTAAGCTTTTTGCTTTTTCCCCTTTTTTTCTGCGTCGGCTTCCATTCTCTCTCTCTACTTTGAGCAACGTTCGATCGCGCTCATCTTTTTTTTGCTCCGGACGGCCTATTCAACCGAGATTTTGACCCGCTGCCCTGTCAGGTCATCAAAGATATTCATGCCGTCGTCGGGTCTGCTGAACCTGCCTGTATGGGCTTCACTCGCAAGTGACAACACTGATCATCTCTATCCTCGAAGACGGGACCGATGTCTAAGTACGGAAAAGGTCGGGAAGGGGTTGGAGAGGATGGCTATGGAAGATGCTAAGAGAAGACTGTTGTTAGTCTTTGAAGTTATGGAACTGTCGGTTTTGGCCATCTAACCGTTTAGCTATGTCATAAATAAGAGGTAAGTGTGACTGAGAGTAGGTAGGTCGGAAGTGGTGTGCCAGTGGTGATGACGCTTGAACACGGCAGAGATGAACTCTTAAACTCTGATAATCGAGAGGAAGGCATCCCGAACGTAACGTATAGCTCGGAACTGATCAGGTGTCTATGAGTTGACAGGGATATAGCTTGATGAGCCTTCACTGGAGAAAGAAACATGTTTCGTCGATCGATCCGCTGATGAACTGATGGAGTTTTCGAGATCAGTCGCCCATAAACATACATGTATCCTGACTCATGGCGTCGAGGGATGGCAGCGTTTCAGGGTTAACAGTCACTTCTGCAGAATTCATTGAAGACATCATAACTATGTCAACAACAATCATCAAAAGACAGCCGACCTTCAATGAAGCAAGCAAACTCAGGTTCCTTGTTGTTGTTGTCAACAATGACTTGTATCAACCCCGTTCCGCTCGGACGGTTGCATGCATAGTGGGTAGTCGCAGTGGGCGCTTCCCTGATGCGCAAAAAGTCGCACAACTCCCGTTGGGTTTTTCTTTTTCGGATGACCGGCCGGCCATTGATGCCATCTGGAAGAGGGGCCGGCGCTTCCACGCACATCATCACGATCAGATGGTGCGAGATCTACTTCGCGCCGCTGTGACCGAGATCGCGGTGGCCGCCGGATGGAACGGCCTTTGGTACTCTCTTGCGTTCCCCAAACCCTATTACACCTACCCACGGCAGGATAAGGGGAAAGCTTGAGTTAGTATTGAAGGCCAGGACTTGAAGAACGCGTGCCCTTTCATGCCCCCGCTGTCACACCGCATGGTGTGTCGTTTTTCTGTTCTCGTCGTGTCTTGAGAAGCGCTGCACAGCGGTGGTTAAGTTGCCAACGGTCCGATTCCATTGGGTAGTTCAACATGAGCTCAGTCAAACACAAATATTGAAGAGGGTGAGAAAACGAAGGACGTCCCTATCTTCAGGCTAGAACTTGAACCCCTGCCGTTACTTTTATTGGTTTACTCCATCTTAATCATGGCAAAAGCATGGGCGCTTCCCGCCTTTGACGCCATTCCGTTTTGCACTACGGGAAATTGTCTTGGTCACCCTGGTCGCGTTCATTCGTGAGGTCTTTCTGTTTTCTTCAGACGTTCATGGTTCATCAACTTGGTCTGTCAATGCTCACAAACCAGAGGACACAAGTCGGGTTGACAAACAGGAACGGCCCCTTTGTGAGATCCGGATGCATCCATGAATCCCGATCCATCTAATTCCAGATTTTGGACAAGGTCATCAAAAGGACAATGGGCTGAATGGACAATAGAAACCCCTGACAAGACATGCACTGGTGATTGGAGAAACGATGAGGGAGAGGGCCGTGCGCTCTTGCAGGGCCAATCTGCAAGGTACGAAACGGCATTGCCCAATGGAGAGAAGCGGTTTTGGGGGGCGATTCCACTGAGGAGCGCTGGAGGACCACTGGGAGCCACTGGGAAACACAGTGGAGGTTGCGTTTGGGGCGTTTGTTGCGCCATCCCACTTTCCAATTCCACAGCCACTCCCATGGGCCTTTTCGGATGTTCCTCTCTTCATTTTCCTCTTGACCCAAATTGGATCAATGGCGCCAATGAGCGACCTCTGTCACGGCAGAGCGCGACTGCTACTGGTCAGCGCGATATGGAATGGTGGGAGGGAGACATGGCAACCTGAAGTGAAGAGAGAATGAAGAGCCGGCGTCAACTGTTTCTCAGAAACTCTGACCAGAGAGAGAGGGAAGTTGCCCCCTTTTGAATCGGCCAAATCCTCCAATCCAATAACCAATTTCAATTCGTTTACTCCGTCGCTTGTTCTTCTCCAACTCGCGTGCGCGAAATTGTTCCCTCCACTCCTTCCGTCAAAGATAATCTGGGTACCCTACACACTGGACCCCATAGACCCCGGAGCCTTGTCATTCTCTTGTTGTCACTTCCAGGTGAAAGGTCTCACTCACTTCCGCAACCTGCCCGTCAGCCTGTCACGTTCGCTCGTTTCTTGCTCTTTTCGTCTCGCTCTCTCCCTTTCTGCGACCTTTCCCTTTCAGCCCTTTTATTGAAGAGGGAAGTGATTGACTGTCCGGCAATTAACAGATCCAGTCATTGTCCAATCCCCAATCAACCACATCCAATCGAGGCCGGCCAAGCCCATGATGAGGATGATCAGATCCCCGTTGTAGATTCGGTTTCGAATTTCAAACTCAAGGGCCCGTTACCCAGACCAGCCGAGGAGACCATCTCTAGCGACCTCTCTAGACCACCAAACGCCACTACCGTCCACGTTGCAGCAGATACCACCACGGCCACTTAGCATCGCACCCTTACCTTAGTTGACTTGGGGTCATTTCGTTCTTCATATACTACCGCTGCCCTAGCCTCAGCCACCATTATGGCTACTTTCGTCCCTTCTTCCCCTGACGAGAGAGGGTTCGATTCTGGCCCTGCTCTGCCTCCTCACTACCAACAACAACAACAATACCAAGAACAACAACACCAGGAACAACATCACCATCCACAGCTCGACACGAACCGTGCTTATTCGCCTGAGGCTACCACTCTCCTTAATTCCTCCCCGCCTCCCGCACGTTCAGCCGTCGTCGAGCCTGTTGGTGCTGCCCCTGCTGTGCCGTCCGATAGAACATCACCACGTTTCTCAAAGAAATACCCACAGCTGCCGTCCCTTCTTCACGGGCTCGGACCTTCGACATCAGACGAAACAGAGGAAACATTGGACCAACTGGAGACGAACCATCAGTTCCCTCCACTGCCTACCATCTCCGACCAACGCCCGACCCCGAGTCCCAGCAAAGGCCGGTCCCAAAGCCTCGCTTACACCCCGGCCCCCATCAAGCGCAAGCCGTTATCATCCTCGGCTTCGCCCTTGGCCACCCGCTTCTCGTCTCCGGGAAGGAACTATCTTGACATCATCCGCGATCTGCCCCGTCCCGAGTCCCGTTTCTCGAGATCGTGTTCTTTGGATAGCCCTACTCTGTACGAATTCCCCACCAAATTTGGTCCTCCGCTTAATCCTCCTCGTCCTTCTGCTGCCCACGCTTCCGATTTGCCGGCGAATCCCGAGCATAACAGCAACAACCAACGGTCGTAAGTCCTTATATACCCGAGAGTCTGGTTCAGGTCATCTCGTCTAGGCAGGCTAAATGCGGGTGTACCATAAACTGACCTTCAACTCTTCCATGTAGAACAAGCACCGTGTCCGATCATTCTGTACAACCTCAAGGCCCCGATTTCTATAATACCGGCGACCTGCAGTCCACAAAGACTTTGGAGGACAGCCCGATTATCTCATCGGCTGAGACAGGGCGCCCATTGTCAGTGTCACCAGACCGGCATCTAAGCGCCGGCAGTCTTGGTGTGACCACTCGGCCATTGGACCACAACCTCGATACGTACTACAACGACGAGGTTGCGGCTCCCTATACCAACGCCACCGCGACGACTAATACTCACTCGCAAGAGACACATGACAGGCGCAATCCCATTGTTAAGCCCAGTACCATGTCGCTGTCTTCTCGAAAGTCTCCCCCTCCACATCTAAATCTTGCGCCAGCAGAAGATAGTGAACATCGACAACGGGCCTTTCCGCTCGTTGCAACCCCGGGAGAGAGCAATAATCTTAGTAAACCTTTGCCAAAATCGCCTGCTTCGTCCCAATTGGACGCCAACTTCTATGGCAACTGGGCCACCACGCCACAATCTTCCACAACCGAGTTCTCGGAGGACAAAGAAGACATCTCGCCCATCCCGTCCCCGTCTCCTTATTCTTTGAGACGATCAACCCTACGGACGCTCGCCGATGAATCCCCACGCCTGCTCAGGACACCTAGTCATACCAATGCGAAAACCGAGAGGCCGCTAGAGTACTGCGAAGACTACCTACAAACGCCGCCGCCCAGTGAGACATCGCAGTATCAGATCGACGAAATGGAGGACGAACTGAAAGCCATTGGCGCCGAGTTGGCTGCATCCATTCGGCGTGAGATGGACTTGGAGGACCTGGTGGACAAGCTACAGGAACAGGTTAACAACGCCAATCCCAACGAATCCGGGAAAAGAACCAGCGATTACTTTTCCGACTCAGGACACAGTTCATCGAAATTTAGTGACTATGATCAAGCCAAGGAAGAGATCTCTATAGTCAAGCGCAAGGCGGAGCAGGAACGTGCACAAATCAGACTTGAGCTTACCACCAAGCTGCAAGATGAGCGGATTAGGCGCCGTGCCCTCGACGAGCAGATCCAGGAACTTTCAAAGAGGGCGTCGATGATTGATGTTGCCAAAATTCAAAACGAGGAAACCAGTGACAGGATCAAGGAGCTCGAGGCCGCATGCGACGACTTGCGACGAAGGCTCTCCGAAGAGCGCCAGACGAGGGAGAACCTCGAAGACCTCCTCGGTGCCGTCAAGGGCGAGTTGGAAAACGCGTCAAACGAGCGAGACAACCTACGCGACGAAATTGTCCCTCAACTCCGCGCACGTGTCGAAGGCTTGGAGACGGAAGTTGCAGAAAACGAGAAGCTCGCTTATGATGCGACCAGGCTGCAGCAAGAGGTCCAATCTCTCAAGACGGAAAACGAGGAGCTTGGTAAAATCCAGGAGGAGGTCGATCTCTTGAAGGCTGAAAATGCCGAGCTTGGCAAATACCGCGAGGAGTACGAACACCTTCACGATGAAGTCGAGCACCTGAAGTCCGGAAACACGGAGTTCGCCAAACTACAAGATGAATTTGAGCAGTTCCGAGCTGAACACACAGGATGCGATAGACTGCAAGAGGAGCTCCAAGCACTGAAGTCAGGAAATTCGGATGTCGAAAGGCTGCAGGAAGAGCTTCACGCCATCAAGCTCGAACATAGCGAGTGCAGCAAGTTGCACGAGGAGGTTCAGCTGCTCAAGTCAGCAAACGCTCAGCTCAGCAGCCAGCAGAACGAACTTCAGTCGCTGAGAACTGAAAGCGCAGAAATCGACGACCTGCAACAAGAGCTCGAGGCGCTACGTTTTGAGAACACGGAGCTGCGCAAGTTGGAGGAGGAACTGCGCACTTTGAAGTCGGAGAACAAAGAACTCAAACAAACAGGAACCCGCATGTCAATGGCCCTTTCACGTTCGACATCAGTTGCAGGCACAAATAGCAGCTCTATTAAGAGAGGCGGCCGCCCCATGTCCCTTGCCCGGTCAAACACTACAAAGCAGCTTCATGCGGTGGCTGAGCCCCGTGAGGCCCTGGCCGACAGACTAAAAGACGTTGAGGCACAGCGCGATGCATTGCACAATGCTCTGCGCAGTCTCCTTGAAAGACAAGAGTTCCAGAATCGCGAGAATGCCAAGAAAATCAAGCTTCTCGAGCAGGAGCGTGACCGTCTTCTCTCGTCTTCGCCTCGGGGTGGATACGAAAAGGAGGTGGCCAACCTTCGCGATGAGATCGCCGTCCTGCGTCGCCGGGCTGAGGAAGCCATTGACCAGAAGTGGGAGGTCGAGAAGGGTCTTGGTGGCCTCAAGATGAATCTTGACCGTGCCGAGCAGGAAATCACCTCCCTGCGTAGCCTTCTTAGGGAGAAGGACATTCTCATTCCTGAGGGCTTTGCTCGCAGTAGTTACATGTCCAATTACAGCAACGAAGACGCTCTCGTTCCCGTGTCTTCGGCGTCCCTGGAGAAAGCTTATGCAGATTTGCAAGCTACCTACAGTGAAGCTCTCGTCCGTATCAAGGACCTCGAGGACAGCACTGCCTCTAACGAGGCAATGCAGCTCGCCATTGCTCGCCTTGAGCACTCTCTTTCAACTGTTGTGACGGAGCGTGATATGGCCCGTGAGGATAACGTTGCCCAACTTGCCGAGCTCGAATCCCTCAGGGAATCTGAAAAGCAGCACATTGATGCCGAGCTCACTCTAGCTGGGCAACTGTCTGACTCGGCCCGCCGCGTCGAGGAACTCGCACAGCAGGTGCGCGTTCAGCTCGCCATCAACGCTACACTCCGCTCGAGGCTGGCCGATACCGTTGCTCGCGGTGAGGCCAACCAGCGCGTAAGCACGGAGCGCATTGCCAGTCTCCAGAAGCGCCTAAGGGAGCTTGAGGATCAGGTGATTACCGCGCAAACCAACGCTGAAGAGCGCGTGAACCGCCACGAGGAAGAGCTGCAGACGCTTAAGGAGAGTCATAACATCCACCTCCTGCGTCTGCGCGATGGGCCCGCGGGCTCGGCGGCCGCCATGCGTGGTCTCCCCCCGCGTTCGTTCCCGCCCAAGTCCCCCCTCAGCCCCATGTTCAGCATGAGCCTGGCGAGCAAGAGCGATGCCACTCCCCGTACCACTCGCATGTCGAGCCCTTTTTTACTTTCGTCATCTTCTTCCTTCTATTCTAACTCGCATGCCTCGTCCTACCTCCGGCCGCGGGCTTCTGGAGTTCTTTCATCGGCTGCCGCTGAGGGTAATATGGCCGAGGACGTGACCACCCTCAAGGCCCGCGTTGCCCAGCTCGAGGGCGCCCTGATGGCTGCCGACTCTGAAATGCAGGAAGTCGTCAGCCGCATGAACATGGCTCAGATCGAGGTCATGACTCTCCAGGAGGAGCGCGAGGAGGCGGTTCGTCAGACCAGGAAGCTGCAGAAGATGATGGAGGAGGAGAGGGTCAAGGTTTTTGAAGAGCGATTCAAGAACTTTGCGGGCGCTACGGAGGTCAGGGCTTAGGAGACTGAACTTTTTTGTGATGAGAAAGGAACAGCAGCAGTAAGAGTAAAGCAGAACAAGAGGTATAAAGGTGACCATGGCTATGACTATAGAAAGCTGAGGGAAGGATGGGAGAGGGGGATACAGATGGGGTTGGGTAGGGTGGTGTTTTGAGATATCCGCTTTTTTGGGGGAGAAGAAGCAAGCATTATTTTTTGGATTCTGATTGCATAGCATTTTGGGGCTCATACTTCCCTTCTTGTCCAAGAGGACTTTATACCATTTTTACTTATTCTTCGAACTATATTATATAGGGTTATCTTGGGAGGGCGCGCGCGCGCTTCAAAAGGACGGAAGGAGACGAAGTGCGGAAAAGCATTGTATAACATACCAACGCAGGTTTGGACAAACTCCTGCCCAATGTACTATCGTATGTATCTATTATACCTAACTCTTAGTTGCAAGCATCAGAGATAGAATGGTCTTGTGGATAGGTTGGCGGTGGTGTAATGTCATGGTACTGTTTAAGAACAAGAACAATGCTGTCGTCCATGCCTGATTTGTTCTACATCTTTGTTCCAAGTGGTGTCCACGGGAATGCAGTGCCCAAAGGATCCCGACGTAGACTTTTTCCTCAGCCTCCTGTGCGTCCTCATTGCTGTTATTCAGTTGCATTCATTTGGATCACAACAAAATAGCATATATATCACCAGCACTACCACCAATACCACCATTCTCTCTCAGACTTCCAAATATGAGTTTCTAGATCTGTGAATGATCTCAGGAACGAAAAAATTCCAAAAAGGAAAAAGTTTAAGAAGAAAACGAAACAATAAAAGAAGAGTGAGGAACCCAAAAGCGAAAAAAGAAGATGGGATTGCCAGGAATCGAACCTGGGTCCTCTCGGATCCGTTGTATGTCGAATTGACCACAACGAGAAGTACTGACCACTATACTACAATCCCTGTTATTGTTGCAGATCCGCTTGCAAAGTAATATCTATATCCTCAACCATGCGTGTCTTCGCCGCTTCCCTCTTCCTCTGCTCTCCCTTTGCTCTTATGTAAAACCTCCTCGCATGGGGATTCCTTTCTACTGATCTTTCACACATCATCAAGTCATTGTAATGTCATGCTTTGATATTCAAGTTCCAATTTGTTTGGGGGAAAGAAGTGTGTTAGTTCATGTAAGGGGAACGAGTGTTCCCTTCGGTTTGTCATGGTTACGGACCAACAAGAACGAAACATCCACCATTCACTATCACCGAGTCTTCCACGCACTCATTCCGTCCTATGCTTGCATCTCAGATATCAAAGGATCACAATATTATCAGGACGAGCCTGTCATAGGGTAGTGATGACATGTCCTACATAGTGTGTGCACATCTTGTGCGGTCTAGCAAACCGAACATATTTCCATCTTTTGCTGGTATTACGGAATGGTCCCGTCATTGTGCACATCATTCCCCGTGATAGAACCGGGGTGCATAGGCAGATCAACAAGTCCAGGCCAAAATGAAAAAAAAAGAAAGTTGGAAGACCTGCAGACCAATATCAACATTAGTACCACACTCCTCATCCGCAATTCTGAACGAGCAACACGAAAGTCACATAACCCCCAACGTTCTCAGAGTGGCAATTTGTGTCAATTTGAAGTTTTGATTCTCAAGTCATCGGTCACCATATACCAAGTATACACAGGTCCCTTCAACATATGTCTTTTCATCATGCGAACGTTGAGGTTGTCGAGTGAGCAACCCACAAACAAGGTTCCGTTGGGAATCGAACCCGGAGCTGATGAAGATGTTGGAAATCACTTACATATATGTCTTGGGGGAGGGGAGTGACGCTCCATACCGTTGCACCATAAGCGACTTCAGTTCGTTTGGAACTGCTGCTGTTGGGAATGGGATTTGGAAAGAGGTGCTTATATGGGCAATATGGGTGTTTGATGGATTGAGAAGTAGCGTGTGTTATTGGACTTGGGAGATTGGGGGAGGAAATAGAGGGATGTCAAAGGAGGAAGGAGGGAGGAGGAAGATGTTGGAGATGTCCAAGATTATGGCTCCCTTTCCACAACCCCAAAGCCGCCTATTTCAAAACACTATGGAGATGTCCAAGATTATGGCTCCCTTCCCACAACCCCAAAGCCGCCTATTTCAAAACACTATGGAGATCCCCTCTTATTTTCGGCTCCATAACTGTTCGTTACTGATAAAACGCAGGCTGCCCCCCCTCCGAACACGACCCCCGAATCCTTCGTATCCTCTCTCAGCAAAGGATGTGTTTTGGTTCATGACAAAGGAGCGAGTGTTCCCTCACTTGTATGGTTACGGATCAACATGAAAAAAAAATCCACCTCGCGCCCATCACCGATTTCTCCACGCCCTCATACAAATAGGTATGCTTGCATCTGACACACACAAAAGGATCAAAAAGTACCTGGACTCAATCGGCCAGAAGTCACACTTGCCGCAAAAATGAACGGAAAAAAAAGAATCGGAAGACCTAGACAACACCAACAATCATCAGCACCACACTCCTCATTTGCATCTTTCTCGCCGAACAAAGTCAAACAGACAACCTCCAACGCTCTCGGAAGTCAGAAATCGAAAGATTTTCCAGTCATCGGTCCCCATGTATTTGGTATACAAAGGTTCCTTCTGTGTAATGCGTATTCATCATGCGAACGTTGAGGTTGTCTGTCGAGATCCAACCCATATAGTGGATGATGACATGGAAGAAAGGAAAGGAACTTACCCAGTTGATGGTCGGGAATCGAACCCGGAGCTGAAGATGTGGGAGACTTCAGGTGTCATGAAGTGGCCTGACGCTTCAGACGGCTGCACCATGAGCGACTTTCTGCTGCTGTTGGAAATAGAACCTGGCAAGAAGTGATAATATAGGCAATAGGAGTGCTTGGTAGATTGGGAAGTAGCGGATTATAGTATGGACGTTGGAGATTGGGGGCGCGGATGGCGGGACGTTAAAGGAGGAAGGAGGCAGGGACAGGGGTGGTTGAGAAAGGGGAGGAAGGAACGATGCTGACGATGGCCGATCAGGCAAGCACTTCTTAATGACAGCGAGGACTTCAAGCGGACACTGAAGCACAACGAAATGTTCATATCGTGATATTGGCATTATTGGATGGATACAAATGAAATATGTCCAGTGGGAGATGACAAAGATTATGGCTCCCTTTCCACAACCAAAAAGCTGCCCCATTTCAAAACACCAGATTCCCCTCTTATTTTCAACCCCAGAACAGTTACTGATAAAACGCAGGCTGTCCACTCCCAAACACAACCCCCGAATCCTTTGTGTCCTCTCTCGTAAATGCCCTTGCGCCAGCCGCCGCCGCCGCCGTAGGACTCCCACTCCTCCCAACCTGCTGCTGCTGCTGTCTCAGCTGCGTATTAGAGAACATACTCCCCGTCTCACCAACGCCATCCATGATGCTTCCCGCTCCTCCCCCATCAATGCCCACCTCCCTCGTCAGTTCCACGTAGTCATAGGCAAACTCGCCAATCTCGGAGTCGTCTATGCCCAGCACCTCTGCTGCCTCCGACACCCTCAGGCTCAGGCCCGGGATGTGATCCAGTGCGAACACGATCAGAGCTGTCATGACGAAAGAGTAGACTCCGCCGGCGAATGAGCCTGCTAGCTGCAAAATTATCTGCTTCCAGTTGTGGTCGAGCCAGCCGCCGTCGATGGTCGTGACGCCGTCTAGGTGAGCAATGGCTTTGGAGGCAAAGATGCCGGTGAGGATGTTGCCGACCAGGCCGGCGACGGCGTGGACGGCAAAGGTGTCGAGGGCGTCGTCGATGTTGCAGAGGAACTTGATCTTGGTGCCGTAGTTGGATAGTCCGGCGCCGAGGATACCGAAGGGGACGGCTGCCCAGACAGGGACGAAGCCTTTATCGGAGCTCGTCAGTTAAACATGGTCATTCTCTCAAAAGAAAAAAAAAGAAAGAGGAAAAAACTCACCACTCCCCGGCGTAATAGCAATCAACCCAGCCACCACACCACTACAAAATCCCACAGCCGACCACTTCCTCTCCAACCTCCAATCCATCACGCACCACGTTATCCCCCCAACACACGCGGCCAAGTTCGTCGTCGCCGCCGCCACCACGGCCCTCAGATTCGCCGCCAGCGCGCTCCCGGCATTGAACCCAAACCACCCGACCCACAAGAAAACGGTCCCAATAACGACACTCGCAACATTATGCGGCCTATAATTCAGCTCGTGCGTACCATGCCCCTTCCTCTTGCCCAGCACCATCGAGTAAGCCAGGCTTGCGCATCCGCCCACGACATGCACGGGCGTGCCGCCGCCCCAATCCAGGACGCCCATGGCATAAGCCCAGCCGCCCTGAGCGTGCCCCGGATTCCACGTCCAGCAGGCTACAGGATCGTAAACAATTGTCGCCCAGACGAACATGAACACGGCGCAGGGGAGTAATCTCCCTCTCTCGGCCGCGGCGCCAGCCGCCAACACAACAGCAATCACGCTAAAGAGGCTGTGGTAGACGGCAAAGAGCAAATCGGGGATCTTGTGCGGAGATTCGGCAACCTTTTGGTCGAGAATACCAATAAAAAACGCGTTGGATAGGGTGCCGATGAAACCCGAGGATGCGACGTTGCGAGAAAAGGAGAGGGAGAAACCCCAGATGAACCACTGGATCGAGGTGACGGCGCAGGCGAGGATGGAGATGAAGATTAGGGATAGGGCGGATTTGCGTCGTGAGAGACCGGAGTAGAAGAAGCCGACGCCGGGGATCATGAGCAGAACCAGTGCGGTGCAGAGGATGAGGAAGGCGATGTCGCCGTCGTGGTAGAGGGTGTTTGAGCCATTGCTGCTGGGGGGAGAGGTAGATGTAGCTGAGCGTGCGGCGGCGGAGGAGGTAGCTGATGCCGATGGAGTTGATGTTGATGTTGTTGTGGTGTTGTTGGCCATGACTGGCAAAAGACTCGACGGTCGGTTGGTCGGTCAAGTCGATCAGTCAACTTTCGGGTTAGGTCCGTAAGAAAAAAAGCAGAAGGGGATCAATCACTAGATACATGGCAGTGATATCTCTTTGGAACATCAGAGTTCGACCAACAAACAACTTGACCCAAACTCCGGGCCAACCCGAAAAGAAAAGTCATCATAAAACCAAAGGGATACCAGGGATGCCAGGCAACACCAAACCCAGTCTGCATGATACGACATAAGAAGCGGAACTTGCCCTCCTTACTTCTGATCAAAAGATTTGCCGTACAGAAGACAGACAGATAAACAAAGACCTCCCGTCGGACGCAGAAAAAGAACTACTACCAAAAGAGCGGTAAGTATTGACATTCGGGAATGTAACAGGCCTCCTTACATAACACAGGAACACTCAAAGACTCTTTCGAGAAGAAGGTTAAAGGAGCGGTAAGTTCCAAGCAGTTCGTGGGGACAGGGAAGTTATTATACATGCCGAACATGTACTATGCAGCAGGATGTGCCGTGTTTGCTTCTCTCCCTCGCGTTCATGAGACCCCGGCTTGGTTCGAGCCTGGTTACATAACATGCTTGGGTGCCGCTTTAGGGTTTCTGTCATTTGGAATTCTTGAGATTTCTTTTAGACGGCTGCTACGTTACCTAACATTGATGATTTCGACTCGACTTGGGCGCGTGTGGTGGATCGATCGATGCGTAACAGGTGTGTGGCTTATCGATCGATGTTGTGCTGCGTGGTGGATAAAGTTTAGAAGTAAAAAGTCGCACGGATTTGGCAAGTATAAATCCGGGAGAGATTGATGCATGCGGCTTCGTTGTCGAAATTCGAGATTGGGTCTGGCGTGAAAGAAGGTGCGTGAACAGAAAAGAGATGAGATTTGTTGGCGTGTGGATGTTGAAAAAAACAGAACGAAATACAAGGAAAAGGACGGGGAGGATATGGTGGGAAAGACCCAACATGAGGTGGTCCACAAGTTCCGACCATGACAGCTCGGGTTGAGACTACCTTGTTTCTCCTCTCCGTCGTGTCTGAGCGACGACTGAGAGGCGGCGCGGAACAGGAATCCCATGCGGTAATCATCGAAGCCGCTCTGTGAACATCTCTTGATTGTACCTTCCTCGGATGGAGATAAACCCACGCCGTCCAAACTCCAAAGCAGCCTCAACCAACCGCCAACCGCCATCCATCACTCTTTCCCTATTCCGTGCCGACGAGAACAAATTGAGCTCGCACAAGCCGGACCGCCCAACCTGCCTCTACCCAGCGTCGCATTCCTCCACGCGATATGATATCTTCCACCTCTTCCCTCTCAGCCCTCTCAATGACCATCGCTACTTCCCACCCTCAACCTCCCTCCCTCCTAACGCCGTCGTCGCCCACCTTCTCAAACCCCACCACCCTCCCCCCCTCCATACTCACCACCAAATCCCCTACCCACCTCCCCCCCTCCCTTCTCCCCACCCTCCCCCTTAACAAAGCCCCCCTAACCGCCTCCAACCTATGCGTAACCATCAAAACCGTATACTTGTTCTCCACAAACTCCTTTTTCAGCACCTCTAGCACTTTTCGTTCAGTCTTCTCATCCAGCGAAGCCGTGATTTCATCCAGCAAGATAATCGGCTGCACGATATCCGGGTGGCGAAAGCCTGGGGCGCTGTTGCTGGAGGTGATGACGTCGTCGTCGCCAGCCATGTCTCGTCGCAGGTTATCAGCTTCGGTTTGTTTGGCTAAGACGCGCATGCGCCGTGCTTTGATGATGGCGCGGGAGAGGGAGAGGAGTTGGAGGTGGCCGGTGGAGAGGGTGGAGAGGTGGGAGAGGGGAGTGTCGAGGATGGGGTGGTGAGGGTTTGGAGAGGGAGTGGTAGTGTTGGTGGTGGGCAGGAGCGGGGTGGTTTCGTTGATGGGTGATTGTGGTGTTTTGACGGCGGTTGGGAGTTCTGGTTCTGGGTGACTGTTGGAGGAGGAAGATGATGATGATGAGAAGGAGGAAAGGTGGGACCATAACCCGAGCATTCGAAGGACTGATATCAAGGAGTCGTCGGGGAGTAGGCATGTTGGGTCAAGGTTGAAGCGGAGGGATACGTCGGGCAAGTGGAACGGGTCCTGGGTGACTGTAATAAAGGCGGTTTCCCGGACGATATGCAAAGGGGCTTGACGGATGTCCTGGTTCTCTATGGTGAGTGTCCCGTCGCGGATATTGATCAGACGAAGCATCGCAAGGAGAAGGGAACTTTTCCCGCTTCCTGTCCGTCCGCATATGACAACCACTTGCCCAGAGGAAATTTCGAGGTTGAAATCCTGGAATGCCAAGGGGCCATTGCTCGTATATGATGCAGAGACTCCTTCAAACCGAATTAGTCCGGGCCGGCTACCATGACAAGGTGAGGGCCATCCGGTAAAGGGTCTGGGGTTTGGACTAATGTGGGCAGGCCAGGGGATGGAGACCGGCTCTTCTGGTGTATCTTCCTCTACGCTCTTCAACCGTGAGATGGCGCCGAGCGAGACCTCGAGATTCGTCCACGAATGCACCAAGCTCAGGAGAGTGGCATTGGCAGCGATAATGACCGAAAGGGCCACACCAACCTGGCCTCCTGTCACCGTGCCCTTCAAGCTGACTGCGAGAAAGATTGTGCCGATGGCTACACCAGCAACGAGAAGATCGAGAACAACATTAAGCCACCTATTAAGACAGAGCAACAGGTAAAAGGGACGCTGGCTTAGGTCGACGACATGGATGTTTTCTAGCGCGACCTCGGTTCGCCAGCCGAATGCCCGGATTGTCTCGATACCTTGGACGGTTTCCAGAAGAGACGAGTTCACAGCCGCCCGACTCTCGAGCTCGAGCAGTCGGAGCTGGCGCGAGGTGCGCAGGTACACCTTCTGGATCGCGTACACGATGGCGGCACAGATGGGAAGGGTGATGGCCATGACGGGTTGAGCAGCAAGCAGTAGAGACGCTTGCACGATCATCTTGAACACTTGGGTGGCGAAGGCCATGACGGCTGGCGCAAGCGTCTTGTCCACAAGCTGTATATCTTGGCTGAAATAGTTCAGGAGAACGCCTGTGTCTGCCGCCGAGAAGTAGAGGAGAGGTGCGTGCATGATGGTGTGCAAAAGACTCCGATGAAGAGCCAGCCCGGACGTCGGCGCGATTCGAAAGACGGTTGAAAGCATCGTGCCGTTCGTAGATATCCACGCCATCAGGTATAGGAGGGCATAGCCTAGCGCGTAAAAGACTGTGCCTCTTCTCTTGCTGGCCGAATCGAGCTCGTCGTTCTGAGTCCACCACTTGACCCAGTACTGGGGGAAGGTGATGAAGAAGGAGTACGATGCCGTGCAAGCTACCATTAGTAGAATGTTCAGGGGCCCAGCATTGGAGAAATAGTACCCTGTATGGCTTTGTTAGCTTTCTTGAGTTTCCTGGCGGGAGTTGGTACCTACAATAAAGCGACAAGTCGCCCTGTGAACGTCTCATGTCATCTGGGGGCGACGTTGGCGAGCTTCGTTCCTTGTTGATCACGGATCGTTTCGACTCTTCCTTTTTAGCAGTATCCCAAGAATCCTCATGGACATAGTCGGTAACATGTTGGCTCTTATCCCTCAGCTCTTCCCAAGTACCTTGCTCTGTGATGCGGTTTTCGAGAATGATAACGTGGTCACTCAGATCTACATTTTTGGCTGGGGGCAAGTCAGCAGGGAATGCCACAGTTCAAGTAGCTGATGAATGACTTACTAGAGCTTGTTATCCAAAACACCGCCGCGTTCAGCTTTCGGAAAACCCCTTTCGGTCCAAGAAGGTTTCGAGCAACCTGATCTCTAGTCTTTCCATCAAGCGCGCTGAACGGATCATCAAGCACCACCATCTTACAGCGATGGAAGACAGCACGCGCAAGAGCCTGTACGTAATGTAGTTGTAAAAGTTAGCCTGAGCCAACAGCACCACTCAAAGTTTCTTCTTCTCATTGGTCTTTCTTACCACACGCTGTCGTTGGCCACCCGACAGGTTCATCCCGTCAACCCCCACCACCGTCTCGTCACCATCAGGGAGGGCAGCCAGATCCTGGTCGAGGCAGCATGCCCGAACAACAGTCCGATACCACTCATTACCGACATCGCCGTACCTTGCCATTGATCCACAAACGACCTGCTTGATGGTCCGATTGCGAAGCCAAGGGACTTGTGAACAATACGCGATTCTGTCGGTAGCGTACCTGACTGTGCCCTTTACCAGTGGCACTTCCCCTAGGATCGCCCGAGCTAAGGTCGATTTTCCGGTGCCGATAGGTCCCAAGCAAGCGACCACCTTACCGCGTGAAAGATCTAGGTTGATGTCCTCCAAAGTCGGGTTGGGGCTTTCTGGAGTCCATTTTACGGTCAAGTCGCGTATTGACACCTCGGTCCCTTGGGCTAGCTGTCCAGGGCGAGGTGAGCGGCTGATTCCTGCCTTTTGGGACTTGATGTAATCCTCAATCCTGTCGCAGCTTGCATAGGCCGCTATCGCTTGTGGAATGATGGTCATGACCATGTTTGCTGAGTGCGTCACTAAGGCGAGGACGGCAATCGTCGGGAAGGCTGTTTTGGTATCGAGAGTGGTCCCGTTTGTCATGGCGATGATGGCGAAGAGGACGATGGTGACGACGGGAGCAAACATGCCCAAGGCGTTGGCTAATAACGAATCGTTAGAAACGGAAAAAAGTGATCGAAGATACGAGGGATAGTATGGTTACTGAGAACATACCACTGGCGTTGTATATCGCCATGATCCAGCGAACTCGCTTTGCTTTGTTGAGTTCCTCTTCTCTTAATCCAAGTATGTGTTTCTCAAAGATACCTTGGAAGCCCAGCATTTTTATGGGTTTGATGGAGCTCAACATCGTAGCAGTCGCGGAGATCCGTCCTTGTGTTGCAGTGTTCCACGTAGCCTGGCTGCTTTTGAGGTTGCGAGCTACATACCTGCTAACTCGGGAGCATACTGCCACAGAGAGGTAAGCGACTGTCACTAACCAATAACTCACAGCTTACTCTAGATATGCAGACTCACCGATGATGATAACATGAGGTACCGGCCATAGCCATCCAACTTGTTTAGCTAGCAGGACGCTTCCAATGACCACCTCGACCAACAGGGCCCAAGACTCATGAAGCATTCTTGGGACACCTTCAAGGGCGCTCACGTCTGTTGATGCAATGGCCACTGTCTTTCCTTTGCTGTACGGCTCATGACGAGCTAGCAACGAGTGTTCATGGACCAACCCAAGCAGGGCACCTTGAATCATGATCTGTAGTCTGTTTAGGCCCTGTTGATATGCCCTCGTTGATAGCTACGAAGACTGTTAGTGCTAGTACAAAGATGAATGGACATCATGTTGACGTACCGCAAGACCAATATAGACGATTGCTGCAACGGACACTAACAGATAGCCATTATCCTCGTCGGTTTCCGGGGATTGTACATATTCGATGGCATAGCGAATCAATACCGGCTGGCCATACCGAAAGATGATGACGAAGAGTCGGGGGACAATGACTGTTAGAAAGGGAGCACGAAGACATCTGAGGAGTACCAACGCCAATGGAGATGAAGCTAATAGACTGTAAGCATATCAGAGGTAATACTGAGTCAACAGTTCGGACTCACAGTATTCAGATAGCGTTCGCAGAATCGACGCTCGAAGTTTCCCGGACGCCAACTTATGGTCAACACTCGGGAGTCTCTCATTCACCAGAACCATCCTATAGCCTTCCTTGAGGACAGGACTAATCCAAGAGACGAACGCCCTGCTGAGAACGCTGGCTCTCTCCTCTAGCGAGCCATGGCCGCTTTCTTCTTCGTTTAAAACGCTTTCTTTGCCCAGACACTCGACGTAGACAACCACAGTCTTAGCTGCCAATTGCCACCCGATGATAAGGCGGTCATCATGATTGTCAAAATAACGCAGAGAAGGTATTGTAAGCTGTAGCGAGTCGCAAAGACCAGAAATTAAGAGGTAGAAGAGGATTAGGCTTGATGGCTTAACAGATCTTCGGTGCTCTAACTGAGAGAGGATCACGAGGCCTACTGAAGCGGCCGGAAGCAGCGCTACCAGGACAGGACTAGCGACTGCTGATGTCGAGATACAGGCATACGTGGTGACAAGCTGTTGGACGAAGAACAAAGTTGTTATGACCTGAGGAAGATGTAAGTCTTTTGTGCCATTCTCCGATTTCAGGAAAGCCTTTGAATAAGGGGAATACCAATTTGAGGTACTGGCGCCAGTTGGACCTGACACTGACTGGTCGCTGCTGGAGTTGATACAGCCGTCCTGGGAGCAGGAAGATGAACAAGGCAGAGATGGTATATCGAGCTGACCAAAGCCAGGTCTCTAGTTCTTTGGCATCGGCGAGGGTCGCCATCTCATGGTGAGTGACGGTGGGCATTCTGATGGCCGAGTATTGGGCCAAGATGACATGACAGTAGATGCTGAAGAGAGAGAAGATGAAGCGAAGTTCAAGGAGTTGTAGGCTTCCATATTCCCTGATACGCGGCGCGTCTTACTTGACACGACGGACATGTGTCCTGAGGTGCTTACCGTGGTATTCCCGACGGTGTTAGTTCTCTGCTCGTTTTCGTCGCCTTCCACATTTGGAAGTGACCTGGCAACGGCCCTTTGCTGCCTATGTTCACATGTGCGAGTAGAATTTGATAATATGAAAGTGGACATGTGAGATGTTTGTTGTGATCCGTTGTATCAATCATATTATCGCGGAGTGAAGATAGTCAGTTTGGTCATGATGGATTCGAGGAAGCGAGTATCGATGTGCCTTCACCACTTCATCTGATGATCTGGAAAGGAAGATGTTGCCCGCTTCTGATACCGATAGCACGGTACCTGCTGATGGGCTACGTTAGCCTAGCCACAGGGGGTAGATCCCTAACTCCAAGCGTGCTGGCTTGCATGTTTCCACGTGGTGATGGTGGACCACTGTCGTCTCCGGTGGATCAGTGTGCACTTAAATCCCTTGTGCCCATCATTTCGAAGGCCGGGGCCGGTGCCGGGGATTGGGCGGTTGAGCCCGTTACTGACGTCGTTGAGGAAGAGAGCATCTTGTGTTCAACATCCATTCTTCCCAGGCCATTGAGAACCTTATCGTTATATGCCCTTGATTGCCGCCTACAAGGGATTGGAGCTCAAAAGAGGAGAAAAGATCGCGCAGTGAATTGAGTGGTCCAAGCCCAAGGTCGGTCTGGGCTGAATTGCGGTAAAGGGAGGCCAATAACGAACAAAGGGGTCAACACCGCTGCGAATGGCAGCCTCATGGGTGACTGAGGAGTTGAGCAGAGGCAGGTATGCGAATGCCAAACAATTGAGCAAATGACGGACAGCATGAAGACGAGATGAACGAGCTGTAGCCCGCCACTTTGAAGGGAGGAACACTTCCAGGTTGGTGAGTGAAGTGGAAAGAGGGAAAAGGCTGCTCTGTGTCGGGACCGCCTGTGAATTCCACCGCACCCGTCGAACCTGCCCTATTTTTCAGGGCTCCAAGCACCCGCCCACAGCCAAATGCATCGCACCAAGGAAGGCACAGCGGACAGTGCACCTTCCACTCTTCCCATCCAGGCTGCGCTGCCCGCCCATGGTTCACTCGACCCGACCCGAAAAAAACGAGCAAAGCCTGGGCAAGAGCAGAGGTGCAGCTGGCCACAGCAAATTCAACCACAACGAACTGAACTCACCAGGGACCAAAATCAATTCGTTCAATTCGTGCACTTCACAACTCTCGACCAGCATCGCGGCCCATGTTCGCACCATGAAGGGCCTGCTCTCAAATGGCTACGAGCACATCCGTGACCCGCTCGAGACGAGCTGAAGGTCTGCGTCATCCGCATTCGAGCAACACTATCACCTACCGGTCGCACTCGTCACCGCAGAACCACGCCGCCCACAACCAACACCCGCTCGCGAACGCGAAGTCCGAATCCCCAATCAAGCAAAACGCTACCACCACCACCACCCATCAACGCAACAAGCGATCGCTTGAGCCCGCCGCCGCCCGAGAATGTGATCCCGTTGCTCCCAAAAAGGCTCGATACGAGTTTGCTGTCGAGATACCAGCCCGGCCGTCATTTCGTCAATCGACTTCAATTGAATCGCGCGACGCGAAGCCCCCGACGCCAGCCCCTAACCCGAAGCCTGTCGTCACTGTCACTGCGGCACCAAAGCCCCCAAATCCCTCGCGTGCCCCTCCCACCACTGCTGCAAAACCCAGCACCACTGCCACAAAACAACCATCGGGCCTCACACGACACCAAGAAAAGGTTGTCAATGGCTTGAAGCACGAATTGAGCCGGCTGAACCCAAATGCTGCCGATACCATCAAGGAGGGCGGTCGCAAATTACGATCGCAGGAAGGCACTCGCTTCAAGAGCGAGTTGGCCGCCTACTTTCCCGACTATGATGAGGTAATCGGCAATGACCCAAAGGAACAGCGTAAGTCACAAACACTACCCACCCCCTTTTTTCAGCCCTGGGCGACTCGGTCTTGGATACACCGGCCATCAGCATGGCTCGCCAAGCAATCACTAACGTCAGTTGCTTCTCTGATAGACCTCCTCAATCTCGACACCCCAATTGTTATTGGAAGCACCCATGGCTTCCGGCCTCGTCCGATCGAATCTTATCCCATCCGAGGTTACGGCGATGCCCTATTTACCGATCTCTACGATTCCCAGACAATCAACTTCAGCTTCTTGGAAACCCAACACAAGGGAAAAGCAGCCTTGAAGGACGACCCGTTGCCGGATTCACTCTACGAAACAGCTCACAAGAAGGCGGAACGTTTGGAACGCTCAATACGGAACTCGGAAAAGGGACGAGCTCAACATGAGAAGGATCAAATCATCCGACTGCTGGATGCCTTGCAGGGCCATGACTGGCTGCGGGTAATGGGCGTCAGTGGGATCACAGAAGGTCGTAAGAAGCAGTTCGAGCCGGCCCGGGAGCACTTCATCAAAGGCTGCCAAGCCATCCTCGAAAAGTTCCGGAGATGGGCGGCCGAAGAGAAGCGCAGAAAACGGAAAAAGGACCGGACAACCAATGCCGAGAGCGGCGGAAAGGGCGGAAAGGGCGGCAAGGGCGGCGGAAAGGCCAACAAGCCGCAGGGCGGAGGGAAGAACGGAAAGCGTAAGCACGAGGATGCAAAGCATAAAGTTGAACTTAAGGATCATCGAAAAGATGAAGATGCGGCCAAGCATAGGGTTATTGCTGACAGTGATGAGGAAATGGAGGATCGAGAACAAGACACGGGCGAATCTGACGGCGATCCACCAGACGAGAGCGACGTCGACGCGTCCATTGCAAAGCAGCTTCGTGAAGAGGCAATCGCCGCGGCGAAGAAGAAGCCGTCTAAGAAGGGCAAACGTCCAGCCCCACCTCCACCACCGCCCGAACCAGAGCCCGAACCATACAAAGAGTTTACCTCGTTCTTCAAGAAGCCATACCAGCGAGATGCCGCGCTCAACAAGAACAGGCGAAGGGGCAGAAACGTGCTGGCCTGGGGTCAGCCGGTACCCGATGGCGATGAACGAGAATTTGCGCTCCCACAGGATATCATGGATGAGGAGACGTTGAAAGCCCACGCAAGAAGAAAGCGTAGGGACAAGAGGGGGAAACATTGAACATGTCACACTTTTCTTTTTTCTTGTCTGGGCATTGAGAGTGTTCTCGGCTGGCGTTAGGTGGTCATTAAGGGATAACAAGCCATGGTGTTTATTTACTTCATAGCCGGGCAGTCTTGTTTTCGTGTTAATTTGGTGTTTGGATTCTGGGTATTCCCAATGTAGGACTTAGCCCGGGATGCTTTAGTTTGATCTCACACTCTTCATATCATCATGATACACATCATTACTTCTTTCAAAGAAACGATAGCACGGCATAACCACTTTGAGAGTTTGATGGTGACCTTGAGTTGGAGACTCGGCAGGAGAGTTGCAAGGATAACAGTGTCTTTTGTTTCTTTTCTAGACGTAGTTTTCCCTATTTGTACACAGTAACACAAAAATACCGCCAATTTTGTTATCTTCACCTTGAAACCTTGTTGATATCGGTCGGTTTCAACACCGAGCTCACCGCCGTGTGACGACATCATCGGCAGCTTGGAGGATGGAACATTGCGGGGGCCACGAGCGCATTGAAAGCACTGACCAATCACAGAGTCGAATCTGGTCGAGGGCGCGCAGACCCACTGGTGACCCACACGGACGCTGAGCGCATGCCAAGACCGAACCTCAAAAGACAAAACATCGCAGTTCGGCGCGGCAAAACTCCGGCACTGGCTCGACGACGTTTCTTGGCTTTCAGGTGCTCCTGCACCCACGCAGCAACGGTCGTCGAGGGCAGGCAACCTGGAAGCAGTGACCCAGGTCCGTAACATTTGTCGCAACGCGGTAAAAAGGTACCTCTGACCCGTGTCCGCAACCAGACGTCTACCATCTCCAGGACCTCCAACTTTGGTCCGGATTCTGATCTCTTACATTTCAAGTTTGCTGCAGTGCAGTGGACCTTTGTAATCCGGACAATCCAGTTCACTGGTAATTTCCTAGACACAAGCACGTCTGGTGAAAGGGCTTGAACGTGGTCGTGTTGGTGTAGTCGCGACTGCTGCTATTGTACTGAATTGAAGGTACCTCCACCCGTACCTGTAGGTGCCTGACCGATTGCGACTCTGGAACTCCAACCCGCGACGGGACTCTGGAAGGAAGCTTTGAACGACAGGTCCGGTCGCGTTTTGCTTTGCTCTTTCTCCATCACCACCAGAACTCCCACCAGAACCACCCATCGGCCTTGCGACGTATGTCCACGGTTTACGACGATTTGCCCCGCGTCGCATCCCGCCGTCTGTCCAGTCCTATACGCCCTTCATTTGCCCGGTCAAATTCGCCCGCCACGCAGCTCTCGAACGGTCGTCCAACTTCCCTCCTCTCAGAATAGCATCATCTGTCCTGCACCGGCGAACCTCAACTCCTGCACTCGCGCAACTCAGCCCCGCCGTATCGCGCAGTCATAGATTAACAAATTAATACAATCCCGATCATCAGAGGTAGCGTCTAACCCGTTGCGCCCGTGACCACCGACCGGCCTTTGCTCTAACAAGCTACCTCTATACGCCAGTCCGCATAGTCCATTGCAGCCGAGTTAACTTCGATTTCGCGGGGTCGCTTCCATGCGCCACCTCTTGCCATGACCGAGTGAGCGTTGTCGGCCTGTCTAAGCTTTGCCAGGTCGAGCTCTTGCAAGTTCACTTTCCCTTGAAACCGACCTCGACATCGCCCTCTCCTTCGGCTCTCCGCTCTCCTCGACATTCCACGACGTCCCCCCGATCACACGAGCGACGCCCTACTTTTACCAAACCACTGCGTCCATCATCTTGTCGGCCTGAGTGGCCACACAGCAACATCCAAAATGTTAGGACTCGAGAACGGAGATCTGGCTCTCGCCAATATGACGAACGCCCCCGACCCTGTTGCCGCTGCCGAGCCGTACGCCATTCTGAGGCAAGAGGTGGAGCTAGACATCAACTTTAGGGAGAAGAGCGTCAGCGGCATTTGCACATTCAAGATCTATCCCCTGGTTCCTGACCTTGAGGAACTCGTCCTGGACACGCGGCAATGCGAAATCGACGTCGCAAACATCACGGTGGACGGCTACAAGACACGGGCACAGGCCTATGATCCATACGATCGAATGGAGCCTCCCACGAATGCTCAAATCGGTGCCACTCAGCATCACATAATGAAGAAATGGATGGCGCCACTACTGCCAGAGACACGCCGCCAGGCTCCCATCGTGGAAAGGGCAGAGCAGCTTAACATCAGCGTGCCGGCTGATGGGTCCCTCAGGATCCGTCTCCGCCCGGACGCTCTTATCCAGGATGCTGAGCCAAAACGCATTCTCAAGCTCAAAACTGCCAAGTCGGTATCGGATAATGCGACAGGCCTCTCAGACCCGAATGAGGAAATCACGGTGGTTGTGCCTTTCAGGTCTAAGACGATTAGAGATGGCCTGCACTTTGTCGGCGTTGAGGAAGGTGACCTGAGATACCCACACGTTTACACTCGGCATTCGCTTGAGCCTGGTACGGCGTCTTGCATCTTCCCTTGCCTCGATGATCCCGGTTCTCGGCATTCCTGGACAATCAAAATCACATGCCCAAGGACGCTGGGGGATGCCTTCGCACAGCCTTTGGCTACTCAATCAGCACTGTTGACTGCTCTGGAAGGCAGTCGGAAACGCAAAGCCTCAGACATTTCTACGCACCAGCCTGGCTCATCTTTCACCGAAGAGGATAAGCTAAGGGAGATTACCGTGGTCTGCTCTGGTAATCTTACTGGCGAGCAGATGCATCCCAAGGATGAGCGCAAGAAGACCATGATTTTTGAGTGCGTTAACACCGCTGCTAGGCACATCGGTTTCGCCGTTGGCCCCTTCGAGCACGTTGATCTCGGAGCAGAGTTTAGAACTGAGGAGGCGGATGAGAAGCTCGGGGCTAATGCAGCCAGAATTCACGGCTATTGCCTCCCCGGCCGTGTCGAGGAGGTTCGGTGGACATGCCAAGCCGTCGTGGCTGCTGCCGACTTCTTCGCCCCCGAGTTCGGCCGTTATCCTTATGAAGCTTACAAGATGTGCTTTGTCGAAGACTTGGTTCACGACACGGCGGTTGCAAACTCCTTATCCTTGTGCAGTACGCGTTTGCTGTACCCCGAAACAATCATAGATACGGATATTGAGGTTACCAGGAAGCTCGTCCATGCCCTCGCCAGTCAGTATGTGGGGGTGCACATCGTGCCAAATGAGCGGTCCGACACTTGGCTTATCATTGGTCTCCAGTGGTTCATGACAGATCTTTTCATGAGGACCATCTGCGGAAATAACTGGTATCGCTTCCATATCAAGTCGCTTTCCGACAAGCTTGTCGAGGCGGATGTGAGGAGACCCTCATTGCATGCTCTGGGCGATTACCTTCACCTCGGTGACTTTGAGCTCGAGTTTATGGCACTAAAGGCGCCACTTGTCCTTTATATCCTCGATCAGCGCATGTCCAAGATTCCTGGCTCGACAGGTGTCGTACGTGTCTTATCCCAGATGGTTTCCGCAGCCAATATCTCCAACACGGACCCTAAGGCTACTACCCTCTCTTTCCAGGACTTCCGTCGATGGTGCGAGAAACGCAGTCAATACGTTCCCGATGAGCTTTGGGATCAATACGTGTTTGGTGCGGGTTGCCCGAGACTGGATATTCACCAAAAGTTCAACAAGAAGAATCTCAACGTCGACATCCAAATTCTACAATTCCAAGGAGCGACCAAGAAAAGTATCTCCAAGGACGAATTCTGGAGGGAGTTGCAAGAGGAGATTCACCAGGTCTATGCCGGCGACGTTCCTAAGCTTTTCACTGGTCCATTCACCGTCCGAATTCACGAAGCAGATGGTACACCTTATGAGCACTACCAGCTGATTACCGAGAAAGATAAAGGTGGGACAAATTTGCAGATCGCGTACAATACGAAGTACAAGCGTCTCAAAAGAACCAAAAAGGCTATGGCCGCGGCTGCCAACAGCAGTAGTGATAAACACGAGATCCAGGAGGACGATGTTGTCTACTTTAACATGTTGGGCGATGTCCTCAACAGCCAAAAGGATATGGAGGACTGGGGGTTGCAAGACTGGGCTCCGGAGGTCCAAACCAAGATGGATCAAGAATCATATGAATGGATCCGGCTTGATGCTAACATGGAGTGGCTTTGCTTCATGAAGACCGATATGCAGGAGTACATGTATCTGGCCCAATTGCAGCAGGACAGAGACGTCGTGGCCCACCAGGACGCGATGCTCGCTTTCAAGAGGGAAAAGAGGCATGCGGTCCACTCGACGCTCGAGACGCGGACGGTGATGGACCGTAGATATTACCATGGTGTCCGAGTTATGGCTCTGGAGGACCTTGCTAAGCAGGCCCATCCTGACTTGAACTACATCGGTATGGTCCATCTCATCCTCTGTTTCCGGAAGTTTTTCTGCAAGAAGGTCCCAATCCCCGGCAAGAAGGATGCCTACAACTACCCCATCGCCCCCAACGATTTTACCGACAAGGGTCAGTATGCCATCCAGTGTGCGATTCCTGCGGTGCTTGCACGGACGACGGACCTGCAGGAGAAGGGAAGATGCTCCAAGAGGGCTCGGCAGTTCATCATGGAAATGCTCATGTTCAATGACAATTCAGAGAATGAGTTTTCGGACCAATTCTACATCGCCAAGCTCCTCGATGCTCTCACTACGTCCGTGATCCCACAGAAGGAGATTACCGAGGGGTATCTGATCAAAAATCTGGATCCTTTTGACGACGACGATGCGGAATTCAAGAGTTTCATTGAGAAGACCATCGAAGAGATCGACAAATTCCGCAGGATGGACGAATGGACCCTAACATACCAGAACATCTGGACGACAACGGCTCTTCATTGCAAGATGAGGCTCATGAAGGCTCGTGTCATCCCTGAATCGGCCCTCGACTTCGTTCAGTACCTACAGGACGACAACATTGATCTTGTCCGGATTAAGGCGTTCGAGTGCCTGGTTGAGCTTGGAATGATCTCCAAGCCCCCTATTCTCAAGCTTCTGCTTTCATACATGAGCACCGATAGCTCGCCCTTCGTTCGCGATCGGTTGTTTAAGGTCTTTTGCCGGGGAATCGCTGCCATTGCGTTTGGCGAGAACAAAGCTTCGACCCAGGAGCTTGAAGCTCTTGATGATGGAGGTCTTGTCATTGACCAAGGTGACGCAGAGATCCAGCAACGGAAGCTCGATGCAGTGCGTAGGGAGGACATTACCCACGCGCTTAATGCACTCAAAGAAGAGCTGAAGGGGAACACGGAAATGCAAATATCCATATGGAAGGCATTCAATTCTCCTGTCATCGGCCTACAGGAGAAGCGCCAACTATTGGAGCTCTGCTCGGCCATGTTTGAACCGGAAGATTCTCTACTTGTTACTATCAAGTATCCCATAGTATGGAAGGCGACCCGCGACCCGACGATTGTCGCCACTACACCACAAATCCTTGGAACTCCGCCGAAGAAGAGGTGTGTCATCAAGTTCAAGTCGGAGTACCGGACGAATCCTAGGAGTAAGGACCTGGTTGCGATCGAAGCTCCACCGCCTCCGGCACCATTACCGGCCCCGGTACCGTCGACCAACTTGTCGGCTGCCAGGGTAGAGATCAAGCCGCCTGAGAAGAAGACAATCGTGAAGCTACAATCACGGCCCTCGTACATTGCTAAACCTAGGGAGTCACCAGCCCCAGAGGCTCCCCCACCAGTACGGAAGGACTCTATCGCAGTGACCGTGCCTCCTCGGCCTTCTACGACTGCTGGTCCGCGCACTCCCTTGCCCACATCAGTTCCAAGTGCTCCCGCACCCAATCTACCCGTCGCTCAGCCTGTCATCAAAACAGCTGTGCCAAAAGCGGCTTCACCTCCCCCCGTGCCTGCACCCAAACCCCAGCAGTCCAACGACGTTGCTGCGCCAAAGCCTAGCACTGTCATATTGGGCAAGCCAAAGATCGTCAAGCCGGTCATCAAGCGCAAGAGTGACGAGTCGCTTGAAGGAGCCAGCCCTAAGAAGATCATCAAAACCAATAACGACTCCTTCCGGAGCGATCTTTCTCGCAATAACTCGTTCAAGACAGACTCTCCCCGCAGCGAGTCCTTTAAGAAAGAGGCTCCTCGAACCGAAACTATCAAGGGCCATTTTTTCCGCGAATCCGCGCCCCAGATTCCGCCTTCCCGCACATCCTCCTTCTCCGTCCGTCCCAACGCCAACGGCCGGCCCTCCAAAGTCGTCACGGTACCATTTAGGAAATGGACCAAGCTGTCTGCCCGCGCCCAGCGTAGCATCGACTACGAACAAAGCCAGCGCGAGAAGCAGATGCTTGCCGCCAGCGCCAGCGGCATTTCCGGCAGTCTTGCCACGCCCGTTCACAAGCGGTCGAGCGCCGCGGTGGGATTCAGCAGCGGGTCGGCGCCTTCATCCCCTAAGAGTCGGATGCAGTCGCCTGCTGGTAATGGATACGGCTCGTCTAGCTCGTATGCTGAGAAGGAGCAGCGGAGTAAGGAGCGGGATAGGGACAGGGAACGGGACAGAGATAGGGAGAAAGACAGCAGCAAGTTCCGGGAGAAGGACCGCAATGATAGCGACAGGGAGCGATACCGTGGTGGTGCCGAGAGAGAAAAGGAAAAGTACAGGGAGAGTGAGCGTCCCCGGGAGAAGGAGCGCGACAAAGACAAGTATCGGGAACGAGATCGGGATAGCGATCGTGAGCGCGACCGACCCCGTGACAAGTACAGGGAGAAGGGAACCGACCGCGGCGATAGCGACAGGGGCGGCCGCACCACTGACAGTGACCGGGAACGGAACCGGGACCGGGATCGATCAGATCGGGATCGGGAACGCGAGAGGAGTGACCGTGATCGTGAGAGGACTGACCGCGAGAGGGAGCGGATCCGCGATAAGCACCGTGATCGAGCGGACCGCGATAGCGATCGGGAAAGCGGCAGCAGCTACAAGGATCGTGATCGGGAGCGTGATAGAGACAGGGATCGCGATCGTGACCGTGGTGATCGTGAGCGTGACCGTGACAGGTCCTCCGGCTCCAGCCTCCTCATCAAGAAAGATAGAAAACCGTTGCCGGGATCAGGAGACAGAGAAAAAGAGAGGAGACCATTACCTTCTGGTCCCCAACAGGAAAAAGCACCGCATCCCCTCAAGGAATCCCATTCCCCGATTCATCCGACCCCTGCTGCTACGACCAATGGCGGTGAGCCAAAGAAGAAGATTATCAAGCTCAAGTTGAAGAGTAGTGGTAGTGGTCTCGGTGGTGGTTCCGGTTCGTCGTCGACGCCTGGTGCCGGTGGTGGTGGATCTCGTTAGACGCGGGATGGAAGAGAGCAGGAACAGGGAGAGAAGGAAGTACAGGGAGGACAGGGAGGACAGGAAGAAGAAGGAGGGAAGAGACGACTACCACGTATAGTGGTAGTCGGGAAGTATGCCTGGAAGGCAAAGGCATGGGCGAAGTATTCGCTTACGAGAGGACGTTGAGCGGATGGCAACTAAATTATGTTTGCTCAGGGCAGACAGAGTTGGTTGAGGTCGAGGTTAAGGTTGTGATAAGGCGGGAGGAGGTGGTTTTTTTTTGCTTGCAAGGGTTTTTTTTCTTCTTGCAAGAGAGCAAACGGACCGGTTCTTCTCATGCCAGTCTTTGTATATCTAACTATATCTAAAAGACTGAGGGGGGCCATAGCGGATTTCAAAAAAGCAGTAGGTGTTTGTTACCAACTTTTGGTTCGAGTGCTCTTTGTTTGCCTAGAGCGAGAGATGAAGTGGAACGGTGTTCTATTCGGTAGTTGGTATAGTTTTTGTGTTGCAGTGTTATAGCATAGAAGCATAAAGCGAACTACAAACGGGTCATGATTGCTTTTGCTGAGCTGGTGAACTAAGTTGTCATGGTTCTGTTTGTCCTCGAGTTATGTAGTGATAGAAAGCCAGCCGGTGCATTCATCACTGTGATGACTACATAACAGTGAAGGCACAAGGACATACATATCCTTTGCACTTGATATTGGACATGAAAAGCGTATGCAACCTGGTACACCATTCTGAAATGCTTCGTTATGATTCTCTTGTTGTACTACAGACACTATACAAACCATCATCTCAGGCGGCAAAGTCCCATAAGCCGGGGTATCATCATGATAAAAACTCAAAGCCACCCATAATCCACCATTCCATCCATCAAAGGCCAGTACCAACCAGCTATGTATGCACCCATCCTTCCATGTACCCGTTCGTAAATCCATTCATCATTAGCATAGCTTCTCATAACCCCTGTTATCGTAACATCCCTCATATCATAACATCATTACCCATTAATAGCCATCAATCACTTGGAACTATCCTTCATCCTCCCACAAACACCACAAGTCCACCACTGCTTCTCCATCCTCTTCCCACAAAACGAGCACTGCCATTTCTCCGTCAGGAGCTTGCGGCGGGCGGCGTCGGCTTCGGCTTGGGCTTGGAGGATGGCTTTCGCTTTCTCTTTGTCTTTGCTCAGCCCTGATCCTGACACCGTTCGGGAATTTGAATTTGGTTTAGTAGATGCATGAGAGCTTGATGACGGTCGGGTACGGATGGAGGGCGGGGATTTAGTCAGGTCGATTACTGAGCTGCTTGGACGTTTTCCGGCGGATCTAGAACTGGAGCTGGAACTGGAACTCGTGCCCATGGTCTTCTTTTGGGGAATGGGGGGATTGGTGGTGGTGGAAGTTCGAGGTGGGCGTTCGGTACCACAGGCGTCGCAGCAGAGAAAGGAGGTGGGGTTGTGGAGGGTGCAGATGTTGCAGGTCCAGCCGGTTGACGGTTCGTTGGATGGTTCTGATGGGATAGATGGCAGTGGTGGAGGAGCGGAAGATATCGTGGTGGTAGGTCTAGTGTGATAAGGGATCGGTGGTGGTTTTGCCGACGATGATGTCGATGACCCTTCACCCTTCTCTTCATTTTCTTGAAAAGCCCCCTGACTCCCAGCCGGAAACTCCCTACTCGGCTCAACATACCCGCTTCCAAACCTCTTCTTCTCATCCTCCTGCACCAGCTCCCACAACGCCTGCGCAATCGCCGCCTCGTTCGCCTCATCCTCCTCCGCCTTGGAGCGAAAGCCATTCCTAGTCGCCTGCTCCTCGATCCTGCGAATCTCCTGCTCACCCAGCCCTTCATCGCCCGTATCTTTCACTCCTCCTCCAACTCCACAGCCCTTCAAAGTCTTATTCCTCCTCTCCACCGCATCAACAATCACCCTCCTTATATCCTCCCCCGGTCTCGGCCTGGCTCCCCCCAGCCTCTGTCCCGACCCACCAGTACTCAGCGTCTGCTGAACCTTTCTCTTCTCAGCCTGCTCCCTCGCCAACCGTCTCGCTTCATGCATCGGAATCCTTCCCCTAGAAAGACCAGAACCACCAAGCCTCCTCCCCTCCCCCAAAAACCCCTCCCCCGTATACCCCTTCATCACCAACCCCTCATGCTCATCCCTCAGCTGATTCCACAGCGCATGAAACTTGCCGTCATGCGGGCCGTGCATGATATGCGCTAGCTCGTGCAGCATCGTGTCGGTGACTTGCTCGACGGGAAGAAAAAGGGACTTGTCGGAGGGGTAGCGGAGACGGAGCAAGATCTTGGCGCCCCGGTTGATGTTCAGTCCTAAAAGGTTTTCTTGCTCGGGGTAGAACTCGCCTAGCTCGCGGACGCGCCAGCCGCGGGCGCGCATGAGGGGTTTGACGAGGGAGGCGATTTTGCGGAGGAGGTGCAGGGCTGAGGAGGGTTGGGGGAGGTGCGGGAGGTGGGAGTAGGTGAGGACTAGGGGGTCTAGTTCGGACATTTTTGGAGGTTTGGGAGGTGTGTTGGGTGAGCCTTGCTCTGGGTGGTGATGGATGATTTGTGGTGAGTGATGGCTGAGGCTATATCAGCTGCGCTGGAGGTGGGATCGCGGGGTGGGTTGGGTGAGGTTAGGTTGATGGTAGTTTGAGAGCGACGACAGGAAGTAGTTCGATTTTGCTCGTTTCAGAGTCGCTGTTCCGAGTTTTGCAATAAAACCCAGTCAAGTTTCCGAAGAAACATGCAGAAGCTCGGATATCCTTCGATTTGGTAAGCAACTTCAAGACTGCCCAAGTGAGGGTGCGTCAGCTGGTTGCCTTCACATTTGAAAGGCAGTGGCGTTGGTGAATGCATGGCGCTGTTAGTGGTTACAAGAAATAAAACTTGTACCTGCATTAGAGTGCACTCTGAGGTAGCATTTTCTGTGGGAAGCGTACAGTGGTCTCTTCTAGCGTGAGCCCCACATTGGCTGCGACCAGTGCCGAATGACAAAACAGTTTGCAAGCCTCAAAGGTCGCGGAGTTAACGACATTTGAATCGACCACAACCGCAATGACAAAACGACAACTGAATTTTTCACCAGGCATTACCAACTCCATCTTATGAAACCATACCGAGAGCACTCCCCGGCTTTGCTTATAGTCGTTATTCCATTGGAAATGATTCCTTCCATCCGCCAAGTGTATAATTTCAGTCGACAAATGACCAAAGGCGTCGCCCCTGATCTGCTCTGATTTCTGTCAAACGAGCTTCTTTTCCATCCCAGCTCATGCCGAGATACTGGACAAGATGAGTCCGTTCCGATATTGCCCTTGTGTTACCAGAAGCTGCCGGCAGTGGTCGGGAAGCTGCCTACTGCGCGCATTTGCTTTCATTGTCTGGATGGATGAATCTGGATTGTTTGGATGGGAATACGACCGGAGAGGAAACAGAGCAAACCTATAAGTCAGAAGCCTCAACCAACGAGAGCTAGAAACATTGAAACAAATCTTAGCAGACACTTACACAGATGCGAGATCTGACCATTTAAAAGCCGACGTCGAATAAACACAATTTTGGACGGCGCCAAGGGGGGACTTTGGGGCCATTTGCCGCAGCGAATGAGAGACGGTGACCCCGAGCTTGTCTGCGTTAAGCTCTCGAAGCGCCGTTTCAGGTTGACAGCCGGAGGCCTCGCTAGAACTTCAGTGGGCTTCCCGAGATGGGAATAGTGGCACCCCAGCACTACCGGACCCGATCAACGGCCGCTACGGCAGTGTGTCGTCGGTGGGCGATGTGGTTGGCCCGTTTGGCTTTTTGGCGTGAGGCCGTCCCCGCAAGTCGGGCAACGCCACTCCCGTCTTGGTTGGTGGTGGTCAATTTTTAGCTGGACCCCCATCGCTACCGTGGTACCCAGCAGCCCTTGTTTCAGGGGCATCGATCCCTCGAATTTTTGTTCTGTTCCCTTTCCATTCCCTTTTGTCGTATTGTTTCTATTCCCCCTGCATACCTCTATGTTGTCAAGGTGCCATCTGTGATGCTGTGCATCCCACACCTCATCCCGTCCCTTTTCAGACCGTCCATCATTGTCTTTTTGCCCAGTCGGCAGCAGAGGAAGCGGTCCTCATTGAATGGAGCCCCCATTACCGATCAATACCCCCAATGAACTGATTCAAAATTGCGATGTTCAACCGCATGTTGGCTTCCGAAACGCGCTGCCCATGGGTAGGCCCACCTATCACTTTGCTATCTGGATGCCGTCGGATTGCAGCTTCAGATATAGGGTTTTTTTTCTGAGGGTACCAAAGTGATACTCATCAAAGCGGACGTTAGGGGACGAGCAAACCAATGTCACCAGGCCGGGCAGTGGCGGTGGCTCTCGAAGGTTGACATGGTTTCAAAACACTCCACAGCTGGTAAACGGCGATTCCATGTCGTGTGTGTTCTGCTTGGTTGATCCCCTATGTCGAGTTGGGGCCAAGCTCGCAATCGCCCGGCGGTCGGGGATCGTCACCAGAAGATTGGTTGCCCCTGGCAGGACCGAGAGGAACAACGGAGGACGACCGGATGAACATGGGACGACACGAGTGTTTGCCAAGTCCGATCATCGTTTTCTGGTCCTCCTTTTCTTTCGACCAAGATACGTCCGCACTGCCCCGCTGTTTCAACGGACTGCTTATCACCTGTTTGTTTCTTCCTCTTCTTCCCTCTTCCTTTTCTTCTACCAGCCAGTCTCCTTTTGACGAAAACACCGGCCTGCTCGTCCTCCCTCACTCTCTTTTCACTCTCGACTAGTCGTCGAACCTTTCGCTCTTTAACTCCTCGCGGTCGCCCATCTCGGCCACACGTTCTTTACGTCTTTTTCACCTTCATCGCCTATCCTGTCTTTCCTGTCACGATGAAGTTCCCCATCGTCGCCGCCGTTGCGGCTTCCGTTCTCTCAACAGCTGGTCTGGTTGCTGGTGACCCTCATGTCGTCCAGGTTCGCGCCGAGGACCTCAAGGTCCGCAAGCATGGCGGTCACAGTTTCAAGATTTCCCAGATTTTCAACCACAAATACCAGCACAAGGTCAAGGGCAAGGGCATCAGAGATGTCGCCAAGGTCTACGAAAAGCACAACGTCAAGTTGCCCGACCACCTTCGCCAGGCCCTCGTCCGCGTCTTTGCCGACCTGGGCCTCAAGATCCCTGGCAACCTCCACGCCTTGAACGATGGCCTCTTCCCCAACGAGACTGTTGGTGACCAGGGTACGTATTCCATTGTTCTAGGACCATCCCTGCGCCACATTCACTGACCTCCCTTGCAGGTGAGGTTGATGCTACGCCTGTCCAATTCGATGTTCAGTATCTCGCCCCCGTCCAGATCGGTACTCCGCCTCAGACGGTCATGATGAACTTCGACACCGGCTCTTCCGATCTCTGGGCCTTCAGCTCCGAGACCCCTGCCAAGCAGCGCAAGGGCCAGAAGATCTACAACATGACCGAGAGTACCACTGCTGAGCGCGTCGACGGTCATGTTTGGAGGATCTCGTACGGTGATGGCAGCAGCTCGTCCGGAAATGTCTACCTTGACAAGGTCAGCATTGGCGGCGTCGAGGTGGAAAAGCAGGCTGTTGAGACTGCCACCCACGTGTCCAACTCTTTCACCAATGACGCTGCCTCCTCCGGTCTCGTCGGTCTCGCCTTTGACTCCATCAACCAGGTCAAACCCCGCAAGCAAAAGACCTTCTTCGGCAACGCGATTGAGGACCTAGCCATGCCGCTGTTCAGTGCCAATCTCAATAAGGCTGAGCCTGGCAACTACAACTTTGGCTTCATCGACCCTACCGAGTTCGTCGGCCCCATCAGCTTCGTCGAGGTCGATTCTTCCCGCGGTTTCTGGGAGTTCGAGGCCACCGGCTACACCCTTCCCGCCTCCAACTTTACCGAGTCCAACAACAAGACCGGTGTCTTCCAGTCCATGCCCCACGCCGGCATTGCCGACACCGGCACCACCCTCCTCATGCTCCCCCAGCCCATCGTCGATGATTACTACGCCCAGATCGCCAAGGCCCGCTCTGACAACGCCTATGGTGGTTACGTGTTCCCCTGCAACGCCGACCTCCCGGATCTCATCCTCCACATCGGCTCCTACAAGGCTCGCCTCACCGGTGATCTCATCAAGTACGCTCCCGCCGACACCGACGACTTTGCGACGGCCAAGTGGTGCTATGGTGGCCTCCAGAGCGCTCAGGGCTTCCCCTTTGCCATTTACGGAGACATCTTCTTCAAGGCCCAGTTTGTTGTGTTCCAAGGTGGCGAGACCGATAAGAATGACTGGTCCAAGGGCGCCAAGTTGGGCTTTGCTGCCAAGCCCGGCACCGAGCTCCCCAAGGAGACAAAGGTGGTGCAGGACATTCTGCCCAACAACAATGTCACTAGCGCGTTTGGAAGAGTCCGCAGACGCACTGGTGGTGCTGCTTCTCGTCGCACTGACTAAGTTGTCAAGCCTGGGCTGAGCTATAGCGTGATGCTTGGGTTAGCATGTTTTTTTTTCGAATTCGCGATTGATAATATTTGAGGAGCAATCCGACAAACAAACTATACGTAGTATACATTGAGACGAGAATGCGTACGATGTACATATTATCTGGCAAGCGTCTTTGCGTTGCATAGCGGGTTACCTTATTCGGTTTATTCTTCTCTTGATGTGTTTTATAGTCATTTTATCATCGTCAATGCAATAGCATCTGGTTAAGGCTCGCTTGATACCCTGATATAACAGGAACGGCTAGAAATACACAAGGGCTTCGATCCCCATTCAAATTCCTCTGAAGACGCATATGTGAAAAAGGGCCGTCGCCGAACTAGTGTTGGAAGCTAAGGGGTACCGTATCCAGTGCAGTTCCTCACATAACCCTAACCCTTCTATGTCGGCTTCGTAACCCTTCCAACCGAAAGACAACCACCGCGCCTTCAACCCTGGAATATTCCACACGCGTTTCCCGTGGGGAGCTTCCATCAGCTTTCATCAATCGACGATCAAACTCACAACAACCACAGGATAACCAAAAATTCATTACATCGCATTCTTCGTTTTTCCTCAGCATTTCCAACAGCATTTATTACGCTCCTCGACTCCCACAGACTTTTGGTTGCGACACCTTGCCGCAACCGATTGTGTGCCCCGCATCGCATCACTCATCGCCGTCGCAAATCGTTCGCCAAGGGCGTCATTGCGCCAAACAGCGTTCACTCACTCACTTACTCACTCTCTTTATCAACACCCAAACCCACCCAGCGAAATCAACAAACTTAACAACTAGACTTTCCGACAAGACATATACACCTCCTAGCCATTTCGACCATCACCCGTCAGGGAAAACAAACAACAAGCAACCACCCACCCGACCCGCGAAATTCACCTCAATCTTACTTCACCCACCCAAAACCATTAGGAAAAACCAGCAAAAATGCTCCGCCGCCCATTAACAGTCCTAACCATCACGGCCGAAGACATAGCCTCCTACGAAGACCGGGCCCTTGAGCGACAAAAAGCCCGCGAGATCGCTGCTCGCACACAAGCCCGTCAGGATGCCATGAGACGGGGTCAAAGCCACGGGCCCCACTCGCAACCACTTCAGCAACAACAACAGCAGCAACCAAGTGCCGGAGCGAGGATCTTTGGGAGGGAGCACCCTGGTGTTGGGAATGTTGGGCCAAGTGGATTTGGTCACGGTCACGGTCATGGTCAAGGAAGTGGTGGGTTAGGGTTTGGTACCAGCGGCGGCGGCGGTGGTGGTGGTGCAAGGATAAGTGAACAGTATATGGGTAATGGCGATGAGGAAGAAGAAGAAGAAAGTGAAGAAGAAGAAGATGCCGGTGACGAAAGTTATTATGCGCAGCGCCATGCGCAGAGACAGGCGAGGATGATGGAGCAGCAGCGGGAGGCGGCGCAGAGACAGGCGGCGCAGAGACAGGCACAGCAGCAGCAGCAGCAACAGGGCCAGGTGGGAGAGAGGACGACCACCACCGCAACAGCCGGTCGAAGGGGCGGAACCGGCACTGGTACTAGAGCAACACCAGCTACGACAGCCGCTGGAGGGAGACATCCACGCCATCAATCACGCGCGGCAGTCACACCTACCGGACCTACGACGACAGCAACGGCGGTGGAAACTCCATCTGCCATGCCAGGAGGAGGAGGAAGAAGAGGACCACGCGCGGGCACAACACGTGCAGGGCAAGGGCAAGGACAACAACAAACCCCAGCTGCCACAGGACAATACGACGGCGCCCAAGAAGTAGACTCAGAAGAAGAAGAAACCCAACGAATCGACCAAGGATACAGTTACTCGGGAGAAATGGACCTCGACATCAACACCCACATCCCCCTTGTTCCCTCCTCCTCCGACAACGACACCGTCATTAACAACGGTAATAGCAACGATGACGACAACATAAGAGGAATAGAAATGCTCCCACCTTATCACCTCCACGGTTACGGCCTGCACGTCGAAAGCCATGAGATCCAATTCCATACTCCCCCCGTCGCGGCGCAGTCTGGGAACCAGGTGATTGCTACGCCGACGAACCAACCGCATGCACATCAACAACAGTCACAAGCTTCCACCCAAGCTTCTCAGGCGACGACTCATTCTCAACACAGTCACCAAACAACCCACCAAAATCACCAACAGCCCAATACCCGAACCAACACCAACACAAACCAGCCAACAAACCGCCGCCTCTCCCAATCGCAAAATATTCCCCCTCCAGCACCCACTCCCCCCATCCCCCGCACAACAACCCCCCAACAAATCCATACAGCAGCCACCCCCGCCCAGGGGCGCGCCGCCGCCGTCCAACAAACACAGCACGCAACAGCAGCAACAACCCCGGCCCAACGCGTCGCCGCCCAACAAGCTCAACAACGAGCCCAAGCCCAACAAGCCTCCGCCCTCCGTGCTCAAAGAAGGAGAATGGCCATGGAAGCGGATGAGCAGGAGGGGTTGTATGCTAGGTTGACTAGGGGACATCCGAGCTTGAGTGTGGCGTCTACTGCTGTGCCGGCGTCGGGGTCCAGGGTTGCTGCTGGTGGTGGTAGTCAAATGGTTACGCCTGAGGGACAGGTTGGTACTGCCGGAGCAGGAGCAGGGGGAGGAGCAACAGGAGGAGCAACAGGAGGAGGAGGAGGAGGAGGAGGAGGAGGTGCTGGTGGTGCTGGTGCTGGTGGTGGTGCTGGTGGTGGAGGGAGGACTGCGGCTCATGGGAGACGGAGGGGTTAGTTAGTTACAAATTATTCAGGTGGGGAAGGGATGGATGGTTAGTGCAGGTAGTCAGTCTAGAGAGTCTAGAGAGTCGATTGATTTGATCAGGAACAAAATATACCTGTAGTCAGCGAAACACGATCACAACAGTTGATAAAATGTGGTCATGGTTATGCCGGCGTCATTTCGTTATATTTTTATAGCATGTCTATCACGCGTGCGTGCTATGTCATTGTGCTACTTACGCCGATACCCCTTCTGCTGAATATTCACTTTTACACTCGTCGAAGTTCTGCATGGTGACTTGGACATATGTAACAGAGGCGATAAAAAGTGTTCGTTCATGAGTCTTCCAAAAGAACAAAAAACCCCGTTGGTATCATGCCGTTAACCTTTAAACAAACCCTCCCCACACTTTCATGTGCCCTGGCCCTGACCCAATCATCTGGAAGTGATTCCGCTTTCTGTTGAAGATAACTATGTATGTGATTCCCAACCCTTCCTCCTTTAGCTCATTTGCTTTGCAGCTCTTTATTTTGTTCTTCCTGCAGCTTGCCCAGATTTTCCTCCGTCAACGCCTCTCCTTCCCTCTGCCCTACCAAGGCCGGATTTGTCGTTTCTTCCTCCACGCTCGGTATTGGGCATTCTGCATCAAGAAGTTGCTCAGCTTGACCAAGCACTGTCTGTTCAAGAGGGTCTGCTGTTTGCCCTGTCGCCTCTGGCACACCTTGTCCAGAAACCGATCCCGATAAAAAGTATCCCGCCGTCGGTGATTGCTCAACCTCACCACCACCACCACCACCACCACCACCTTGAGACGTTCCCTCTGCAACTCGGACAGGGCCCATAGGCGTAGCGAGACTTGACCCTTCATCCTCAACATTGTCGTACGCATTCAAATCCAAGTCAGACGGCTCTTCATTCAGCCCAACAGCAGGGATATCAGCACTGTGGCAATGCTCACCCGACTCAGAGCACTGCGATGTCGTCGGTGAAAGGTCCTCCCTCTTGGTGGTGCACCACCTGAGCAACATCTTCTCGAGCGTCTTGCTCTTGACCGGTTTGGAGAGGTAGTCATCCATGCCCGCCCTCTTGCATTTTTCCTTGTCGCCTTGGATTGCCGAGGCGGTCATGGCCACGATGGGCACGTCTTTCACGTAGGTTCTGTACGGGACGTGGTGCCGGAGGAGGTGGGTGCACAGGTATCCATCGATCAAAGGCATTTGTACGTCCATCAGGATGATGTCAGGTTTCCTTTTCTTGCCGGTGCTGGCTTCGGACAGGTATTCCAGAGCTTCCTTGCCATTCCAGGCGGCCGCGACTTGAAAGCCTAGTTTCCTGATCGTTCTGATGGCGATTTGCTGGTTGATCTCATTGTCCTCGACTACCAGGATGAAAATCTTGCTGCGATCTGGCATGGTAAGCTCCTCTTGTGAGCTGGTAGTGGAGAGGCTTATCGAAGATTGTCTCCATGCCGACCTCTGCTCACCGCTCAGCGCACTCGGCTCCTGGTCAGCCGGATACGGGCTGTTGCAAGACACGCTTGCCTCACCCTGCAATCTGTCAGACAGCGGACCGGTAGCCGAGTTTGCTTTTTGCGGCTTCTTGAATGGGACCCAGAATGTGGCTGTAGTCCCTTCGTCCTTTTCGGAAGCGAGCGTCATACGCCCTTTCATCAGTTCCAGCAAGTTCTTGGAAATGGTCAGCCCCAGACCGGTACCACCAAACTTCCGCGCTGTCGAGGGATCTCCCTGACAGAAAGGCTGGAAGAGTCGTTTTAGCACTTCCTCCTCGATACCGATGCCCGTATCCTGAATCACGAACTTGACCTCAATAGTATCGTCCGTTTCCTGTTCGACAAAGACATTTAACTTAACATGGCCCTCGTGTGTGAACTTGATGCTGTTCGTGGCCAGGTTTGTGATGATTTGCCTCACACGTCCAGGATCTCCCATGACCACGAGATCGATCGCAATATCTGAACATATCTCGTAGTTGAAGGCTAAGCTTTTCCGCTCGGCTGTGAAGCTGAGCATCTTGCTGACCTCCTGAATGACAACGGCTAATGAGAACTGTACTTCTTCGATGTCCAGTCGCCCGGACTCAATCTTTGAGAAGTCAAGAATGTCGTTGATTACAGTCAGAAGTGCGTTCGCGGAACGGAAAATATTCTCCGTTAGCTCTCGTTGCTCGGCATCAAGCTCCTCATCAAGCAACAATTCCGCCATTCCGATTACACCGGTAATGGGTGTCCGAATCTCGTGAGACATCTAGAACTGTTAGTTCGAAAGCAATGTGGGAAGTCAACTGATAAACTCACGTTGGCTAAAAACTGGCTCTTGAGCCGACTTGCTTCCTTTGCGGCTGCTTCATTGGCTAGAAGCTGTCTCTTCTCCAGTACCTGAGCCTCGATGTCCCTTTCGCGATCCTTTAGTTCGGTTACGTCCATTATGAAGCCCATGACGCCTTCGATGAAGTCCTCTGTTGAGTTTCCGGTAAGAGGATCTCTCCTGAGAATGGGCTGAAAACCAGTGCGGTACCATCTACCTGCTGAGTCTGTCGTTAGACTCTTCAGGACACTCGAATCCTTACGTCTGTGATGAAACTTACCAAACTTGTGGTCCTGCAGTTCCACCGGTGATTTTCCGCCAAGGATGGACTCAAGAGGCTGCAGAAAAGCGGGTGTTTGGCCATCCGGTAATTGTTGGTTGAGATTGTTGAAAACCTCATAGACATCCTTCCCGATAAACCAAGAGGAGCTGCTACGCTCCGGCGAGAGAGCGTCCCATATCAACGATCCCTCCAGCAAGGTAACCTTCCGATTGGGGTCAACAGCGAACATGGTCATTCGTGAGTGAGCGATGACGCTACGTAGCTGTTGTCTTGTCCGCTTGGCTTCGAGCTTTGCTTCCATAGTTTCGTGCACATCGGTGCAGGTTCCTATGACAGTGGTTAGATACGATGCTTTTTCAAACAATGGACTGCCACTTACCGAACCACTTTTCGATTTTCCCCGTTTGTTTGTTCTTTAGAGGCAGCGCCCGACCAAGGAACCATCTCCACTCGCCATCTTTGCTGCGACATCGGTACTCTACCACATACGGCTCGCCAGTTCGAATTGAGTTTTGCCATCGCCTCTCAGTCTCGACCAAGTCATCCGGATGAAACGCCTTTCTCCAGCCTTCGCCTAGCGAATCTTCTACGGTGAGACCTGTGTAGCTGTACCACCTGTTGTTGTAGAAGTCATGCGCGCCATCTGGTCCCGTAGTCCACACAAGCTGAGGCATGGTATCGCATATCAATCTGAACCTTTCTTCGTCTGCCGCTTTGATTTGACTGATTTCATGCTCGATTCGCGTGATGTCCCTGCATGTTATCACGCCCGCCAGAAATTCGCCTGTAATCTCATCTCGGATCACTGCTCCCTCAACGTCGAATATTAGCCGCTCGCCGTTTTGATCCAGCATGCCCATTCTGTAGCTTTCAAAAGGCGTTTCGGTTTTTATCAGAACAGATATTGGGTATTCATCGGTCTCCAACTGCCTGCTGAAATCGTCTGTCCACATTTTCCACTGTGTCGGGAGGTTGAAACCTTCGAGGGGAGCGCCATGCACAGGATATTCTTGATTGAAGAGCCGCCGGGCAGGTTTGTTGGGAAGGATTACGCTCCCGTCCTTCCACATGGCAATAATTGGCGTCTGCGTCTTATCGAGAAGAGCATCTTTCATAACAGTGATCTTTTGGAGCATGGAAGGAGCACTGGTGATGGAAGAGTGAGATGGAGGTCCAAGCGGAGGGAAAGGACTGGATGACATGGCGACCGCAGAAGGACTTAGGGGAAAGGATGGAGAGCGAGAACGCGAATCACGACTTGATGTCATAGAGGGAGGGCCGTTTACGCTGTAAGGGTACTTTTTCTCAGCAGCATCCAAGACGTCACGCCTTCCAGCCAGCTTCTTGGCACCAACCGGAGGGACATACTTGGATTCGGTGTTGGTGAAAGTAAGGGTAAAGTAGGTTTGCTGCGGGCTCAACTGCCAAACGGAAATGATCATCTTGGCTTGTGCGTGGAACGTAGAGCTCTCTGACCGGGCGCGGGTGTCATATGTTGTCCGGGCGATATCTCTCCTGGCAATGACCACGTCGACAACAGCGTTTGGTGATGGGCGGCAGGTTGTGTTGCCTGTTTCCCCGTCGCACACGCCATCCATTGTTGGAGCCGATGTCGATCTAGAACGCGACGAAGAAGCGGAAGCTGACGGGGGGACCTGTGCAGGACGTGGCGTAGCGTCTCCGTACGCATCTGTTTGCAGAACTGGCTTTAAGGTCTCTTCCTCTCCCAAATTTCCAACTCCCATCTCGAGGGCAACCTGGTCCAAAAACTGTTCCCACGCAATCCAAACCGGCATGCCATCCTGGATAAGGTCGATACCAACTTGGGAAAGAGTCTGGCCACGGAGCTGGTCCATTGTCGAAGAAAGACCATCCCCTTCTCCGGTCGCATCTAATGGCATGCCCAGTAGTCTTCCCATAGACTCATTAGCCAGTACCACTGTTTTGAGGCTATCCAAGACCAGGATCGGAACGGGTAGAAATTGCATTGCTGAAAAGGCAAGCTGACCCGGAGTTATGAAGGGCATTGTGAGGCGCAAAGGGCTCGACGACTGACTTCGGCGTACTTGAGGACCCATGGAAGGAAGGCCTCGCCAGAGGCGCCTCAAGTTCCCCTGGGGTAAAGGTGTGCTGCCATCTATCAAACTTTCGGACGGAGGTTCAGGATGAGACACGGGGTTCCCGTCCGGTAGTGCCGATGGCATGTTGGGGTCTTGTGGGAGTTGCGTCTCTTGGTGGGCGGACCGGGGCTCGCCCAGCAAGACAGGGTTGTCATTGTCGTCTGGGAAGGATGGTAGACCGGGGCCCATGTCGTCGTCCCGTAATTGGGTCGTACGAGATCCTGTTGGTCCGCGGAACTCGTAAATCGGCAGAGCGTGTTCGATCGCAGAAGCGTGTTCGATGTTTCTCGACCTGGGAAGCTCGGAAAGGATGAAGGAAAGGCTAAAGGTTAAAAGACTGCAAAGACCCCTGATGCTATGACTGAAATAGTCGAACCTTGAGCATGGCGTCCGTGGCTCAGGTAAGATGCCTAGCCAGGAGTCAGGGTGTCGGGCGCCTACGCGTTCGGGAAGTGGCTGTTGGAGATGTGACCGTGGTGGTTGGTCAACCGGGCGGGTGGTAACCACTGGGGAGGGTAGAGCTGGAATGCGGAGAGGAAGCGTCGGGCGTAGCGGATTCTTTGACTGGATGTTTCAACGAGGGAGAAACGAAGCCGGCGAAGCCCAAAGGCAACAATTTCCGTATGTAGTATCAATGCAGAAAGTGATGAATACTTTTTATGTCGGTCCGAGATAAAGGTAGGCACCGTAGGCTTGGTAGAGGGATTTTTGGGTGAAGCAAGCTGTTCCGTGGTCGTACGCCGTGGTAGTTGTCGGTCAAACTGCAAGTGAATCCCAAGTGGTTGTGTATGCGCGGCGTTGAAGATAGCGGATGCTGGTGGTTGAAATCGATGGGACAGGAGTCGACAAGGAAGTGGTGGAAAAAAGAAAAGATGGAAGAAAGCAAGTGAAAGAATGAAGTGGAACTGTAAGGTCGAGACTTTCCGCTTCTCGGTCACCGGTCTGCAGTGTCAACTTGAAACTGCCAGGAGGAGAAGTGGAAGTGGAAGGAACAAAACGGGAGCCGGCAAGCAGTGGAGAGTGCAGAAGCAAACTAAGATCAGATGCAGCCGCAGCGAGGAAGAAAAGCACTCTGCATGGATTGGCCCTAGGGTAAGGCAACCTAACGGAGGCCTACCGGTAGGTCTAGCCCAGGTCCCTCCCGGATCTCCGAAGTGGAAGGAAGGAAGAAGTGTGAAGTGCAGCTGCCACACGGGGAATGGCAAGCAGTGCAGTTGTATGGAACGGAAGGTATGTAGGTAGGCAGCTGTAGAAGTGGTAGAAGGTAGAGTCCTGCTGGGGTTGACAAGATTGAGTGGGTGGAAAAGGGGACTTGTGACTAACCGCGTCAATGCCCGATCCGATCGAAGAAAGAAAATTTTAAGAATGGATGAACCTCGTAAGGTAATAGCGCATCCGTTTCGCTTCCCATCGAGATCGTCGACAAGCATCCACCATCCCTCCATCCACTGTGCTGCCTGCCAGGCCGTTACCAATCGGGTACCTTATTCTACAACTCCCATTTACTTCCATAAAAGATGGATGCAAGAATAGCCGTGTCGTCATTATGAATCCGGCATGTCAATCATCACACATGTGCATGATGATGGAGACTTGGAGGAGAGGGGAGCTTGACGGGGCAAGGGACAGACCACAACAGCGCACTTCAGATGTGGTCTCTATACGCTTCAGTCTGCGAGCACTCCAAAATACTGGCAGCTGAGTGGTTTGATGCGTCGACGCGTACAAGCGCGGAGAGATCGGACTGTAACCTCGATCATATCATTGTAGCGGTTGAGTGGCGACAGGACGAAACCCCAGTGAGGTCTGGTTCTGTTCGGAATTTGAAGCCATCACGATGCCATCACGGGGTCTGAAAAGCCTTCTTTCCTTCGGGATATGTACGGAAGAGACGGGAGGAACAGCGCCGGAACACGTCGAACATCAGCTTCGGTTTCGCTTGTCGTCGTCTGACAGTCCGGGGGAGGACCCTGCTGGAGTGAGGAACGGAAGCCAATGGCCCGGTCTAGACCTCAGGGGTCCAAGGCGGTTCAAGGCGGTCCAATCGGGCCCAGACTTTCCATGTCATCGGTTTCGTGGGTTGTGGGTGTCCTTCTCGATTCGTTCATCGCTTCAGCCGTATCGTGAAAAGAGTCGACCCTTGTAGTAATCAGCGACTGCACTTCCGTCCCTTCCGGCGTGCTCGTGCAACCACAACCTCAGAAATGCCATGTTGAATGGTAGGGTTGCCTTGGGAGCCGGTACGGCTGCACACATATCGCGAAATGCACGGTTAATAGCCGCTCAATCCCCGTAATCCCTCAGACAGAACCAATATGGGATTTGGGCACAATGCGCGAGTTCCGTTCATGTCAAGCGATGTTCACAAGCTATTGATGACCATGTGCTTCCAAAAGGTCCGGGTGGAGGGGCGTGCGTGCCTGAAGCCTGTCTCGAATGGATGCGGGCAGGCAGAGCACAACAGCCTGGCAGCTGGCAGACAGATGTCAAATGCTGGCAGTAACCCCACCTTTTGATCTCTTCAGCAGCCCGGCAGCTTCCGCTTCCCGCCATCTCTGCGATCTGATTGAAAGTCTTCGTCTTCCATCCCATCCCGTCTCAGGTTTCTGAAGTGCAGATGGCATTGTGTACATCTCAGGTCCCAGATAGACACTGCAACCGCAGCGAGTAAAGTCACCATTCAACATGTCATCACAGCCTGACAAGAGAAAACTGATACAGGGCAAGCTGCAACCGCCCAAGTCGCGACTGATTTCGACCTCCTAGTCTACACGCTGCCCCCGAGTCACAGAAACGAGACACATGTTGCCGGGTGCAAAGACGTTGAGTGCAAACAAGTGGGCATGATTTCTTTGCCTCAGCCCTTTGTCAATCCAGCCGATGCTCTCGCAGGTAATCAGCAAGAAGAAACGATGTAGGCTATAGAGAATACATACCGACAGGGCCGGTACTCAGCATCTTCGACACATCCGTTCCGTGTCCGAATGTGGATCTGCCGGCTCCGATGGTTACTCCCAGTGGACCCTCCGGATATGTGAATCCGGCCTCGGACTTGACTCGGGAGGTGTCCGAGCGTCGGGTGAAGAGACACCAAGATTTCGGAGGCCCCACACACCCCACTCCGTATTCACTGATGTCTTCCTCCCCCGGGCCCTCCCTGTCCTAGACGGGGCGGACGCAGCTCCCCCACATGGCTCCCGACAAGCACCGCTCGGCCCTCCTCCCACTTCCACGGCGCCCCGTCCACGTCGGTCACGTCGTCAGGCACATTGTTCGGATCAACTCCCGAAGCTATCCCCAAATCAACTAGACAAACTCCCAGTCATCGTATCAAGGTTGAGCCTCAACGTAGGGGGATCTGTCAGACAGATGCCGAACGTCTCCTCCGCTTCGCCTAGATCCCACTGAAGACCCCGCACCTTGAAAGGTTGCCAAGGCCCAAGGGGGCGGTTGTGGGTGTTGTGCCCTGTTCCTGGTGTTCGCTATTCAGCTACCTGATGTGTAAGCTCTGATTGGTGGAGCTGGTCAACTATCAGATGCCTCGAACTCGATAGCATTATTGTCCATCACCACAGTCATCCGTCCTGGACGGTTCACCGGCTCATCAATGCTACCCACTCTCCGACTTTGGTGCTGCGGGGATGTGGGCAACCAAGATCTTCATCAGTCCCACTCACTCCGTTCTCGGGATCCGCTACGACGTATATATGATGTTTTAGAACCCTTGTTACGCACGCTGGCCGAGGCCTCGTTTCCTCCTCGTTTCCCTTGATCATTATTCTGTTTCTCAGCATTAACTTGGTTTTGTCGCTTGCCTGGTGTAACCTTTCCCCAGCTTCTAGATACCCCGGATTGTGCTGGCGATCCCCTTGCTCATTCTTCAACAACCACCGAAACCATGGCTGAAACATATACCGTACCGTTCTTCATCAACGGCGAGCAGGTCGTCACGCCCAAGACCTTTGATGTCACATCTCCAGCAACCCAAAAGGTTGTTCACAAATGCAGCAGCGCTACCGATACCGATGTTCAGGCGGCCGTACACGCCGCGGCAGAAGCTTTCAAGACCTGGAGGAAATCGCATCCCAACCAACGCCGGGACCTCTTCCACAAGGCGGCCGAGATCTTGGAGAAGAGGAAGGAGGAGTTGGGCCAGTACATGATGGATGAGACAGGTGCTCCACGCCAATGGGCTGACTTCAATATTCAAACTGCGAAGGACCTGTTGTTGGATGTGGCCGGGAGATGCAACACGTTGGGAGGGTCGTTCCCAGTAGTCAACGATCCCGACTCGGCTGCTCTCGTCTTGCAGGAGCCCTTTGGCGTTATTCTCGCCGTTGCCCCTTGGTGAGTCCAGCTTGGGCGGCTAAGAGAATTATTATTCACTAATACCATACAAGGAACGCCCCCTACATCCTCGGTATCCGCTCCATCCTCTACCCCATCGCCGCCGGCAACACCGCCATCCTCAAGGCCACCGAGCTCTGCCCACGCACCATGTGGGGTCTCTGCTCCGTCTTCCACGAAGCCGGCCTCCCCAAGGGCGTCCTCAACATGCTCGTCCACGAGCCCGCCAACGCCCCCGCCATCACCAGCTCGCTCATCTCCAACCCCCAGGTCAAGAAGGTCAACTTCACCGGCAGCACCGCGGTAGGCCGCATCATCGGCCGCCTAGCCGGCGAGAACCTCAAGCCCGTCCTTCTCGAGCTCGGCGGCAAAGCCTCGGCCATCGTCTGGGAGGACGCCGAGCTCGAGAACGCCGCGACCCAGTGCGCCCTCGGCGCCTTCCTCAACTCGGGCCAGATCTGCATGTCCACCGAGCGCATCCTCGTGCACAAGACCGTCCGCGCCGAATTCGAGAAGAAGCTCGTCAGCGCCGTCGAAAACATCTTTGGCCCCCAGACGCCCGCCCCGATCCTCATCAACTCCACCGCCGTCGACAAGAACAAGAAGCTCCTTGCCGACGCGCTCTCCAAGGGCGCCAAGCTGCTCTACGGCAACCCGGACTCCCAAGAAGAAACTACCACGCGCATGCGCCCCGTTATTCTCTCGGGTGTCACCACCGACATGGACATCTACAAGACCGAGAGCTTCGGGCCCACCGTGGCCGTGTACGAGATCGAGACCGAGGAGGAGGCGCTAAGGATCGCGAACGATACCGAGTACGGATTGACGAGCGCTGTGTTTACTGAGGATCTGAGGCGCGGGCTGCGCATAGCGAAGGAGATCGAGACGGGCGCGGTGCATATTAATAGCATGACGGTGCATGATGAGGCGACGTTGCCCCATGGTGGCGCGAAGGAGAGTGGGTATGGGAGGTTTAATACTAGTAAGGGGTTGGCGGAGTGGGTGAGGAGTAAGACTGTTACTTTTAGGTATTGAGTTGAGGGAAAGGATGAAGTTGGGACTTGAGAGGGAAGGGAAGGGAGATGGGGGTTGGTGATGTGTACGATCGGGGCTGGTCATGAAACGAGCGATGCAGGGAGCAAGCAAAGCAAGCATGCGTTGATAGATGTGTTTGAGCGATCTACTAGGTTATGCGGTTGGTTGGATAATGAGATGTTATGGAATCTACTCGTACGCACTTACTTTGCCTCTAGTCAGGTCGGATTGTGAACGAGGACTGACTTGTTTGCGCCTGTACGAAAGGATCACCGTTGCTGTAGCGATCATCCCTCTTCTCTCCTTCCCCCCCTTTTTTTGCCCACGCCGAGCATAGCTCCGCAGTCTCCGTATGTTTTGATCATGGGGTCAATGGTTCCATATAACAGGGAGTGCAAGCAAGCAGATCACGCAATGCCATGAACATCACCAAATAATGACACCCGAAGAGGATAGCGAGCAATACAAAGAGAAGGGAATAAAAAGAATACCTACCGATGACATTGTAGATCCTTCGAAAAAGTGTTTACCCGTGGGTGTGTGGTGGCCTTTGTCTGTGACATGGCCTGATTTACCAACACCCACTCTCTTGCAGAGAGTGGGAAAAAAAATTGCCGGACACCCAGAAATTACCGGACAGAACACTTTTGTATAGGGTTTCCTAGTAAAAGTGTTAGTGCACGCCGGACAGCGCCAACAACGCAACGAACCGCGCCAACAGCGCAACGAACCGCCAAGGACAACAACAAACTCCAAATTTGCATGAGAAATGATAGTTTTTCCCTCGCATCTCAACCACGACTTATCAAAAAGTCACCAAAATTTCCAATAAAGATACCTTTTATCTTAAGATTATTTATTCCAATTTTTATTACCATAGTCGCTCTATGGTGTTATCCTTTGCTCGATTTTTGGGTGTACTAACATTTCCACTAAGAAACCCCATACAAAAGTGTTCTGTCCGGTAATTTCTGGGTGTCCGGCAATTTTTTTTCCCACTCTCTGCAAGAGAGTGGGTGTTGGTAAATCAGGCCTCTCCAAGGCCAACCTCACACCCACGGGTACTAAAAAATATCGGAATTCGGCGTCCTCAGCTTCAAGCCGCCTTCCTATTTGGTGGCCGCCTGGTGGAGAAAACTTGTAGGGGACAAGCCACTAACAAGCCGATGTTTGGGGGATCATCTTGGAAGCGGTTGAAGGGATATCCGCGGCTTTGAGGATCCTGTTTGGATGTTGTCCTTTATATAGAAAGCTAGGGTCAATCCTCCTTCATCATTCATCACCTTTTTTTTTTTTTTTGCTTGCGTATACACGTTTCACTTTTGTTCTTTCCAGGTTCCTTGTCGTCAAACGACCGTGATTAAACGAGTCGCGGAGATAGACCATCAGTGAGTCCTAGCACTTACCCCGCGTTTCGTTTTGGAGCCTATCAGTTTTACTAACATCAGGCAGATTTCCTTCAAAAGATTCTCAGACCTCGACGGACGACTTTTTGAAGACGAAGAAATCATTTTGGACATCATAAAGAAGCAAAGATGGCGTCAAAGGTCGATAACAGAATACCCGTTTGGCTAGATTGCGATCCAGGTCACGATGTAAGTTCAGCTCGGGTGGTACAGGACGGGAGTCACACATGAGTCGGCTGTCGGTCGCGACGGGATGCAGACGGGATGCACAGAGAGAAGGAGAGGTGCACCTCCCGTTCGGTTCGGTTCGTCACTGCCGGTGCGATACGATTTGCGGGCGCTTCCGTGACAGTTCCATCTCCGGTTCGGTTCGTGTTCGGTTCGTGCTAGGTTCGGGTTCACGTCACTTCTCGTTCATTCACACTCACTCTCTCTCCACCTGTTCGTCTTGCGAAAACGTGGCGGGCTCGTGTGAGAGCAGATGGGATGACAGGAAAGAGTTGAAAAGAGATGAACCGCATGGAGATCGCAGCGGATCGGACAAGTTATGGCCACGGCAGTGATAGCATTGCATTGGTGCTACCTACCCACCGACGAAGATGGATGGGGATGAGGTTGGATGATCGATCGATTACAAGATTGCAGATGTTAACGAGTTGAGATGAACAGGACACCTTCGCCATTCTCCTAGCCGCCTACCACCCAGCCATTCGCATCCTGGGTATCTCTACAGTCTTTGGCAATGCGTCGTTGGAGTAAGTTCAAATCACCTTTTCCTACCTAGTATCCAACTCGTTCAAACGTGTCTGTCTAACACGCATATCACAGAAAAACAACCCGCAACGCCTGCTCCATCCTAACCTCCATCTCCCGCTCCCACTCCATCCCCATCTACATCGGCGCCTCGCACGCCCTCCACCGGCCCACCATGCACGCGCCCACCGACATCCACGGCGAATCCGGTCTCGACGGGACCAAACTTCTCCCCACGCCTCTCGTCGGCCCCAACCCTTCCGTCGACGCCGTAACCGCCATGTCCACGGCCCTACGCTCCTGCGCCCCCGGAACCGCCTGGGTGGTAGCCACCGGCTCCTTCACCAACGCCGCGCAACTCTTTTTGAGTCATCCAGACCTAGTCAGCCACGTCAAGGGCTTGAGTTTCATGGGCGGCGCTTTCGGCAACGGATTCACCCCCGCCATCCTGGGAACCGTCGACGGCGTCCCGCGCGTGGGTAACTGGACGCAGTTCGCCGAGTTCAACGTGCTTGCCGACCCGGAAGCGGCGCACGCGATTTTCAGCAATAAAGAACTGGCGGGGAAGACGACGCTGATTCCGTTGGATCTGACGCACATGGTTTTGACGACCGAACAAGTCCGCGATTTGATCCTTTACGGCCCCGAGGGGAAGGAGGCGCATCCGGAATTGCCGCAAGATGGGAGCCAGGGCAAGACGACGCTGCGCACCATGCTGGACGAGCTGCTCATGTTCTTCGCCAAGACGTACGCGGACGTGTTTGGGATCACTGAGGGCCCGCCGCTGCATGATCCGTTGGCGGTGGCGGCTGTGTTGACTGGGTTGGTGGGAACACCCCTCGAGGAGTATCAGATTCCTTTTTGGGATTTCACACCGGGCAGTGTGAAGAAGCACAGGGAGAGGTTTGAGGTTACGGTGGTTACGGAGGGGAGTTATGAGGATGCGAGGACGGGTGGGGCGAAGACGGGCATGACGGTTGCGAAGCTGTTGCCCGAGGGTGAGGAGGGCGTGAGGATACCGAGGGGGTTGGATATTCCGCTGTTTTGGAAGGTGTTGGAGGAATGTGTGAGCAGAGCGGATGAGGCGAATGCTAGGGGAGAGGATGTGCTTCCTAACTGAAAGGGTGTTGTGAGTTGTTAGCTGGTAGGTTGGATTTAAAGGCTGGGTTGTGATGATGAGATTTTGGCTGAACGGTTTACAGGACGTAGATGGCACATTAAAGGCGAGTGCAGAACGTCCATATATAGAGGAACATGCTTGGAGATATTATCACAGTTTGTAGACATAGATTATAGAACTACTTTCCATATAAGACTGGGGTATATTTCATCATCTCATTCGTTCCCTCCCTAACCATCCACGACGATGCCTCAATCCTTAGCCTTATTCCTCTCGATAACCTTCATCACATCCGCAAAGTTATTCTTGTCACCCCCTTTCTTCCCACCGCCCCTCTTGCGCTTCCCCTTACCACTCCCAAGGCCCGCCTTTCCGCCTCCCTCATACCCATCATCGTCTTCATCCTCACCCCACTCAGACAACTTGACCTTCGACGACTCGTCCATATCGGCATCGTCCTCCATACGACTCGACCCGAAACCCATATCCAGATCCTCGTCGTCTCTGCTGCTCTCCAGTAACTTCTTCCGTAGTCGTGCCTCCCTCTCGGCTGCCAGTCTCTCCTCTTCGGATTTTTCGGCGGCGCTGATGGCCTTTGCTTTGGCCAGAGCTGCGCGGAAGCTGGGATCGTCGAGCGAGGGCTTCTTGTACTCTTCTTGTGATATGAGGCTGGTCTTGGACTCTTTGAAGTAATTCCTCGGTCCGGCGGCGGCTGGTTCTGGTTTCGGTTTTGGTGGTGGAGGCATGTCTGACGAACTCTTCTCCTTCTCTTTCTTTTCAGTAGTATCCTCCACCTCTCCGTCCTCCTTATCCGACTCGTCATCATCAGAGCCGCTCTCCAACCCGGCCAGCGGATCGTAATCAGACTCGACATCGTCGAAGATATTCGGCTCCTTATCCTCCTCCGCCGCCTCAGACGCTTTCTTCTCCTCCTCCAGCTTCTTGTAGTACTCGGGCACATCCATACCCAGAACCTTACCCTGCGCGAGCGCTTCTCGCTCCTTCTCTTGCTCTTCCCGGGTCTTATTCTGGTCGACTCTTCGCACTTTGCGTCGCTCATTGCCGTCTTCGTCGACAATGATCATGATCTCGTTCCCCCTATCGTCGCGCTCTATCCTCGTTTCCGCCTGCTTCTTGGGTCCGATTTTCTTGAACCTGGACCCCAGACTGGATTCCTCCTTGGCCTTGGCCGCAGCGCGCGCGGCTTTCAATTCCGCCAGGATCTGGTTTCGCGTCTTCTTTGCACCCGGGGGTAGTGTCGTGGTTGCGAACTCGCCCTTCTTTTGCACCTTTTCCTTTTCCTTGGCTTTGACTTCGGCCGATTCGAGTTGTTCGAGGACATCATCCGCGTCCTCTCCCCCGTCTGCCTCATCCTCGTTCTTTTCGGCCTCCTCTTGCTTCTCTTCTTCCACCTCGGGCGACTCCGAGTCCTTCTTCTCCCCAAAAACATCCACCTCCCCCCTCCTCACCCTCTCCAAAAGCTTGAAATCCAACCCCTTCACCAAATGCGCCGTCTCCAAACCACCTCCCCCGCCAATGATCTCCACTCTCAAACGCTCATACGCCTCCTTGGAAATCTCCTCCTTCTTGTACTTTTCTTCCAGCTCCTTCAGCTTGCGCTCCCTCTCATCCGCCTCTTCTTGCGCCTGTCGCTGCTTGGCACGATCGACGTAGCCCTCGGCAAGCCTGCTACCTTTGGGAGCGGATGTTCGGATATTTTTGTTGGGATGTTGTTGTTGTTGTGATGATGAAGAGGAGAGCGACTGATTACGTTCGGCGAGTTGACGGGCGAATTCATTGCGGGGGTTGAAGCCGGCGACGGAGCGAGGGGTCATGGGGATGGAGGAGCGGGCTTTGGAGCCTAGGGCGAGCGTACGCGGGGTGCTGTTGCCCGTTGGTGCTGGGGCCGGAGATTTGGAGGCGCTCGATGGGGTTGATGCGTTGCCATTTTGGTTGTTGTTGTTTTTCTGGGAATTGGCGAGGAGAAGACGACGGAATTGTTCGTTGTTCATTTTTGCGGTGAGATGATTACCGCGTTTCGGTAATGGATTGCCGCTTGGGAATGTTCATGGGGGAAAGAAGAATCGCGAAAGATGAGGGGAAGATACGAATCGATGATGGGCGGTCCAGCCTCGGGGGTTGAGGCGCGAGGCTGGAGGGAAAGTGGCGTCCAGTTGAGGCTGAGATCTGCAGCGGAAGCGGAAACGGGAAGTGGGGGCTTTAGTGGAGCCTCCAGTGGGACGCTAAAATGGGTCTCAATCACGGGACCTCGCATCAAAGCCGGCCACGGCTCGTCGCGTTCCAGTCACGTCCACCGAATATGGAAGGCACCCAACGTTGAGTTGCCACTCAGTCAGATTTCCTTCACCTGTCGCTTTGCCGTCTATTATATACCATCTTTCGAAAATACCTCGCTTTCTCATAATCCCGAGATGAGTTCTCACGACTTTCGCTGAACAGCACACGCAACAGGCGAGATGCCCACCCACGATTGATGAATGATGTCATAGCCATTTTGGGCACTATCTCCATCACACGAGTTCCATTGAATTGGATATTTGGATACCGAGTTCACGTTAATCATCACCATGGTTGGAAATAATCTTCTCGACAAGAACTCGGCTTCCGTACGGAAGAACATCGAGAACCATGCCTTCACCGATGAAGGCGGCGACGAGTACGGGGGCAGCCGCTTTGGAGGGTTCGCCGACTACTTCCAGAACAAGCAGATAAAGCTCCAGAACCGCGACGCCCAGCTACGCTCTTCTGCCAAAGACAAGCCCCAGTTCTTCAAAGGCGTTGTCGTCCATGTCGTTGGGTACATCCAACCTTCAGCCAACGACTTGCACGACATGTTGGTCCAACATGGCGCTGGCTGGCTCCAGTATCTCAGTGGCAAGACGATGGCGACGCACATCATTGCCTCGTCTATGCCACCCAAAAAGGCTGTAGATTTGGCCAACTACCGAGTGGTCAAGCCGGCTTGGGTGGTGGATTCTGTTGCAGCAGGAAGGCTGTTGCCTTGGACCGATTACCGAGTTATCGAAGAGGGACCAAAGCAGCGAACCATCAAGTTTGATGCTGGCAAAATGCTGAGCAGTCAACCGCGGCAACAGACGCCTCAACGATACCGAGAGCAGACGGCGAACAGCTTTTACACCAGCCAGTTGAAGAAGTTCAGCAGCCCGTCACAGCCAAAGACTCCCTTCAAATCTCCCTCAGTAACAGTAAACGATAATATCGAAGACTTCGAGGATGATATGAGCGTCGATCTTTTGCAAGCGCCAGCTTCATCCAAGTCAGAGCCTTCTGCTCTCGCTGAACCTGATGAACCTTCAGACCAGCGGCCCAGTACTCCTCCGTACCAAGCTCCTCTTGAAGGTTCTCCTGAAGCCCGACCTACTACTCCGGATATTGCCGAGCCAGAAAGTTCAGAGCCAGAAAAGCCCGAGGAAATGCAGCCAATCAAACCGATGACCTCAGAAGAGCACAACGCTCGGCTCCTGGCAGACCCGAAAATGCGAAAGGCTTCAACCGCAAATCCCGACTTTCTGAAGCAGTACTACTCCGAAAGTCGTCTGCACCACCTGTCCACGTGGAAGGCACAGCTAAAGTCTCGGATGCAGAGCCTAGCCGCTGAAAAGGGCACAGCCAAGAAGCCGGTCAAGCGGCCTGCTGGTTCTCGCAGGTACATCATGCACGTCGATTTTGACAGCTTCTTCTGTGCTGTGTCTCTGAAGAAGGCGCCGGAGTATCGTGACAAGCCAGCTGTGGTAGCCCATGGCAGTGGAAGTGGTTCCGAGATCGCCTCCTGTAACTACCCAGCCCGCAAGTTCGGCGTCAAGAACGGCATGTGGATGAAGCGTGCTCTGGAGCTCTGTCCGGATTTGAAGATCTTGCCGTATGACTTCCCTGGATACGAGGAAGCTAGTCGGCAGTTTTACGATGCTATCCTCGAGATCGGTGGTGTTGTTCAGAGTGTCAGTATTGACGAGGCGCTCATCGATGTCACTGACATTGTCATGGCCGAAGCCGGGTCTAAGGGCGTTGGTATCAGCGAGGGGAGTATATGGAGGGAACAAGAGAAAGTCGATCAAATGGCTTCAAAGCTTCGAGAACGCATCAAGGAGAATACGGATTGCCATGTGTCTGTTGGCATCGGTGGTAACATCTTGCTGGCCAAGGTTGCCCTTCGTAAAGCCAAGCCTGCTGGACAGTACCAAATCAAGCCGGAAGAAGTGTTGGATTTCCTCAGCGAGCTCAAGGTGGAGGACCTCCCAGGCGTTGCGTACAGTATCGGTGCAAAGCTCGAGGAGCTTGGCATCAAGTTCGTCAAGGACATACGACAGACCACCAAGGAGAGACTTGTTTCGGCATTGGGCCCGAAAACAGGAGAGAAGCTGTGGGAGTACTCGCGGGGTATCGACCGGACCGAAGTTGGGGAGCAACCCATCCGCAAGTCAGTGTCGGCCGATGTAAACTGGGGCATCCGGTTCGTCAACCAAGAGGAGGCAGAGGAGTTTGTGAGGAACCTGTCAAAGGAATTGGAGCGTCGCTTGCTAAATGAGGGCGTCAAGGGGAAGCATTTGACCATGAAGATCATGAGACGAGCGGCTGATGCTCCTCTTGACCCACCAAAACATCTCGGCCACGGCAAATGTGATACCTTCAACAAGAGTGTCTCCTTTGGCGTTGCGACCAACAGTGGAGAGGTGATCGGAAAGGAAGCTGTTGCGATTCTGCGCTCGTACAAGTTTAGCCCAGGCGACCTTCGTGGGTTGGGGGTCCAGATGACCAAGCTCGAACCCCTGAAGCCGTCTGCTGCACCACAGGGAAGTCAAAAGAGACTAAGCTTTGGTGCAGCAGCGATATCCTCGGCGAAGAAGCGGAAGGCAGAGGCCATTGATGACGATGAGCCTCAAAGTCCGGGAAAACCTAGGTCTTCGACGGAACATGACGAGAAGGATCCTATCACTGCTGACCCTCTCACACCACGAAAACCAAAGGCTCACCCAGCACTGCATCTCGCAAGAGCTGGTGAGGCGGACGCGAAGGCTAAGACGCCGCTTAACGTTAAAGGCACCCAGTTCATCATGCCTTCTCAACTCGACCCATCTGTGTTGGCTGAGTTACCAGAGGACATTCGGTCCAAGATACAAGAGCAAATGATGGCACAGCCCTTCAAGCGCACAGCTTCTATGCCTCCTCAACCCATCAGCCGGAAAGCTCTTCCCAATAATGAAGAAATCCCACCCGACATCGACCTTGAAGTGTTCAACGCTCTCCCGCCAGAAATGCAGGCCGAAGTCCTCGCTTCCTACCGCCGTAACACAGCACAAGCAGGTCCAAGCCGCCAGCCACAGCCTCAAGGGGGAGGTGGCGGCGGACAAACCCTTCTCCCGCAATCTCCGCGCAAAGACCGGATCATCAACCGCCCCGTCGACCGTCTCCGCACGCCCACCAAGCGCAGCCGCGGCCGTCCCCCAGCCTATCTCAAGGAGAAGGAGCGTGACCTCAAAGCCGGTCTCCGGCAAGCCTCCCTAATCACCGCCCGCCCACCAAATCAGGGCCAAGGTCCCGGCGATTCCCGACAACCCTCAGTCGAAATCGAAATCGACCTCCCCCCATTAGACCCCGAATTCCTCTCCGAACTCCCCGAAGACGTCCGGCGCGAAGTAATCGAAGACCACGCCCGCCAACGCCGGCAGCTCGAGCGGCAGGCTCAAGAGGCAGCTGCTCAGCAGCAACAAGAGCATAGCCGACACGTCAACCTAATCGCAGTGGACGTCGAGTCCGCCAAGTATTACCTCCGACGACGACAACAGGCTGGCAACAACAACAGCCCCCAGCTCCAGTTTCCCAACTACCAGAACCCGAATCAAGCCCATGATGATCGGCAATTCATCCAACCACGCGGCGCCGGCCGTCACCACCCTCTCTTCGGCCCTCCACCAAACTGGGGCCGCACGAACCGCGACCCGCGCAGGATCCACTGGCCCGGTCCTCCCGCCAAAGCGACCTTCAAATCAGCGGCCTTGCCTGCGGAAGGCACGATGAAGGTCACGGACGCGGCGGCGGTGAGGAGGATGATCAGGTCCTGGTACGTGTCTACGGAGGACCAAGGGGGGCCGAGTAAGATTGATATGGAGGTGTTGGAGGACTATCTGTATAAGGTGGTGACGCTGGAGAAGGATATGGAGAAGGTTAGAGGGTTGGTTAAATGGTTGGAGTGGTGTGTTGAGGGGGAAGAGGGGGATGGATCACTGGATGGAGGGGAAGAGGTGGGTGGAGATGGTGGTGGTGATGGTATTGAGGGTGATGGGGTGAAAGAGGGGATGAGTGAGAAGAGGAAGGGGAAGATGACGGAAAGGGGGGAATATACTTGGAAAGAGGCAGTGGAGGTTATCAAGGCCTCTGTGCAGGAGGCTATGAAAGAGAGGGGGTTGGGGGAGATGAATTTTGAGTAAACACTTCCGATGATGACGGCTACGACGTGGGCAAGGGTTGGGATACCTGCTTTTCTGGTCTTGGAGTTTGCTGTCTTGGGCTTTTCCGTGTTGATAGAAGTGATACCCTGGAGTAAAAGCGCAACATGAGTTCAGTGCTTTTCTCTTGAGTACACTTACGTTGGGCATTTACAGACAACACCCCGTTCAACGTCTTATGTCAGAGAATATAATCTACGCTTGTGGTCGATCGTCTACTAACACTAGCAACACTAACCCGCCTCTCATCTGTCTATTACTCTACCACCCACCGACGAAAACACACCTACCTCACCATAACAACCTAGCAACCACCCCTCCTCCAACCGCCAACGTCAGCCCCAATGCAAACCGAGTTTCCCGACCAGCAGCAGCAACAGAGTCAAACCCGCCATTCAGATCGTATACCTGCTTCATCCTTTAGCACATGATCGTGTAAGTTGCCACGGCGCTGGAGTGACGACAGAGACGAAACAAGAGGCACCTACACTAATCCTCAAATCCCCTCCACAGATTTGGCTCTTGTTCCCGTCACAAGCCAAGTTACAGTCGGTATCGGCGACCTTGGATGAGAGAGAGAAGAGTTGGGAGGCGCACCAGCATTCTCTGTTTTAACGCGAGGTTGATGAGTTAGCTGGCTGGGCGTACAACACGGGAGACAGGCAGGCCAGATAGCAATTCCAATGGTGATTAGGGTGGGTCAGTTCTGAAGTGGTGATGGTGTGTTTCCTTTACCCCTTTTGAAGACCCACTTGGCTAGAGGTATTTTCTTCCTTACTATTCCTGTTTCCTTCTCGTTTCCAAACTCCCCATTCTCCTCCTTCTTCTGCGTCAAGGCAAAAGGAAAGAATGAGGAAACAGCAGAAAGAAACTCACCTCGAATACTCCAACCCAGCAAACCGATACCCTTTTCCCTCCATCCCACCCTTACAAAAACTCAAACACTTCTCAATCGTCATCTCCCCCGGCAACACTTCATTGATCCCGCCATACAACGCCCTGGTCCCGTTGCCCGTTCCCGAGAGGGTGGTGGTCTCATTGTAGCAACCTGCGTATTTGTAGCCGTTTGTTCCGGGTGCTATTGTTGCTGTCGCGGGGGATGAGGTTGAAGTGGTATCAGCTGCTGCTGCTAGGTTGAGCCCCGAGAGAATCACGAGAAAGGAAATGACGAAGATATGGAGTGAGCGGTGGATATTGATGAAACAAGTGCGGCGCACGCGGCTTGATGGCGACGAAACAAAATACGGCGGCATGTTGACGTGCAGTTGAAGTGTAACACGAGACTGCGTGAGGGCGTTGCGCAGCGCGAAACAGATCGTCAGAGAATAGTGTCTGATGTGTGGACGTGTTGAATGATGCGATGACAAAATCCAATTGAGCGACGTGATGAAAATTTGAGAACGAATCGATATGCGAAGGAAAAAAAATAAAAATAAAAAAAATGACACACTTCTAAACCCCCGCAAGCTTGCGGGGGTTTGTTGAGGGGATTGGGCCCGCCCCCCGTCCCCCCGCCCTGCA